>CM066035.1:161241220-161849345 GCA_033557465.1 Ichthyophis bannanicus | reverse complement strand
ACTCCTCTTCTCAAGTCGCTTCACTGGCTCCCGGTCCAATTTCGCATTCAATTCAAGCTTCTCCTACTGACCTATAAATGCACTCACTCTATGGCCCCTCAAAACCTCTTATCGCCCCCTCTCGTAAATTGCGCTCCGCTAACAAATTACTTATATCAATGCCTTTCACTCGCACTGCAAACTCATGACTGCGCTCCTTTCACCTTGCGGCACCATATGCCTGGAACAGCCTACCTGCGTTTGTGCACCAGGCATCCTCCCTGGCCCTCTTCAAATCCAGGCTAAAGACCCACCTCTTTACCGTAGCATTTAGATTGTGACTCCATCCTCATCTTACCCTAATCCTCATCAATGTTTATGACCAAACTATAGACCAAACTGTACCTCACCGCACCTTGCGCAGAACTGACTAATGCTCTGTACTGTTTTCTCTTAACTAGATTGTAAGCTCCAATGAGCATGACTCTGACAGGCAGGGACTGTCCTTTGTATGTTGGCTACCTCTTGTAGGTCAGCTGTGCAGCCCTGCATCCGTGGCGCTCTGTAAGTGCTGATTATTATTAGTAGTAGTTGAAGAGCCTTAGGTGCTATCTGTGAAGAATTGAGAGAATCTGTTTAGGGAGGTTTACATGATCCTGAATAAGAGCAGAGTAATAAATAGTGTTGTCATGGAGAATATGTCACTTATACTCATATCGAAGAGAAGAGCATAAGGATTTGTGGAATGGAGTGGGAGATTTGCACCATAAGAACATAAGATATGCCATACTGGGTCAGACCAAGGTCCATCAAGCCCAGTATCCTGTTTCCAACAGTGGCCAATCTAGGTCATACGTACCTAGCAGTTTCCCCAAAAGACACAAGTTCCGTAATGCTTGTACTGGATCAAGCATTGATATCCTGGGTCCCTTCTTAATAATGGTTTATGGACCTTTCCTCCAGGAATTTGTCCAAACCTTTTTTAAACCCAGCTACACTAACACCCTTTACTACATCCTCCGGTAACAAATTCCAGAGTTTGATTACACGTTGAGTGAAAAAATATTTTCTTTTATTAGTCTTAAATAGTTTACCCTGTAGCTTCATTGCATGTCCCCTAGTCTTCCTATATTCTGATAACGTAAACAATTGATCTATGTTTACCCGTTCCACTCCGTTCATTAATTTATAGACTTCTATCATATCTCCCCTCAGCCGTCTCTTTTCCAGGTTAAAGAGCCCTAACCTTTTTAGCCTTTCTTCATAGGAGTATCCTTCCATCCCCTTTACCATTTTGGTGGCTCTTCTCTGAACCTTTTCTAATAACGCTATATCCTTTTTAAGATAAGGCGACCAGAATTGCACACAATATTCAAGGTGCGGTCTCACCATGGAACGATATAGAGGCATTATAATATCTTTTGTTTTATTTTCCATTCCTTTCCTTATGATAACTAGCATTCTATTTGCTCTCTTGGCTGCCGCTGCACACTGGGCCGAGGGTTTTAACATGTTATCCACAATGACGCCTAAATCTTTTTCCTGGGTGGTGGTTCCTAATGTGGAACCTTGCATCATGTAACCATAGTTTGGGTTGTTCTTCCCTAGGTTCATAACTTTGCACTTGTACACATTAAATTTCATCTGCCATTTTGATGCCCAGTCTTCCAATTTATCAAGATCCTCTTGTAATTTTCCACAATCCTCTTGGGTTTTAACAACTTTAAATAGTTTTGTGTCATCTGCAAATTTGATAACATCACTCGTTATTCCACTTTCCAGGTCATTTATGAATATGTCAAAAAGCAGCGGACCCAGCACAGATCCCTGGGGTACACCACTATTCACCTTTCTCCATTGGGAAAATTGGCCATTTAGCCCAACCCTCTGCTTTCTATCTTTTAACCAGTTCTTGATCCACAGTAGTATACTGCCTCCTATCCCATGACTCTTTAGTTTTGCCAAACGTCTCTGATGAGGGACCTTGTCAGAGATACCACATCTGTTCTGCGCATCTGACTTTTCTGAGTTGTCTAAGGTCATGTGAAAACCAGGGGTGTGATTTATGCATCATGCTGATGGTTTTAGAGGGGGAGCCTGTGGGCATAGGAAGTTAGATAGTAAAGAATTCCAGGAAGAAATCTTATCTAAAGAAAAGGTTGAGAAATCAGAAGTAAGGTCTAGGAAGTCAAAAGCAAATTTGTCAATATCAATGTTTTAATGTTTCGAAAAATGCAGGTTTTAGGCTGGCGTTTGTGTGTTAATGTGAGGAACTGAAGTCTGAAGAGAATTAGGAAATAGTTAGTCCAGGACTTCGGAATGGCATTAAAAGAACTGGTGGGGAGATTACAATCACAGAAAAAGTACAAGGTCAAGGTAGTTTCCAGATGTATGAGTTGAAAGATTTGACAGAAGAGAAAAACCGAGCTCAGAGATAAAGGATGTGAAGTTGGAGTTGATAGAGGAACTATGGATTTTTAAATGGATTTTAAAATCACCAAGAACTAATAATGGACCTAATAATAGGAGGCAGTGGAAATGGGAGGCACTAGGTAGAAGAGGAAGCAGTGAAAGGTTCTAGAGGACTTAACATGGATTAAGAGGGATTCCAAATGAGCAGAGGTGCTCTTAGTTACCTCTCTAGTGTTCCAGTGGAAAGGAGAGCTACTTCACTTCCATGCTTGAGCAGGTGGTTGCAGAAGAAGGCAGAGAAGCCAGTGGGGACCATCTACTGCAGAAAGGTAGTGTCCCTATCTCAAAGCCAAGTTTCACAGATGGTTAACATCTGTAGCTGGTGGATATGAAACAAGTCCTTGATCAAAGGAATTTTATTTTTAACACTGTGAGTACTGATTAAGCCTACCTGAGGCGGACGTTGCTGGGGGCCAGAATGCTGAAGAGTTTATTTGTGTGCTCTGACCATACTTTACCCATACCATGCCCATGCACACACCCACAGTGAAAGTATGCACCATCGGGCTTATATGTGTAGTTATGTGTAGTTGTGGAGTGGAGGAGTGGCCTAGTGGTTGAGGCAAGGTACTTCAGGCCGGAAGGTCAGGGGTTCAAATCCCACTAGAGGACAGCAACCTTGGGCCGGAAGGACTGAGGTTTCTAGTCCCACAGGTGCTCCTTGTGGTCTTGGGCAAGCCACTTAACCCTCCATAGCCCATGTTCCCTGTAAAATAGTTATCTCCAAGTTATAATGCCCTGTTCAATGTAATTTCAGTTTGTTCAATGTAAACCGCACTGATGCAGAATAGCGCGGTATATAAGAGAATGTAAATAAATAAATTATCAAATAGTGACCTGCTAAATTATGCAAGTAAATGCCCACAACCGCACATAAATCATTAAAAATATCCCGATTTATGCACGCAGATGGCAAGTAACTGTATGCAGATCCTTAGAAAACTCCCTCCAGCGTGTATTTACAAGAGTAAGGAGACTCTCAGCTAGCTGTTACACAACAAAGCATAATTAATTACCACAATGTAACTGATTTCAATATTCACATCTGTTACTTGGGGAAAAACAAATATTCACTGTTTGTCAGACAGTGATAAAACTGGATATAGCTGAATATTATAATGCTATGAGACTCTAAAATATGGTGCAAATTACAAATCATAGACAAGACAGACTGTGAATTACTGCCCTGTAAACCATTAGCAAAACTTTAGAACAGGTATTCCCAACTTATGAGCCGTGGAGCCCTGTAGGTCTGTGAGACTATTTCAGGGGCCTACAGAACACAGTAAGGTAGAAAAAAAAGAGAGTCTGATGGGGATTGACTAGAAGGAAATGGCTAGAAGAGAGAGGGAGAGAGAATTGTGAGATTGGCAAGTACTGGTTTGTGGGGGGGGGGGGGAAACTAGTGGAGACGGGAAGTAAAGAGGGCTAAGTGAGGACAGACTTGGTGCTGAGGGGGTCTAGGAAAAGTGATGGGGTGAAATGGGGGTCCCTGTACTTTCTGAAGGTTAATAAGGGTCCCAGTAACCAAAAAGGTTGGGAATTTCTGCTATACAACTTTTCAAACACTGTGTAATGAGAAGTACAAGATACAGTTATACAAATTTTTACATATTACCTTCTCGTTTACACATGTTCCCAGATCTATTTGGGGATCTAAAGTTTTTATGACCATCATAAAATTTGTACGCCACACTGAAGATTTTAAATGTGCTACAAACTGCAATCTAAAAGAACAATTGTTTAATAGTGAATATCTAGTGGAAGGGCAGTAGAATGGTTAGAGAAGGTGGTTGTGAATCAAGAAAGGCAGGGTTCAAATCCCACCTCTCCCACTGTCTGTGCAAGCTGCTTCAAATTCCCACAGCAAGTGCTACTTACCTTGTGAGCCCAGTTGTGAAAGCAAAAAAAATTATGTACCTGAATATGTAACTCACCTGGAGCAGAGATTTTGAAAAGTTAAGTAATAAAGCTAAGATTCATACCTAAATCCCACTACCTAATATTGCTACTAA
Organism: Ichthyophis bannanicus; assembly: GCA_033557465.1. Taxonomy (NCBI): domain Eukaryota; kingdom Metazoa; phylum Chordata; class Amphibia; order Gymnophiona; family Ichthyophiidae; genus Ichthyophis; species Ichthyophis bannanicus. The sequence goes on along the minus strand of CM066035.1, from coordinate 161,844,879 downwards.
AAGAATTTATAACCACTGACCTTTAGATCACTATCTCCTGTGCACGGCTTTAGAATTAAAAGGTTTTCCGCTTGTAGGTACTAATTACCATCATCCAAATGGAGCAAATAATTCTTATGTATCCCTTTCATGCGATGTAGGCAATTAAGAAGCTTCAGATTCTCATGGACACCAAGAAGAAATGTCAATGCTTTGCCCAGAGCTAACGTGTATTTCCCACATCTATATACAAATTAGCTACAGATTTCCACACATACAGCTTTTTAACTATCAACGGTACAGTTTAACTTTCTGCAAGGATTACACATTTCTTTACTGTGGTTTCTGGCATTAAAAGGAGGTACTGTACAACTAGAAAGAACATGTATAAATGAACAGATTATACACATGGAGGGTAATTTTATTGTAAATTTCTTTGTGAAAAGCCTATATAACACACAGAAGAGGGCTTATATAAAACTGAAAGGCCATACACCAGCATCTAAATACATGCATCAAAAATACTGCACACATCCTTAAGATGCACACTGAAGTGGAGACAGCTGGGACACAAGTGTATATTATATATTTGCACCTTCTTAAGGGCAGGAGTAAACATGCTTGCTCTCTGCTTTTGCCTAACACTAGCCACACATGCATATGTACCACACTTGCCACACCACCAGACAATTTTATGGCAACCAATATTTATTCATGGCCCAATACTGATACCGATAGTCCCGCTGCTATGTCCTGCTTACCTTGCTCAGGATAAAGCAATGCCCAAGCCAGACTTGACTACAATGGTTAAAATCTCAGACAAACCTCGTAATAAGCGCGGCTCCAAACTAAAGAAAAAGCACAGGAAACCGGCAGCCACAGATAATAAAAACAAGAACCAGCAACCGTGCCAAACATCACAATCCACTATCACGATCTGCCTTATCAACGCCAGGTCTATTAGAAATAAAACACACATCATCCACAACATCATGTCTGACAATAAACCCGATATCCTCTGCGTCACCGAAACATGGCTCACTGACACTGACCCAGCAATAGTAAACCAATTAACTAAACCTAGCTATGCAATTTTTAACTGCCCACGACCTAGCAGGAGAGGAGGAGGAGTCCTAATCCTTGCCAGAACCTCCCTACTTTTAACAAACACGTCCCTAACTGCATCCGAAGGCATTGATATACTCAAGATTGAGAATAAAACGACAACCATCTGCTTAATCTACAGACCCCCCTCGTCCCACCACGAAACCCTGGCCACTGCACTAGAAATCATCTCAACCTCTGCAATCAAGAAACAGCGAATTATCCTGGGTGACCTGAACCTGCAATCCATACCCCCCATGCAGGCTGACACTTTCCTTGAAGCCATGAACCAGCTCGGATATGTTCAAATTATTCAGGAAGCCACTCATAGCAAAGGCAACACCCTAGATATGGTGTTCATATCATCCGACACGCAACTAAATGAATTACGAAAACCTGAAACACGAGTGACCCAGGTCCCCTGGTCTGACCACTACCTAATTGAATTTGAGATCCTCTTACCATCCTTAAATGAACAATCTCAAGCAGACCCAAAAACACATCACCAAAGGAAGTTCCGAAAATTCAATAGTGAAACATTTGTAACATCTATTTCTTCACACTTTGAATACACTCACACGGACTTAGATAAGCTGGTAGACATATGGAACTCAGGGATCGAAGCAGCAGCAAGACCAACCTTGAAAGCCGCAAACACAGCAACAAGAACAAATACCGAACCATGGTACTCTCCTACTCTATCCAGAATGAAAAGGGAGCTACGCAAAATGGAAAAAAAATGGAGGAAAACACAAACCGAGGAATACAAGTGACTATACCTAACACTCCTCATGAAATACAAGAATGAGGTCAACCTTGCAAAAAAGGTTCATCACACTAACCTACTCAATAAAGCTCTTAATAGGCTCAGAGAGCTATTTGAGCTTGTTAAATCACTCACCAAAACCTCCCAGGACACCGTCTATGCCAACGAAATAAAGACCCAGACGCTTGCAGACTATTACGCCAAAAAACTACACCCGCAAGTACCCACAATCATCGATCAAAGCATGGCTTTAGTTCTCACCCCTCGAGAAACCGACACCGTCCCACAGTCAGAGTCTGCAGCAGAATGGAATACCTTCCAGCAATTAGGTGAACAACAGGTCATAAACATCATAACCAATCTAAACTCCACCACCTCCCCTCTTGACCCATGCCCAGCGGCTTGGATAAAAGCAACTAAGAAAGAAATCGCAAAACCTATCTCCTACATTGTTAACCAGTCACTCCAACAAGGAACAATGCCGACCCATCTCAAGAGATCGCTTATAAGACCCATCTTAAAGAACAAAACACTCAACAAAAGTGATCCTGCATCATATCGCCCGATCTCGAGCATAGCATTCTTAGCTAAAACAATCGAAAAAGCGGTTCAGCTGCAGCTACAGGATCACATCGACGACAGGGAAGCATTAGATATGCATCAATATGGGTTTCGTCAGCATCACGGAGTAGAAACCCTACTGTTGGCACTCCTTGACAACCTCCTCAGAGGCCTCGAGAACAAAAATGCGATGTTCATACTTATATTTATCGACATCTCAGCTGCATTTGATACAGTACACCACAGCACCCTCTTAAACCGTCTTGCATCCATAGGTATAACAGGGACCCCTTTAAAGTGGTTTGCTTCATACATATCCAATAGGATGCAACAAGTTCAATTCAACGACGATAAAGCCGATGCCTTCCCCCAAACCCAGGGGATTCCCCAAGGGTCCGCCTTATCATCGCTCCTATTCAATTTGTATATAAAACCGGTCTGCGAGATCTTTCGGAAGTGCAACATCAATTACCACATCTATGCTGACGATGTGATGCTGTATACGCACCTCGACATAACACAACCGGATTTCACTCCTCTAGAAGAATGCCTTGACATGCTCCAAACATGGCTTCAACAAAACAACATGTCAATAAACCACAAGAAAACAGAGGTCATGTTTATCTCTAAGAAATTTCATCCCGCCCGCCACGGTCACCCTTAACAAAAACATATATCATACGAAGCCTGCAATAAAATATCTAGGGGTCCTACTAGACAGCAACCTTAAGATGGATAAACACCTCCGAACAGTTAACTGAGCCATTTTTTACAAATTAAAAGTTCTTCAACCACTTCGCAATATCCTCGAGAAATCTGACTTCAGGACTGTGGCACAAGCCCTCATCATTCCTCACCTAGATTACTGCAACGCCATTCTGCAAGGCCTGCCGAAGAACACCCTAAATATCCTGCAAATGGCTCAAAATGTTGCTGCAAGAGTCATCATGGAAAAAAGCATCACAGAGCACATAACCCCAGTGCTAATGGAACTGCATTGGCTCCCGGTGACCGCTTGCATCATTTTCAAACTTCTCATAACAACGTATAAGCTCATTCACAACATTGCACCCTCCTACCTCAATAACCTAATCACTATTCAGCCACACAACAGGAACAGAAGAACCATAAATCTCAATGCTCTCTGTGTTCCGACCAGCATAAGAACTGTCAAAGCGGAAACAAGCAATAGAGCATTCACATATACCGCACCAATACACTGGAACCAACTCCCACACGAGTTACGACTGACCAATAATTTGAATGAATTCAGAAAGAAACTCAAAACCCATTTATTTCAGGCTCACTACAACCTGACCTAAGTGCGACGCCTTGCCGCAACTAGATGGCTTTGCCAGCCACAACGGCATTTAGAATACCAGTTTGTAATCTTGTATATATGTATATTCTAGGCCCCACCCACGCAACTACAATCAAATGTATATTTAGATTTGAGAGCCTCAATCCAATGTATAGTGTACCTAATTGCTATTTCCTGTTTTATGCAAATCATCGCCCAATCAAAATCTGTATCCTAAAAATCAATGTATTGTACGATACATTATGATTCTGTAAAGTAAACTGCTGCTGATCGTAGGAAGCAGCGGTATACAAATGTTTACTAAATAAATAAATAAAATAAATGTGTGTGGGCATCTCCACACAAATGGGGCCATTTCTGGGAACATATTTCATGAAGGCACATAGGTACTTCTGTTACTTTTATAAAATCAGGGATAAGCCACGTCTTTTTGGACTCTTCACATAAGCATCTTGTAATAAAATTACCCCCTAAAGGAATATGATCACAAAGTATTTTTGGTTAAGTGAATATCTCTTTAGCATATTGATCTCTTTTTGAACCCTTTGGATGGACAAATACTATAATAAACCATGTTAAAGAGGGATTTTCAGACAGTCCTGTAGCAATAAATTCTACTGGTACTTTACACCATGAATCTTATGCAGAAGTAGCTTTACTTTCACAATTTTCTACCTGCACAATTTTCCTAAGAGCAATAATTTTCAGGAAAATACCACAGATCTCAAGATAACCCTGTCAGAACTGCTATTCCATCCTCCCCAGACTTACTTTCAGCGACTGGAGACTCACTTGAGTCCCTCAATCAATCCCCAAAGGAGAAAAGATTGGTCTCCTGGAGGAACAGAGGAGTGCAAGCGTGAAGCGGGGGCTGTGATTCTCCTAGCTGCCCATGACGGAAGTGCTTATGGGCCCCAGTTCCCCAGAGGGGCAGCCCAGGCATCAGGCCCCCACAAAGGGGGCTACAAAGCAACAAAACAGAAATGAATACAGCCCGCGAGCTGTTACAGGAGCTGCAGTGCCAGCCTGGTTGAAAGGAAGTCCCAGGGCACTCAACGCATAATCAAACTCTGGAATTCATTCTCAGAGCAAGTAGTAAAAGCTGTTGGCGTAGCTGGGTTTAAAAGAGATTTGAACAAGCTCCTAGAGGAAAAGTCCACAAACCATTATTAAAGAGGATCAGGGAAATCCACTTCTTATCCCTGGTTTACACAGCATGGCATCTGTGTACCTTTTTGGGAACCTGCCAAGTACTTGTGACCTGGATTGGCCACTGTTGGAAACAGGATACTGGGCTTGATGAACTCCTTGGTCTGACACAGTATGGCATATCTTATGTTCTTATGAAGTGGCTTACAGCTAAGGCCTCTCCACCAAGCTCCACCTATGTTGGGACTAGTGCACCATCAAAAAAGCCCACTAGTGGTAAAAAAGCCAGAAAAAAGGGAAGGAGGAATGACAGGAACCACAGAAATAGCACTGGGTCCCAGGCTCTCCATGGAGGGGGGTCCTGAAATGCTAAAAACGAGGTGCCCTCAGCTATGTAACCACACCAGGGGCAAAAATAAGCAGAAAAAACCCACTGGGGGTCACTGGTTGATTTAGGCCATGTGGCTGAAACCTGCAGTGGCAAATTTTAAAAAGCACTACAAAAGAAAAAAGTGCCAAAAAAGCAGGGCTGTGGCAAAAAGGGAGTTCCAAAAAGGGAATCCCAACACTTGTCAGGCAGAATGGGGAAACACTCACAGGCAATCCCTGGACACCCATACAGGCCTGGGAGGCACAGCTCACAAACAAAGGTTATGTTTTCTATTTTATGTTTTTAATTTTTATTAGAGCTGCTTTTTTGAAAGCAGCAGAGAGCCAAATATGGCCCATCAAAACCAACGGGGAAAAGAAAAGATACATAGCATGCAGGATAAGGACAGCAAGAGGGAAGGGGTGCCTAGGGCCAACTTAGTGACCCCCCTTAGGGGCGCAGTCGGGTCCTCATGCTCCTCTTCCAATCCACCAGCACTAGTAATCCACAGGAAACAGGGTGACTGTCTGCTTCAGGAGACATGAGCATACCCGCACTCCAAGCATGTTGGGCCTTTCCAGACTCAGTATCAGTGGCCACTGCTCCATAGCGTGGGCTGGGAGAGTCAGGCCTATCTGCACTGCTGCACCAGTCCACACACCTTGTCACCTGCTGGAGGCAGAAAATGCTGGCTTCTATCAGAGCTGTGCCAGAGGAAATACTAATACTACTACTACTGCTGAGCATTTGCATAGGGCTACAAGATGTACATAGTGCTGCACAGACATGTAAGAAACACTGAGCGATGACATCACTTAAAGTTGCTCAAGTCTGTCTCCACTTGCTGGCAAGGAAGCAGAACCTACTCATATGGATTAGTCTAGCAGATAGGTTACGTGCCTTTGACGTCTGGAGAAGGCGGGAAGACAGTTACTGCTACTGTAACGACTGTCACATAAACAGTGTGGAGTGGTCAAGTCTTGAGAGGAAACCTTCCCTTCAGACCTCAACTGGGCAAGGTACCCGATTGCTGGAGTATGATGTCCTAAAAAGGAGGTTAAAATGAGGGATGGGTGAAAAATTATAAAGGAAAGACTTGTTCGATCATATGACAAATTTAACTGCTTAATAATATGATCATCCACGAACAATCTGTACCTGTCCTCATCCTTAATCACACAATATACTCAAACACTACTTTAGTCAATTGGAATAATATAGCTTTATTGATGACCAAAGGAAACATACTCTTTAAATTCTCTCCCAGCTGTGGGGGCGGAGCAGCCAATATGGGGCATTTTGAAGAATGTATACTTCTCCAGCCCACAACTCATCTTGAACAGATGAGACTGTAGCTTCTTCAAAGAGCTTATTCTTGTAATGTTGTCACAGGTGGTCCGCTAAGCAAGAAGGTGCCTGCTCACGGCCAGAAACTGTAACTCTAAAAGTAGTCAACCAGTGGTTTCTGATAACAGCCAAATTCTAGTCATATTTGAGAAGTCTCCAATCAGCAGCTCAAAAGTAGTCAAAGGCCACCCTTCTACCTTCTAACCCACCTATCAGTTTTGAGTACCCCACTCCCCTCACTAACTTCAATAGTCAATACAAATTCATTGGATTAAACAAAGAAAAAAAACCAAATAGTTAGAAGTAAACATCAATGAAGACTGCAAATTATGGAAGCCCTTAACTCTTTGACCCATGCACCCTCAATTAATACTTAACTATAGGCACCGCTGTAGAAATTATAGCAGCAATGTGGAAGGCAGGAGAAAAAGGCACCCCTCTGCTACCTTTCATAATCTGCCTCTGCTCTCCTTTGCCTGTGCTCTCCCTTCAAATTACAAATGACAGCCAGCATGCCCCTGACAAGGGCATTTCACCATTGTGCCCTATCACAGCATGCAAAGGGAGGTAGCCAGACGTGGGGCTGCAGGGCCGGCCCGTCCATTGAGCGAGAATGTTGTTCGCACAGGGCCCCGCGCGAACCACATTCTCGCTCAATGGACTGCTGCAGAGGGAGCCGGGGAAGCCCGCGCGAAGCCCCGGCTCCCTCTGCACAGCCCGCCAGCGTGAAGAGCCTTTACCTTCACGCTGGCGGCTGTTTCAATGAAGCCGCGAATGCCGGAAAAGGTTAAAGGCCTTTAACCTCCCCCGGCATTCACGGCTTCATTGAAACAGCCGCCAGCGGGAAGGTAAAGATTCTTCACGCTGGCGGGCTGTGCAGAGGGAGCCGGGGCCTCACGCGGGCTTTCCCGGCTCCCTCTGCAGCCCCTTAGACGGCGCGGGGCTCTTCGGGGGGGCGGCTAGGACTGGATGGGCTGTGATGGGGGGGGGGAAACAGACTGGAAATGGACTGTGATGGGGGGGAGAAACGGACTGCAAATGGGCTGGGATGTGGGGGGGGGGGGAACGGACTGGAAATGGGCTGGGATGGGGGGAACGGACAAATTGGGCTGGGATGGGAGGAAACAGACTGGAAATGGGCTGTGATGGGGGGGGAACGGACTGGAAATGGGCTGTGATTGGGGGGGAAACAGACTGGAAATGGGCTGTGATGTGGGGGGGGGGGAAACAGACTGGAAATGGGCTGTGATGTGGGGGGGGAGAACAGACTGGAAATGGGCTGTGATGGGGGGGACAAATTGGGCTGGGCTGGGATGGGGGAAACACTGGAAATGGGCTGTGGTGGGGGTGGAGAACAGACTGGAAATGGGCTGAGATGGGCGAACATACACAAATATGGCAAAGATGCGCGGAGGACAGCAAATGGGCTGTGATGGTGGGGGGGATAGGACTGCAAATGGGCTGTGATGGTGGGGGGAATGGACGAAATGGGCTGTGATGGGGGGAACTTGGACTGGAAATGGGCTGATGAAGAGCTGGATTAGGACTGGAAATGGGCTGATGGGGGCTGGAATAGGGCGAAGTGGGCTGACGAGGGGGCTAGGATTGGAAATTAGCTGATGGGGGAGCGTGGAGGAAATGGGCTGATGAGGGACTGGAATGGAACTGGAAAAGAGCATATGGGGGCTAGGACTGGAAATGGGCTGATGAGGAGCTAGGATAGGACTAGAAATGGGCTGATGGGGGGAACGTAGACTGCAAATGGGTGATGGGCTGGAATAGGACACTGGAAATGGGCTGATGGGGGCTGGAATAGGGCTGGAAGTGGGCTGATGGGAGTTGGAAAAGGGATGGAAATGGGCTGATGGGGAGCTTGGAGTGGAAATGGGCTGATGGGGGGGGGCTGGAATGGAACTGGAAAACAGCATATGGGAGGCTAGGACTGGAAATGGGCTGATGTGGAAGCTTGGGAGACCGGGACTAGAAGGGGGCAGATGCTGGGTGGGTCTAGAACTATAAAGGAGCTGATTTTGGGGGAGGACTAGAAAGGGATGGGAAATGAGAATGGAGAGGGGAAAAGATATTTTGTGTGGGAGGGAAGAAAAGTCTACGAAGGGCCAGGTATTGGAAGAGTAAGTGTAGATTGAGAATGGAAGGGTGAAATTTGAGTGGATGATAAAGCAATAAGGAAAGAAATGGAGGAAAGAGCAAAAGGGGAAAGATCAGTATGTTAAAGCAGATATAGAGAAAAAATGTGGAAAAAATCTAAAAGAGAAGAAAGGAAAATGGATAGCTCGCAGAAGACACAAAGAAACCAGAAGAAAGTATCTGGAGCAATTGCAACTGAAAAGAAAATGCACAAGCAACAAAAGGTAGAAAAATACTTTTTTATTTTGAATTTATTAACTGGAATATATCAGCTCTGGGAAATGTGCATTGTTAACATCTTTTGTGTTTTGTTTAGTACAAGAGGAAATTAATTTATAGTTTTATTTCTCCAGTGTTGTTGTACATCCCAAGTTTGGATTTTGGGGCTCCCAGTTTAATTATTGTCTTCCTATTTCTAAATTGTGATCCCTTGTTCCTTGGTGACGGTCTATGTTCTGCATTTTAACCAAGCTGGGGTATTCTGTTCATGTAGTTTCTATTTGACCATGTCACTTGTTCTCTTTCCCCAGTAGGAGATGCATTGGTATTCTCTGAGATGTATTGGTTTAATATTTGCAGTGTTGCCTTTTGATAGGTAGGGTTTGGTGCTTTGTGAGTCCTGGCAGAGCTGTTATGATATGGTGGATTTGCTATGAGTTCTAAAAGGTCAGTGTTTATAGTACTTCCTAATGGGCCTGGCGGTTGGCACTGGAATATAGTAACGTAGAAATCTATTAGTCTTTCTTTATTCAGACACTCATTAAGAAGCATGTTTACTAAAAATGCATGTTAACATTATGCAAGTATTTATGCAAATGAGGCTCCCTATGCAAATGAGGCCCCGCAATTAATCTCCGCACATGGCCCCGCACCCCCCTTGGGCCGCCCCTGTGGGGCTGGGTTGTGCAGCACCAGAAGCTAATGGACATCACCACATGGCAAAAACAGGAAGTCACTGCCCTACCCCCTCCCCAATCCTATGGACTACCTGGCTGACCAAGCACTAGTACTCAGGGTGCCCACACATTGAACATTTTGTAAGTAACATTTATAAATTGCCGACATACAATCTGAGGTAAACAGAAGAACATTTGTTATTAGTTGGGAGGAAAGTGTGTTTAATAGAAAAGTCTTTGGATATCAATTTAAACTAGCAGGGGCAGGGCATGTATGACAGATAATCAAACTGAGCCGATAACAGGATCCTGTTCAGTCATTTATCAAGTGGTTTTGTAACACCAAATGTTTCATGCAGGGGCGATGTATTATGCAGAGGGGAGAATTATGCAGGAAGCAACAATCAAATCTCAACATGCGTTTCATAATCTCCTTATTCATTCTTTGAACACAGAGGGGGAACTTAGCAGTGGGATACAGTTGATTTTCCTTCTAGAAAGCAAAGCTTCAGTGAGAAAAGTAACTGTAAAGCTCAGACAGTATTTCTGACAGCTTATGTCACACAATAAAAAGACAAATCTGACGACTTCCACAGAGTCACCTAAAATCCTAGCATAAATATGAAATCATTGAGCATGAAGCAAATATGATTTTAACTAGGAAACTACACAATTGAGACCAGCAAGTCAAACAGCAGCCTCTTGTATAGCAGACAGTCTAGCAATTTGGCTTTAACTGCAAGAAGCGATTAGCGCTTTTAAAAGAAAGGGGGCTACTCTGTTCACAAGGTAGTGTATAAGAAGCTTGTTGAACATGTGCAATGGTGAGATGAGCAAGCTAGTTGTATGGCCAATGGTTATCTTTTTGGAAAGAGGATAGCAGATCATCACTTTCACACTTTTTGGCTTTCTGGCTCAGACTGCAAAACAGATTGAAAAAGGATCCTCCTTGGCCTTATGGCTGAAATTAAGCAACAGTAAAATACGCTTGTGACTATTCCCTGCCACTTGAATATATTAAGGGTACAGTAATGTTGTGAATATTGCCACAGCAGAAAAATTAAATGCCCTGCTTAAAAAGGATCATTTATTTACATATATCTTTTATTATTACTGTTATTATTTGACTCTGCATTCAAAACCAGTTAGATGCTGACTGGTGAATGGATAATTAGCTTACCCATGAATTTTCAGATGCTACGCAGATAGCATCGGGCTAAAATTCCTGTCTGAATGGCTCAAAATTATTATCTGCATAAGAAAGGGTGAGACGGAGAATAGAGGCATACTTAAGAATTATTTGTTTAGCAGTAATATTCAACAGTTAAATGGAAAATTTATAGACCGAGTTTACATCTGCTGAATAGCAGGCCTAAACTAAATGAAGAGCGCCAGTGTGACTAAACAATCCAGATATGAGGCAGCACAGTTTATACATACAGCTGTGGTCAGCATTATTGGCAACCTTGCATTCAACCATTTAATGTCCAATATCTCCTAAAAAAAAGTGGCTTTGGGCTATATATGCATACATATTTGGCACATAAAAGAATCAAATAAAACAAGACCAATTAAAAACGGAAATAGTAGAAGATAGTTAAAAATTGGGACATTGCCAGGACAGGATTATTCCACTGAATAAAAGTTAGACTGCAGCGGAGCGGCAGGTGCAACTACTCTTGCCATCATACTGGGCAGACTAGATGGACCATACTGGTCTTTATCTGCCGTCATTTACTATGTTACTTGTTTGATATCCCATGTTGCCTATATACTTATCTGCTCTTGTCCTCTCAAATACTTTGGTTGGACAATCAGACCTGTAAAATCTCGTTTAAAAGAACATCAGTCAAGACTTAACACAAAAACAATGTCAGATCCAATTATTTCAAATTGTTTGAAAGAGGATCATGTTTTTGAAGATTTAAAGTGGCAAGTCATTGACTTTGTACCAACTGACCCATACGAGGGGGGGGGGCATGAGTAACGATTACAATTGCTTGAGCAATCTTGAATCTATAAATTATGGACTGTCAAACCTATCGGTCTGAACTTCGAATTGGACTGGTGGAGTCTCCTTTACCTAGTTAATTGGTTACATTATAGGGAAATTCCTTTCAGGCCCCCACTGACGTCAGTGAACAGCTGCCATAAGAGCCCTACCTTTCCAGTAACATTTTTCAAGCACCATTCAACTTTTGTTCTCTGGAACCCTCTTTGAAGATTGCGCTTGAAGCAGAGTTCCCTTGATCTATGAGCTGGAAACACAGTTCTGTGTTCGCTCTTTTTTAGTGGGACTTCCTGGACTAAGATTTGTACAATATCATTGCCGTTCTTCTTGTGGATTTCCCTAGCTTGAATCTTTGAAAATGATGGCATCACATATGGCTTGACATCTCAGTGACTGGTTTTTGCTTTTTCAGAGCTAGGTTTAACATTTTATTTCCATTTTACTTTAGTGTTACACTTATATGGTGGCTGAACACATATTGGGTGATTTATTCACTTTTTAAAAAAGATCAAACAGGAAAATTTGTTACAGGAGAGGTTTGAACAGAAGAACTACATTCCCATTGCAATAAAATTAGATAGCTGTGATCTATTGTCAGTACTCACTGACTTGAATCAACTAGTGAATGATGGCTCTAATGTTCAAAATGGCCAGATTCACTCCTTGTTCCATTTTCACAATGGTGACGACAAGAGAGCTTTATGAGACCATCAGAAAAGCCATTATCACCAAGAATCAGACTTCAAAGGTGTACAAGGCCATCTCCAAAGACCTTGGGATGGCTTTGTCTACAGTTCACAGTGTTATTAAGAAGCTGTCTACTCATGGAACTGTCAAGAATCTCCCAGGATGTGGTGGAAGGAGGAAAATTAATCCAAGAAGTCTTTGAAGGTTAGTGCAAATTGTTGGAAAAACACCATGTAGAACATCCAAAGAGCTTAAGGCTGACCTGGAGCAGTCTGCAGTGGTGATTTCAACCTGCACCATATGCTGCACACTAAACAAAGAAGAACTTCATAGGCAAAAGCTAAGGAGGACCCCACTGCTCAACGACAGACATAAAAAGGCACGCCTGATCTTTTCCCAAACCCACCTTGAGAATCCACAATACTGGGAAAAACCTTTGTGGACAGATGAAACCAAACTTGAGCTCTTTAGCAATGTAGACCAGTGATACATTTGCAGGCAAAAAAAATGAAGCTTATAAGGGGAAAAAAACATTTTTCCTACAGTTAACTATGGTGGAGGTTCCATAATGTTGTGGGGCTGTTTTGCTGCCTCAGGAACTAGAGGCCTGGAACGTATTAAAGGAATCATGAAGTCAGGTGACTACCAAGGTATTTGGGAGTGAAATGTGCTACCTAGTGTCTGAAAGCTAGGTCTGGGTTGAAGGTCATGGGTCCTCCAGCAGGATAATGACCCAAAACATAAATCCAAAAGTACAAAAGAATGGTTAAAAAAAGAAAGAATGGACTGTTTTAAATGAGTCCTGATCTCAGTCTAATCGAGAACCTTTGGAAAGAGCTGAAATCTACCACTGGTAAAAGGAATTCTGGAAACATTGATGAGACAGAACAAATCACAGGAAGAGTGGGAGAAAATACCAGCAGACAGATTATGAAACACAGATGGCTACAAGAAATGTTTGGAAGCTGTCATCACTGCCAAGAGTTGTGCAGCCAAATATTAGTGAAGGGTGCCATTAATCCTGTCCAGGTCAGATTTTTTTTCTCAGAAATTACTAAATCTAAATTTCACAGACAATGTATTTTTTGTTATATACTGTACCTTTGAATACACTAATAAAATATTATGATGACATTCAGTTGGAATATTTCCAATTATTTCTCAAGATATTGTACACAACTGTTTTGTGGTGCTGAATATCCAAATTAAGATAATGCAGGTGTTGGCATTTAACGTAACTGGTCACTGCTTCAGCAGAAAATCTGCCCCACTATTATGCCTTCATCTTCCATTCATGGTACCTTTTTCCGGAACAACTAAAAAGAATGCAGTAATTGGTAGCAGATGTGGACAGACCTCCCCCCTCAAAAAAAAAAAAATCTAAAGATTAAGCATCTGGAAAAGGTGGTTGGAAGATGTGTGATTTTAATCTGAGATATGATCTTGAACCACGAATGCGATGTGAGAAAAGAAAAGGCATGAAAAGGGCAGTCTGCCTCCCCAGTCCAAGGAATACTGTGAAGTATGTGGAAAAGTAAGTGAAGCAAAACAAGATGGAAAGTGCAGATTTACAGTGTGTTGCAAAAGTCCTCACACCTCTGCACATTTGTCGTATTCTGCTGTCTAAAAAATACAATTCAAAATGCATTTAAACAGAAGTTTGTTTCAATGATCTACACAACACAGTACACATTCGACGTGAACGAACAGAGAAATATTCAAAAGCTAAGAATAAGAAACCATCAAGTCTTGCCTGCAAAAGCATTAATGTCGTTTATCATAGCAAACCCAAATTAGTTTCATTTCCAAAGGCGCATAATAAGTTAAATATGGTCTATCTGTGTCCCGAGTAAGTGAGCGGATTCAAATACTTCTATATGAAGAATCAAGCTGTGTCTATTGTATGAAGTGAATTTGAAGCTTAAGTTCAAACATGCCAAACATGGAGCTCCCAAAAGAATTCTGAGAGAAAGTTATTCTAAGATTCAGACTGGGATAAGGCTATTAGAAAATGTGCTTGAATATCCCTTGGAGCATTGTTAGGTCCAATATTTTAAAGAGGAAACAGTTTGGCCCCACCAAGAGCCTCAATAAGGCTTGAAAGTCAATAGCTTTGGGTTAAGGAAACTGCTGAAGGTAGTCACTGAAAGGAATCACCACCCAGGGAAAGGATCTGGGCATCTTTGTGGATAATATGTTGAAACCCTCTTCCCAGTGTGCAGCGGTGGCCAGAAAACAAACAGAATGCTAGAAATCATCAGGAAACGAACAGAGAATAAAACTAAGAATTATTAAATTGTGTGCAATTCTGGTCGCCATATCTTTAAAAAGGCTATAGCAGAATTAGCAAAGGTACAGAAAAGAGCAACCGGAATGATATAAGGGATGAAGTTACCAATCTAGGCCACAAGTACCTGTCAGAGGTTTGGACAAGTTCCTGGAGGAAAAGTTTATAAGCTATTATTAAAGTAGACTGGGAAAATCCACTGCTTCCAACAGGATAAACAGCATGGAATCTGTCTACCTTTTGGAAATCTAATAGGTCCTTGTGACCTGGATTGGCCACTACTGGAAACAGGATACTGGGCTTGCTGGATCATTGGTCTGACCCAGTATTGCATATTTTATGTTCTTATGTCAAAGTATCGTAGCATTAGAGTAGTTAATATGCTTAAGCTAGGTAACCAATCTGCATCTGATTTATTTTTTAAAAGTTATATGAAAAAGAAGTTCTGGAGATTCTGAAGGCTTCTCTACCTTCTTTGAAAACAACATATTATTTGCCATCTGATAATAAAACTAAAGAATTAGTATTGCAGACTGGGCATTCGTAAATTTGACAGAATCTAACTTGGCTAATCTCTGCTCACCTTTTTCCCCAGTCTCTGGAAAGAGCAACGTTATTGGTAACTTTCCTTTTTGATTCTGACAGAGATTGGCTTTTCAGATTATTTTTTCCAAAGAAAGATAAAAAGTTCCTCTGGCAGCCTATAAGAATTTCACAGATCTGCGGAATTGGCAGTTTATTAGCTTGAGAGCTCAGGTCTTTGCACTGGGTGCAAATCTTTTCCCCCGATCCTTGCAAATGTAAAGTTAAGTTGTTGTCAAATCAATATTTTTTATTTGACCCAATTCAGAGCGAATCATTTTTAAAAGGACATGCAATGGAGGTTTTGGTAGAGCAGTGGGACCCCAAATGGGGGTCGCAAAATCCTCATTTGGGGTCGTGACCACTCAGTGTTTAAAAAAAAAAAAAATTTAAGTACTGTAGTGCCCTGTGGCAATAAGGCAAAGTAACAAGCCTGCCACCGAATCAAGCTCCACCCCCAAAAAAGTAATACGCGTGGCTGGGCCTTCAGTTTTACCAACAGCCAACGGAAGTCCGCAAGCGCACGCCATATCCACAAAGCCATCCAATAACCGCTGGCACTCCTCCGACTGCGCCGCCCCGACAAACAAAAAATCATCCAGATAATGCACCACATTCCCACATCCGACCTTCCTGACCAAATTCCAATGCAAAAAGGAACTAAACATCTCAAAGTATGCAGAAGACACTGAGCACCCCATAGGCATGCATTTATCAATAAAGAACTCATTATCAAAGCAGAAGCCTAACAAATAGAAATCAGAGGGGTGCACTGGCAGCAGCCGAAAAGCCGATTCAATGTCCACCTTTGCCATCCGAACCCCCGGGCCGCACCGTTTCACCAAATTAACCGCCTCGTCAAATGAAGCGTAACGCACCGCACACAGCTCCTTAGGTATATGATCGTTCACTGAATCCCCTATCGGAAATGACAGGTTATGGATCAAGCGAAACTTCCCTAGCTCCTTCTTTCAGTGACGCACAACACGGCGGTGACTGCTCTGCTTTGCTGCCTTCTTGAACTGTGCTCCAAATTCTAAGTTGAATAAATAGAAGTGCCATACCTGTTGCAGATCTTCTTACGCACCTTCTCTGCCGGACCCCGCTGCCACAGCTGATGCTCCAGGTTATTTTTTTAAGATCTTGCAGGCCCTCAAGGCCTTCCATGTGTGCAGCAGCCGCTGCCCAGTTTTGTTTAATGTTTTTTAAAAAACATTCTGTCATCTATTTTGGGGCCTTTTCTGTCTGTCCCACTGCGGGGGGGGGGGTAATCCATTGCTCTCAGGACCTTTTTCGTCTGCTTCCACTACTCCAAGATTTCATTATGCAATCTGTGGAGCTTTCTTTGCCTGCTGCTGCCACTCTGTTTTTTTTCTCAACAACATCCAAGGGACTTCTCTACCTGCCGCCAACTCTCCTACTGTGTGAATGTGAACAATCCATCCACCGCCACCTCATCCTGCCTTTAGCAGTGGTCAAACATTAACGCCCATACCACCGCATTGCTGAAGCCATTTTGCCTGTGCACTCCTCTTGCGCTCTCCTGCCAGTTCTGAGGACATTTAAAGGTGAAGACAAGGGGGGGGGGGGTTGCCAGTAAACACTGAGACAACAGAACTGAGACAGTGTTGAGGGGAAGGTGAGTCTGGCGATGGGTGTGATTAAGGGGGCCAAGAGTGAGCACCCTGCCCAGGCTCATGTCCAATTATGGACAGCAAGAGATGAGTCTTGAGGAGGGGTGTGATTGAGAGGGCATGAGCTTAGAAAGAATGGATAATGTTAACTGGTTGAGTCTGGGATGGGGATGGGTGTGATTGAGGGGGCAGGACCCTCAGGCATGATGGCAGGTGTAGAGGGAGCAGTGAGTCTGTGGGATAAGTGTGATTGAGAGGGTATGAGTCTGGGCAGGATGGTAGGTGTGGAAGGAGTGGTGAATCTGAGAGATGGGTGTGATTGATGGAGCATGAGTCTCAGCAGGGTGGTAGGTATGGAGGGAGCAGTGAGTCCACAAGATGGGTGTGACTGAGGGGGACAAGAGTCTTGGCAGGGTGGTAGGTGTAAATAAGGCGATGAATCTGGGAGATGTGTGATAGAGAGGGGATTCAGTCTGAGCAGGATGATAGGTGTGGAGGAAGCGGCGAGTCTGGGGGATAGGTGTGCTATAGGGGGGCATGACTGAGCAGGGTGGTAAGTGTGGAGGGAGCGGTGAGTCAGGGGATGGGTGTGGCATGAGCCTGGATAAGGTAGTGGGTGTGAATAAGAAGAGGTAAGTCTAGGTCAGGAGGACTGTATGCTTGAGAGCCTTGGAAACTTGTTAAGTGTGAAGGGGTGAATCTAGGTGAAGTGGGTGATTGAGGAGGCACCTACACACACATACACTACCCCCCAGTCACCTGGCCTCTGCATCCACACACACTGAACGTTTTCCAAGTTGCACCATTGAATCGACCACCATGGATTTCATGTCAGACTGAAATTTGAGGAGCAATATGAACTACACTGCAAATGTTTGTGAATTTGTGTTGCAACCTCCAAGCTCAAGTGTCTCAGGCCTAGTGAGTACATCAGATAATCATGTTAAAAAAGCATATATTTAGATATTTATTATTTTCTATTTATGTTCTTTGGCTGATGATTCGATTTGATTACCATCTGGGGTCACGTGAACTTTTACCTGCAAAATGGGGTCACATCCGCAAAAAGGTTTTGGAACCAGTGCAGCAGAGTCTTATTTGGATGCTTGAGACTTTTGTTCTTTTGTGTTTGAACTGATTGGGCACATCGACCTTTATGGTATTTTATATTATGGTGTTGGAAAACATGCTACATCTTGGATCTCTTATGTTCAAATTTATGTATTATAAGTTGGTGCAATTAATAAAGTGAGATAATATGCAAAAAAATAAAAAAAGTAACTGAAGTGGCATACATACAAATCAGGCTAATAAATATTCATTAAGGATATTCGGAAAACCTAACAGGCTTAGGACCAACCAGGATTGAAGTCGCCCATGCCTGCTTTAGCAAGTCTGTACAGGACAGATAAAGTTATTCTAAATAAAAGAAGTTACACACTTACAGATGTCTTCTGCTAGCGTTCTTCTTATACATTATTACATTTGTGCTTTTTCTGTTTGTAATTCTTGCATTATCACATAATATTGTAACAATTACCAAGGACACTTTTACAAATAGAGTAAAGGGCAGTGAATCAACTCAGATAAATCTCAGTTGTAAACTGATTTTTTTTTTTCTTTCCCAAGACAAATTCTTACAGCTAAAATATTAACTAAGGACAAAGAAGACTAATACATTGTATTTGCTAAAGAAATGTAACCCTTTGAAGGCCTACTTTAAATTTTTAATCCACATTCTGCAGCCGGGTTAATTTTTGCATATTTCAGGAAAATTGTACCCGTCTTATTCAATATGTTCTAGTAGTGATTTTCCTTCTGCTATGGTCATGTATTATATACCATTTGATAGGAATATTTAGTCAGAATTTTGGATCCCGAGAGTTTTGGGCTCGGCCTGGACAGCAAGAGATGAAGAGGTTAAAGAGGAAAAAACACATGATTTTTCTTCTGCTTCCTATGCTTTGCTATGGACTGTGGTAAATGTCACTGAACATTTGAAATTCTTGTTATAGTCTAAATGGATAAAAAGTAACATGAGAGCAGACAATACATCGCGTAATGATCTCACCAACCTTACCAGCCGGGGACAACAAAACCACATATACCAAACAAGACAAGTTGCTTCATGCTTTAAATCCTTTCCCAGTTAGGTCACCCAGCTTTTCCTCGCCGAAGTCATTTTTCTAACTTTGCAGCTGTTGTTTATAAGAATTCCCAATACACGTCAAGAGATCATACAATTTTACTTAATCTTGCTACCAAATGCTCAAGCAGCAGAGAAAATAAAAAACGATGCCGCAAAAGCATTTATTAATGAAGTATGATCTACCCCGGGCTTCTGTATTTTCTCAGACTGTGCTTACAGTCAGCGGGAGTTTCAAGATATCTGCCGTGAACATGAGCGAAATGCGCATAAACTGCAGCCCCAGCATGGGCACATTTCTCTCAAGCATATTTATGAACGGTATCCTGAAAATCTCACTGGCCATGGCCATCAGGACATGTCTGCGAAGATCTGATCTGTCCAAAAGAAAAGATGAAATATATCTGATAAAAGAAAGCTACCATGTAAAGGTTTGCACACCCATGTACATTTTTTATATTTTTCTGTCTGAAAATTACTATTCAAAACACACTCAAGGAAAAGGTTGCTTCACTGATCTACACAACATTCACTGTACTTCCAAGGTGAAAGACTAATTATAGAAATATTCAAAAAGTAATTATGAATAAGAAACCAAAAGTCCTGACTGCATAAATCTTCACGCCCTTTTTGAAGCAAGCATAAAAGCAACAAACATCTAGCCAACTACAGAGCCGTATGCAGCAAAGAGCCAAGTACTGGTGCTTAGGTATCATTCACATTTAGAAGAGCTAAAATCACAAGTTTGCTTCAGAACAGTATTTTTATAGGGAGATTGCAGCTACCAATATGAGATTATTCTAACCACCATATTTTAGCCACTTCACCAGAAAACACAGTTTGTAGGCAATTCTGTAAGTAGTGTCTAGAGCATATTTATACACATTAATAATGCCTAGTCTCTAAAGTCAAATCCATGCAGATTTAACTTTATAGAGTACTAGAGTAAGCGGTCATGAATGTGTGTAAATAAAGCCACAAATAATCACTTGTACCAGCTCAAGGACAGATATAAATGACCTATAAAATATGCGTGTAAATTTGTGTTGCGCCCATACTCTATCTCTGTGCACGACACAGTGGAAGTACGTGCCATTGGTCCATGGTGTGAATGTTCAAAACAGCGAATGATTAATCTCCGCACGTAAGTGGTCATTTACAAGTGGAAATCACTAAAAAGCAATGATTTACATGCATAAACACGTACAGAAATCTAGCTGCACATTATAGACTAACCCTCTTTAGAAAAGGATTATCCTTATATATAAAGAGACGGTTTTCACCATGACTTAACTACAGCATTCTGCTCACTCCATTACAGTCAGCACTGTATTACAAACTTGATGAGAAATTAGAATTTGCAACATTCAATGGATACCCAGTTTTATACCCACGTTTTCTTGCCTGTTGATTCTTAACCTTTTTAAGTATGATTTTTTTCTTTTTTATTTATAAAACATTACTAAATATATCTGAAGAAACTTTGAAAAGAGAAATAAGCCACACTGGAGGTCAATTTAAAAGAATTTTCTTCTGTAAATAGCACAATATACACATGTAGATAGGAGATAGGCTACAAAGGTAACTAGAAATTTTAGAAAGCCACTACTTATATCAAAATGAGGCAACAGGACACCCCAGCCCATAGGCATAGTCTTCTCAAGATGGGTCATGAACTAGTCAAACAGGAATCAAGAAAAATGAACAGCTATGGAAAATTACTCCTTCATTTTTATACTGCTAGATCAGTCCAGACGAGTGGGAGGTACCTAAACAGTCATCAACTCAAGTGGGAAAAAGACAATGCCCCTGCAAGGACTGACCTCCCAAAGCCATTATTCTCTTTGGCATTAACCTGCAACCTGTAGTGCTTTACAAACATATTGAGGGATGACCAGGTTGCTGCTTTGAGGATGTCCTCTAGGGACACTAATACAGATTCAATCCAGGAAGATGTCTATATTCTAGTAGAAGGAGCCCTGCTAACTTCTGGAACCTGCTTGCCAATCAGTAGGTAAGCTGAAGCAATAGTCTCCTTGATCCAATGGGCCATGGACAACTTAGTAGTCACTTGACTCTTGCACGGTCCACTGAACAGTACAAAGAGATGATCAGATACAAAGAAAGGAATGGTAACTTAAGTACCTTAACAATGCCTGCCTCTCATCTAGATCTGCAAGGAAGCATCCATATGCAGGTCTTCTTCTGAGAAAATGGGCAAACTGATTCGGTGGAAAGGAGACAGCAAAGTGCCTCCTCCTTCCCTTCTAAGCCCTGCACTTCTGTAGCTTTAATATTTTTAACTTATAGAGTCACTCCATCTCTCTTCTGAAAAGATTATAGCCTGGTATGTCCTAGTCATTGTTTTCAGCATACCATGTCTCCATGGTTGCCACTATATCCAAGTCAATCTATTCCATTGCAGCTTCTAAATCTGGAATTTTATTTTGCATACTATGGGCATTAGCATATTCAGTTATCCAGATGTTCCCCTCCCCCCTTTCTATACTATTTTTAATGTTTTAATTTACCCAAGGGTTTTTATATGCCAGGAGGCTTCTCCCCTTCTTCTATAGGTGGGCACCATCTCTGCTCAACAGCCCTTGAAAAATCATGCCATGGTCCAGCAAGCCAATCGCTCCAAGGGACACCATCCACTCAACCAGGCATTCATCTCCATGATGTGAACATCTCAGCCTTAGCCATAACCCTGAACAGGAAGGATCAAGGAGAACACCACCTTTGCATTTAACTGCTTCATCTTCTCTCTCCGAGCCCCAAAGTCACTTTTGATATGTTCAGGAAGGAAGCTCTTAGCGGTCCCAGGCCCTCGAGTGGTCTCCACTACAGCTGCCTGCTCTTTGGCTTTCTGAGTCGTGGTCCTTGTTCTTTGGAACTCCCTCCTTAATCACTTGTGCACTCAGTTCTCTTTTAGTCATTTCAAAGCTCAACTCAAAGGTTATTTTTTTGCGCAGGCCTTTCCATTACACACTCCCTGAGTTTCTTATCCTTGCCTTGATCTGTTTCGGGCCAGCAATTTCAGTTGCAATGTTCCTTTTTCTCCCCCTTCCCTTTGTGGTCTTATGTAGCTGTGCTGATCTTGTAACCTAGGCTTCCTACTCCCTCCTGTCCTTGCAGTCCCATCCGTCATTTTTGTTGTGTTTTTGTTGTGTTTTTGTTATTTTTTTGTTCTTTGTTCTGATTTTATTATACACAACCAAGATGTGGTTCTCAACTTAATAAATGTAACTATAACAATATCTTTTGCACCAATATGGATGAGCAGCATTAGATAATAGTCAGTAGGCTTGAGGAGTCTCAGCCAACTTTATGCAACATCTAGGATTTTGGCACCAGGCAGAAAGCACACCTCCCAGGACCTGCCATCCAAACATATATTTATTTGGATGGCAGATGGATGCCTCTGTATCCCTCAGAAGGGCATCACCAATCGCTGATACCCTTCGCTTCATAGTAGTTGCTGACCCTACAGCTTTGGGGGCTTTTAGTTCTGATACCTCCTGTTTCTGTAATGTTGTTGACTCTTCCACTTCAAGGGCTGCATACTGGATCCTCAGGAAGGTGGAGTCTAGCTGTCCAAACAGCTGTGTCCAGCTGTCATCTTCGATGCCTCTAGAAACATTTTATCAATGTACCTCTCATTGTCATGAAGGCTTCTTAGCCTCACAAACCTCTCTCTTAGTTTCCCAGTTTGCTTCCTGAGGAATTTAACCTGCAGTATTTCTTTAACTCGGACTAACATGGCAATCACACAGGGGCTGTATACTCACTGCACGGAAGAAAGGCCTGGTACTCTACTTCCAGTCACACCTTGTCAAGAAAAGCCAGGAGTTGGATTGCCAGGAGTCAGCATTAACTCAAAAGCCCACATTACATTGCAAAAGTGCTCTCACAACGTTTTAGTCCTTTTTTATCTATATTTTATATTTCCTTATTTTTTAAAATTTTCACATACTCATCTATCACTATTTAATTCATAGACCTCTGACACAGCACTATGATTCTCTGAAGAGAGTCGATCCCTGCTAAGTGGATTGTTAGTGCATTACAAACAAGACAGTCACCATGAATATTCTGAAATAAAAAGCAGGTTCCACATATAATGCTGTCAAATTAAAAATGGAAATAAATTGTTCAGACTTCTATTGAGAGAATGTAAATTAAGGGGCATATTTACTAAAGGTTAATGCCCCTTGGTTCACTAACGTCTACAAGGATGAGCTAAGTGCCACTTTGGCCCATTTTATTCCCATGGCTACAGCGTTACTAACATCCATTAGTGCAAATTAAGCTTTAGCAAGCATAACCCTAAATCAACTTTTAATGAATTATTATGTATTGTTAAATTTAAGGAGTATCATATAAAAAAACTGGTCCAATTGTTAACATAAGCTCCAATGAGCTAATGTCAGGTTGAAGGCCCCAACTGTCAGGCAGAGGCAGTATTGTAATCATCTACCACCAAGTGGAGGGTATGTTTATAAAAGGGCACTTAGAATATGGCAGACAAAACACATCAAATTTTAAGTGGGTGCCTACTTGTTTTTCAGAAAAATATTAGCCTGTGGCCAGAGACTGCAACTTAAATTCAGACATGGACATTTATACATGCTGTTTAAATAGGTGTAAATGAACGTGCATAAAGTTCGCACGTATTCACATAGATTGGAATTTTATAAACAATGTGCATACCTGCAAACTCCACTTGCACTCCACTTGCGCTCCACTTACCAGCAACATATGTATCTTCATGTCAACACATGTACTTTTACAATGGACAGTATTTATAAGAAGTCATTAACACATATAAACTAGCACATACACCCCTTAATGACTTCATAAAATTATCTTTCTAGTTTCTATGTGTTCCAACATCCCAAAACTCTCTTGAAAATTTATGAAAACATTAAACAATAAGTTTAACACATAAAATAATATTTCATTAAAATTATGACAGGAAAAGCAAAGGCTTACCCCGTTGAGCCTCAGCGGTCTCTTACTGATCTAATGGATCGTTTTGTTGTGGTGCCCCAGGAGGTTATGCGGGAGATAAGTTCGAGCTTGTCTGCTGAAGGTGTGGAGGGATCTTCGCAGTCTTCCGACTTCGATACCAACTGGTCTCCCATTACACGGACCCTGACACCCCACCCAAAAGGCTTGGAATCACTGGAAGCTGTTTCGTGTCGGAAGTCGGTGGTGTGTTGGTCTCCAGGAGTGGTGCTTTGGCGCCGGCAGACCAAGCGTTACCCTCCAGTGACATTGCAGGTGCTTTGGGCAATTTTGCAGCGGCGGGGAAATCACAGGTCAGTGGAGCTGGCTTGGCGTTACTTTCTGACGCTACCCAGGAAGTTTCTACCCCTATTGTTTGGTCTTCCCAGAAGCCTGAGAAGGTGACTTTAGATTCTATATGGGAGGCAATAACATTTCTTTCTAACAATGTTGCTCATCATTCTGAGGACATTTTGGCTAGGGTCCAGTCAAACACTGCTTAAATATTGGTATGTACAGCAACTTCTGAACAGTTGAAAGCCAGATTGTCTGTGACTGAATCAAATGCTGCCCTCATCAAAGACAATACTGCTATGAATTTCAAAGTCGGAAGCTTTGCAGAATTCTGCACGAGCAGTTAACCTTTGGGTTTTGAGTTTTCCAAGGGTGACCGGGATATTGGCCCTTGAACTGTTTAAGAAATATCTGATTGAGGTTTTTCTTGTTCCTATTGAGCTTCTTCCTCCAATATCTAAAGCTTACTATGTATCTTTGGTAAAGAAGGTTCAAGATGAATCTACTGTGGAATCTGTTTCAGGAGCATTAAATGTTTTGGACATTTAAAACGTGTCTACTGAGGATTCTTGTTTGCCGGCTACTTTGTTAGTGAAATGTGTCCTTACCTCTGAAAGGGACTGGATACTTAAAGTGTTTTTTAGGAAGCTTTCTGTGTTTTTCTACGGGATCTGAATTTCCATCTTCCCAGATATTGCTAGGGAGACACAGAGGCGTCGTAAAAAATCTTTGTTGCTTAAACCAGGGGTTCTACAACTTGGGGCATCTTTTTATCTTCTTTTCCCAAGTAAGTGCTTGATTGTATATCATTCTGTGAGATATGTTTTTTCAATCTGGGGGTCTTAACTGGTTTCCTAAACGCCAGGTTACCTATACATCCTGAACCTGTAAGTGAAGTATAACCGTGTGTTTATTAATGTGGTCCTAGGGGGTCTCATGGCGCTCTCTTATATTATTGATAAGTTTTCTTTTGTTGAACTCAGGTTCCTCCGCCTCTGCATGTTTTTCTTTACTATCATCTCCCATATTGTGGACTGTAGGATTCTTCACTAATGTTTATTTCCTCTGTAATAATTGCTTTATGACTTTGTGAGACAACCCTTCTCTGTACAAGCTTTGTCTTGGCTTTATTCAAAATTCAATAAACATTAAAGTAAGACAAAAAAATATGACAATCTAACTACTGTTCATTTGAGCACTATAAACTGGGATGTAGGTGTAGGTTTATAGATTTTGTGAAAAATAGCGATACATTTAGGAAATGTCATTTAGTTTACATTCTCCCTACAGAAGGCTGAACGGTCTGTTCCCCTTTTCTCTCTGAAATAAATTTTAGTTTCATTAAGAAATAGCTTATTTCCAAATAATAAATTAGAAATTTAATTTGTAACCTGAAGTACAGCAAGGCTAACACATCACATTATTTAAGTAAAGGTGATATAAAAAGCAGCAGATGTCAGATAAACACTTTGAAAAGATAGTAGTAGAAGAAAAATAAAAGAAATGTATCTTAGATCAAGAGAGCAATTTTCCATAAGAAATGAACATTAAGGAACAGACAGGGGCGTAGTTTGACTGCTTCATTTGTGGTGGGGTGACATATTTATAGATATTATTTTTCATATTTATTATAGTTATCTTAAAAAACATTAGATGACTAGGAAGCTAGTATATAAAACAGGTGAGGGATGAGCTGGCACCCCCAAGATGCTCAAAGAGGAAGCAAAGGTTCTCATTCGGTGGCTTTGCCAAAAAAAAAAAAGGAAAGCGACATATTCCCAGGCTATATAATTAAAATACAGCAAATATTATAGCTATTTAATTATTTAGCCTGGCACTCTAAGATTAAAAAAATACTGACACCTGTAAATATATATTCTGCAAAACAAAAAAACAAAAAACAAAGGTGATCTAAGGTGCTCACCCGCTTAGGGACAAAAAGTGAAAGAGAACCATAGCACAGTTTCTAACACCAAAATAAATTATAACTAATTTTATTGTGGCATTAGAACATAAGCGGTCTGAAAAACTTCAGGCGACATGCCAGAGGCAATAGGGGGAAAACAAAGGAAGAATAGGAGATAGAACAGCTTTTAAACTAACATAAGAACATAAGATATGCCATATTGGGTCAGACCAAGGTCCATCAAGCCCAGTATCCTGTTTCCAAGAGTGGCCAATCTGGGTCACAAGTACCTAGCAGTTTCCCCAAAGGACACACAGGTTCCACAATGCTTTATTGGGGCAAGCAGTGGATTTCCCAGGACCCCTTTAATAATTTTTAAAGGTCTGCAAATTTTTTTTTTTTCGAGAGCTGTTTTGGTTATTCCACGTAATCTTTATGTTTTTTGGTGCACTGAATCCAAAAATGACCTCCATTTTGTCATAGGACATCACGTTTCCTGACAATTTAGGTAACTATGTTAAATAAGGCAATACCTCAAAATAAATGGAAATAGACTTATAAAATTAAAGTTTTATTACAATATTTCCATGAAAATCCTTTTTTGAACTGAAATGAGCTCACCTACACACACTAAACTCGATTCTTCTTCCTTATGAGGCTCCTCTTGGTGCATTTACGCTTGTGAGTAGCATCTGGAATGTCTCTCTGAAGCATCCAACAGTAGTCTGCCATCATTGTAATGCTCTATTTCCCCTGGTATCTCCTTTCCATCTCTTTAATGTCTTGTTCCTCACTCACAGCTCCCAAATTTTCAGGAAAGTAGTCAAGGTGGGACTGGAGGAAATGCACTTTCAAACTCATCAGGCAACCTAAAGCTTGAAATGCTTTCAGCATTCGTCCGACGATCTTTTTGTAGTGAGGATCTTTGTTATTGCCTAAAAATTTCTGTACGACTTCTTTAAATGCAATCCACCCTTCTTTTTGAGGATCTGTCATGGTATTGACAAACTCTTGATCAACTATAAGCCTTCTAATGTCTGGTCCGAAGAACACACCTTCCTTCAATTTTGCCTCCGACAGGCCTGGAAACTTGGTGACCAAGTATTTGAAGCGTTCTCCATCTCTTGAAAGTGATTTTACGAATTGCTTCATCAATCCCAATTTTATGTGGAGAGGTGGTAGAAGAACTTTATGGGAAGGTACCAAAGTTTCTTGGAGGACATTTTTTTCACCGACTGTTAGCACCCTCGGCTGCCAACTCTTCTTGGTCCAGTGATTTTGTCGGTCTCGACTGTCCCATAGACACAGAAAACAAGGATATTTGATATACCCAGCTTGTTGCCCGAGCAGCATGCACAAGACCTTCAAGTCCCCACACACTTGCCAACCATGGTCTTCATATTTAAGTTTACGAAGAACCAATTCCAAGTTCTCGTAGGTTTCCTTCAAGTGTACGGAATGACCTACAGGTATGGAAGCATAAAAACCGTTGTGGAGTAAAACTGCTTTGAGACTTCTTTTTGAAGAATCTATAAAAAGATGCCATTGCTCTGAATCATATTGGATTTTAAATTGACCCATCAGACCTTTGACATCGATGCAATAAACCAACTTGTCTTCCTGGGCGAAGTAAGGAACAAACTCCTTTTCACGATGTCTGAACCATGAAGATGACACTCCTGGCAACAATAAATTCCTGCTTTTCAGCATTGATCCGAGTAACTCAGCGGCATCTTTGGGAAGATTCAAGTCTCTTACCAAATCATTCATCTCCTCCTGAGAAAACAATTTTGGTCTTGTATCATCTTCAAAGTCAGAACTTGATTCGTCATCTGGTTCAGGTATGACTTCACCTTCATCGGAGCTAGGTATCTCTTCCAAGGTAGCAGGGGGCTTGGGTACTGGTATATCTGTGCCATTGCCGAGTGAAGATTGGGGTATGAAATGGAATACTTCCATTTGGAATTAAACCCTTTCACATCGCATGAACAAAAGTAACAGTTGTCACTATGGTTCTTTGCTCTCACCATACCATACCATAGGAATCCCATAACGGAAAGATTTTTTCTTACCCTTGAACCAGTTTCGGAGGTCCTCAACACACCGTTTGCACATTTTATGAGGTGCCCAGACTTTATCTTGATCTCCAATTTTTAGTCCAAAGTATGCAAAGTATACTTTTTTCACAAAGTCTGTAATATTCTGCTGTTGCTTCAACACTGTATATTCACCACAGATGAAACAGAAACTGTCTGGCGAATTAATACACTTTCGCGGAGCCATAACATAACGGTTGAAGAATGATGAGCTAACACGAATTGCGATGAAAAAGTGTGAACAGCCTAGAACCAAGAACCTGATGATGATTCGTGCACAAGTGTGGCATGCAGGAGAGAGCAGCTCTGTGTCTGTACACGAGACGTCACAGTGCTGGCCACGCCCCCCTGCACTGACCAGAGCTGCTGCTATCTGCCCTGTGTCTCCCTCCCACTGGATTCTTCAGGAAAGATTAACCCCTTCTACCATTAGAAGCACGGACTTAAAACTTGCTTAGCTTATGTATATATTGCTGACCATCAGATTTACAGTGCTATTTTTTTTTTTTTTACATAACTCGGACAACCCCTTTAAGGTTTTTTTGGCATTTTATATCTTAAATGCACTTATGTGAATTAATTAATAGTAATTTGAATTAATTAATAGTAATTTGAAAAAATGTGATAAATTTGAAGACAATTTTGCATGTTGTGGCAAATCATGATGTCTAGGAGTTTTTTCAATATTTTATTTGTTTTCAGCACACCAAAATACATGGAAATTAGATGAAAATAATCAAACAGCTTTTTAGTCGCAGACCTGTGGGTTTACAGATCTTGCCTCCAGGAACTTGTCCAAACTTTTTTTTAAAACCCAGCTACACTAACAGCTTTTACTACATCCTCCGGAAATGAATTCCAGAGTTTGATTACACGTTGAGTGAAAAAATATTTTCTCTTATTAGTCTTAAATAGGTTACACTGTAGCTTCATTGCATGTCCCCTAGTCTTTCTATATTTTGATGTCGTAAACAATTGATCTACGTTTACCCGCTCCACTCCATTCATTAATTTATAGACCTCTATCATATCTCCTCTCAGCCGTCTCTTTTCCAGGATGAAGAGCCCTAACATTTTTAGTCTCTCCTCATAGGGGTATCCTTCCATTCTGTTTACCATTTTGGTGGTGGTTCTCCGTACATTTTCTAAAGCTATATCTTTTTAAGATACGGTGACCAAAATGGCACACAATATTTAAGTTGCAGTTGAACCTTGGAACAATACAGAGGCATTATAATATCCTGTTTAATTTTCCATTCCTTTCCTTATGATTCCTAGCAATCTATTTGCTTTCTTGGCTGCTGCTGCTGCACACTGGGCGGAGGGTTTCAACATGTTAGCCATGATGACGTCTAAATCTTTTTCCTGGGTGGTGGGCCTTGCATTGTTCTTTCCTAGGTGCATAACTTTGCACTTCTCCACATTAAATTTCATCTGCCAGTTGAGCATCCAGTCTTCCAATTTATCAAGGACCTCTTGCAATTTTTCACAATCCTCTTGGATTTTTAACAACTTTGAATAATTTTGTGTCATCTGAAAATTTGATCACCTCACTCCTTATTCCCATTTCTAGGTCATTTACGAATATGTTAAAAAGCAGCAGACCCCAATCAAAGAGGTGGAATGGCCTGATTCAAGATGGCCATCTGAGTGTGAGCTGGTGTAACATCGATGCCGAAGCGTAAGGGCAAGACAAGGGTGTTCCTGCCCGAGCCTCTGGTTGGCCCTATGGATCAGTTTGTCCAGCTGTCGGAGGAGATGCTGCGGGAGATTCGAGGAGGAGGAAAACCGTGAGAGGAGGCTGTTTCTCCAGTGTGCCTGGATTCCACTGCCTCCTGCGTGTCCCTGTTGATGCGTCGGAGAGCAGCAGCTTAGCGGGGGTGTGGCGGGAAGCCAACGAAGTGGAAGGTGGGAGTTTGAGTGTTGCCACCATTGGAGAAAACGCGTTGGATGGCTCGCCTCAGCATGGGCTGCAAACCCCAGGTGAAGAAAGTGTAAGTCTCTTGACTGACGCGCCTGAGGTTTCCTTAAAGGCATTTAGGCTGTCTCGACCCAAGACTGTTACTTTGGACACAATCTGGGATGCTATTACTTAACTATCAGAAGCAGTCACTTCCCAAACTGCTGGGACTCTGGTGAGGGGTGTCTCAGGTTGAGGAATCTTTTCAGGCATATAAAATTGATATGGATCAATTAAAAAATCAGGTTGGACAGTACCATCAAAAACTGAGTTCAGTTTCCGACTCTACTATGACTCTTATGAAGGATAATGTTATGTTGCGGGCTAAAATGGAAGGCCTAGAAAACTGCTTCAAATATGACAGTGTTGAATTTTCCTATGATACCAGGAACAGCACCGTTGGATTTGTTTAAAAAGTATTTGGTGGATATACTATTGGTGCCTCAGGATTTAATGCCACCGATTTCGAAGGCTTTCTATCTTCCTTTGGTAAAAAGAGAGCTGGATTCTGTTAGTGAGGATTTTGTTACAGATGTTTTGAATGTTTCTGATTTATTATCTTCTCCAACCTTAGGTTCTGTTAAAGTATCAACTCTGTTAGTGTCTCTTGCTCCGGTTTCAGATCATGAGTGGTTGCTTAAATTATTCTTTAAAAAATGTCTCTCTTTATTTTATGGGGTTAAGATATCCATGTTTCCTGATATATCTAGAGATACACAAAAAAGATGGAGGCAATTTCTTTTGTTAAAAAACGGTGTCTTGCAGATTGGGGGAACTTATCACTTGCGTTTTCCTTGTTTTGTTTATTATCAACTTGAAGCTTTATCTGCATTTATTAGTGCTAGGTTGCCCCCTGTCTTATCCCCTGCTGAGGTTTGAAGCAATCTCGCTGTACAAAATCCCAGTGCTCGTTGTCTACAACCTGCTGCTATCTCTGCTCCTGTGCCCACTCAGCTGAGCGCATCTGGCTAAAATCTCGCTCCCTTTCAGACTTCTTTCACTTCAAATTCATGCTTACCTCCTTCCAGTCTGCATTAGCTCTTGCTAAGCAAAACTACATTACTATATCCACCTGACTAATTCTTTTGCCACTAATCCCCACTGACTTTCTATATTCTCAACTCTCTCCTCAAGGTGCCTCCTCCTCCTATCCCCCTTTCTCTATCTTCCCAAACACTAGCTGACTTCTTCCATAACAAAATTAATGAGATTTCTCTCCATTTTCCCCAAAGAACTTCATTCCCTTCTCTCCCTCAATACCGACTTTTCCCATCAATCTCTATGACCCTTTCTTTCTTTCCCATGATCTCCCTTCTATCTTCATTTCCAAACCTCTTGAGCGCACAGTCCTCCACTGTTGTCTTGAATTTCTTTCAAGCCCTTCTGGAACCTTTTCAGGCTGGCTTTCACCCCTTACATTCTACTTAAAACGGCACTTCCCAAAGTCTACAATTACTTGTACATGGCCAAATCTAAGGGCCTCTATTCCATCCTTATCCTTTTTGATCTCTCAGCTGCTTCTTGATACATTGTGATCACTTGGTTTTAGAGGCTCTGTTCTGTCCTGGTTCTCTTCTTATCTCTCCCATCGCTCTTTCAGTGTATATTCTAGTGGTTCCTCTTCTTCTCCTACACCACTTTCAGTTGGTGTTCCCCAAGGGACTATTCTGGGCCCTCTACATTTCTCTCTGTACAACCAGTCCCAGGTGCTCTCATCTCCTCCCATGGATTTCAGTACCATTTTTATGCAGATTACTTTCAGATCTATTTTTCTACACCTGATATTTCTCTGGCACTACAGATCCATATCTCTGCCTGTCTCTCTGACACTGCCACCTGGATGTCTTTCCACCGGTTGAAACTTAACATGAACAAATCTGAACTTCTTATCTTTCCCCCTAAACCTTCCTCTCCCCTCCCTCCTTTCTCTATCTCTGTTGATAATACTCTTCTACTTCCTGTTTCCTCATCCCTTAACCTTGGCATCATTTTTTATTACTCCCTTTCCTTCTCCTCACATATCCAACAGATTGCCAAAACCTGTTGTTTCTTTATTTATGTTTTATATATTTATTGTATTTTAGAATAAATATCCAGGTATACACGAATGAACTGAAAAAGCATGATTCCAAATACACCATATACAATCAAATACAAAAAAAAAATTCTCTAGAAAACTTTCCAGAGAGAATTATTGTGTATATTAGACCACAATAAAAGGAAAAAGAAGAGAGGCAAAGAAATAAATCAGATGGGAATCCCAACTATAGAATCCAAATCAGAACAGGCTGAGAGGAGTCTTACACTTCAACCAGATAAGAGGCTATAGCAACTACAGGCTCTTCTCCAGCTTCCACGAATTCCAGTAGCTGCTTTGGCTCAAAAAAAAAAAATTCCCTTTATGGGAAACATGACATCTAGAAGAAAACTTAAGCAAAATGCCCCCCCCCCCCTCAGCACTGAGCGTGGGTGTCACGAGCTAAGCCTGGGAAAATGCGTACAAACGAACCAATAAACTGAACACCAAAATTAGTAGTAAAGATGTATCTGATTCCAGAAAAAAAGATAATAAGCAGGGTGGATTGACAATGACCACCTCCAACGAACTATGAAGAAATCCAGAAAGATCCCCTATAGCTTTTTTGGTACCACCCCCAGCTAATAGAGAGGTACAGACAAGAGATAGGTACTGCACACTACTCGGGGAAGAGAGGGGGAGGGAGGGAATTGTTCCTGAGAAAGCTGTAATACTTCCCCGAAGTACTTTCACACCATCTCCAGTGGCTAACACATAGGAGAGCGAGAAAAATTCAGGAATCTCAAATTAAACTTCCTAGCTTGATTCTCCAAGTACTCAAGCTTCCTGGAGAACACAGTCCCATCTTTAATCCTAGCATCCTGCACTCCCCGTAGCTGTTTTGGTT
Organism: Ichthyophis bannanicus; assembly: GCA_033557465.1. Taxonomy (NCBI): domain Eukaryota; kingdom Metazoa; phylum Chordata; class Amphibia; order Gymnophiona; family Ichthyophiidae; genus Ichthyophis; species Ichthyophis bannanicus. Next base: position 161,811,701 of record CM066035.1, on the reverse strand, counting down.
CTTCATACAACTGGGATATCCTCCCTGTCTGTTCCTCCTGGACTCTGGAAGCCGCTTGCATTTGAAATGTAAAAGTCATAAAGTCATTACTCACAGTTCCAACCACCAATAATAGAGAATTATTCATAGTTGCCACTGCGTCCCACAGCGTTTCCAATGTAATCTGCTCTGGCTTCTCCAATCTCCCGACACCCAGAGCTTCCTCTCTCACTGCTGATGCAATCAACGACCATCTCTGCTCCGATACTCCCACTGCTCCACCACTATCCGCAGCCACCAGGAAAGAAGAACTTGGAATCAGTGGGCCCTCTTCATCTCTTGAGACCAGCATACTCTCAGCCTAGTCTCGAGGAGGCATATCACTACTGACAAAAACGCTTCCGGGTTGTGACAGGAGGTTCTGGTACTTGGGGGAAAGCCACATCCCCAAAAAGTTCAGCTCCGCCGGATCAACCCCCAGCAGAGCTGCCAAATAAGTTGCTCCTTCACTCTGCAGCACAAACCCACGTGTCTCCAGCAATCTCTGGGAGGAGCAGGTCTCCCCGGCGCTGCCCGAAGGTAGGCATGCCTGTTTGTACTTCCTCCAGTCTATCTCCACCAACCAAGTCAGAACCGCTCATACTAACAGGAATGAAGTCTCCTAGAGGTGAGTGTCATGGACAAACAAAGCCACCATCTTGCCTCTCTTCTTTATCTATAACATTTATAAATTCACTCCTTTCTCTCTGAACACACTATTAAAACACTTGTCCACTCTTTAATTACTTCTCATCTCCACTATTGCAACCTCCTTCTTGCTGGTCTCCCTCAGAGTCATCTCTCTTCCCTTCAATGTATTAAAACCTCTGCTGCACAACTAATCTTTCACCAGCCTCATTTTGCTCATATAACCCCTCTTCTCAAATCACTTCATTGGCTTCCCTTCCCTTTCCATATCAAATTCAAACTCCTTCTTATGACCTTTAAATGTATCCATTCTACTGCTCCTCACTACTTCTCCTCTCTCCTCTCCCTCTACACCCCTCCTCGTGAACTTCGCTCTTCTACTGGCTTGCTCCTCTCTTTGCCCTTTTCTTCCTCTGCTAACTCCAGACTTCGGTCCTTTCACCTTGCTGCTCCTTATGCCTGAAACAAACGTTCTGAGTCTGTATGTCAGGCTTCATCTCTGCCCCTTTTCAAATCTATGCTAAAGGCTCACCTCTTTGAGGCTGACTTTGGATCCTGATCGCTTGTATCTTCTTACCCTTCTCTATTCTATTCCCATTTCTAACTTTTGCCCTGTTTGTCTTGATTAGATTGTAAGCTCTAACGAGTAGGGACTGTCTTTATCTGTGTTTGTACAGTGCTTTATAAATGTGTAATAGTAGTAGTAGTCCCCAAAAGGCTCACATTCTAAGTTTGTACCTGAGGCAATGGAGAATTAAGTGGCTTATCCAAGGCCACAAGGAGTGCCATTGGGATTTGGACCATGGTCTTTCTGGCTCTAGACTGCTGCTTTAACCACTAGACCACTCCTCCTTTATTGTTTTTATGGATTCTCTCCAGCTTGAAGAATTTATGAAGAGTAAGGAGTGATATGACCCCTACTGTGATGGAGATGGTCTGTTAATTTTTTCTTTTCTTTGTTATTTTGGGGGTAGGAATTGAATTAACTTACATAGGTGACTATCTTTCTAGGCTTGTCATTTAATCGTCTCTCCTAAGATTTCACTAATGTGATCTGTAACCTCATTCCTAGTATGTATCAATTTTTATTTACCTGTTGTAAAACAGTGGAAATTAAAAGAAAAAAATTATCTTGGAAGCCTAGACCAGAAGTATTTCACACATGTAGCCACACACCATAAAATTGAGCTGTTTTTCTCTGTCTCCCTCTCCTCTATTCTTTACTTGAATTTTTAGTTCATGCCTTTTCATTGGTAGCTCAAAAGAAGTCTAATATGTCTAATAGGTATTTTCTTTTCACAGATGACTTTCTAAGTTTGCCTCTTTCTCTCACTTCTCTGTAGCTTTTCTTATATTTCTCAGCTCCCTCACTAACCTTTCCAGTCCATTTTTGTCTCCTACCTTTTCCTTCCTTTTATTCAGTGTCCATTATCTCCACTACTACTTCCTATTTCTCCACTGCCACATCATGCCTCAATTCCCAGTCCCTTCAGAATTCTTACATCCCTTATCATCAAGATTTCCATTTCTACTCCTCCCTCTTCCCCATTTCTCCTACCTCTCCTCCACCCCAGCATTCATCTTCCTGCCTTTTCTCACCCAAGTCAGCCCCTGCCTCTATATCTCTTCCTCACATGTTCCTTTCTTTCCCTCTTTATTCTTTCCCAGCAAATCCCCCTCATCCTTACCTTTCTCTGTATGTAACCCCCACCTCTCCCAACTATGCTAAATGGAGGAAGCCCTTCCTACCTCGGCCAACTGCTCCATACCATCAGTAGAAGCATTTTCCCTTTGCTAATCTCATACTTGGTAACATCAACAGCCAAAGTGTCAGCCTGAAATTTTTGAAAATGCTTACAGTATTGGTGCAGATAGCAAAGTAGATGGCAGCAGAGAGATGTGCTCCAGCTGTTCTTCCTATCAAGTCTCAGTGATGATGGTGCGGACATAGAGGCTTTGAGACCCGTTTGCAGCATGCAAGGCTGCTAAGGTTGTGCAGCCTTGCATACATATATCTTAGAAAAAACATTACACAAGCTCCCTCACACAATCCAGGGAGACTTGTAACAGCTGAAAGGAGCTCTGGAGAAAAGCATTACTTTACATGTACCTGTCAAATTTAGCGGCGGTGGGCATTGGGTTTCTACTTTCTCCTTCTTGCCAGTTTCAACCCCTCCTTTTCCCTCAATCTCATTCCCTTCCCTCCTTTGAAGTCCCTTCCATCCATCTTTTTAATCCCATACCTCTCTGGATCGTTGCCATCTATAGACCCTCTGACAAGTCTTCTTCTATATTCCTCACTGATTTTGACTATTGGCTATCCTTATTCCTGAATTCTTCTTCCCCTCCCTTATTTTTGGTGACTTTAATTTTCAAATTGATAACCCCTCTGACTCCTATGCATGCAAGCTCCTTTCCCTTAACTCCTCTTTGAAACTTCAGCTTTGCTCTTCTGCCCCCACTGATCAGCTTGGTCACTGCCTTGACCTTGTTCACTATTCTGTTTACCTTCTAATTTCCATACCTCCACTCTTCCCTTATCTGATCACCACCTGTTAAGTTTCACTCTTCATTATCCCCCCCCCCAATCTCACCCATTCTCCTCCTATCTTTTGAGGAATCATCATGCTATCGATACATTGACTTTGTCCACTACTGCCTCTTCTCTCTTCCACTTTGTCCTCTAAGTCTGTTGATGAAGCCATAGCTCCTATAATACTGCTCTCTCCTCTACGCTGGATAACCTTGCTTTGCCCATTCAAAGTCCTGTGAGGTGCATACCTCACCTCAGCCCTGGTTGTCTTCAACTACAGACTACCTACCTTCCTATGCCCGCTCAGCTAAGCGCTGTCAGATGGCTGCCTGGGTGAAAATCTTCATAGTCTTGTGGGCAATGTAGTTCATTCACACCAGACACAGCTGCTGACAATAATTTAGTTGTGCTCTTGGGTAAAGCCAATAAGATTTTTATTTATGGGGTTTTTTCTCCCAACACAGATATGCTTGGTAGCACATAAATCAGGTAACTTGCTTTCAGTGTTAACTTGGAAAAACAAAGTCAAAATCAGGAAAACAACAAATGAAAAGCCACAAAGCAAGAAACAAACTGTTCTTTTCAGGTTAACTTCTGATTACTTCCCACATAGATACAGAAGTGATTCTCTCCTAGCTCACAAGCAATTAGGTGAGGCTCGATTGCTAGCAGTTACCAGCTGAAACCCCTTAGCTGGCTTGCTTTCTACTGTGTGGGTCAAATCTTGCTTCAGGAGCTTTTCTGAGTAGATTAAAGAACAAATTTGTATTTCTTTGTGATGGTTGCTGTACTTTATAACAGAAAGTTACCAACGGAGTTTAGATAGAGAACAGTCCATATAAACAGGATCTTCATCTGCTATTATTCCCCCTTGTTCAACAAGCATGGGTTCAATATCATGGATTGGCACAGATGAATCTCTCAATGGAGCACTTTCAGGAGAATACTTGTTTCCCTGCTGTCTTTCAAGGTTATAGCTAGGGCATAGATCAGTGTTCATACCTGAGCTTCCATTGCTGTTAGAGTTTCTCTCTATATAGCCTGGCCAGTATGTAGTCCAGTTCTTATGTCCAGCCTTCCAATCCAGATCCCTGGACACTGGATCTCTCTTCACATACCTTCTGGCACGGGTCTTAGGGTCCCTTCCACGTGCAGCCGTCTCCCTCACAGGTAGCCTCTGGTGATTCCGAGCTCTGCAGCACCATTCCTCTGGCTTTCCCCAGTCCAATGGTGTATGCTGGCCCTTGGAATACCTCCCAGTATACGTACTGCTTTGGACTCTTCTAGACCTCTCAAAGGCTTTTCTCTTCCTTCTTCCAAAGGGTCTCTTTCCCTCTCTGTCCGTCCGGTTTGGCTTCTGCTTCTGATGATCCTTCAGATGAAACTGATGATCAAACTCAAGCTGATTCTCAGGATACTGAGGACAATTCTCTGGATATCCAAGGTGATCATGAAGATGGTCATCTGTAGAATAAACTCTACTCTTATTCTGCTTGGATGAGTGCTCTTCCCTAACACAGCGCAGCTGTGCTGAATCAGGCCCTGCCCTTTGAGATGAGTGCTTAGGGATTACCTCATAACCCTCCTGATTGAACACACGTTTCTCCACTTCAGCTCCTCTAATGGCTGTTGGAAACCTGGTGCATTCTGGGACTGGTAGTCTTTTATGGGAAAATTCTGTTTTCTTATTTCTACCAGAACTGACAGGTTGCTTGTTCAGAGTCACTTCACCTTTTCTATAGCTCCTTCCTGAGCTATGATAAGCTTCCTTATCACAGCGCACGTGGCTCAAATCCCGCTCTCTCTGACTTTCTTCACTTCAGATTCATGCTTTCTTCTTTCCAGTCCGCTATTTCACTTGTTAAGCAGAACTATTTTCGCCATCTGACTAACCGACTTGCCTCTAACCCTCACTATCTCTTTTCTACTCTCAATTCTCTTCTTAAGGCACCTCCACCTCCAATCCTTCCTTCTCTGTCTGCTCAAACCCTTAAGATTAGTCTTCAATTCCCCACTAACTCTTTACCCTCTCCTTCCCCCTCTCTATTACCAACTTTTCCCCTCAATCTCTATCACCCTTTCATCCTTTTCTAAAATCTCTGTTGAGGAAGCCTATCTTCTTCTTTCCTATTCTAACCTCACTACCTGTTCTTTTGATCCTATCCCCACCCATATCCTCAACTCCATTTCCTCTTCCATCATCCCTTTCATGTCACATATTCTCAACCTTTTGCTTTGCACTGTAACCTTCCCTGCAGCCTTCAAGCATGCTGTAATCACTTCTCTCCTCAAAAAACCCTCACTTGACCCTACTTGTCCTTCTAATTATCGACCCATCTCTCTTCTGCTATTTACAGGAGGAGAGCCTCTTTCAAATGAAAGCAAGTTCTGCTATAAGGGGACATACAATGAGGGTGAAAGGGGATAGACTCAGGAGTAAAATGCAGAAATATTTCTTTAAGGAAAGAGTGGTTGATGCATGGAATAGTCTCCCAGTAGAGGTGATAGAGATAAGGAGAGTAACTGAATTCAATAAAGCATGGGACAAACAGAGAATCTCTAAGGGAAAAGAGAGGACTATTGTAGCAGTCTATATGGAAGGGCAGACTAGATAGAAATATGATGGCAGAAAAAGACCACATGGTCTATGTTTCTTTGTTTCATTTCCAAAATTCTTGAACGTGCAGTTCTCCACCACGGTCTCAAATTTTGCTCCTCTCAAGCCCTCCTTGATCCACTTCAATCTGATTTTCGTCCATTTCATTCTACTGAAATGGCTCTTGCCAAAGTCTCCAGTGATCTGTTCCTCGCTAAGTCCAAGGCCTCTACTCAGTTCTCATTCTTCTCAATCGTTCTGATGCTTTTGATACTGTTGACCACCTCCTCTTCCTTGACACTTTATCCTCAATTAGTTTTAGAGGCCCTGTACTGTCTTGGTTTTCTTCTTATATCTCAAATCACTCTTTCAGTATTTGTTCTGGAAGTTCCTCCTCTACTGCCATCCCTCCCTCAGCTGGTGTATCTCAAGGATCTGTTCTGGGCCCTCTCCTTTTCTCTCTCTAAACCCAGTCCCTTGGTGCCCTTATCTCTTCCCATGGCTTTCAGTATCATTTTTATGCTGATGACTCTCAAATCTATCTGTCTACACCTGACATCTCTCCTTCGCTCCAAGCTCATATCTCTACTTGCTTATCTGACATCACCTTGATTAGACTGTAAGCTCTATGAGCAGGGACTCTCTTCTTTATATGTTTGCACAGTGCTGCATATGCCTTGTAGCACTATATAAATGATTAATAGTAGTAGTAGTAGTATGAAAATTCAGAAGCAACTTTATCAGCAGAGTCACAAGATAACGGCAAACAAGTTAACAGAATACATACATTCATGCATGCATTTATTTATTTGAATGTAAGATGAGTAGGCTGGGTATTTATGCTACCTTTTTTAGATCACATGGATGTTGGACTGTATGAGCAGTACTGGCACCTCAGATCCAAAATGAGGTCCCAAAAGACATCAGTGTAATTCATCACAGGATTTTTCTTGTTTTCCTAACTCTTTCCTCCCACGAGATTCCTCTCATCTGGTGCACAGGACGCGCACTCTGTTCCATATTCACCATTTTTCATGCTTCAAATAATGAAGTAATGGATTACAGATATAGGTCAAAGGGGAAGGATAACGCCCCAATACAGTCACCAGACAAAAAGGTTGAAGCAGCATCCCCCTTCCTCCCAACAATACCTCCCTATCAACCTCTGGTGACAGACAGATTTCATCCTAAACCCAGGATCTCTACCTTCTCTTACTGTTTCAATCAAATTGAAGTAAACAGAGCCCTAGAGAGGGTCCTATAAATCAGCCAGCCTTAGACCACAATCTGCAGTAGTGGCCGAATCTAAAAATGAAATTTGAGGCATCTTTATAGGTTCATCATAAGAACATAAGGCATCCGATACTGGGTCAGACCAAGGGTCCATCGATCCCAGTATCCTGTTTCCAACAGTGACCAATCCAGGTCAGAAGTATATACCTGTCATATTCCCGAAAGGTAGAGCGATTCCGTGCTGCTTGTCCCAGGGGTAAGCAGTGGATTTCCCTGGTCCTCTTTAATAAAGGTTTATGGACTTTTTCTCAGGAAGTCATCCAAACCTCTTTTAAACCCAGCTACACCAACAGCTTTTATTATATCCTCTAGTAACATAATGACATAGTATATGACAGCAAATAAAGCCCATCATGGTCCATCTAGTCTGCCCAGCAAGGTGGCAAGAGTAGGTGCACCTGCCGCGCTGTGCAGGTAACCCCTCCCCATGTCTTTGTTTAGGGGTGTACCCACTGCTCCATGCAGGTCACCCCTATTTGTTGAGATAGCAAAGACAGTTAAATTATGGAAGAACAGACTAGATAGTTATGGAAGGACAGACTAGATAGGCCATGTGGTCTTTTTCTGTCGTCATATTTCTATGTTTCTATATAAGGTTATTTTGATTTTATCCTGTTGCTCTAAACTTAAGGGATCCACTGTGTCTGTCAAATTCCAGAGTTTAACAAATTCTAATTTGATTACACGCCGAGTGAAAAAATATTTTGTGCAATTAATCTTAAATGTGCTACATTGTAGCTTCATTGCATATTAGTGACTGCTTAAGAGATGTGCAGCTGAATTAAATACAAAACATGAGAGGTGTAGCCACTAGGCAGATATTTGCAAACATTTCTACTTTGTGCAAATATCCTTTAACCTCTGAGGATTATCAGACAGCACTGGATGTGTTGAGGTTTGTGTGTGAAATGGCTGGGCCTAGCTCTACTAAATTTTTTGAGGAAGTAGGGGTCTTCCATGACCGATTAACTTTCTTGTTCCAGCTATTCAAGGCCTCTAAAGTGTAAATGTAGGTGAGGTGAGATAGAAAACGAGAGTGTTAGAGACAATGGCTTTACATTTTACCTGTCTTAAAAAGCCATATGGCTGCCTCCCTCTCTGCCCAGTTTCTCCAGTATCTGCAAATGTCTGTGGCCACTCTCAGCCATTCCACTCTCCGCTTTTCTCTTATGGACTAGTGCCAGTTTCTTGTAGTTTTCTCCAATTACATTAAGTGGTTCCTGCCCTCAAGTGAGCCTTACCTAATTACTCTTTAAAATGAAAGGGAAAGGGAAATGGATTTAGCTCATGCCTTTTCCAAGAATTTCAAGGCAAGTCCCAACTCACCAGCCAGCAGGTTATATAAAGGCTTCCCCTGCCTTGATTAATCCCACTTATAGCCTGGCTTAGATCTTCCCAATCAATTCCCCTGTTTTAACCCCTTTTGGACCAGCGTATGTTTTACGTACATAAGATTTCCATTCTTACTACTCAACTGTTTACTAATTAATGGTTATAAATTCAATGGAACTATGTTTAGCTATTATCGTTGTCAAAAAGCATTATATACAGATTTTTTATCTGAGATCTAGTTAGTTTAATAAGTATTCGAAGTTTGCTGATTTTGACAGTACTGGCGGCTCAACATAAAACGATCACAAAAAATAGTAAGTCGCTTATAATGCTGTAATAGCTACTATTTTGCAAATAAAGGTATTTGTAGACTTTAGAAAATAGGTTTAGATAACTGTAAGTTACTTAGTGTCAGAGTTATTGGTGCGTATATCAGCCTTGTATGTTTTTCATACGCTGGGCTAATATGTTGTCGAAACTAATTGCTGTCAAGCATTCTGTTCTAGGTGTTTCGATGGTACAATATCGATGCAGTGCATCAGAAGTGTTTTCACGTGTATCATATTCCGCCGTCAGAATGAACTGTTGACAAACTATATTATATCATAATAAAGTATTTTAAAAGAAAACTGCAGTTTCAATAGTATCATACAGTATGTTTATGTCAATGAGTATTGGAACTGAACCCTATCTTTTCTGAAGACGGACAATATACTATATTGGACCAGTGTATGAAAAACATACACTATGTGAAACTTCTATTTTCTGGAGTTTTAATATTTTTTTTATTATTGCCGCTATTTCATAGTTCTTTGAGTGTAACAAATCTAATAAATCATCCAGAACAGAGAAAGAATATGCGAGCTGTCCAAAACGGGTTAACACCAAGCCTCGTATTTTTCCTTTGCATGTCTTATTAGTTTGTCTTGATTGGACTATAAGCCCAAGAGTCAAGGACTGTCTATCTTGCAGGTCTGCAAAGTGCTGCATAAAACTGGTAGAGTATTCAGTTCTCCGTGGCTGATTCCTCTTTATTTCAGTCTCCAATCTTCCAGTCTCTCATTGGCTGATTCCCCCTTGTTTCCTTCCTATTACTTCTTAAATGGGGGCAGGGCAGACCCTGTCCTCTCTCAAAGCTCCACAAAGGGACTCTCTGCATATTCTGTTTTTCCCCAACTTTATATAATGTAATTTGTCCCTATGCTAACCTACCTCTGTTTATTAGATCTTCCTCCTCCTTCTCCTTAATCATAATGCTCTGCAATGGGGTACAAACACCCCATCTCATTGACCTACGCAAACACCTTTTAGATAGCTTGAAAACAACACAAACAGCTTCTCTATCTCACTTTTCACAATGCTAAATGCTCAGAAAAAAACACCAAATGCCATTTATTCCAGGAGTGACCTGACAGCTTGCATACAGGAAATAATCACTAAAGAAGACAACCTAAAGGAAGGGTACAGGATAAAAACCTCCTCCCCCCCACCCCCACCCACACCCACACAAGTAGTAGACACTGGTCAAGATTACAGCTAAGCACTGTACAATGTTGTCACATGTTGAATTAGAACATGCCAAAATTCACCTGTCAGCAATAGTCCTGAACTGGAATAAACAAACCATGGCCCATACGCTTAAAAATAAATGCAAACCTGCAGTTTTAGTTTCCTTGGATGAAGCGGCAGATAAAAAACAAAGAGAAACAAACCCCTTCCAACTATAAGCTGCTTCACCCGAGTCTTTTGTGCACACATTTACATGATTGATTAACAACTCTGAAGACAGCATTAAACAAGAACAGGAATAGATGCTAGACTATCACTGACTATAAAAGATAATAATATCAGTGTGCCCAAAAGCAAATACAAAGCACAGCAAGAAAGTGATTCATCAAAGCCATTCAACAATAACAGCTAAGCCACAAGACACACACTCTTCAAACCAAAAGGGGCACTGAAAAATAACATAAGGTAAAGGAACACAGTCAGACAGTAGAGGACTACCCTATAATTAAAAGATTTCAGTACTGAAGAAGTTAAAAGAAAACATTTTTTTCAAATTTGCAGCTACTATATTATGCCATCTAAGGAAATATAAACACTTCAAAATAGGGGAACTGCACAATAAAGGTCACAGAGTGTTCGATAATGTGTCCATTGTATAGAACATAATGGTAATGACATTGTTTCATTTATAGTTATTACAATAACCTTGCTCCCTTCTTCATATCATACAGTATCTACAGTTGTCAGAGGTTTTAAACAGGGAAAGTGCAATTATATTATAAAATATGTCCTGCAGGTCTACTGAGTGGAAGAACGGCCTGGCAATCTGCTTCCAGTTGCACCTTCTTGAGAAAATACAGGGGATAGTCACAGCATGGACAACTAGCCACAGGGTTGACAAAAGTAGACAATTTGACAGCACTTCACCACCACCATATACTTGTAGTTTTACATCAGGAAGTGTATAAAAGGGGGTGCTTGTTATGAAGGTACCATCATCTTGGCAAGTATGTAAATTAACTCTCTTGCAAAGGATTGTGGTTATTGAAGTCCCTTCACACAAAGCTTGCCTTTTAAATAAATGAAGAAACTTGTAGTTGGTCGAGTGTAAGGCAAAAAATTAGAGTTTATTTATGGGGTGAATATTCCACACACAGATATACTTGGTAACACCATCCAGATAACTTCTCCAGGGTTTATTCAACATAAACAAGGCAACTGAAAAGCTTATGTAAATAAGTATCAAAGTCCTTTATGGAACAGAAAGGCTTTCTTACAGCCACTGCTATCAAACTTTGTAGCAGTGCTGAGGTGGAAACAAACCAAAAAGGAAAAACTTCTTTATACAAAAAAACCAGTTCTCTTTATCCACACATCAGGCTGATTCCTTTTGTATTCTGGCCAGTATGCAATAGAGCTTCTGTGTCCTGTCCTCCAGTTGATATCTCTGGACCTCAGGGCCTTTTCTCCATATGTCCTCCAGTTGATATCTCTGGACCTCAGGGCCTTTTCTCCATATGTCCTCCAAGAGGTATTTGGGCTCCTTTTCTCCTTAGCTGCAGCAGTATTCCTTCTAGGTGCTGCTTGAGGGTCCCTGGCTGTGGATCTCCAGACCTCTGGCTTTCTCCAGTCCTCTGAAGGTTGTTTCCCCCAGAAATCTCTCCAGGCATACGTACTTCTCTGAGCTCCTCTCTTGGACCGTCTGCTTCCTTGTCCTTGTTCCTTCAGGTTCCGGTTATTCCTGTTCCTCCTGCTCCCATCCTGGTTCTTGTCTCCATCCTTCTTCCTCTCTCCTGAAGATTCCCTTCTAGTTTTAAAGGGCTTAGATTGCAACTCCTCCCTTGCATACTTCAGGTGTTGTGGATTAAGCTCTCTCCTAGAAGGTGTTTGATTAGGGATGACATAATGGTTTCTCTGATTAGACTCATGCTTTTCCACTATAGCTCCTCAGGGGCTTTCTGCAAACTGGTGCATCCTGGAACATGTAGTCTTTCAGGGAAACAAGTTGTCTTATTTCTCTGACCTGCCAGCACAGGTCCCTTGATCAGAGTAAATTCCCCTCTTTTGTCCTTACTCCCTGAGCTTTGATAAGCTTCCTTATCACAAGTGGTAATCAGCTTACCTACCCATTTGCCAAAAGGTGAAAGAGTTTTGCAATTGATACTGCACCAAATACTGGAAATAGAAAGCACTGCTTCTAACTTTCACAAGTGCTTTCGAAAGACAGGAGGATTGATCAGGCACACAAGTGGGTGACATCATCTAATGGCACCCAGACGGAAGAGTTCTCCAAGAACTCTGAACTAGTGTACTACTACTACTACTACTACTAATAATAATAATTAGCACTTATGTAGTGCCACGCACGCAGCGCTGTACAGTTAAACTTACAAGGGACAGTCCCTGCTCGTCAGAGTCTTTGTCATCAGAGCTTACAATCTAGTCGCAACAATACAGGCATAAGTCAAATCGGTGCAAGGCCCAGTATGGTCTTTACAATTCAGTTATGAAAACTGATGGGGGTTAGGTTAAGATGAGGATAGAAGTCAGGATCTGAATGTGACAGTGAAGAGGTGGGTATTCAACCTGGATTTGAAGAGGGCCAGGGAGGGTTCTTGGCATATAGGCAGAGGTAGGCTGTTCCAGGCGTAAGGTGCAGAAAGGTGAAAGAAGCGAAGTCGGGAGTTAGCAGTGCAAATGAAAGGCCTAGATAGAAGTAATTTTCTAGCGAAGTTCCCAAGAGGGGGCATAGGGAGAGATAAGAGATGAGAGGTATTGAGGGGCTGTAGAGTGGATGCATTTATAGGTCAGTAGAAGAAGTTTGAACTGGATGCGAAATTGGATAGGGAACCAGTGAAGCAACCTGAGAAGAGGAGTAATGTGGGCATGGCGAGGCTGGCGGAAGATTAGTCGAGCCGCGTAATTTTGTATAGATTGAAGGGGAAGGAGATGGCTCACGGGGAGACCAGCAAGGAGCAGGTTGCAGTAGTCGAGGCGAGAGGAGATTAAGGAGTGGATAAGCGTTTTGGTAGTGTGTTCAGAAAGGAAGGGGCGGATTTTGCTGATGTTGTAGAGAAAGAAGCGGCAGGTCTTAGCTACAAGCTGGATATGTGCAGAGAAGGAGAGGGGGGTGTCAAAGATAACCCCCAGGTTGTGGGCCCCTCCTCTTCCCCCTTTTTCAATCTCTGTGGATAGTGGATCCATCCACAGAGATTGAAAAAGGGGGAAGAGGAGGGGAGGAGTTGGGGGGAAAGACAAGGAGTTCAGTCTTGGCCATGTTCAATTTCAATCGTCGATGAGACATCCAGGCAGCGATGTCAGAAAGGCAGGCAGAAATCTTGGTCTGGATTGCTGGAGAGATATTAGGTGTGGAGAGGTAGATTTTGGAGTCATCGGCATAGAGATGGTACTGAAAGCCATGGGAGGAGATGAGCGAGCCAAGGTCTTGGGTGTAGAGAGAGAAAAGGAGGGGGCCCAAGACGGATCCCTGGGGTACACCAACATGGAGTGGGGTAGGAGAGGAGGAGGAGCCACCAGAGCATACACTGAAGGAGCGGTGGGAGAGGTAGAAGGAGAACCAGGAAACTATGGAGCCCTTGAAACTAAGGGAGGAGAGGGTGGTGAGGAGAAGATTGTGGTCAACAGTGTCAAAGGCAGCAGAAAGGTCAAGAAGGATGAGGATAGAGTATAGGCCCTTAGATTTAGCCAGGAACAAGTCATTGGAGACTTTTGTAAGCGCTATTTCAGTGGAGTGTAGGGGACGGAAGCCAGATTGTAGAGGGTCCAGGAGGGCTTGGGAGGTGAGGAATCTGAGGCAGCGGTGGTGGACTGCTCATTCTAGTAATTTAGATATGAAGGGAAGGAGGGAGATGGATCGATAGTTAGAAGTACAGGTAGGATCGAGTGAGGGTTTCTTGAGGAGGGGTGTGACAACAACATGTTTGAAGTCTGCGGGGACAGTTGCAGTGGAGTGAAAGGTTGAGAGTATGAGAGATGGAGAGGACAGCGGTGGAGGAGATGGGGTGGAGGAGATGGGTGGGAATAGGGTCAGAGGAACAGGAGATGGGTTTGGAAGAGGAAAGAAGGAGTGCAGTTTCCTCTTCGGAGATCGTATGGAAGGAAGAAAGGGTAGCAGAGGAAGTATGGGTGGGAGGGGAGAATTGGGGGGGAAGGTAGATGAGGAGGTGGGGAATTGGAGGATGATCTTGTGGATTTTGTCATGGAAGTAGTCGGCTAGGGTTTGGGCAGAAAGGGAGAGCAGGATCGGGGGCGGAAGCGCCTTGAGGAGAGAATTGAGGGTATTAAAGTAGCAGCGAGGATCAGAGGCAAGGGAGTTGGTCAGATGGACGTAGTATTCTTGTTTGGCAAGTGCTATGGCTGACTGGGAGGAGCCAAGCATGAATTTGAAGTGTAGAAGATCTTCCGGGGAGCGGGATTTGGACCAAGCACGTTCAGCAGAATGGGCACAGGTGCGTAGATAGTGGGTTATAGATGAAAGCCAGGGCTGGGGAGCAGATCGTCTGACAGGACGTGGGGTGGGTGGGGCAAGAGTGTCAAGAGCTGTGGATAGTGCAGCATTATAAGAGGATGCTGCCTCGTCGAATGACTTGGAGGACATAATGGAGGAGAGAGATGGAGAAATAGTGGAGGAGAGGGTTAGGGGAGCAATACTGTGGAGGTTTCTAAATAGGTCGGAGGAGACGGGATGAGGTTGGGATGGCGGAAGGTGAAGATTAAAGGTTAATAGGTGATGATCAGATGAGGGGAGGACTGAGTTGCGAAAGTTTGAGGGAGAGGAATTAGAGAAGAGTATTAGGTCAAGGCAGTGGCCGTGTAGGTGGGTGGGGGTGGTGGAGTAAACTTGGAGGTCAAACGAGGAGGTGAGGGCAAGGAACTTTAAAGCATGGGGCTCAGAGGGGTTATCAACGTGAATGTTAAAATCGCCAAGAATAAGAGTGGGGGAAGAGGGATCCAGGAAGACGGAGAGCCAGGAGTCAAAGTCGGTGAGGAAGGTCGATTTGGATTTCTCAGGTGGGCGATATATAACAGCTACTCGGAGGGGAAGTGGTGTGGAGAGGCGAAGGGAGTGTAAGGTTCACAGCATGCATTGCCCTCCTACACACAGCAATCTTCTCAGTCCTGTTAGTTGGTTTCTGAAGTACAGCGGGTTGCACCTTGAAGCAGGGTCTTTCATTGACTCAAAACATGCATGTTGTGTAGTCACGACACCAGCGATTACGTTTGGACACCGCCGTTGATTGAGATAAGTTTCTGATCATGAATATATTTAATAAAAGGGCTTCACAGACATCCGAGCAGAGTGGGTTTTTCCCACCCTTCTCCTGTCTGCTCAGCCCAACATTAAAAGGAAGTTCATTGACAGAACTGCAGTGCTTTACTACAGATTACTTTTTGCATTGGTAATGCTACAAAGACAGCTTGGCCAGTATAACACAACTGAATGCATTGTCTCCAGCTGTAGATTGATCCAAATAGTAGTGTGACGTGGCGGTATGAAGTATGGACCAGTTGCTACTTTGCACATAGTGTCCAATGAAGCAGGTTTCAGGAAAGCCATCAAAGCTGCAGTGGCTGTGATGTGATTATATTTCACTGTTCTGGGTAGAGGAGTATCAGTTTGTTTGTAACAGAAGTGAATACAAGATGCAGCCAATTTGCCAGGGTTCATTTGGCTATTTGCCAAGTCTGTTAAGATTGAAGGGTGCAAACAGCTGTATAGACTGGTGGATTCAGTTTTCCTGAGGTAGTAAGCAAGAGCCCTTTTGCAGTCCTCAGTGTGAATAAACTTCTCAGATGGACTGGTATGAGGTTCAGGGCAAAATGCAGGAAACTCTATTTCCTCAGTGACATGAAAATATGAGACTAGTCTTGGCAAGAACATAGGATGAGTGTGAAGAACTACTACAATGTAAAGAAATGAAGTATACTCTTCATAGGTAATAAGGCTTGAAATTCATTTCTTTTAGCCAAAATAATTGTTTCTAGAAAGTACTTTCCAGATGACATGCTTGAAGAAAGTAGACTCCATTAGCTCACAGGCAGCTTAATGAGGGATGCAAATACAACATTAAGGTTCCAGGCACAGAAAGTTTCTACACTGATGGTTTGACGTGAAGCAGCTTGTTCATAATTTAAAAAATTAGTTATTGAGAAGCCAGTAGCATGATAGGTTGAGAATGCATTGAGATGGACTCTGAAGGAGGCCATTTGGAGTATAATCTAATTAAGATGGTACAGGTAGTGCAGTATGGCATCCAGAGGGCACTGAATGTGGTCCTGGCTATCAGTGAAGCATCAAATGGAGAACCTCTTCCCTTTAAATGTATGCCTTTGTAGATGGTTTTATTGCAGCAACCTGAATAGGTGCTGAGAGGCCCAGAGTGTAAACTAAATGCTTCTCAATTGTTCTGTGTAATCAGCGATGGGAAAATTTAAAGCTTGCATGGTGGAAAAATAGCAAATCTTGAGAAGATGGGACCAGTTCTGATGAGACTACTTCAGTGCTATGCTAATAATTGTACTGGGCCTATTTTGAAACTTGACGAACAAGGGGAACATCCCATCTGCAGCAAAACCAGATGCAAGAACAGTATACACCATTAAAGCTCATTTCATCCAGTGGCGTGAAGTTGTCCTGCTGTTCTTGCATCTACTTTGAAACTTGTACAAGGTCTTTGCAATGAGAGGGATGAGGGAATAACTATAGAAAAGAGTCAAGACCAGTTTATGGCCAGTACATCTAGGAAATTGGCAGTCTGTAAAACAGGTAGTTTTGCATTTTTGCTGCTGGCAAACAAGTCTACCTGAGGGTTCCCCAGGCTTGGAAGACAGTCGGTGTGATCTGCTGATCTGGAGACCTTTCATGAGGAACAACTCTACTAAGCCTGTCAGTTATCGGGTCAAGAACACCCATGATATAAACTGCTTGAATTTGTATGCAACTGAAGATCATAAAGCCTCAAATTCTTGCTGCTTCCCAGTACAAGTGAAAAGAACTTGTTGCTCCTTGTTGGGCAATGTAGAACATTGCAACTTGATTGATGTAGCACTGCACAATCTTCAAGATGATGCATAGATTTCCAAAGACACTAAAAAATTAGTTGGAAATTCAAATGACTCATATACAGCAGTCTTTTGGCCTACAACCAAGTCCCCTGAGTGACCTGGGATCAGCAATGAGCTCCACAACTGGTGTTGAAAGCATCTATTGTGAGGGCCAGTTGATAAGCTAGTATACAAATGAGACAACTCTGGTCAGGCAAAGCTGACAAAGCCTTGTAGAAAGAGGCTAGGACTAATGACTCAATTGAAATCTGAAGTCCTATTGGGTTTTCTCATCTTCTAGAGAGCAAATGACATACATGTAACCACAGTGTCCATATAGCCTAGCATGTGCAAGCATGCTCTGGCTTGTGACAGTGGTAGAGAACTGAATATTCTGGCTATGAAGCCCTACACCTTTCAAAGCTATCATGTGGCAGAAACGTTTGGACAAGAGTTGTGTCCAGAACAGCACTAATGGATGAAATACTAATCATGAGTAGGATGCCATGGACTGGAATAGTTATGATTGCTTTTGTGGACTCTAGGAGTGGAGGTGTAGCCCAGTGGATAGAGAAACTGCCTAGTACCCAGAAGATCAAAGGTCTGATTCCCACTGGCACTCCTTGTGACCTTAGGCAAGTCACTTTACCCTCCATTGCCTCAGAAGAAAAGGCCTGGCAGCTGGGTTGCCAGGAGTCAGCACTGACTTGATGGCACTGGAAGAAAAAAAAAAGGGGGGGCCTGATATTCAAAAGACATTTACACTATTTACAGCCCCATGAATGTCCCCAGTTAGCATCAGGGTGTGTGGGGGTGGAGATTGCCAGTAACCAGGTAACGGCGATATTGGACTACTACCCAGTTAGTATCCATGGCCTAGAACTAGGTGAGCCAAAAGCTCATCTAGTTTTAGGCATGGATGGCTAACCGGGTAGCGGTCCAATATCGCCGCTACTCAGGCTATGCGGCTGCATCCCCTTGGTGCTAAACCCGGATATTCAATGCCATCGCTGAAGCATTGAATATCCAGGTTTAGAGGTCAGCGGGCAAGGCTATGCGCCGATGTAGCGCATCGCCTACCCAACTGAATATTGGGCCCTATGCTTCTAGTGGCTTACAAGATAAATGATTACATGGATTTTATGTGCATAGTCAAATAAGTTAAAATAATGGACATTGAAACTGGTAATTGAACTGTGAAGGGTTCCTGCAGTAAAAAAACACAGACTGTTTTTCCTTCAACTGAGTTTCTATTTTTGAAAAAGTATTCTCTTTTTGATATATGTTCAAGGAGCTCCTACAGTTGAATACTGAAGTGTTTACTTTTGTTGATATTTATTGGACAGCAGATTCTTACAGTAGCCCTCATTTCCAGGAACAATAAGGCTGCTCCCAAAGGGGCAGCACGACAGATGGAGAAGACTCATTGGCTGCGGTTACTCGTACCGATGTATATGCCATTTGCAGTTCTACAGATGACCACTGCACAGGGGATGACTGTATTTCAATTAGGGGACCTGTGCCATCAGCAAGTAACAAATCTTGTACACAACCTGCACCAACAAATGGAGAATGCTTAGTGCTAATTTTCCAGGCCTAGACAACTGCGCAGGTCTGTGCTTAAAGCCTTGAAGGAAGGAAGCTTAGTTGACCCTTTCCCTTATGAGCATTCCGAAGACTGCTGCACATTGAGTCTGGCTTTCCCTAAGAGGTCATGTCAATTTTAGTTCTTTTAACTAATTTGGGTTTCACCTCTATTAGGGGTATGTTTATTAAAGCTTTTAATGCATGTTAATTGCAGACAGCTGTTTATTACTATGGGCTCAGTGGTCATTAATGCACATTCTCTTTTAGGAAGCATGCATCTTACTTCGTTAAAAAATGAAATATTTGGAAGGCAGTATCGTCTTTAACTGGTGGATGACTATAAGGGGGTCTGACATAGATTTGTCATATTTTAGTAACTATAAAATAGCTTTGAACTTCTTAAATGTTGTGTGTGTATATATATATATATATATATATATGTGTGTGTGTGTGTGTATGTATGTATTGTGGTGAGGAGAGCCCCCAGGAAGAGATGGAAGTGGAAGAAAACCCTGTTTTTCCCTTTAAAACAATTGACAGTTCAGTTGTGCACAGTGTTTGCAAGGCAGGCAAGAAAAAAAAACTCAGCTTTCTGCTGAGGCCAGGCCACGCCCTAGTTCAGACATAGAGCCAAGCTTGCTCAATGATTGGTCACACCTGTGCAGAGGCAAGGGAGTGCCCGGCAGCAAACGGTTTTAAAAACACACTCAGAGCAAAGAAAAGACACACAGGACACACAGGAGAGAAGGGAGACACACACACACAGGAGACGCAGCAGAGAGAGCAGAGCCAGCAGGTCCAGGAGAAGCTGGAAAGGAATAGATCTGCAGCCAGAGCAGACAGAGCAACAGAGGCACATGAAGGAGAAATTCTGAGAGATCCTGGAAAGGGAGAAAGGTTCCAAGGAAACTTTCAAGAGAGCGGCTATCTGGGAAGGAGTGGAGAAAGGCACCAGAAGGCTGAGTTCCATAGCCTGAAAGATATCAGGAGGAAAGGAGTCAGTAGCTGTCTGAGAGACCCGCCCCAAGGTAAAGCAAGTACATGTAAACCTGAACAGCTTGCAGAGAAACAGTTTGCTTCCGCTAGTGTCCAGGAGCCAGACCTAACGTCTGCTAAGAGGTGGGTGGATAGTTTTATGTATGAAGAGAACGACTTATAAACAAACTGAGCACCCTAGGGATGGACCCTAAAGTTACTGCTTGGGTTAGAAATTGGTTGGGTGGGAGGTGACAAAGAGTACAAGTAAATGGAGCTCACTCTGAGGAGAAGGATGTTACCAGTGGTGTGCCCCAGGGATCTGTCCTTGGTCCGATTCTTTTTAACATCTCTGTTAGTGATATAGCAGAAGGGCTGTCGGGTAAGGTTTGCCTCTTTGCAGATGATACCAAAATCTGCAATAGAGTAGACACCCAGGAAGGTGTAGATAACATGAGGAGGGATCTAGCTAAGCTTGAAGAATGGTCTAGAATTTGGCAGCTGGGATTTAATGTTAAAAAATGTAAGGTCATGCATTTGGGCTGCAGCAATCCAAGGGAGCAATACAGTATAGGAGGTGAAGTACTTTTGTCCACTAAAGAAGAGCGGGACCTAGGCGTGGTTGTGTCTGATGATCTTAAAGTAGCTAAACAGGTAGAAAAGGCGACAGCAAAAGCTAGAAGGATGCTTGGGTGCATACGGAGAGGAATGGCTAGCAGAAAAAAGGAGGTGATAAAGCCTCTGTTTATAAGTCTTTGGTGCGACCTCATTTGGAGTATGGTGTGCAATTCTGGAGACCGCACCTTCAAAAGGATGTGAACAGGATGGAGTCGGTGCAGAGGGTTGCTACTAAAATGATTAATGGGCTTCATTATAAAGCATATGAGGACAGACTTAAGGATCTTAATATGTACACCTTAGAGGAAAGGCGGGATAGAGGTGATATGATTGAGATGTTTAAATACCTCCGTGGCATAAATGTTCAGGGAGAGAGCCTCTTTCAATTGAAAGCAAGTTCTGCTACGAGGGGACATGGGATGAGGGTGAAGGGAGATAGATTCAGGAGTGATATGCGGAAATATTTCTTTACGGAAAGAGTAGTGGATCCATGGAATAGTCTCCCAGTGGAGGTGGTAGAGATGAGGACAGTAACTGAATTCAAAAAAGCATGGGACCAACACAGAGGATCTCTAAAGGTAAAAAGTGGACTGTTGCATTGTTGTTATTTTTATTTATTTAGACAGTTTTGTATACCACCTTATCCTTCAATCAAAGTGGTCACAACACAATTGGGGGGTACATTTAACACAAGGGGCTATGAGACACAGACACTAATACTTACAGGGAACATGGGCAATGGAGGGTTAAGTGGCTTGCCCAAGACCACAAGGAGCACCTGTGGGACTAGAAACCCCAGTCCTTCCGGCCCAAGGTTGCTGTCCTCTAGTGGGATTTGAACCCCCAAAGTTCTGGCCTGAGGTAACTTGCCCCAACCACTAGGCCACTCATCCCTCAGGAAGGACAGACTAGATAGGCCTTGTGGTCTTTTTCTGTCATCATGTTTCTATGTTTCTATGAGAGAGGAAGACAGGCATCTGTATTTAGAACTGAAACCCAGATAAGAGCAGAGAAACTGAGCTTTTAACACTAGAAGCATTAAGAAAACTGTTTGCAGAGAGGAAGCTTTACCCTCCCAATACAAGTGTGCCTTCTCAGGGTGATTTGTTGTTGAAGCAGTTCCAAGAGTTTTTAGAAGACAGGAAGGCTGAGCAAGTTTATAAAACTGGTGGAAGTAAGAAGTACCCGGTGTCCATAGAAGAGATGCAGGTGGATTCTTGTATGCCAGAAGCTGAGTCAGAATTGTCACCAATGGATTGCTCTTTTTGTCTAAAGGAGAACTGAGCATTGTTGAACAGGGTTGAAAGACTGTGAAACAATATAGTGACTAATTTCTGTGACTTCTAAGAGTTGGAAAAAGCCAAGACTGTGTCCTACTAAGTATGTGAGCTTCTGAAGCCAAGAAGCTGCCTTTAGTAAAAGTTTGGATTGGAAAAGAAAACAGCAGCTGTTAAAAAGTTTACCTGATACATGGAATGACCACAAGAAGCTGTGCTCTGTGAAAGTTTATTTGAATGAAAGCTGCTGCCCAGTGATAGAAGGTTTTTGTTGCATTTTCCTCTGTTAACCTGATTTACTCTTATGTTGGAGAAGCATCCTTTGGCTTTTGTGTTTTGAGCTTTAATGCCTTGGAATCCCGAAAAAAAAATAAAAATTCCTGCTGCTTTAAACCACTGGTCTCACAACTACATTTGTCCTTCTATAAGTAAGCCAACTACAAGTCCCAGAATCCCTCTGGTGACAAACAAGGGAAGCTTTATTTAAAGGGACAATATAAGGTCGCTCTATGCTTGTAAGCCTTCGGGCCCAAGCAAGGGCGTCGCAGTATGTATATATATATGTATTTATATATTTTTTTAAGGTAGTCACCCCCCCAAACTAACAGATTTCAGTTCTCCACAATGCTAGTTTTGTTCTTTATCACATTTATAACAAATACACAAAATTTTAATCAAAACAAACAACATTTAGAAGTCACTCCATTTGGAAATTTTTTTATGTCATCTGAACTAAAAAGCAGACAACTGGAATATCTGGTAATAGTGGCTGCTGAAGGTTCTGCACCATCTTTTTCTTTGTTTCTGCTGTCATCAAAAAGGACTAAGCCTGCCAAATGTTCAGACAAAAACCAGAGATGCCTTGAAAATGCAACAACCTGGTTTGGGTAAGTCTTAAGAACAGATAAAAATCTGATGTCACTGAGAGGAACTCGGATTGCAAATGGTGCTTCATTCCACTGTCTGATTCAAACAAGACGGACAAACAGAGCCAAATCTGTGATACTGGAATCACATGCAGTCATCCTGAACTGAGCCTTAAAAAGGAATAATTTTTAATACATAAATGCCTTTTCCCATCCATAAAATGTTCAGAATGGGGCAACCTCTAAATGTTTCACAATCAGGTGAAATCTCACAGGTAAGCAAGCTATCCCTAATGGAAAAAAATAAGACTTGTGGATAAATGATTCTACAAGCATTAATTATTTGCATTGGTTTGTGGACCACCTTAATATATACTGTACATATATCACATCCCGACCCAATCGGCATCAACAGAAGGGAGCGGCAGGTAAGCTCCTCGCCACTCCCCACCACCAAGAACAATCAGGCCATATACTCATCTTTAAAAAGAAGCATGCTGGGCCCATACCGGAGGGCCTCAGCAGAGGGTTCTTTAGCGTGGTCTGAGACTACATGCCACCAAACTAAAACAACCATCCAACGCTGACCAGAGGCACCTGATAGATTCAAAGAAGCTGGCACCAAGATCACAACATCAATCTCAAAGCAATTTCACCAGCACCACCAGCCTGACTCTTCTCCAAACCCTGACCATTGAATCCAGACTTCGACAACTCCTACAGCATCAACTGATTTGAGAAGAGTGGAACCGTAGCAGCTTCCACTCCAACAGAGAAGAGGCTTCCGATCATCAAGAACACCACTGCAGGAAAAGAAAACAGAAGAACCAATCGCTGAATAAGTATGACCTCAGAGAATACAGTACAGAAAAGTAAGCACCTCCCTCCCCAGCACCGTCATTATCAGAACGCTCAAACTTAACACACCAAGCACAAACCCGAGTCTGGAATGGCCATTAAAGTGACCTGAAAATTACCAACCCACCTGAGAAGAACAGTGACACGACACAATCCACACACTCATGAGAGCAAAAAGGCACATTGCTGCAGTCCACCCAATCTCATCATCTGCACTCAAATACATAAGAGCCAAAATGCAAGGTTGGCAACCCCATACCATTACCATACTCAGACTAGCTTTTTTAGTCAACCTCTCTTATGGACTAATTCAAAGTAACAGCAACATCCCCACACTACACAGATCTTGGAACCAAAGACAATGCTAAGCAGACAACAAATGGCAAGAATGCTCTCGCTGGCTCATACATATACCAATCACCGCACAAGAAAACCTAGATAAAGCATACCATAATGACAAATATAAGCAACTCAGATGTGCACTTATCAACATTCGCTCTGCAATAAAGAAGATACCCATATTCAGATTTCATTAAGAACAACCTTGACATCCTATGTATAATGGAATCATGGCTGTCAAAGATGACACAGTACTAATAAACCAGCAAAAAAGCGTAGTTACTCACCTGTAACAGGTATTCTCCAGGAACAGCAGGAATCGGTCCTCACATAGGGGCGACGTTGGCAATGATAGCGCTCCCATAGAAGCATTTCCTCAGCTTTCAAAGAAAGTCTTTGGGAGATGCAATCACACATGCGTGGTCCCCTTCCTGCCTAAGGGTGCCATCTTACTCAGTCAGATGACATAGCTAAAGCCGACAAAAGAAGGCGACAAAAATTGTACAGCAACTCCAAGGGGAGGAGGGAGGATTGTGAGGACTGATTCCTGCTGTCCCTGGAGAACACCTGTTACAGGTGAGTAACTCCACTTTCTCTAGGAACAAGCAGGAAGTCCGTCCTCACATATGGGACTCCCTAGCTACAGGCTACCGGGAACCTGTAGAAAAAGATGGCCAAGTAGTGAGCAGCTGTAAGCAAGACTGAGAAAAGTCTCTGAGGAACCCAGTGTCGAGGGAGAACCATTGCTCTGGTAGCCTGAACAAGAAGGGTTGGAGAGTAGGAGTTGCCTAAACCTCGAACAGATTATGGAGTACGGACTGGCCAAAGGCGTAGTCCCATCGGGACTCCTTCTCCAGGAAGTAGTGAGCTGCAAAGGTGTGAACTGAGGACAAGGTGGCAGCCCGGCAGATGTCTGCCACAGGGACAGAGTGTAGACTTGCAACTGAGGTTGCCATAACCCTGACGTTGTACGCCATGACCCGGTGCTCCGAGAGCCCAGCCTAATCGTGGGCAAAGGCGAAGCAGTCCGCCACTCAGGGGAACAGGGTTTGCTTGGTAAAAGCCTCCCCCAATCAACTGGGGTCATAAGAAATGAAAAGCTGTGAGGCCTTGTGGTAGCCCTGGGTACGTTGCAGGTAGAAGGACAGGGCCCTCTTACAATCCAGGGTATGGAGAATGGCTGCCGCCTTGTCGGCATGGGGCTGTGGAAAGAAGGTGGGGAGAACCACCTCCTGGTTGAGGTGGAAGGCAGATACCACCTTTGAAAGAAATTTAGATGGATAGAGGTGAGAGCCACCAGAAAGACGACTTTCCAGGAGAGATAACGCAAATGGCAGTTAGCCAGAGGTTCAAAAGGTGGCAGGGGCGGAGCCTGGATTCTGGTCAAGATGGACGTATAAGAGCTGTGCTCCGGAGGGCAATAGGCAAGAATCCTGATTTCTGCAATCTTTAATCAAATAGTTCCTACCTACTTTGATACCAATCGATCCCGGATATGTCGGGTCCCAAACAGACGTGGATGGATTACCAAGCAACTCAAAATGCTAGCGCAAAGAGAACCAAGACAGAACCTCTCTCACCTCACAAGATGGCGGTCATCCGAGATTGTGCTGAGACCTCGCAGGAGATCCTGGCTGAGATTCGGGCAGTCAAACACCTGGTCAAAGCTAATGGAGAATCGCTATGTGCAATGCAGGAAGATATCAATGCTTTGCGAACTTCTTCGGAGTCAATTATGGCTCGTGTGGGGAAGGTAGAGATTGTGGTGGCTTCACATGGGGTGAGGCTCGAGGTTGTTGAGAAGCAGACCAAGTTGATACGTTCATTACAAAGAGAGGTGGAAGACGGTAATAATCGCTCTCGGAGGAATAACATAAGAATACTAGGAGTTCCTGAGGGAGCAGAGGGCCCTGATATGGTGTCCTTTTTTGCAGGCCATGATTCCAGGTGTGTTAAAGTTGCAGTTTGCTATGCCGTTCGAGATAGAGCGCACCCATAGAGTATCTACACAGTCCGTGGTCACGGGCAAGCATCCACGCCAAATCATCTTGAAAGTTTTACGTTTTCAGCAAGTATTGTAAATAATGGGAGCACCCAGAGCACTCTCAACTTTGGAATATCAGGGACATAAACCCCTGTTCTTCCCGGACTTCACGAAGGCGACGGTGGATAGAAGGAAGAGTTTTCTGATGCTGCGTCCATGCTTATTACAACTGCAGGCCCGTTTTGAGCTGCTCTATCCTGCCCACATGAGAGTCACCCTGCATAACCAGTCCAAGACTTTTGATGATCCCGGGGAGTCATATGCATTTGTGGAGGATAAGGAGTCGGCGATGATGCGGTGAAAGGCACTTTGCAGCTTTTTTTTATACAGTTCTACGGAGTTTGCTATCATGGGCGTTTGGCTGGTCTGAGGTCATGTAAAGGCGACTTATCCACGCAGAAGTGACATTTAATCATGTAACATTGCTATATACTGGGTCTTCCATTCTGTCACTTTTAAAGGAGCTCCAGGGTACTATCCTGGTTAAGATGTCTCTTTTTTTCCTCTCTCTCCCTTCTTTTATGTTTTTTGTTGTTTGTGATGTCTATGGTGGCTGAGAGAGTATTGGGACTTGGAAGAGTGGAGTGGCCCTTCTTCACCGGTCTGGGTCTTCTAGGCCCATCATATGATTTGAAGAGGGCTGCTGTGCCATTCAGCTCTGGTTTTTCTTTCTTTCTCTTTTTTAGTTTTTTTTTTGGGGGGGGGGTTGAGTACACTGTCTTTACTCTTATTGAGGGAGGTGGGCAAATCGTAATATTCTGAGTGACATAGAAGTGCAGATGTACTAGGTCATTTTGCCCTCAGTGTCTGTCTTGTCCTGCTGGGCTCACCCGCTAAGGTTTGTGTGTTTTATAGCCCCCCTGGGTTTAGGTGGTTTTGAGGAAATGTTTTTTCAGAGTTAGGTGTTCTTATTGTGAGTGATCATATGATGATGGGGCCGGGGCTAAAATGTGTTTTCTTCTTTGGGCTATAAGTGCAGCTAACACTTTGAGGGCGCTTAAGATGTTGTTCTACAATGTAAAACTAAATGCTACAATTTGGTATGTATCTGCAACATTTGACTGTCAATCTGAGCTATACTGTCAGTATGTTCTCCTTTAAGATCGCTTAACTAAATTTTAAGGTCACTAATAATCCCATTAAGAGGGAAAAGTTTACTCTGTTTGGTAGGAAAGAAAATGCTGACATCTTACTGCTGCAGGAGACATACTTGAGTGTAAAGGAGTCGTTAAAACTAAATATAAAACCCTACTCTTTAAGGGCTTTTCAGCTGCCCATCATAAGGAAAATGGGGTAGCTATCTTTGTGAGGAAAGTTCTATCCCCCATGGTTCTTCAAATATCACGTACAGATTTTTCCTAGTTTTCAAGGGACTTTGTTCTAGAATTAGTGAGTCTATTATTCATGCGGCTCACATTTCTGATCATTCTGCAATCTCATTTACCCTATTTGACTCAACGAGTTTTCAATAATATAACAGCATAGTGGTCGCTGGTCTATTTTTCTTGGTGGGGTCGTCTTGAAGCTATAAAAATAACTATCACTCCTAAAGTGAATTATATTGTAGAAATGCTACTAGTCTTTCTTACAAGTAAAGTCTACTGTCAAATTGAAAGTATTCTAGTTCAATTTCTATGGAAAATAAACCATCTAGAATTGCTCTCAGGAAACTTAATCTAAAAAAGAGGAAGGGGGGGTGATTTTCCCTAATTTTCAGGCCTAGCACTGTGCTTTTTTACTAAAATAAGGTTTGCGATGGGTGGAGGGGGCCGCAGGCTTATGCTCAGTATGGCTTGAACTAGAAAAGAGATTAAGTACTCCTTTCCCCTAGACTCTTCTTCCTGGCATGGTGTCTGCTTGGGAGGTTGAAGTCTCATAGGGTTATATCGGATACATGGAAGGCTTTTCAACTATTAGCAAATGTAATTCCTAAAGAGGATTGCTCAACAGTGAAATCGTTACTGACTTTAAAAGGCCCTAATCTGTAGTATCTTGGTGAGCTGAACACGAATATAACATTTTAAAAAATGTATTGTCTCTCGTTTTGAAGATATTGCATGTAGTTCATTTTTGACATTTCACCGTGTAAATTTATCCAGTAGGACATCAACAACATCCCAAATAAGCCTTGAATGATGTAATATTGCATCACATTGCATAATACCAGCACGCACACATCATCCAGAGTTGATTGCTTCATTTTCTGATGCAATGCAATCCTACTGTCAGATGGCTGCTGAAGCCATCTGACGTCAGCAGTGTACTATACGCAGTCGGAAAGGAAAGCAATCTGGTATTCTGTTCCGATATTGAAAGCCTCATGAATGCCTTAAAAATCACTCATGACCCACAAGACTGGAGACTATTTATAGACTCTTCGAAACTGAGTCTGAAGGCTGTGCTTTTGAACAATGGAAACCGTCTTCCATCTATTCCACATGAAAGAGATATACGATAACTTAAAGCACCTACTGACTTCCATTAACTATAACAAGTACATCTGGCACCTCTGTGGTGACTTGAAGGTAGTTGCCCTTTTAATGGGACTGCAGCAGGGATATATAAAATACATGTGTTTCTTATGTGAGTGGGATAGCCGAGCAAGGGATTGGCACTACTTGCGGAAGGAATGGAATCGCAGACAATATGTAACAGTTGGAGAGAAGAATATCCAGCACCCAGCTCTGGTTAAGGCTCACAAAATCCTGCTACCACCCCTTCACATCAAACTAGGTTTGATGAAAAACTTTGTGAATGCCATGGACCGCACTTCGCCAGCTTTCTGATACCTGCATGAAAAATTCCCTCGACTCAGCAAAGCAAAGATTAAAGAGGGAGTTTTTGTGAGTCCTCAGATTTGAGAGCTCTTCAAAGATGACCGGTTCAACAACTTGCTACAGGGTGATGCGAAACAAGCATGGAATGCTTTTTGCCTAGTGTCAACAAACTTTCTCGGGAATGTTAGGGCAGAAAACTACAAGGAACTAGTAGAAGACATGCTGATGCAGTATCAGAAACCTGGCTGCAATATGTCTCTAAAGATCCATTTCCTTGATTCCCATCTCGATTTCTTTCCTGAAAACTGTGGTATGGTTAGTGATGAACAGGGCAAACGTTTTCACCAGGATATCACAACGATGGAGCAAAGATACCAGGGAAAATGGTCCACTACAATGCTGGCTGACTACTGCTGGACACTCCCCAGAGAAGCTTCCAAACCAGCTGTACAAGAGACAGGCGAAAAAATCTAAGAAGTAGTCTATGACTTAGTTTTTTACAGGTATTAACCGAAGGCCTATTATATTTACTATTGACATGCATTTCGTGATGTACACATTAATTCTTGTAGATTACAAAAAAAACTAGAGCCAACTTTGCAATTTCACTGTCATATTCGTGTTCAGCATATAACAATTGATAAAAAATGACTATTTTTATTTCAGTAACATGACTTGTAAAAATTTGTTGACCAGTGACGAAAGGTTGCTAAATGGGATAAGGCAGCTGGGAGTGAGTGTTAGTCTCGTCGAGGAGATGTCGGCACTTTGAGACATGTGGTGAATGATTGTCCTAACATTCAGTCACATTGGATTTCAATACGGAACCGTATTAAAGAGGTACTGGGATTTGGGGCCACTCTCTCCGGGTCTGAGGTAGTTTTTCAGTCAGCGATTGATATCTCGTCGTTACAGAGGGATTGTCAGTTTTAATTGACTTCATATTGGGAGTGGCCCTACATCTCGTTATTTCTAACTGGAAACATACAGCAGAGCTTAGTTGACGCGAATGGTGGAACTTCTTATGCTTATGTTACATATATGCAGAAATACCATCGTGTAGTTCCTTTACATCCTCCTTTTTTCTTAAGTGGAAACTCCTATAGAATTACATCTCTAAAGCACGATATGAGACATAGTAAGGGGTTATTAGACAAATCTTCTCATTTCTTATGTAGTGGAGTGGTTGTTCTTCTATAGCCCTTGTAGGCCTCACAGACTTTCAGGTGTTTTGTGCTTCTTTTATATAGCCCTTGATGATTGCATGATGATGGGAGGGACAGGTGGGGTGGGCTGTTATTAGCCTTTTTCTTATCTCATGTTATAGAGAAGAATTGTGTATTTTGATTTACTACAAGTTGGTTTTCTCTTTTGTTTGTATTTTGTTGGAAAATATAAATAAAGAAATTTTTTTTAAAAAAGGTGGCTTGGTGAGATGCGTTAGAACCACGTTGAGGTCCCATTCCGCCGAGGGAGGGCAGATGGTAGGCTTAGAGAGCAGAAGACCCCACATAAATTGGATAATGAGGGACTGCACAGAAAGAGGTTTGCCTTCTATGGTATGATGGTGCGCCGAGAGCGCAGTTAGGTGCAGTCTGATGGAGATGGACTTGAGTACGGTTTGTGAAATTTGAAGCAAGTACTTTAGCACCGGGTGCACCTGCAAGAGAATGGGTCAACCCGTTGTTCTACTCATCATACTGAGAATCTGTACCACTTGAAGGCATAGGCTCGTCTCATGTAGTTATTACGAGAGGCCAGAGAAACTTCCTCTACCTCTTTTGGGAGGTTGAAGGGTGCTAAGGCTACCTGTTCAGCAGCCATGCTGTCAATGACTGGGACCCCAAGATGAGGTGAAGAAGGGAGCCCTTCTCCTGGGTCAGTAGCCCCGGGGCATTCCCCAGAGGTACCATGAGCCCCATCGAGAGGTGGAGCAACAGGGGAAAACCAAGGCTGCCTGGGCCACCATGGGGCCACCAGAATCATGGAGGCCTTCTCCTGCAGGACCTTGAAGAGGGTTCGGGTGATTAGTGGCGTGGGAGGGAAGGCATACAGAAGGCCCTCTAACCACAAGATGAGGAGGGCACCTGCTGCTACCCAGGACAGATGCAGTTGGGGACAGCAGAAGTGGGGCAGCTGAGCATTGGTCAGGTTGGCGAAGAGATCCAGACTTGGGGTTCCTCGGAGTCGGAAGAGCCGCTGTGCCATCCTGGGGTCTAGTCACCATTCATTCGGCCGGAGGACCCTGCTCAGCCTGTCTGCATTATCTTGGCCCAGAAGGTATACTGCCCTGAGGAGCATTTCCTGACCAATTGTGTATGAACAGAGGGCTACTGCCTCCTGGCAAGGGCGCTGAGACCCTGTGCCCCCCTGCTTGTTTAGGTAGAACATTATGACCTGGTTGTCCATTTGGACTAGCATCGACTGGTTCAGCAGGAAGGCCTTGATAGCCAGAAAAATTACCTTGAGCTCCAACAGGTTTATCTGTTGCTGGCTCTCCACTAGGGACCAGTTGCCCTGCATGTGCAGTTCCTCACAGTGGGCACCTCAGCCCAGTAGAGACATGCCCATAGTGAGGAACCTCTGGGGATTTGGGGACAGGAAAGGCATGCCCTCCTGCAGGTGCCGTGTGCCCTGCCACCAGTCGAGCGACTCCGCTAGCTGATGGGACACTAAGACTTTGTCACAAAGCCTGCCAGTGACTGTGCCCATTGTGAGAGGAGACATCACTGAGCAGCCCGCATGTGGAAGTGGGCGTTGGGAACCACATGGACTGTGGATGCCATGCGACCCAGTAGGTGGAGCATGCACCGCGCCGACACTGCGTGATGGCACTGCACCTCAGTGGCCAGGGCCCTGAAGCAATGGGAAGAAAGGCCCTGACATGGAGAGCATCCAGGCGAGCTCCTATGAACTCCAAGTCCTGCACTGGAGTGAGGTAAGACTTGTGGTAGTTTATCACAAACCCCAAATGCTGCAGGACCTTGATGGTGCAGGCCATGGCCTGTTGCACTTCGGTGGCCATGTCCCCCTTTAACAGCCAGTTGTCCAAGTATGGGAAGACGAAGGCCCCTTGGAGCTGGAGGTAGGCAGCCACCACTGCCAGGAATTTTGTGAAGACTCTTGGTGTGAAGGCTAGGCCGAAGGGTAGTACTCTGTACTGGTAGTGGTCTCCCCTGACCATGAACCTTAAGTATTGCCTGTGACTAGGTTGAATAAGGATGTGGATGTCAGCATCCTTTCGGTCCAAGGAGCATAGCCAATCTGCCTGCTGGAGGTAGGGCAGCAATGTTCCAAGGGAGAGTATCTTGAACTTCTCCCACACCAGGAACTTATTCAGGTTTCACAAGTCCAAAATGGGTCTTAGGCCCCCTGTTCTTTTTGGAACCAAAAAGTAATGGGAGTAGAACCCCTTGCCCCTGAGATGGAAGGGTACTGGATCCATGGCTCCATCCCTGATGAGGCCTGCAAGTTCCCGCAGTAGTAGGGCCTGGTGCAGGGGAGTCCAATGGGGGCTCTCCTGGAAGAAAAGGGGGAGGCATTCGGTCCAAGTGGAGGGCCCACGTGTCGGTGGTTATGGCTGGCCACCGATGGGCAAAGTGGATCAGACGCCACCCTGTTGGCAGCTGCTCCCCCCCCCCAGAAGAGAGGCTATGCTCAGAGAGTCAAAACCATGACCCAGCCTGAGCAGGAGCCAGTGTTAGGGGCTTAGAGTCCTTAGGCTTGTGATGGTCTTGGCCCGCTCCTTTGCCCTGATGACCAAGCTGCGTGGTCGAGGAGGCCTGGTATTAGGGATAGCTTCAGTAAGGCTGGCCTTTTCTGTGAAAAGGGGTCCTCTTCCCCAATGGTTTCTTCTTGGGAAGGGTGGAGGTCTTCATGGAGAGCAGAGTCCTCGTGATGAACTTCGTCTCAATCTCCACTGTCTTTTCCTCCATCAGTTTGCCGAAGACGTTAGACTTTAAGCCATCATAGGCGGCTCGAGACATGAACTTCAAGCACTCCCCGATGCAGTTTGTAAGGGTTTGGAATTGCTGGAGGTGATCTCCACTGCGACCCGCCAAGAAACCTGCAAGTTCTTTTGCTAAGACTCAGAGAAACATGCCGATATACAGCTGTTAGGCTTGGATTCGGCAACCCAGCATCGAGCCCTGGTAGCATTTGCAGCCGAGGGAATCGAGAGCGCAGGACTCCCGAACCAAGGGAATGGAGGAATGAGTCTTTGGGCTTTTCTGCCAGCGCATGGTCGACTATCACCATAGAGGTGTGTGGGAGTTGCACTTTCTGAAAGCCAGGGCCCAGTGGACCCGGTACATGGTGTTGATGTGTCAGCTAACTATTGGCAACAATGCGGATGTCTGCCACATCTGAAGGAGTCGCCGCCCGAGGATGGCGGGAATGGGGACCGTCAGGCCTTCCTTAGGTACAGCCTCATGCTGGAGGATTTCAAGCTCCTCTGTTGGGAGGGTTCTCCTCTGACTTCGTGGTGAGAGACAAGGCTTTTGCCATGTCCCAGACGAACTCGAGGAACAATGTGTCCTCGGGTGGGGACTGGCCCCATGACATCGGGGGAGATGGGTCCAAAGGGAGGTCACAGTGTTTATGCGTCTCCAGGGAAGCCTTGTCCTCTGACTCCCAGTCTGAGTTGTCGGTCAAGTGCCGTGCTCAGGTCAGGTCTTCAGTGACCCATGGCAGCTGCTTGGCCAGAGCCACAAGCGCTTGCCGGGGAGGATCTCAATCCCGAGGACCGGGAGCAGGATTGAGACCCTTGCCGAGGATCGGATCGAGGCTCGGGGCTCTCGAGGATCGTCTCAGTGGCCCGAGGAGTCCTTGATATCGAGGTCCCTGTGGTCTTGGCACGAGCTCTGGCAGGGCCGAGCATCGACGTTTGCTGTGAGGCAAGGAAGGCAGTGACACTGCATTCCAATGCCAACATCCTGGATTTCCACTCAGGAGTTGCAGCCTTCAACGCGGACACCGGGGTGACCGGGTCCGGTGTCAGTGAGGAGATGGCGTCTTCAGTGGAACAGGCCTCAGGGGTTTGTGACCCATCACCGGAGGCCTTGACGTCTGTTCTGGACTCCTTCCCAGGCTGCTCCCACTCTGATTCCTCAGGTACCCTCAGGGGACTGTATGACCTGGCACAGAACTTGCCATGTATGTTCGATTCCCAGGATAAGGTCCTTGAAGATTTCTTCTTCTTCTTGCACTCACGCTCCAGCGAACCCTTGTCGGAGTGTTCGTGGACCCGATCAGGCACCGCAGGGGCTTTACGCAACTCCAAGGATCTGTGCGGGGCCTTAGAACGTAGGCTACCGGGGCAGAATCTGACCTGTTGAAGATGCCATCTTGCTTCTGCCGATGACTTTGAATGGCCTTTGTGGACATCTTTTTGCACAGAGCACAAACCTCTGGATCATTGTCGGCACCTAGACACCGGAGGCAACAGTCGTGTGTATCGGTTAGGGACATGTTCTTTGCGCATCGATCACACTTTTTGAACCCACTGGCCATTGGAGCAAAAAGGACCCCTGTGAGGTCAAAGACCCTCAATGTGGCCAGCGGTTAGAAAAGGGGGCAAAACTGGGGCAACGGGGCTCAGAAGCAGGAAAGGGACCAGTGCTAATCGGAGAAGGAAGTGCAGTCTTATGCAAAAAAATATAAACTTTTTTCCGAGGAAAGAAGACTGACGTCTGTTGGACTCCGTGGAAAATGGGAGACTGAGTAAGATGTCACCCTTAGGAGGGAAGGGGACCATGCATGCATGGTGGCATCTCCCAAAGGCTTTCTTTGAAAGCTGGGGAGATGCTTCCATGGGGGCTCCATTGGTGCCGATATCATCCATATGTGAGGACTGAATTTCTGCTTGTTCCTGGAGAAATACCTGATTACGATATACACCACTGTCCAAGAACCAACAGATGGGGTGGTGAAGTACTAGTAGCAATGAAATCAAATCTTGGATTCCGAACAATTAAAGCTGTCAACACAGACACAACAGACATACTAGTAATATCAAATATTACTATCACCTTAACATACAGAGCATCAACAACAAACACTGATGACCTCTCAGCAATTCTCAAGATGGTCTACAAAAACACATTACAACACAAATGTCTAATTCTACCTGGAGAATTCAATCTCTCAACTCTCACAGCAAAACAAGAGACTGCATTCATAGAAGCTATGGCTGCACTAGAATACCAACAAGCAGTAAACAAGCTAACACATAAGAAAAGAGGCAAACTGGACTTAATCTTCATCCCCAATGACATATTCCACCATGATCTAACACCACCACCACGAATACAGCCGGTCTCTTGGCCCAACCACAGCATACTAAACTTTAAAACACCATTTCACTCTAGCACAAGACCTGAACAAAACACCAGCTCATATACCAGAAGATTCAAACGCTTTGACAAACAATCCTTCTTAAATTAAATTAACCCACAACTTTACCAAGACACAATAAACCTTGATGCATTAGTAAGCACATGGAACAAGGTCATGACCAAAGCAGCAACTGCCTCCTCAGGAAACCACAAGCGAAAACAATGGAACAAACAGAATGAATCAATGTATACCAAAGAACTGAGGATCTTAAAAAATCAACTCAGATAAATTGAAAGGAAACTAAGACGAACAAAATCACCAGAAGACCAATTACAATATGCAAAGTTCCCTGAACCACCCAAAGGAATTATTTGATAGTTTGTTTACTCACAAAAGGCTACAACAAAGTCATCACACCCTACCCACAGACCCTCTCAAACGTCTTCCAAAGAAAGTTCAACAACCAAACAACTACACCAATGGCGAAGGTCATAACCAACATATAAGACACACAATGGCACAAATTTGACCCAATATCAATTGAAAACATTGAAAAAATAATTAATAGCCTGAACACCACTACATCTCTACTTGACCCCATCCAATTTCCTGGTTAAAGCTAAGCAGAGCCAAATTGTCACCATTAACCCATAAGCTAACTAAATTATCTCTAGAGCAAGGTCACCTTCCTGAACAATTAAAAACTGCATCTCTGCATCCAATGCTAAAACCGTTGCAGACAAAAATGACCCAGCATCCTATAGACCAGAAAGTAGCTTACCCTTTCTATCAAAAATCATTGAGAAGGTTTTACAGCAGCAGCTACAAAACCATCTGGACAATCACGCCCCACTTGATCACCAATAGCACAGATACAAACAAAATACCTCCACCTCAATGACTGAAGGATAAGGTGGTGTATACAACTGGTTAAATAAATAAAATAAACAAATAAATAAAATCATGGAGTCCAAATGCTAATGACATCACTCTTGGGCGCCCTAGTAAATGAAGCAGCCACCCCCAACCAGGGCTTCATTCTCATATTTATCGATATATCATCAGCATTTGATTCTACCCCTCTTAACCTTCTCATAAACAGACTTTGTTCCATCCGAGTTGGAGAAACACCCCTCAAGTGGCTTCAATCTTACGTATCCAACAGTTACCAACAAGTGAGGATAGGTTCAAGAGAATCTACACCATACAGGCAAAGTCAAGGAGTGCCACTGGGATCGTCACTATCATCACTACTATTCAACATTTACATTCAACCCATATGCAGTATATTCCAAAAACACAAAATAAACTACCACATATATGCCAACATCATCATGCTATATACCCACAGAGCCTAACCAACCCAGATCAGAGTAAAATATTGAACTGCTTAAAAAAAAAAAAAAACAGTTCAATGGTTAACCCACATTCTCAAAATCAAACTAAATCAAACTGAACGGCTCTATGTTTTCAGGAAAGTGTTGTTACTCATCTGTAACAAGTGATCTCTGGGAACAGCAGGAATCAGTCTTCACATATGGGTATTGTCCTTACCGATGGAGCCCATGTGGGAACGCTCCCCAGCATCCAACTGGAAAACTTTTGAGAGCAATCCACTGAGCCTGTGCATCTGCCTTCCTGTCTTCCCAAGTCCTCTCCTCAGTTAAGTTTCTAGCTGAGAGTTTGAGGAAAAAAAGAATACCTTACAACTCCTAGGGAAGGAGGCAGAATGTGAAGGCTTATTCCTGCTGTTCCCAGATATCACCTGTTACAGTTGAGTAACAATGCTATCTCCAGGAACAAGCATGAATGCAGTCTTCACATATAGGACTCACTAACACCAGGTACCAGACTGGAGTTGGTTGCAGTGGTATCCTCAAGGTGAAAGGATAAAGCCAAGAAGGTGTGGCTATGAAGTAGCCCCATTGAACTTGATTGCAGTTAGTAGACCACTGACAGGGGAGTCTGGTGCCAAAAAAAGTCCAGGATGGAGGGTAGGAGTTGCAGTTAAGTCCCAAAAAGGTGCTGGAGGACAGCTTGGCCAAAGACAGCATCCTGACTGGAGTCCCTGTCTAGGCAGTAGTGTGCAGCGAAGGTATGAATGGAGGACCAGGTAGCTGCTTGACAGATTTCGTCAATGGAGACAAAACAAAGGTTGGCAACTAAGGCTGCAATGGTTCTTACATTGTGAGCAGTGATGTGATCATTTAGGGAGAGTCTCGCTTGAGCAAAGGCAAAAGAGATGCAGTCCACAATCCAGCAAATAGAATGCTAGGTATCATAAGGAAAGGAATGGAAAATAAAACAAAAGATATTATAATGCCTCTATACCGTTCCATGGTGAGACCGCACCTTGAATATTGTGTGCAATTCTGGTCGCCGTATCTTAAAAAGGATATAGCGACTTCCGGTGACGTCAAGGAGCTAATGGCAGCCTAAAAGCCTAGCTCTGTCCGAATCCCGAGAGTGGTGATTTTGTGGTGTGTCCCCCAGTGCCATAGTGGAAGGCAAGCGAGCCGATAGCAGTCGGATGGCGGCGAAGAAGAAATTGGAGGGCTTCCAGTCTCCGTATGTGCGCCGGGAGCTGATAGCGGCAGCGGCGGCGGATGCGGCCTGCTCAGATAGGGGAACGCATGGAGGGAGCTCTGGAGAGGAGGATGGCACGGATACGGAGGGGGTGGAGGAGGTGCCCCTTCGCCGCTGGTTGCAGGAGTTCAAAATGGAGATGCGGACGGAGATTAAAGGGATGCAGAAGGAGGTAAAAGATACCCTGCAGGCTATTCAGCAGGAGATGAGCAGTCTGGGCGGCCGTGTGGAGGACTTGGAGAACCACGTGGAGGAGTCTGAGCGAGAGCTGCGCGGGGTTGTGGCCTTGCAGGAAACTCTACAGACCCAGCAGAACGAACTGCAGGAGAAAATTGAGGAGCTCGAGGATCGTGTTAGGAGAAACAATCTGCGGATCCGGGGGGTGCCAGAGGAGGCGACCGCAAGGGACTGTGTGGCAGTGGTCCAGAAACTCTGTGGCCATATATTGCAGCGAGGGGAAGTAGCTGATGTGAGTGTGGAGCAAATAAGCGTGGAGAGAGCTCATAGAAGCCTTGGCCCCGGAGGGAAAAGCAAGCACGGGACATTATAGCCTGTATGAGTAGCTTCCCAATGAAAGAGCAAATTCTGAGCGTCGCCCGGAAGTTTGGGCGCATCGCATGGGAAGGCCAGGAAATTGAAGTCTTTAACGATTTGTCGAAAGGCACGCTGGATAGACGACGGGAGATGAGAGATGTCACGGCGTATCTGAGAGGACGGAATTTTCGCTATCGGTGGTTGTTCCCGTTTGGGGTCCTGTTGTCTGTGAATGGGGTAAATCGGAAGGTGAAATCTGCGGCCGAAGCGTGGACCACTCTACGAGAGCTGGGCTGTGAGGGGTTGCCTGAAGGGGAGATGGAGCGACAGCGTAAGGCCCCAGCGGGGGCGAGCAAGCAGCAACGTCCCTCCAGTGCACAATGGCAACG
Organism: Ichthyophis bannanicus; assembly: GCA_033557465.1. NCBI lineage: Eukaryota > Metazoa > Chordata > Amphibia > Gymnophiona > Ichthyophiidae > Ichthyophis > Ichthyophis bannanicus. Next base: position 161,773,521 of record CM066035.1, on the reverse strand, counting down.
TGTTGGAGAGCGCGGGAAGCACCTACAGCGGATGTCCACGGATCGGCAGAGAGAGGCTTTGGAGACCGATACTTGAGACGGAAGATGGGACTGGCTTATGCCGGCTGCAAGTATTGATCTAAAGAGGGGTGTTAGAGATCCCTTCTTAGGGTTTGGACACTGGACTCATAGGGCTTATGGGGGGGCCGGGGGGGAGGGGTGGAGAGCTAGGGGTGGCGGGGCTCGGGGACATGTGGGGTAAGTTGATGCTGTTTGATATATGCTGTATGTTGTATGGGTGGAGGAGGTGGAAGGAGTGGGAGGTACATGGGGGATGTGGCGGGACGGGATCGGTTGGGACGTCCGGGAGGGTAAGAAGTGGCGGTGGAGGGTGGGGGGAGGGAAGGGGGGTGGGGGTTGGGGGGGGCGGGGGGGTTGGGGGTGGGAGGGGTGGGGGGGAGAAGGGGGGATCAGAACACCAGGGAGGTAATGGCGGGGGGGGGGAGTGGATTCCTTTAGATGGTGCGGATAGGGACTATTAATGTGAAAGGGTTGAATTCTCCTACTAAGAGAGGGTTGCTATTTCGGGAGGTGGTGCGGGATCAGTGGGACGTGGTCTTGATACAAGAGACCCACTTGAGGGCCGGGGAGGTGGGGCGGATGCGACACCGCCAGTATCTGCATCAGTATTTTTCATGTAATAAAGAGGGGGGTAGGAAGGGGGGAGTGGCCATCTTGATTCAGGAGGGGTGTGGGATTAAGGTGGGAGGGTCCTTTAAAGATGGGGCCGGGAGAGTGGTGGGGATTAAAGGGAAATTGGGGGGAGAGGATATTGTGGTGGTGGCGGTGTATGGTCCTAATGGGCAGCAAAAAGGGTTCTGGTGTACAGTGGGGCAACTTATCGAGTGGGCAGGGGAGGGGAAGGTTCTGGTGGGTGGGGATTTTAATCTGGTGTTAGACCCGAGGGTAGATCGTAAGCCGCGAGGGGGGGATGGGGGGGAAATGAATAGGGTAGAGTTACGAAAGGTGATGGGGCAATTTAATCTGGTAGATATGTGGAGGGCCCTGAACCCGGGGGGTGCGGAGTATACTTTTCACTCAGCTCCGCATGACAGCTGGAGCCGGATAGATTTGTTGTTGTTAGATAAGGTTTGGATGAAGGAGGTGAAAGATGGGGGTATTCAACCGGTGGGTTGGTCTGACCATGGGGCAGTGGTGGTGACGCTTCAGAGTCCGGTGAAGAGTGGGGGGGTGTTTTGGAGACTGAATGATAGCCTACTCAGGGATGGGGTGGTGGTAGCCGACGTTCGGGAGGCTATAAAGGAGTATTTACATTTTAATGATACGGGGGAAGTGAAGGAGGTAGTGGTTTGGGAAGGGTTGAAGGCGGTGGTGCGGGGGAGGTTTGTTATGTGGGGGGCGAGGAAGAAGCGGGAGAGGGAGAGACGGGAGGACGCCCTGCGGAAGGAGTTAACGGTGGCAGAGGAACGTTATCGTGGTTCAGGAGCTCGGCAGGATAGGAGGGAGATGGAGAGAGTGCGGGTTGAGCTGCGGGCTTTGCAGACTGATAAGGTGGCACTTCTCCTACAAAGGGTGCGTCAAGTGCAGTATGAGTTTGGGGATGAGGCTGGCCGTTTGCTGGCACGGAAACTGCGGCAGCAAAAAGGGGCAGCGACCATATACCAGATAGAAGGGCAGGATGGGAAGATGCGTAGGGGGGATGATGCCATTCAGGAGCGGTTTAAAGAATATTACCAGGAGCTCTACCGGGAGATGGATGGGGTGCGGGAGGGGGGGATAGAGGAGTATTTAGGGGAATTATCCTTGCCGGAATTATCTGCGGGAGCTGTTGCGGAGATGGAGGAAGAGATTTCCAAGGAAGAATTGGAAAGGGCGGTGAAGGGTTTGGCTGGGGGGAAGTCACCGGGTTTAGATGGGTTAACGGCGTCATTTTATAAGGTTTTTGGGGGGAAGTAGGGGGTCTGTTGCGGAGGGTATTCAACGGGGCCATAGGGGAGGGGGGGGATTGTCCACAGAAATGCTGACAGCTGGGATCACTGTATTGTTAAAACAAGGGAAAGACCCCGGGAGGTGTAGCTCGTATCGACCTATTTCATTGTTAAATGTCGACGTTAAATTGTTGGCTAAAATTCTGGCGGGGAGGTTGGCTGGGTGGATGCCAGGGATCATCCAGGTTGATCAAGCGGGGTTTATTGCCGGGCGGCAGGCCGCAGATAATATCAAGCGGGCCATAGGGGTGATCTGGGAGGCACGGCAGGAGCAGGAGGACCTTCTCTTGATGTCTATTGATGCTGAGAAGGCCTTCGATAGAGTACACTGGGGGTTTTTAATGCGGGTTTTGAGGAAGGTAGGGTGTGGGCCAAAGTTTCTGGCTTGGGTGGGGGCTTTATATCAAGGTCCTAGGGCTCGGGTAAAGGTTAATGGGCGGTATTCCCGGGATTTTGCACTAGGCCGAGGGACCCGCCAGGGGTGCCCACTTTCACCCTTGCTCTTTGCTCTGGTGGTGGAGCCGTTGGCGGAATGTATAAGGCGGAATGCACGGATCCACGGGTTGTGTCGCGGGGAGTGGGAGCACAAGATCTCTTTGTATGCTGATGACATTTTGCTATTCCTCGGCACTCCACTGGTTTCGATGCCGGAGGTGATGGGGGAGGTGGAACAGTATGGGGCCGTCTCCGGTTTTAAAATGAATGTGGATAAAACCGAGGTGTTGAAAATACGGATGGATGAGATGGAAGAAAGGAGGTTGAAGAGTATGTTTCAGCTGCGCTGGGTGCAGGGGTCTCTGGGGTATCTAAGAGTGCAGATCACGGATAGGTATGAGACTTTATTCTCTGCTAATTACCCACGGCTTCTCCGCAGTATTAACAGTGATTTGGCGGGCTGGATGAGAATGGAGATATCCTGGTTGGGGAGAATTGCGGCCATTAAAATGAATGTTCTGCCCCGTCTGCTCTATCTTTTTCATGCACTACCGGTGGAGATACCAGAGGGGATGATGCGGGGCCTCCAGCGGAGAGTGTTCAGTTATATCTGGAAGAGGAAACCCCCGAGGGTAGCAAGGGAGGTGATGTATTCTCCTAAGGAGGAGGGGGGTTTGGGGATGCCTAATCTCCTCGCTTACTATCGGGCGGCCCAGCTTGCCCATGTAATGGGCTGGAGGGAGGGGGGGGAGGAGCGCCCCTGGGTGAACCTGGAGAAAGGGAGGGTTAGAGGGGGTGTCGTCTAACTGCTTGGCTGTGGGCGCCGAGGGGGGGGGGGGAGGGAGATTTGGGGCAGGGATCACCCGGGATGCGTCAGGTGGTCCGGATATGGGATAAGGTACGGGGTCCGGATATAGCACGGCGGGGAACGGAGTTTTCGCTGATGACTCCGTGGAGGGGTGTAAAGCGTTTAAACCGGGCTGGGAGGGTGGTCGGTTTTGACCTTTGGACAAAGAAGGGCTTGGGGTGTAGCTTTCAACTGGTGGAGGAGGGGGTGGTACAGAGTTTTGCGGAGGTGCAAGAGGAATTTAAGCTTGATAAGGGGGACAGATATGCTTATGTGCAAATTCGGTCGTTTCTCCGGAAAGCAGGGGGAATTGTTGGGTTGAGGGAGGAGATCTCCGGCTTGGAGGCCCTGTGGGTTGGGAAGCGTGGCTCCCGGGGTTTGGTGTCTGGTTTATATAAGGTGGTCTCGGGGGGGGGGGGAGGTGGGAAACATAAGTATATGGTACAATGGGAGCGAGATCTGGGTAGAACTTTCTCTTTGGTAGAATGGAAACAGGTGTGGGATCAGATCAAGCGGGGCATGAGTTCTAGTGGGGCCAGAGAAAATAGTTATAAAGTTCTGCTGCGTTGGTATTACACACCTCAGCGCTTGCATCAAATATATAAGGAGGTTTCTCCCCTTTGTTGGAGGGGCTGTGGGGAGATAGGGACTTTTTGGCACAATTGGTGGAGTTGTGAGAAGGTCCAGAAATATTGGCGGTGGCTCACGGGGTGGATTCTGGAGAAATTAGGGGTTGGGGTGGAACTGGTGCCCACTATTTTACTGTTGTCTTTCTGGGGGGAAGGGGGGAGAGGGCGAGGGGGTAAGATGGTGTTGGCTTGTTTGTGTGCAGCCCGCTGTGAGATTGCTGCCGCCTGGAAACAAAGGGAGATGCCCTCGGTGGTGCAGTTTGAAGGACGACTTAGGGCTATAGTTCTTATGGAAAGGTTAACGGCAGAACGTAGGCAGCGTTTGGGTGGGTTTGAAGAACGATGGGGGGCATTGGAACGTGTTCTGGGGGTGGGGGGAGGGTTAGGGGAAGGGGAGGGTGGGGGGAAAGGAAGGGATAGGGGGGATTAAGGGAGGGGGGCTGGAAGGAGGCCGGGATTTGGGGGGTTGGGGGTGATTTGATGGGGAGGTGGGACGAGGGGTAGGTGGTGGCTACCGGAAGGTGAGGGGGAGGGGGGAAGGGCGGGTAGGGAAATGGTATCCTCACTGGGGGGCTACCCTTGTAATTTTATAAAAAATTGACAATCCTGTTGGTGGAGGGGGCGATGAGCTCGAGGTTGCCTAAGGTATATTTTACATTGTGGGGAATTGGGGTTAAGGGATGGATGGTACAAGGGAACTGTGCTTGTATTAGGCTGATTTTGCATACCTTTTTGCCGGCAGAGGCTGGGGGTTTGCCCTGGCTGCTGTTAGTTATCCCCTGTTTAGAAGTTATTTTTATTTTGATCTGCTATAAGTGTTTGGATGTGTGCTGGATTTGTTGTCAATAAAAAGTTAAACATTAAAAAAAAAAAAAAAAAAAAGGATATAGCGTTATTAGAAAAGGTTCAGAGAAGAGCCACCAAAATGGTAAAGGGGATGGAAGGATACTCCTATGAAGAAAGGCTAAAAAGGTTAGGGCTCTTTAACCTGGAAAAGAGACGGCTGAGGGGAGATATGATAGAAGTCTATAAATTAATGAACGGAGTGGAACGGATAAACGTAGATCGATTCTTTACGTTAGCAGAATATAGAAAGACTAGGGGACATACAATGAAGCTACAGGGTAAACTATTTAAGACTAATAAAAGAAAATATTTTTTCACTCAACGTGTAATCAAACTCTGGAATTTGTTACTGGAGGATGTAGTAAAGGCTGTTAGTGTAGCTGGGTATAAAAAAAGGTTTGGACAAGTTCCTGGAGGAAAGGTCCATAAACCATTATTAAGAAGGGATCCAGGATATCAATGCTTGACCCAGTACAAGCATTGCGGAACCTGTGTCTTTTGGGGAAACTGCTAGGTACATATGACCTAGATTGGCCACTGTTGGAAACAAGATACTGGGCTTGATGGACTTTGGTCTGACCCAGTATGGCATATCTTATGTTCTTATGTTCAGTTGGATAGGGTGTGCTTTGATACTGGAAGTCCAAGGTGGCATGGATCAAAGGAAATGAATAATTGAGGGGATTTCCTGTGATTCTTGGTTCTATCCATGTAGAAAGCCAGGGTGCACTTGTAATCCAAAGTGTGGAGTGCTGCTTCAGCCCTAGAAGCATGTGGTCTGGGGAAGAAAACTTGTAGCATGACCGACTGGTTGAGATGGAAGGCTGAGACCACCTTTGGCAGAAAGTGTGGAAGTGTATGGAGAACCACCTTATCGTGGTAGAAACAGGAGTATGGAGGATCCGACACCAAAGCCTGCAGTTCACTGATGCGACAAACTGAAGTGAGGGCAACAAGAAAGATTACCTTCCAACAGAGGAATTTTAAAGAAGCAGTTGCTAAAGGCTCGAAAGGAGGCTTTAGAAGTTCTGCTAGGACCAAGTTGAGATCCCCGGCCATCAATGGTGGTTTGACCGGAGGCTTGGATAGTAGGAGACCCTGAATGAATTGTTGCAACAAGGGCTGTGAGGAAATAGAATGCCTGTCTACCAGCCTGTGACTAGCTCAGATGGCACCAAGATGAACTCTGACCGAGTTAGTCTTGGAGCCTGAAGAGGAAAAGTGGAGGAGATATCGTAAAAGAAATTCCACCGGAAAGGCAGAGGGGTGAATATGTTTTGGGGTACACCAGAGGGTGAAACTTCACCATGTAAAGGCATAGGAACATCTAATAGATAGCATACGTGATGCAAGTAAGATGTCGTTACCTGTTGAGAAAGGTCGAGATGAGCAAAGATTATGCTTTCAACAGCCATGCTGCCATGAGACAGAGGACTTGTGGATTGGGATGGAGAAGTGTCCCATGAACCTGTGAGAGGAGGTTGGGCGCATGTCCCAGAATGAGAGGTGGAATTTGTGCTAGGCGAAGCAGCAGAGGAAACCATGGCTGACTGGGCCAGTAAGGGGCTATTAGAATCATGGAGCCCCGATCGGTCTGCAGCTTTAACAAGCTCTTGGGTATTAAGGGGGTGGGTGGGAATGCATAAAGTAGTCCCTTTCACAAAATGGAGAAGAAAGGCATCCGCTGCCTGGCTATGCAGGGAGGGAAGCCTTGACAAAAACAGCCAAATTTGTGCATTCTCCTGGGTGGCGAACAGATCTATCCTGAGGATCTCTCACATGTGGAAGACCCAAGATGCCATTTCCCAATTAAAAGTCCACTCGTGTGGATGCAGGACACGGCTGAGTCTGTCTGCAAGGAGATTGAGTTCGCCTGGGAGATACACCATCCTGATATGGATGCGGTATGTAATGGAGAAGAACCAGACATGAAGGGTTTCTTGGCAGAGGGGATAAGATCCCGTTCCCCCCCCCCCTGCTTGTTCACATAGAACATGGCCACCTGGTTGTCTGTTCAGACTAAGATTTGTTTGCCTGAAAGTTGGGGTTGAAAAACCCAAAGGGCAATTGTGAGAGCACGAAGCTCCAGAAGGGTTGATCTGCAACTGAGATTCCTGCTGTGTCTACTGCCCCTGTGTAGTCAGACTGTCAAGATGTGCTCCCCACCCTAGTTTGGAAGCATCCTTTGTTAGGATGCATTGAGGTGGAGGCATCTGAAAAGATGAGCCTCCAAGTAGGTTTTGAGGGGAGAACCACCACAGAAGGATGATGAAAGAGGAGAGGTGATGCAAATCTTGTCTGAAAGATGCCCAATCGCTTGGGTACATTAAGAAAAAAGCATCTACTGGGCTTGCCGCATGTGCAGGCGAGCATAGGGGATGACATCGACTGTGGAGGCTATGTGTCCAAGAAGGTGTAGCATCTCTCGAGCTGTCATGGCACTGTGACTCCTTATAATGTGGGCCAGATCGATATGGTAGGCAGAGTGGTCCTGTGGATGGAAAGCTCGGGCCTCACAAGTGTCCAGAAGTGCCCTGATGAATCTGAGCCTCTGAGATGTCACCAGGTGCGATTTGGGAACGTTTAAGACAAACTCCAGATTTTGGAGCACAGTGATGGTGCGATGAAGAGATAGTTTTACCTCTTCTGGGGAGTCTCACCTGATTAGCCAATCATCTAAGTAGGGGAAGACAAAGATCCATAAAGTACACAGGTAGGTGGCAACCACTGCCATGCACTTTGTGAACACTCAGAGTGCTGAGGCATACCCAAAAGGAAGCACCCGATATTGGTAGTGGGTTTGCTGGAACCGAAAATGCAGATACTGTCTGTGTTGAGGATGGATCTGCAAGTGTGTGTATGCCTCCTTGATGTCTAGAGAACATAGCCAATCGTTTCCCTGCAGGTATGGCAGAAGTGTATCCAGGGATATCATTTAGAATTTTTCTTGAACGAGGAATTTGTTGAGATGCCTTAGATCTAGAATGCACAGGAACCCTCTGTCTTCTTTGGGATAAGGAAGTAAGGAGAGTAGAAGCCCCTGCCCTCTTGGGTTGGAGGAACTCTTTCTATGGCCCCCTGAGCTAACAGGATGGCCACCTCTACTGATGCAAAATTGGCCTGAAAGGGGTTTGCAGGTTAATCCCTTGTGGAGGTGGTGGGGGTAAGCTTTTGAAGTGATGCAGATAGCCCCTATGGATGATGTTGATAGCCCACTGCTCTGATGTGATGAAGTGCCACTTGTGGGCATAGGAATAGAGTTTGCCTGCTATGTGAAGGGGTTGAGGACTCTGCAGAGGCAGAGTAGCTATGCTCTGTAGGAAGGAGTCAAAAACTAGGTGCTGGCTCTGTGCAGCAGACGTTTTGGGCTGGAGAGGGCCCTGTTGTCTCTGCTGTTGCTGCTGAGTTGGTAAGCAGCGGCAGGTGAATAAGAAAGATAATATCCCTTCTTTTTGGGATATAAAGACTTCTTTGGATAAGTCTTTCACCTAGAAGGGTCTGAAATCTTTCTGGAGAGTCATTTGAGGGTGAGATCATCAGCCTCAATCTCTCTGGTCTTCTCTCACCCTTTCCAAAGGGGTTCTTCCCAGAGCAGGAGATATTAGCTAATTTGTTTTGAACCCATTGTTCAAGGTCAGAAGCCTGGAGCCAGGCCATTCTGTGAACACCGATGCAGACTGCTGAAGATCTGCTGGATGACTCAAAAGCACCGAAAGATGCTCTGGTAAGAAACTTGGATGTATTGATTCTACCTGATTAAGGCCTGGAATATATCAGAAAGGATAGGAACAAGGCTCTCTAGATCCCTGGAGATATCCTTGAGATACATGTACATGTAGAGCATGTAAGAAGTAATCCTAGAAGTGAGTTTGCATGCCTGAAAAGAATGACATCCAAAGGCGTCGAGAGTTCTGGAGTCCTTGCTGGGAGACATGGAAGAATGATTCATAGAACTCTTGAAGTGACACATCACTGATTCCACTACCATGGAATGGCATAGTAGTTGAGGCTTTTGAAAACCAGGGCATAGTGGGAACTCAGTACATGTTATCGAGTCGCTCGCTAATAGGTGGAACCATTAGCGGGGCCTCCCACATACAAAGCATGAGATCCTGGAGGATCCATTGCACCGGTAATGTGGCAACCTCTTTGGGTGCTGAGGAGTACTGGAGGATTTCCAATTCCTCTGTCCTCAGTTCCATCTCAGAAGTCATGGTAATCTGAAGCCCCACTACCATGTCCCGGATGAAGTCTTGAAGACATGTCCTCTGGTGGAGACCGACACGGCTCATGAGGAGGGGAGTGATCAGAAGGGAGATCCTGGGTTGCCCTGGAATCCTCTGATGCATCATCGGAATCAGAGTAGGTAGAGTCCTATTCCAACAGAAAGTCGAAGTATCGACAATCCCTCGCCAATACCGATGTTCAGTCAGTTTTATGTTTTATTATACTTGATATACTGCCTTTCAAATAACAGCAAGGCGGTTTACAAAATTCCAATAATATCGAAATGGGCCATAGGCACCGAAAAGAAATTACATCAATTAGACAGGAAAGTAGGAGTCAGAGATAAGTATACAAACAAGCACAAAGAACATGACTGATAGAAAGAGCGTACACAAGACTAGTGAGGCACTGGAAGTCTGTTGGGTACCACTGATGTCTGTTGATTCCAAAGGAGGTAACAGAGGGATAAAACCCCCCGATATTGGTTCAAAGGCTGGCATCAGCCCCGGAGGAATCAGCCTTAGACTGGATGATGACGTTTGTGAAACTAGAGCTGTCGATACCATCGGTACAGAGTCTGCCAGGAGTGCTGTCGGGCTCCTCTTGATAGCCAGTATGCGTTGTTTGAGGGAGGAGGCCAATGCCTGGGTGGATTCACCTACAGGGCTTTGAGCCATCATGCCAGAGCATGGAACCAGTAGCTCTCCGGAGGTCAAAGCCTCAGGAGTGTCCTGGAGCCCCTATGAGGCATTGAAGGGCTGCTCCTCCCATTTGGCAGGCCAGTCTGCATCGGATGCACTTTTTGGTGAATCTTGATGATGATAAAGGGACTTACCTCGAGGATCAGAATTGGTTTTCAATACCAAAGACTTAGACTTAATCTTATGTTTGTACTTTGAGGAGACATGAGAACCAAGAGAGGAGGCCGACATTCTCAATGATGCAGAAGTAACTGAAATCAAGTCTGGTGCAAACAGAGAACCATAGTGTCTAGACCTATTCTTTAGCACAAAGGAAAATCAGCCGGTAAATGGTCTCGGCCCAAACATTTTAAACACTAGTCATGTTTATCGATGACGGATATGAACACTTGGTACATTTTTTGAAGCCGCTGATGTATTTTTCCATCGTGGCAGAAAAGAGTAAGCCAATGCCTAATTTGGCGGAAGAACCACCAAAAATAGGGAAAAAGAAAAAAGAAAAGAAAAAATGTTTTGAAAAGAAAAGAAATATCAGGGCCAGTATCAAAGAAGGTACCAGCATTGAAGGAAAGGCAAAGCACAGATTTAAAACAAAAAATGACATTTTTTGGCGGTGACAGGATAAAACCCTCCTGCTAGCTCCGCAGAAAATAAAGAATTGAGGAGAGCACTTGGGAAGGTGGGAAGGCAGATTTGCAAACGCAGTGGATTGCTCCCAAAAGCTTTCCAATTGGACGCTGGGGAGCGTTCCTGCGCACGCTTTGTCGGTATCGACAATAGCCATATATAAAGACTGCATTCCTGCTTGTTCCTGGAGATCAAAGCATTCACTCCGCAAAAAACTATTAGAATCAATAACGCAGACTTAGAGATCAAAAATGAGGTACGATACTAAGGCATAACACTAGACCAACACTTAAGCTTCACATTACACATCAACAAAACAAAAAAGAACAATCTATCATAAAATAAGTGTCCTAAAGAACCTCCGACCTCTCATTAGTGAAGACGACTTCAGAACAGTAAACCAGGCAGTGATATTTCCTCATCTAGATTTTGTAACAACATACTTCAAGGTCACCCCAAACATACACTATATCAGCTTCAACTAGCACAACACACAGCAGTCAGAATCATAATGGGAGCAAAAAAAAAAAATCAGACCATATCACACCTATACTAAAACAGCTACACTGGCTACAACTGGCAAGTCGGATAAGATACAAAGCAATAACAATAATATTCAAAATAATCCACAATACTGTGACGCCCTGCCTGAGATCTAAAATACACACAGCTGTAAGCGACAGAGAAACAAGGAATTTTATGTGAAATAAGTTAGCTCTACCAACCGAGTTAACAAAGTGTAATCAGGAAACTCGAAAGAGATCATTCTCATTGTACACCACAGACATCTGGAATGTGCTTCCCACAGAACTAAGAATCATAACAGAATTCTCAGATTGCCGCAAGAAGCTAAAAACTCTTTTGTTCAAAGACCACTTTAAGGACTAACACTAAACCCCCTTAACAGGAACAAAATACTCTTCCCACAGCTGTGTATAAGTTTAAAAAATGTAAATTGATGTTATAATGTTCTTGATGTTATATTAAACTCTTGTTCTATGTAAAGTTAAAGTTCTCAGTTCCATGTAAACCACTTTGATTTCCTGACTAAGTGGTGTGGAAACACAGTAAAGCATAGTAACTCACCTGTAACAGGTGATCTCCGGGAACAGCAGGAATTTAGTCTTCACATATGGGTATCGTCGGTACAGACGGAGCCTGCGCAGGAACGCTCCCCAGCGTCCAATAGGAAAGCTTTTGGGGGCCATCCCACAGTGCCTGCGTGCTGCCTTCCCGCCTTTCCAACGGTCCCTCTTCATTTAAGTTTAAAGCTGAGACAAAGAGAGAGAGGAGATAGAGAGATACAACTCCTAGCGGAGGTGGGTGGGTTGTGAGGACTAAATTCCTGCTGCTCCCAGAGAATACCTGTTACAGGTGAGTAACTATGCTATCTCAAAGAACAAGCAGGAATGTAGTCCTCACATATGGGGACTCCATAGGTGCAGATGCCAGGGAGAAGACCCCAGAAGTTGTGTGCCCCTATAAAAGGGCTCCACTTCTCCCGATGGATCTCTGGCATCCTACCAGGGATGGTGGGTAGGAGTTGATTACGTATGGAACAGGTGTTGAAGAACAGCCTGACCAAACAAGGCATCTCGGCAGGAGTCCTTGTCTAAGCAGTAATGGGTTGTGACGGTATGAACCGAAGCCCAAGTAGCTGCTCGACAGATATCGTCGATAGACACAGAGTGAAGATGAGCCATAGAGGCTGCCATGGCTCTCACACTGTGAGCTGTGACATGACCTTCAAGAGGAAGGATCTTACTCTCATAGGCAAAAGAAATACACTGTGCAATCCAGCTGGACAGTGTTCTTTTGGAGACTGAAAGTCCCAAATGACTAGGATCAAAAGCAACAAAGAGTTGAGAGGTCTTTCTATGCTGCTGTGTCCTTTGCAGTAAAAGGCTAAAGCCCTTTTACAGTCCAAAGTATGAAGATTCCTTTCTGCATTTGAGGCATGAGGCCTTGGGAAGAATACAGGAAGGTAAACCGCTTGATTTAAATGAAAAGGTGACACCACCTTTGGCATAAAGTGTGGATGAGTCCTAAGGACTACCTTATCATGATGGAACCTTGCATAAGGAGGATCAGCCACCAACGTTTGCAATTCACTGATGCGACGTGCTGATGTGATTGCAATAAGAAAGATGACCTTCCAGAAAAGGAATTTCAAAGAGGTAGTAGCTAATGGCTCAGAAGGCGGCTTCATGAGCTGCCCAAGAACCAGATTTAAGTCCCATGCCACCGGTGGTGGCTTAATGGGAGGCTTAGTTAAAAGAAGGCCTCTCATAAATCTCGCTATGAGAGGATGAGAGGAAATAGGTTGTCTATTTAGCGGCTTGAAAGAAGCTGCAATAGCACTCAAATGAACTCTCACTGAATTGGTCTTAAGCCCTGCATTAGATAAATGAAGGAGATACTCCAGTAATGATTCCAGAGGTATCGCAAGAGGGTTAAGACCCTTCTGCGAGCACCATATGGTAAATCTTTTCCACTTGAATGCATAAGAGCGTCTTGTGGAAGGCTTCCTGGAAGCATAAAGGATATCCTTTACCTACTGAGAAAGGTTAAGACCGTGAAGTTCTAGGCTTTCAGCAACCAAGCCCTGAGATGCAGAGACTGGGGATTGGGATGCCACAGCATCCCGTCCTCCTGAGAAAGGAGATTTGGAGCAGATCCTAACTCCAGAGGCGGAGCTTGAGAGAGATGTAGGAGCAGAGGGTACCACATTTGAAGTGGCCAATGTGGAGCTATGAGAATCATATGACCTCTGTCTCTCTGAAGCGTGAACAGGGTTTTGGGAATTAGGGGAATGGGTGAGAAGGCATATAGGAAGTCCTGGCCGCAGTGGAGGAGGAAAGCATCCCTGGCCTGACAACCCTGAGCCGGAATTCTGGAACAGAACTGGGGAAATTTGACATTCAGCAGACTTGCAAAGAGGTCTATGACCGGGGACCCCCAAATTTGGAAAATTTTGGCCACCTGGTCTGCATGGACCATTCGTGTGGAAGCAGAACTCGACTGAGTCTGTCTGCCCAAGAGTTTTGAATGCCTGGAAGATACACCACAAGGAGATGAATCTGATACTCTCTGGCGAGGGCCCATAGTCACAAAGCTTCGTTGCATAGCGACAGAGAGCCTCTTCCGCCCTACTTGTTGACATAGAACATGGCTACTTGATTGTCCATTTGAACTAGGACTGTCTTGTAGCTGAGCTTGGTGTGGAATACTTGAAGAGCAAGGAAGATTGCTCTGAGTTCCAGGAGGTTGATGTGTAGATAGGCCTCCTGAGGAGTCCAGGTACCCTGGGTAGAGAGGTCTTGCAGGTGGGCTCCCCAACCCACCTGTGAGGCATCTGTTGTTAGAGTGGCTTGGGGTGGGGGTTGCTGAAAAGGAGACCCTACCAAAAGGTTTTTGGGTGACTGCCACCATTGGAGGGACAAAATAAGGCGATCTGAGTTTGCTATCTTGTCTGACAGGCAACCTGACGCCTGAGTCCACTGAGTGGATAAAGTCCACTGGGCTGCCCTCATATGGAGGCGAGAATAAGAGACCACATGCATGGTGGATGTCATGTTGCCTAGCAACTTTAACATTTCCCGAGCAGTGAGGTGAGGCTTTAGCACTCCTTGGGAAGCTAACTGCACAATGCGAAGGCAGCGGAGCTGTGGAAGGTAGGCCCTTATCTGTCTGGTATCCAGCAGAGCTCCTATAAACTCTAGGGATCGAGTGGGAGCAAGGTTGGATTTTGGGAATTTTATGACAAGTCCCAAATACTGAAGGATGTGCATTGTGCGAGAGAGGGCAACCCTGGCCTCTGGCTCTGAAGGGGCTCGAATGAGCCAGTCGTCTAAGTAAGGGAAGACAAATATTCCCAGGGTGCGGAGAAATGCTGCCACCACAGCCATGCATTTTGTGAACACCCTTGGTGCAGAGGCCAGGCCAAAAGGAAGAACCCTGTATTGGTAGTGCTTCCCTTGAAACAGAAAGCGAAGGAACTTTCGGTGAGTTGGATGGATGAGAACATGAGTGTACGCATCCTTGAGATCTAGATAACAAAGCCAATCCTGACTCTGAAGGTATGGCAGCAGAGCTCCCAGAGAAATCATTTTGAATTTCTCTTTGAACAGGAATTTGTTCAATTCTCTGAGGTCGAAAATGGGTCTGTGTCCTCCTGTTTTCTTTGGAATAAGGAAATAAGGGGAGTAAAACCCTGTACCCCATTGGGGAATGGGTACCTCTTCTATTGCTCCTTGAGCAAGGAGCACAGTGACCTCCTGACCTAACTGGTTCTTGAGCGAGGTCTGAGAATTGAACTGTCTTATCATTGTAGGAGGTGGCATGCTGAAGAAATGAAGCTTATACCCCTCTCTTACAATAGACAGAGTCCAATTTTCTGCTGTTATCTGACCCCATCTGGGGGCAAAATGACATAACCTTCCTGGGATGGTGGAGGGTTCTGGACCGTTCAGGGCCAGGAAGGCAAAGTTCTCTAGAAAGGAGTCAAAGCCCCTGTGGAGGCTGAGTTTGCTGAGACGGTTGAGGCTTAGCTGTTTTTTCTTTCTTTGCCTAGGTTGTTGCTGCTGTCCCTTTTGGGCAGACTGACCTAAACGACGCCCCTGCTGGGTATAGAAGGGATAAAACCTTTTCTTCTTACTGAAGAATGGTTTCTTAAAGGATTTTTTCCTTGCAGGATCAGCTGTAGATTTAGACAATCCATCCAAAGTGATATTGTCAGCATCTATCTCATTAACCTTTTCCTGCCAATTCTTGCCAAACAGATTCTCTCCTGTGCAAGGAATATTCCCTAATTTATCCTGTACCCAAATTTCCAAATCAGATGCCTGGAGCCAGGCAATCCTACTTGCACCTATGGCAATGGCAGAGGTTCTGCTTATGTACTCAAAGCAGTCAAAGGCTGCACCATTCACAAACTTGGAAACATCCTGGGCATGTTTGACAAAGGCGAGATAATCTTGCCTCTTATCATCAGGAAGGAGAGGGCTCATAAGCTTTAAATCTCCTGTGACCTCCTTAAGGAACAATATATAAGATATAGGAACTGATCCTAGCAGAAAGCATAGAAGCCTGGAAGGTTTGACGTCCAAAGACGTCAAGAGTTCTACACTCACGTCCTGGAGGATTAGATGCAAGCCTTTTTGCACTCTTTATCCTTCTCACTGCTGACTCCACCACCATGGAATGGTATGGTAATTGAGTCTTCTGAAACCCAGGACAGGGAGGAACGCGATACATGGTGTCGAGTATTCGAGAGTGAGGAGATGTGGTTAGAGGTGTTTCCCACATCCTTAACATGAGATCATGCAAGATCTCATGAATAGGTAAAGTAGCTGCCTCTTTGGGAGCTTTAGGGTACTGCAGGATTTCTAATTCCTTTGCCCTAGGCTCTTTTTCAGGAGCCGCTGTGATGGAAAGACCTCGAGCCACATCTCGGATAAAATCCTGAAAGGACATATCCTCTGGTGCAGACATCCTATGCTGAGGAGAAGAGGAATCCTCAGGAAGAGGTACTCTGGTATTGGCAGAGCTTTCAGAGTCTTCAGACTTATCAGAGGATTCAAAGTATCTCAGATCCGGGTGATTGTGCAAGGCACGGTACCGGTACTGATCGAAGTCTGGTACCGACCTATCGATACCGGATGGATACGCATGACTCGGTCCCGATAGAATACCTGCCGATGTCGATGCAGTCGGTGCCGGCACCGGTTGAATTGTCTGAAGTGGTTTCAAGGGCATCGAGGCCGTGAGAATAGCCGCCAGACTGCGTTCAATAGCCAAGAATCTCTGGTCTATCAACGCTGCTGATGCTTGGGTATCGGTACCGGAAGAAGCGGCCAGTACCCCAGAGCATGGCACCAGTAGTTCTGCCGAGGTTGAAGCCTCGAGAACGTCCTGGAGCCCTGTTACTGCTTTGGAAGCCGAAGCCTCCTGCCGGGGCAATTTTGCCGGTGAAAGTCCAAGGGCAATGCCAGAGGCATCTCGCTGTCTAGAAGGAGATCTACCCTTTGAGGTCCGGCTAGATTTATGTTTAGTCACCTGAGATCCATGGGAGGAAAACGAAGCCCTGGACGACGTCGACGCCACGGAGGCTACATCGGAGGGAAAAAGGGTGCAAAGCTTAGCAGCTCGGTTCTGCCGGCCCTTTTTCGACATCATCCCACAGGCAACACACTCTGAGATAGAGTGGTCAGGACCTAAACATTTGAGGCACCACTCATGGGTGTTGGTGACGGAGATGGTACCGCCACACTTAGAACACTTTTTAAAACCCGAAGCATATTTTTCCATTCTGAAGGAAAAGTTGGGCCTAGTGCCCAAAATTGCGCATGGCACCTGAGAGAAAATTACTGGAAAGACTCCAGAAGAAAGGTGTTTTTTTTTTTTTTTTTTTAAAGAAAAGAAAGAAGAACTGGCGGTACCGGTGTAGCATCGAGGGAAGGCAGACGCGACCACAAAAAAGAAGAATAGAAGGGATTTTTTTTTTGCAGTGACAGGATGTGCGACCTGTCGGCTCCGCGGAAAACAAAGAACTGGAGAGGGACAGTTGGGAAAGGCGGGAGGGCAGCACACAGGCACTGTGGAATGCTCCCAAAAGCTTTCCTATTGGACGCTGGGGAGCGTTCCCGTGCAGGCTCCGTCGGTACCGACGATACCCATATGTGAGGACTACATTCCTGCTTGTTCCTGGAGATAATAAACAAATAAATATCTTCAGTAGGCTGCATAGCCAGGTTTACAGCATCTATGGCTGTGCTCACATGTACCCTTTAGAGGGAACATTAGTCCCAGCCATTGTACAACAGTGACACAAAGTCTGATACAGCTCAGAACTAGCTAAACTAGAAACAGACAAAGGGATGGGGCCAGATGGGATACATCTGAGAGTATTGAAGGAACTTGGGAAAGTTCTAGAAGCTCCATTGTCTGATCTACTCAATGCGGGGGGGTTTTTGAGTCGGGAGTGGTCCCAGAGGACTGGAGAAAGGCCCATGGTCCTTTTCACAAAAGCAGAAGTAAGGATGAGGTTGAGAACTAGAGGTCAGTTATTCTGACCTCTGTGGTGAGTAAATTAGTGGAAACAATGCTAAAACAGAGGATAGTTAGATTTCTGGAGTCCAATGGATTGCACGATCTAAGGCAACATGGGTTTACTAGAGGAAGGTCTTGTCAGACAAATCTGATTGGTTTCTTTGATTGGGTAACCACAGAGTAGGACCTAGGGAGAGCCCTAGATGTGTACTTAGATTTTAGTAAAGTGCTTGACACCGTTCCACTTATAAATAAACTGAGCATCCTAAGTGACTGGGTTAGAAATTGGTTGAGTGGGAGGTGACAAAGGGTACAGGTAAATGGAGCTCACTCTGTGAAGAAGGTTGTTCCTACTGGTGTGCCATATGAATCCGTCCTTGGTCTGATTCTTTTTAACATTTTTGCTAGTGATATTACGGAAGGGCTGTCGGGTAAGGTTTGCCTCTTTGCAGATGATACCAAAATCTGCAAAATAGTAGACACCCAGAAAAGAGTAGATAACATGAGCAGGGATCTCGATAAGCTTGTAGAATGGCCGAAAATTTGGCAACCGAGATTTAATGCTAAAAAATGCAGGATCATGTTATCTGGACTGCAAAAATCCAAGGGAGCAGCACAGTATAGGAGGTGAAGTACTTCTGTCCACGAAGGAAGAGCGGGACCTGGGCATGATTGTTTCTCATGATCTGAATGTGGCTAAACAGGTAGAAAAGGTGATGGCGAAAGCTAGAAGGATGCTTGGTTGCAAAGGGAGAGGAATGGCCAGCAGGAAAAAGGAGATGATAGCGCCTCTGTATAAGTCTTTGGTGAGACCTCATTTGGAGTATTGTGTGCAATTCTGGAGACCGCACATTCAAAATGATATAAACACGAAAGAGTCTGTGCAGAGAGTGACTACCAAAATGGTCTGTGGTCTTCTTTTAAAGCATATGGGGTCAGACTTAAAGATCTCAATACGTATACATTAGAGGAAAGGCAGGATAGAGAAGCTATGATAGAGACATTTAAATACCTTTGTGGCATAAATGCACAGGAGGAGAACCTCTTTCAAGTGAAAGAAAGCTCTGCAACGAGGGAACATAGGATGAGGGTGAAATGGACAGTCTCAGGAGTAACATGCAGAAATATTTCTTTATGGAAAGAGTGGCAGATACATGGAATAGTCTCCAAATCTCCCAATGGAGGTAGTAGAGATGAGGACAGTATCTGAATTCAAGAACGCATGGGACAAACACAAAAGATCTCTGAAGGAAAAAAAGGGACTCTAGTAATTTTTATGGAAGGGCAGACTAGATAAGCCATATGGTCCTTTTTCTGCCATACCAGAAAACAACTGCAAGGAAGGGAAATATAATATTAAAACAGACACCAACCTTCCTTAACCCCAACGTTCCTTAATATTCCAACATTGAAGTAGATCACTAATTTAACAAAGGCAAACAGGCCTCAGAGAAATCTTACCCTTCACTTGGCGAATCGAATCACCATAGGGTTAGATGGAAAATTCAACATCACGGGCCAAAAGCCTTTCACTTTTTATTATATCAATTTAATTACACCAATTATCTATAATCAAATTAAACCTAATTAAAAATCACCTAAAAGTACTTTTTCGGGATTTCAAAGAAGTTCATTATCTTAATCACACAACTGAAAAGTGTGTACGGAATGCCCAATACGGGTGCTAGCAGGCCTCACACGAGGCTCCGTGACCTACAAAAAATAAGGAGAACCTTTCAAAGTAAGTTATGATAACATTAAAAATGTAAACAGCATACTCAACTTAAGGTTCTGCTGAAATCTCCCGCACACGCTTGTCATCAAGACCGCACAAAATTCTTTAATATAGAATCCAATAGCCTCAATTTGGAGAAGCAGAGTCAATGCCGAGAAAGTTCTTAAAAGTCCAACAAAAGCTTTTGTTTCGCCTAATAGGCTTCTTCAGGGACAGTGGACTCAAGCACGATAACTACAACTCCACAGCTCAAAGGTACACTCTAACGGACAATAAATGCCTCCAACCTGAAAATGGCCAAATTGATATATTAAAAAGTGAAAGGCTTTTGGCCCGTGATGTTGAATTTTCCATCTAACCCTATGGTGATTCGATTCGCCAAGTGAAGGGTAAGATTTCTCTGAGGCCTGTTTGCCTTTGTTAAATTAGTGATCTACTTCAATGTTGGAATATTAAGGAACGTTGGGGTTAAGGAAGGTTGGTGCCTTTTTCTGCCATCACATTTCTATATTTCTATTAATGATCAAACTTAAGGTATGAGTACAGGTCCTATAGGAAGTCACATTCTTTGAACCCTGGCCAAAAAACTCACTAGAGTAGCTGGACTTAACTGAAGAGGGTATAATCCCAGGTAGTAATAAATGAAGGCCCCTGATACAACAGCTCTGGTAGGAGCCAGTTCCAAGTGAGCTGGATATCTAATGTGCACAATCGATTCCACCCTTTTTCTTCATCCCCGTCAGTCAGGTTTTCGGCCCGGTCACAGCGTGGAGACTGTTCTTATAGCTTTTCTTAACGACCTTCACGTGGCTCACGACTGTGTTGATTTTGCGGTGGTGGTGTCTTTGGATCTTTCTGCAGCTTTCGACCTTGTCGACCACTCACTTCTTCTTTCTTGTCTACGTGAGGCTGGCCTTTGCAGCACGGTTCATCATTGGTTTCACTCTTACCTTTTTTCTTGCTCCTACGCCGTTGTTTTTTCATCTGCCCCAGCCATCACTTCTGACTCCTTTCCACTGCCCTGTGGTGTCCCTCAAGGTTCTGTTCTGGCACCCCTTCTTTTCAATATTTTTCTGGCACCACTAGCACTCCTGATTCAACAGTTTGGGATTTCGGCTTTCTATTACGCTGACGATCTGGTCCTTCGCCACCGTACTTCTCCTCTCCATCCTGATCTTATCCCCCCCTCAACTCCTGTCTTTCTGCTGTTACTGACTGGCTTACCACTAACTGTCTTCACCTGAACCTGACTAAAACACTTGCTATCTGGTTCACGTTTGGTGGTCCCTCTCCTCTGGTTGCACCCTCCTTTGCTGACTCACCTATTCCATTGGTTTCCTGTTTCCGTTATTTGGGGGTTCTTTTTGACTCTGATCTCACTTTCCGGGTTCACATTTCACATGTTTCCAAGACCTCATTCTTCTTTCTTCGTCAAATTCGCACCATTCGCCCCTTTCTCACCACTCAGGCTCTCACCACTCTTCTCCTTTCTCTGGCCATATCACACGTTGACTTCTGTAATTCAGTTCTGGCTGGTCTCCCACCCTCGCAAATCTATCACTTGCAATGCATTCAGCACACAGCTGCACGCCTTATCTTTCACTCCTCCCCCCGGGATCACATTGCCCCCCTTTTGATTCACCTTCCCTGGCTTCCCATCAAATTTCGTATATGTTATAAGATTCTTACATTGGTCCATCAAGTCATGTACACCCACACACCACAATACCTGGCAGACCTTATACAATCCCATACTCCTAGCCGTTCACCCCAGTCACTACATGTCAATCGTCTTCACCTCCCTTCCCCCTCTCATGCCCACCTGCAAGCCACCCACTCATCTGCTTTCTTCTTTCTCAGTCCTGCACTATGGAACTCCCTCCCCACCTCTCTCAGACTCAAACAGCAATTTACAACATTTAAAAAAAGACCTGAAAACCCACCTTTTCTCCATTGCTTTTGACCTCCCCTCTCCTCTTGTGTTTACCTTTTTCCTCCTCTTTCTCACTCCCTTTCCTCTTAGTCACACATGTTACATGTCTCGAGTGCTTTCCTATCGCATTCCTATCCTATTTACCCAGTACTTCTCCATCTCAAATGACAGCTCTCAGCCACCTTCAATCATGTCCAACTCTCTCCACATGGGCTCCATGCCCACAATACCTCTACCTTCTGAACCCACCTCTATTTAATTTACAGAATGTCATTGTCATAGCAACTGTACTTACTAACGAGAAAATTCTACAAGCCTTCATACTAAATTGTAAATAGTTGTTTTTACCTGTCAGCCTCTTATCCATGTTTATTTACCCTGTTTATTGTAAGTGCATTGAAATACCCTCTTTGCACAAAAGTTTCCTGTAAACCGCGCTGATAATAAATAGTGCGGTATAGAAAAGCAATTAAATAAATAAATAAATAAAAATTGTAATTTCCTTTCCTTTTCTGGCCTATTGGCCTCCTTTTTGTATTTTCCTTTGTAAACTGCTATGTTATAACTTGAATGGCGGTATATCAAAACTAATAAACAAACATAAGAGAAAGCTTCTGGGCCCATTAAAAATACAAATTAGAAGACTTTGTACACTAAGCACTACTTACTTTTGCAGCTCCTATTTGTTCCTTACGAAACTTCTCAAGTGGTGCTATTAGAACATCATTCGCATTCTGTATCTGAAAAAGGATCATAAAACATTTTGGAATAAACAGGTGCATGGTTTTCGCGACACATACACATCTACAAAATAAAAGCACACTATTGAATTCCATTTGTTTTCTAAGAATCACTCATGAGCTGTAATGCATTTTCAGCTTGGATCTGTATTTTCACAGTCATTTATCAAAAGGAAAGAAACGAAAGGTTAATAGCACACTGCCATGTGACACGTAAACCTAAAGACCCAACAGTAGAGACTCTCTATGTACTCTTCCTCATTTTCATTTACATGTTCTTTACTTCCCAAGATTAATTGAAACATACCAACATATAAATTGTTAAAATTTGAACAAATCATATTTACTCAATGGAAGATAAAACTGCTTGTGTGACAGTCACATCCCATTTTAAAGAAAGGCAAACAAATTCATTATCTAATCCATATGTTGAAACCCTCGAGTTCAGCTTGCAAGTCACATTTTAATTAAACTGATTTAAATCATGATTCAAATCAGTAGTCAGAAACTTATTTCAATCAATCAATTTAAATCATAACTGAGTCACTGGCCATGAAAATTCTATTTAATCATTTTCTAGCAAAGACACATACTTGTTTGACATAACCCTAATGTATATGCAACAGTACACAGAGGGATGTAGGTTTCATTTCTAGAGGGTAGATACCATGTAATAAAAAAACCCACATAATTGCTTGGTAACATTTTCAAACAAGTTGAAAAGCGTACACTTGTAGTTTGACACAACGCTGCACTTCCTCCATTTTCAGAATCAGGCATGGGGAACGGCAGAGAGGAGAGAGAGAGAGATGAGAAATGGCAGAGTGCGTGTGTATATATGTGTATGTGAAAGATGGAGTATGGCAAAAGGAGCATGCGTGTGTGTGAGATGGGGATGCTGGAGGGTATGCATAAGCAGTGTGTGTGTAAAATGGAGAATGCGAAGGGGGTGTGCGCGCACACGCATGTGTGTGTGATGGGGAATGTTTGAATATGTGCATAGAGGCAGTGGCAAGTCGACTGAATAGGTGTTTGGAGCAGGTGCAGGACTGGTTTTCAGTGAGTGAGTTGGTGCTGAATGTAGAAAAAACTGTTTGCAGTGTGGATCTTTGGAGCAAGCGGAGCTGAAACTGCACCCAAAGTGTTGCCAGCTACCTTATTCCGTGGCAGGAAGAGTTGAGCTCTCTAGATGTTATCTTGGAGAAAGGGGAGTGGGCAAATAGCAGATTAGTGAGGTGGTGAGGGCTGTATATCTGAAGTCCATCAACTTCATCCGTATTTGGATGATGCTGAGTTAAGAACAGTCTTGCAATTGCTGATACATGCCACTTTTGATTTTTGTAATGTGTTATATACATGGGCCTGCCACTAAAGTACATGCGTAGGTTGCAAGTGCTGCAGAACATGGCGGCACGTCTTCTTCTGGGGGCATGTATGGAGGATCATGCGCACCCCTTGTTGGCATGATTTCATTGGCTGCCTATCCAGCAGTATATGTTTTTTAAGGTGTTGGTCATAGTTTTTAAGGTATTGCATGACTGGAGACCCCTCTATTTGCAGAAAAGGTTGAGTTGGTATGCCCCTCCCCGGCCACTGCATTCTTCGCAGGGTCGGTTATTGTTGGTCCCAGGTTTCAATGAGGTATGAAAGGTGAGGTGGCGTTTAAGGTAGTTGCAGCAGTGTGATGGAATGAGTTGCTGGAGGAATTGCGGGTATTGACCAACTTGATGGGTTTTCAGAAGGTTTTAAAGACGCTTATTTTGGGGGGAATGTAAGGGGGGTGCTAGAGTGGGTGGCACAAGAGGCAACTGTGTCAATAGCAGCAAATAGAGAAATGATTAAAGATATCACTTCACTTCCTTCTTTAACAAAAAAAAGTCTAAATGAGTGATCTCTAGAAAGATGCATTTCTCGTTTATAACTTATCAGGTATTTGCATGGAAACCTAAAAAAAACGTGGCTCCCAATGCAAAAACTCTGTCTTTCAATAGAAGAAAAATTTTACACTTACCCTAGACACATTAGAAACACATTTGGACTCTTTTACCAAAAGAAAACGCATGTTTCAGCTTACTATAAGAATGAAGCTATAAAACTGAATCAATTTCAGAAGAAAAAAGAAACTAACAAAATAACTCTAGTTATGTCTTCCTAAGAAGTTTCCAATAAGGCAGTCAAATCTACATGTCCCCCAAATGTCAGCACACCCCACTGTTCAGCTCCAGAGAATCCCATGAAACATACAATATTTTAGTGATAGATACAGTAACCCATCCCAATTAGGCAGTTCTACATCTCTCAAATACATCTTAAACAATTCACAGGCAGAAAACAATCAATGTTTAGGAAAATTTAAGAGCCTATTTATTTATTAAACAGGTTTCTATACCACATTTCTTAAATTCAGTGCAGTTTACACCAAACACAAATGGATACATTCAACAGGGAATGCTAACTTGGAGTGTTACAAAACCATAAAATAAGGAGATATAATGAAATGTAGACTAGGTTAACATATCAGGTACAAAATACTCCCTGAAGAGCTGAGCCTTCAGCGCTTTCCTGAAATCTAACAACAAATTGCAGCTTTTCCCCATATTTTTCCATAACTTTTAATCTTCTATGTATATGTAAAAAATCTTTATGATTACTATTGGCTACAGCCTGCAATACTGATACTAGAACTTCTGATCACATTTAATTCTTTTTTTTTAAACAACCTGATTGGTAAATTCACACAATTAAGAAGAGACTCGGGCTTTTTTACTAAATTAGTCCACAATAATTGTTACCAACTACTGGTCACTAAAATGCACATCAATTGCCCATCGCAGGAAATGGGCAGGGTATGGACAGAGTGTGGATCTGGAGAACACACTGCAATTAGCATGGGGGTACATATCACACGTTAACTGCCGATGTGGCAATTAGTGCAGGTGCAGCTAGAGATACCTCCATGGGTACCTTAGGTGCATCCATGTTAATTGTGCCATGCATTAGGGTACGCGTCCATGCGGTAACTGACGGGAACATACTGCCCACACCTCCAACAGTTACTATGAGGGCTTTGCACTTAATGCACATTAGGGTTTTGTATTTAACATACATTTAGCGCAAAAACTAAAAGGCTTTAGTAATAGGGCCCCTAAGCCTTGGAGACTATTTTCCAAATTTCCAGATTAATAGACCACAAGTAGTACCCGCCCGATCAAGCCAACCACCAGGAAGTGAGAGTAACACCCCTCACCCCCCCTCTGCTCCATACTGACAGTTTTCCCTCTGGCTCTGACCATTGTCTTATAATGGTTTACAATGACGAGATCATCAGATATGATCACCTTTAGAACTCACGGCTATTTGGTACACTTTAGTAACCCTCTGCTTCTCCTCCCTCACACACTATGTAATGCTCCCTCGGTTTTCTGCACCCCAAGATGCATGACTATAGGTTATTTTTTGAAACTTTAGCTACCACACATTTGATCATTCAGCAGACTTTTCTAGATCAATCCTTATTTTGGCTATCTTACCTGGAGTGTACATCTTTTTTGCAAACCCTAGTATAATCCCTCAAAAAAAAAAACCAAAACAACACTTTCCTAATAATCCTGTATAAAAATACCATACTTCACAGAAATGTGGCAGGCAGTAATAGCAACAGTATCTACAGACAAATATTCATTGCCCTCTACAGCTATATGCTTTTTGCAGTGACTTAGCACACGTTATTTGGCATGTATTTTATTTATTTTTTATTTGACATTATTTATATCAAGGCGGTTTACATTGAACTCAAGGTTTTACAAGGAACAGGTTCTTCAAAACTATTTACAATAACAGTAACTGTAGCTTGCTAACTGAGTAACATTGCATAACTATTTACAAGGTAGCGATGTGTACTAGGTTTGTGTTTGTTGAGCTTGTGAGGCGGCAGTCATTCATGTCTTTAATTTTGTGTGTTTGATCCTTTGCATAGTACTCTGTGAATAGGTGAGTCTTCAATTATTTTCTGAAGTCAGAAAAAGCAAAGAAAAAGGTGTGTGCATATAGCAGATAAATTAACAGATACACAAAGTTAGAGAGTTAGCATAAGCTTGAAACATGTGAACAGTAGTAAGAAATAATGAATGTTTATGGAAAATGTACAAACACAGCTACAGTAGAAACTTGGAAAACACACACTACTGATCACATATAACACAGCTATGACATTATGGTACCTTTAAAAAATACAGCAAAACAATTTTATTTAGATATTCTGCGAACACAAATATAAAAAGTACAGAAACAATGCAAGACAAAACTGAAGCTCTACTGCAGAAGCAAAGATTCTCTTGGAAAGTCAAAGAGCATGCCTTCTATCAACACACACTAGCAACATTCCAATACCACAACACAAACAGCAAAGAGTGCAGGGAAAAACATCACAATTTTACATTACTGATCTCATCAGTAGGTTTGATGTTCTGATTTATATGGCATGACACTCTAGAAATTTTCAAAGATTTGCTTTTATCTGTTTTATAAAGAAAAAAAGTGGCCTCCATCAATGCTTTACTCACGACTCAACTTTGTAAGGCAAAAGTAGATTAAAGTGTTTCAAAATAAAATCAGTTAAAAAAGTAAACCAACAACGTAATAGGCAGAGATGATAGCTTCATAAGGTTAACCAATGTTTACAAATGAAAGCTTTCAGGATTCCTGTGGTACTTCTTTCAAGCAATGCAGAGTAAGGGGACCAGCTGCATTACTCTAAAGACAAATATGTCGTACAAGAGAGGCTAAGCTTAAAGCAAACCTCTCACCTAAATGTTTATGTTTATTAAGAACTTGCTATACTGCCATACACCTGGGTTTCATACCTTAGCGGTTTACAATAAAAAAATACAAACATTAAAGGAAAATAACTCCATAAAATCATAAAAGAATAGAATAGGATAGCCAGAAAAATTAGAATGGACAGAAAATTGCGAGAACATGTACTATTTCTATGACCCCCAGCTCCAGAAAGGCTAGTTCAAAAGAGCAACACTATACTGCTGATTTAAACTTTTTTAAAGGAGATTCAAAATGGATATAATCAGGTAACGCATTCCAGAAGTAGGGGGCTAAAAAATAAAAAAGCAGTGTGGGTCATCTTCCTTCAAAACAAGAAACTAATGAGGGCCAGGATAGTTTCAAATGGGCTCTTCTGCCCCCACTCTTCTTGACTGAAAACTATACATATCTTAAAATGCTGCAATACTCACCACCCTTCCTATCACTTAGTTCATTTTACCAATAAAAAAAAAGCCTTGCATAGATTTTCATAATGAATACATGGGGCAATTTCTTTGCCTAAAATACCACTGAGAATTGTCTCGTAAGGCTATAAGGCTTATTGATCTTGCTAATGGAGTTATTGTCACAAAATGAGGCCATGTTTACCAATGCTTAGTGCTCGTTCAGTGTGTTAGCGAGCATTTTACTCCTATTACCCCATGGCACTTAATGCAAACCTGTGTTCATTAGCACACACTAGACATTAGTAAACATGGTCCACAGTGATTTTATTTCTCAACATACTCTAGCAACTACTGCACTGTCTTATGAGTAGGAGTCAAAATGTAGCTAAAGCAAGATCTGCAATTAAACATTAATTTGCAATTTGCATACAGTTAAATTATATTTTCAATACTTTAAACATTCCACAAGTAGAAAACAGCAATGTGATTTATGTTTTATTTGTTCAATAAACATTTGAACTGTGGATTAAACCTTTTAATACACAAACCACAGCAATACATGTTTGTAGCTGCTTTTCAAGCCTAGCATAATATTATATTTCCTGTCACTCCTGCTTTGCTGTTTCAACTGGTTCTAATAAATTGCCACAAGGGAGAGCTCATAAATCACTTAAAGATCATAGATGGAAATGTGTTTATAATGCAGAAAGGCTATGTCTGTAAAGGGACTAAGTTTTAATTTGAGAGTTATCAAATACTGTCTGAACTTGTACTCTCTGTGACTACCAGTGGAAAGTGAGCTACAGAGAGCTTAGGAAAGTCAAGTGAATGAATGCTTGAAAAATAAGTACTACAAACAGGATCATACCTTTTGTTGATGTGTGTCTTAACACAGCATGCATTTTCAACCTCTCTCTCTTTCCCTAACTGGTACACCTGCCTTCCAAAATTTCTTCAGCTCTGGTCAGTAGTAATCCCTATTTATAACTAGCTTTAGTAATACCAGTACTTATATTTGTTTCTTGGCCTAAGATCTCAAAGGTGCAACTCAGAATCATCTTCTAAATGTCACAGACAACATCAGAGCCACTCTTGCTGCATTGCTGTTTCTCACGGGGGGGGGGGGAGGGGGGGCAGTTCTAATCTCTTCATAGCAACTAAGGGGCCTAGGCGTCTATCGAAGTGCACGTATCGCATTTTCGTACCAAAAATTAACATGCAATAAGTGCAAAGATTGTGTAGTAACTACTGAGGGCATGGCTAGCATTTGCCCTGCAGAGACCACATAGGGCTGACATTACCGCACAGTGAATGCATCACCAGATAGCACAGATGCACTTACTGTGCTATCTGATGATGCATTACAGCAGCCAAGGCATTGAAAAATAAAAATGAACTCCAATCATCCTTATTAAACCTCCCCCAGCCCTGCCTGAATATCCTCTGTATTACACCCCCACCCTCCCCCCACGGGCTCTGATCCAGAGCTGTGTCTGGTAAGATAGTGGCAGGGCAGAAGTGATCACCAGTTGCCATCTGGGTTCAAAATGATTACAGGCAGCCTCAGGTACTAACACTAGATGTCAAGCTATGCCTTTGACTTCTGGTGGTAGGCTTGTGTTACCACCATTAGGGAGTCAAGCTGGCAGATTCACTCCTAACAATAATACCATTAGACTATTGGTAGAGATTAGAGCCATTTTGAACCCAGATGGAAACATAATAGGAGCAACCGGGCATCACTCCTACACTTCCACTATCCCACCAGGGTCACCCCAAGTAAGTGACAAGGGGGAAGGAAACTGAGGAAGGTTAAGTTCTTAAGCCCCCTTTCTGCCAGAGGGCTCAGAGTCCACCATAGGGGAGGTGCAGGGCATTGGAACCCTGAGAGGGGGGGGATGCCATGCAACTATCAGAGCTAAAAATAGCCTGCAATTTGTCTGAGGTGCTAAAGCATAGGCTATGGAAGGAGGGGAAAAACACCAAAAGGACTCCTCAGCCCTTCCAAAATAGAGTCCACTTGTGAGGCCTGCATGGGAGGAAGCTCCATCATTTGTAAGACCACCATGGTCCTCCCTATGAAACAGGAAGATCAAAGATGGACCTCGCCTTCCCCCAAAAGAGCCAAATAGAGACATTTGACAAGAATGGAACATAGGGGGAAAAAAGTAAGAAAGCTCAGCAAGGAGACAGAGAACAGCAAGAGGGAAGGAAGATGCTGGGCCTTCAACTTACCAGCCCACCCCTCCTCCGGGGAAGTGGGGGTCCTCCTGACCGCTCTCTGGTCCACCAGTGCTGGAACCTATGAGTAACTGTGCTAGACATAGGATAGCTATGAGCTCAAGAAGACAAGGGTGTACACATATGCAAGAAGACAAGGGTGTACACATATTGGCCCTACAGGTCTCAATTATATAGGCCACAATATTCAGTTTGGACCAGGCTCACAACACACAGAGCAAAAAGTTTCCAAATGTTTGTCATAAAGACTGCAAGATCTTTAACTTGGGTAGTGACTCTTAACTTTAAAGCCAGCATTTCATACTTGTATTTGAGATTTAGGAGCATATTTATTAAAGGCTAATGGCAGTAATGTCTACTAGTATGTGTTAAGTGCTGCTGTAGCCATAAGAATAAAATGGGCCGTGGCAGCACTTCATTTACGCAAACAGACATTACCACGTAAACATGCCCTTAGTTTCCTATGCTCATTCGTCTGGTGAAGCAGTTTCTAAAATACCTAGAAGGAAATGCGGGCATTCACACTGATGTATATCCGCATTCAGCAGGAGCAGCCATTTTAAAAATTTACATGTGAGAAAATCAATGGAGGAAACTCATCAACTTAGATGTGTAAGTGCTGGCAATTCACAACTCAGTATAAGCTAGATAATCAATTGGTCCATTATTAGCTTTGCCTTATTGTTAAAACTATTATAACCATTGTATCAAAAACTAGAAACATAGAAACATGATGACAGAAAAAGACCACATGGCCTATCTAGTCTGTCCTTCCATAACAACAACTACAACAGTCCACTTTTTACCTTTAGAGATCCTGTGTGTTGGTCCCATGCTTTTTTGAATTCAGTTACTGTCCTCATCTCTACCACCTCCACTGGGAGACTATTCCATGGATCCACTACTCTTTCTGTAAAGAAATATTTCCACATATCACACCTGAATCTATCTCCCTTCACCCTCATCCTATGTCCCCTCGTAGCAGAACTTGCTTTCAATTGAAAGAGGCTCTCTCCCTGAACATTTATGCCACGGAGGTATTTAAACATCTCAATCATATCACCTCTATCCTGCCTTTCCTCTAAGGTGTACATATTAAGATCCTTAAGTCTGTCCTCATATGCTTTATAATGAAGTCCATTAATCATTTTAGTAGCAACCTTCTGCACCGACTCCATCCTGTTCACATCCTTTTGAAGGTGCGGTCTCCAGAATTGCACACCATACTCCAAATGAGGTCGCACCAAAGACTTATACAGAGGCATTATCACCTCCTTTTTTCTGCTAGCCATTCCTCTCCGTATGCACCCAAGCATCCTTCTAGCTTTTGCCCTTGCCTTTTCTACCTGTTTAGCTACTTTAAGATCATCAGACACAACCACGCCTAGGTCCCGCTCTTCTTTAGTGGACAAAAGTACTTCACCTCCTATACTGTATTGCTCCCTTGGATTGCTGCAGCCCAAATGCATGACCTTACATTTTTTAACATTAAATCCCAGCTGCCAAATTCTAGACCATTCTTCAAGCTTAGCTAGATCCCTCCTCATGTTATCTACACCTTCCTAGTCAGACCAAAAGTCACCACCGACACAAAATTGTGTTTTAAACTATTCACAAATGTCTAACGTTCTGCTTCAGGGGAACATCACAAGCTTATTTTATACACATGCTCCATTCATAATCTGCCAGAGAATATCCAAAGAACTTTCATCATCTCCTTAGGTGACGGCCTCTCAATCAATGTCATGGGTTTTTGGTAATGGTCCAACAAAAAATTATTTTATAACATGTGGGCATTTTGTGGTGTAACATTCTGTGATATAATACCCCCTTTAGATATAATTTATTGCGGGCATTTCACAACTTGCAAAGTGTAAATGTGGGCACTTGCAGATGCAAGTAACCCATTCTGCAAACAAACATATAGATGCTGCTACTGAATTCTGACAGAACATGAAAACAGGATAAATTCAAAGTACAGCGGAGGGCAGAGGACCACAGTCAACCAAACGATGAATAATAAAACCAACTTGATTGAAGACCCAACTTTACAAGTTTTGGCCAGAGGCCTTCATCAGGGGTCTAAAAAACAGACATATAAATTAGACTCCTCCAGAGTGTACATATTTAGGTCTTCAAGTCTCTTCTCATAAGGCTTCTGATGCAGGCTCCAAATCATTTTGTTTGCCTTCCTCTGAACCGTTTCCAGTCTTTTTACATCCTTTGCGAGATATGGTCTCCAAAACTGAACACAGTATTCCAAGTGAGGCCTCACTAGTGACCTATACAGTGGCATTAGTACCTCTTCCTTTCTGCTGGTAATTTTTATTTATTTATTTATTACAGTCTCTTTTATACTGCGCTATTCAACATCAGTGCGGTTTATATGAAACACAGAACATATACGATGCAGGGTTCTGCGACGCACTTACACTAAACAGGTGCTTAAAATTTGGCTAACAACTGGGTGAAACTATTTACATATATACATCAAGTGTCACATATATCATCGTTAATTACGCGGTAATTCCTCTTTATATGCAACCCAATATCCTCTTGGCTTTTCCCACTGCCTTGACGCACTGTTTTGCCACTTTGAGATCCTCAGAAATAAACACACCAAGATCCTTCTCCTGGTCTATGCACATCAACCTCTCGCCCCCTATCGAGTACATTTCCCTAGTGCAAGACCATTAAGCCTAGTTTTGCATGTGGCCTAATAGTAGGGATGAGCTTAGGGAAAAATATTTTCTTCCATTTTCAGATTTTTGCCAACCCTCCCCCCCTTTTCAGACTTTTTTTTCCAGTTCATTTCATAAATCGGTTTTAATTTAAAAAAAAAACATGTGTGAACCAATTTAACCTATGAATTAATATGTATACGTGCCTATTACTTTGATTTTGATTGCACAAAATTAAAGGTGCACTGGTGTACACTATTACTGAATAGGACAAGCCTCTGTTTAGAAATATTTATTTATTTATTTATTTAAATTCTCTTATATACCGCACTATTCAGCATCAGCGCGGTTCACATAGAACAAAACATCTCAGTACAGTCAACATGCATGAGTTTACAGATAACAAGGGAAGGAACTTGGATAACAAGGGTAACTATCTACAAACTATTTACAAGGAAAACATTACTGCATAGATACCAGTTACAAGGAGCAGTTACTATGAACATAATCCTTTCTTATAGAGACTCAGACTTGGCATGTTAATTGAGACACCAAGGAACTGTATTTAGTGGGTGGAATCGCTGAGGTCTATGGGTGCTGCTGGCTCTATAAGGTACTTGTTGAAGAGGTGGAATTTGAGAGCTTTCTTAAATTGTGTTAAGCTGTTGATAGCCCGAATGCCAGGAGGTAGTGCATTCCAGTATCTTGGAGCACAGAGGGTAAAGGCTCTGTTGGCTGTAGAAGAAGTGCAGCTTGTTAAGGCCTTTGGGAGCTTCAGGGAGTTGATGGCCGTGGATCTTCTTGCTCTGTTTGGTATAGTAGTGTTAATGAGGGCAGATAAGGATGTGGCGGAGAGTTTATTAAGAGCTTTGAAGGTGAGAAGTAGAGTTTTGAAGACAATTCTAGCCTGGATGGGTAGCCAATGTAATTGAATCAGCAGAGGTGTAATATGATCGGTCCTGGCGGCTCCATGAAGGACCCTTGCTGCGGCATTCATTGCCAGCTGTAACGGGTTCAGGGTGGATTGAGGAAGACCTTGAAGGATGACATTGGCATAATCAAAGTGGGGTATGATAAGTGCTTGGTAGATTGTCCTGAAATCATTTGGTTCGAGAATGGAGCGTAGGTGTCTCAGTGTACGGATCTTATAGTATATAGTTCTGACTGTGTTTCCTATGTGAGATTTCATATCCAGTCGGTGATCCAGCGTAACTCCCAGGTAACATATTGAAGGCTTGGATTGCAATTCAGCTTCATTTGTTTTGAGGCCTTGTGGTGGGGTGAAGTTGGGGTTCCTCGTGATGAAGAGGACTTCCGTTTTCTTATGTTGTATACGGAGGTTTTGGGAGAGAAGCCAGTCAGATACTGCGTTGAAACAGTTTATTAGAGGGGAGAGATCTAAAAGATGTGCCAGAGAAGGAATTATGATGCAACAGTCACTATCCTCTGTCACATCCTGCTAACTTCATAAAGATAGGCTTTGAATTAAACCATTTGGCATGTCAAAAGAAAATGTAAACCTATTTTTTCCAGCATTTTAGTTAGGGTTCCCTTTATAGGCATGGAAATGGATTACAGATGACTGCTTCTTTAATTACTGTAAACCTTTTAATGGCCTTCAATGGAGGGGAGATGGGTGGTTGGTCTGGTCATTGCAAGGTCATCTCATTCTGTTCTATACTTTTGTATTTTTGGTTTTAAAGGTTTTTTTGTTGTATTTGTATAATGTTTTGGGGCTTTAGAAGCCTTAATCACAATTACTACACATTAAATCGGGCATTTATATGTGAAAATGGTGATTTTAAAAAAGGCTGATAGATGTCATTATGTAGCAGTAGCAATTGCAGTGGGGTGTGGTTAGGAAATGGCCTGGATGGGTCAAAAATCTACACTTGAATTCCACATTTCATATAGGGTATACAGTACATATGTATGACCAATTCCACATTGGGGCTTAGAGCTACTCCTTAGCAAGTTTAGGTTTTCTTGTTTTGACCAATCCTTTACAAGAAGGATTATGGGAGTTACCCTCTTTAATCCCATTATTTCCCCCTGCAAAATGAAATTAGATAAAGATGGTTTCAGGGGCAGCTCAAGGCAATCTGCTGCCTGAGGCAAGGAATGAGACGGCCCGCCCCCCCCCCCCCTCCGGAGCGGGGGGGGGAGGGTGGGAGGGATCTTTCTCAAAACCAGTCAGGGACTGAACCAAACCAAAAATCCAATTAGATAATGTAGAGCAAATACAAGATGTTTGTACATCAAGGAACTAAAAGAAGGAGCGAGAACCACAGCATTTGAACCTCCAAATTTTAATTAATTTGTATTTTGTTGTTATAAACTGCGTTATGGTGCTTGCTTTTTCTTTTTGAACATATATTTTGCATTCACAGAACTCCCTCCTCAACAATGGGTGCAGAGCAGAGATAGGACCTTCACCCATAGAACTCAATATATTAAAAAAAAAATCAGATTCTGTTCATCTCACCAACATTCTCCAGTAGCAGGCATATTGGAAACTAATATAAAATCTTACAAAAGTCACCGAAGATCTAGAAGGCCAAATCTACCCTACCATACCAGCAAAAACTATCAAAACACATACAACAAGGGGCCTACCCAGAAAAGAACAGCATGGTAAATATTGCCATGGGCCCTAGAATATCCATATGACTACTAGATAAACTGAACACCAAAATGGATCAAATAAATGAACAGGAAATATAAGAAACATCACAATATGCAACATTATTTGGGGTTCAAATATAGAGATTTTTGCACATGTACTTCCGAATTTCAGAAAATGCAGCTGACGTTTCTAACTTTTGCCATGGAATCTCCTCTGGTTTACAGTAATGATAACTGATTTTCACTGATTAAATTTGCACTAAAAAAGACTCACTCACCGACCCTCAGTTTGGAGTCTGCAGTGGCCTTAGCGCTGACAAGAAACGGAAGCAGTTCGGGCCGACGCTTTGGGATTCTCACGAACAGTCACCTGCTTCTGCCCGTGGGGCTTGGGATTCCCACAGGCTGTCGGTAATAACCACGACTTCCAGCATTCATTTATGGATTTCCGCCAGTCCAGGCAGCAGTTTCGTGGGGGGGGGGGGAGTAGGGCAGCACCCCGGCAGTTTTTATTTCTGATTTTGCCGCCTCTGGCCTGTCACTGCCTTCCTGCTGCTTTTTTTCTCGTTCGGATGAGTTTGAGCGGGAAAAAGAGCAGCGGGAAGGCAGCAACAGCCCAGAGGCGGCAAAATGAGAAATAAACACAGCCGGAGTGCCAACCCCGAGAAACTGCCGCCTGAGGCCACCGCCTCAGTTGGCCTATTGAAAGAACCGCCGCTGGATGGCTTATAACAAATAGTGGGATCTGTAGCTATTTGGCAGCATTTATCCATGTAGGTTTGCAAAATGGCTAACATACATGTGTACATGCTGGTATTTACACTGGAAGTTGCAAAAGTTTCCAGTCATGATTTTTCCCCATGTGAACATCCGCAAAGCAGCTTCTCCGGCTCCACATATCTGAATATTCATGGGCACTTCTGCACTATTTTAGAAAAGGCTCCACAATTAGCAGATCGCTTTTTTTTTTCTTTTTTAGATACTGCCAGAATTGTATACATTGTGGCCTTGACAGCAATCTCCACGTACTATCTAAACTGTGCCTTTTTATAACCATTTTTAAAGGTCTTCTAAACATTCTGAATAGTTGTTCCAGAAATGTGGTATACATATACGTAGATATATTTTTTATAAGTCAATAAATGTATTTAACATCCTGCCCTAAAACTGTTCTGTGGGATGCAGTCCGTTTCTGCAGGCAACCAGTTAGAAGCCTGAAAAGGAAAGAAAGACACTGTTTTAAAGGCCAAAGCCCAACTGGAGAGAGAGAAAGAGAAAGAGGGGCCAGCTTAACTGAGAAAGCTGGTATCATGAAGCCAATCTATCATGTTCCAGATGGGACATAGCCCTTAGGGTCTCAAAACAAAAAAACATTAGGGCAACGCATATCTTCAAACATGTAAAGAATGCTACTTTGGTGGCAGTTCATAGTACTATGGTTCTCAATCATAATGTTATAGGTCTAACTAAATCTCACCCCATCACTTCCCTCATCTGAGAAGTAGATGTCCACCAGCCAGATCAATATCCATTCCTATATTCCTTGGTTCTAGGATATTAGCATCCGCTCAGGTGTTTTATCCCTGAGATCATTAGACGTTACCAGTACAGTTTTTATCTATCTCTGTCCTGGAACAGAACTGAGGGACTTGTTTATTATGGGGTGTTGAAGAGGTCTATCAAGGGGGTGCCTAACTCTCAGAAGATACACAAGGTTATCTCTCCGTCTAGAGTCCATTCTTAAGGATAAAGAACATGACTCAGCTTGTCTGCCAGAACATTGCTCTCCCCCACTAAATAAGTGGTACAAAGTGACATCCTGTGAGAGATGGCAAAGTTCCGTAGTCTAACAATTTCCAAAAACAGGAGCCACAGTGACAGGGTCTCCCACATTCTCATCTGTAGCTTCTTAAGGATGCAGTGCATGGGCACTGTCTCTGCTTCCTTTGGGTGATCAGGATATTGGAGGATGTTCAGTTCTTCTGCATGAGCTTCTCCTCCATATCCAAAGTAAATGGTATGGCCTTAGCCATATCCCTTACAAAACTGACAGAAAGACATATCCACACAGAGGTGATTTGAGGTGATGGTGAGAGGTCTGAAGCAATTCTTCAGACTTCTCCTCCAAGAAGTGCTCGGAATCGTAGTCCATTTCCCAAGAGTGCTCTTACTCAGAGGGGTACTCAGTGCACATCTGAGTCTCTGCATGAACTAATCTCCAAGATGTGGATGGCTCAGATCTTCACTAGGAGTCAAGGTGCACCAGCTAGCTTCATTGCTTCAGTGGTTATGGTCCCTCCGATGCACTGGACATAGATATCAGTCATGTCAAGGCCTATTTGGGTCCTGATGATGACCCATCTTCCACAAGTGGTTTGAGAACTTCTAGAAATAGCTGGATGGTTTAATGTTTCTAACTGTACCTCAGTGGTATCAGAGTGAGTAGCTCTTGCATGCAAAGCACCTTCTTCAGCTTCTCCTCTATCCTCCAAGCAAAGCGCTCTTCGAGAGCTGCCACAAAGGAAGTTATGGTGTACTCAGCAGACTCTGTCAATTTCCCCAGCACTTTAGAGAGTGTATCAATAGACTGACCATGTACCCTTGGAGTCTGGCGCAGCCCCTCTGATGTCATGGAAGTTGAGCTACTGTCCCCCTTTGGGGCTGATTCAGGGGGAAAGGATCACTCAAATCCCCTGTGCACCTGGCACTGGATTCCAAAGAACTCTAGTGCCAATCGACCTCAGCCTCCGCTCAGTGTTAGTCATCAGTGGTTCTTGATACCAAAGAAGTAGCAGACAAAGTCTTCCTCTGCTTCAGAGTTAAACCAGTGGGTTATCAATCCCTGGATCCCTTACTAGTTCTCAGTTCAGAGGTTACTTAAGCACTCCTCTATGCTGATGCACCGTAAGTGTCCAGTGTAGCTCCATGGTGATCAATGCCTTTAAAGCCAATGCTGATGGGTTGGTCTTAGTGGTACCAAAAAGTTCCATCTACTTTTCTTCTTCACTCTTATGACCTCTTTTTATCATCTGTAAACAGAATGAATAAAGAAAGGTGATATGGTCGGGCCACAGACACTTTAGGTAAAGCATATGGGTGTCCGTGATAGATATCATCCTAAATCACTGGGAGCACTTTTTGAACCCACTGGCTAGTTTCTGGGGACATTTCAGTTTGATTTCAATTATGAAGAAAAAATAGAAAAAATAATTGAGACCGAATGCGTCTGAGGCCTAAGGAGATGTAAACAACCCTGAAAGAATATCATGCCAACTACTCGCCAATGTGTGATTAGGATTCAGCATCAGGAATAACAGAAGAACTTTTGCTTTTTCTTTAACATCTTTGCTACTTGCACCAGCACAAACATACCACATGAGTCACCTAAGCTCTTCACTAACACTGAAAGACAAGCTAAGAATCCTACAGGCACCTCAGATGATCTGTATTGTCGAGCTCACTTGCACTGCCAGCTTACCTAGCTACTCAGACTTTTGCTGCTTTGGAATCTGAGTTGGACTACAGCAGCTTTCCTCCTCCAGGCAGAGATGAAGGTATTGGTCTTTGTTTCCTCTGGTGGTAGGGGTTTAGATAGATAGCTCTATTCTGTGCTTCCAAGTGCAGGAAAAACCATCTGACTTTAGTTATCAGCTTTGTGATTTATTAGTGTTTACACAAAAAATTTTGTTAGTTGCTGCTACAAAATCTAATTACTTCATTCATTAATATTAGCCTTATGATTTATATTTTTATACCATAATAAAAATCCTAATAAATAATCACAGAACCTGCCTTCTGTTGCCATTCAATGTCAGAAGGTCTTACAGAATCGACTGGGAGAGCTCAGCAGACACTCCCTAGGCATAATCAGTGAGCTATATCTTATCTTATCTGTTTACTTATATCCCTACATCTTCTAACATATCAACCCACTTCAGTTCTCCCAGGTTGCATAAGCATCACCAGGCGTTTCCAAGCAGCTACCCTAGGCACAGCATAATTTCCACTGGAACTAGCCTGCTCTCCAGTACTGCGATTGGTTTTACCATGGGATCACACTAATAGTACAAAGGCTCTGCAATCAACTGCTTTCTAACTTTAATTTAATGACTGCCAACACTCCCATTTTTGACATGCACACTATCTCCTCTCTGCAATCCCAACATGGTGCTTTTCTTCATACATGTCCTACCCCATTCTGGATACTCATCCCCAGAGCACGTTTCTCTCCAGACAT
Organism: Ichthyophis bannanicus; assembly: GCA_033557465.1. Classification (NCBI taxonomy): domain Eukaryota; kingdom Metazoa; phylum Chordata; class Amphibia; order Gymnophiona; family Ichthyophiidae; genus Ichthyophis; species Ichthyophis bannanicus. The sequence continues at coordinate 161,734,754 of CM066035.1, read as the reverse complement.
CATTCGTATTCCTCATAGGGTGGGGACAGTTCAGGGGGAGGGGGCGAGAGGGAGCAAAACAGCAAACTGCTCTGCATCTCACAAGACTTAGGAGACAGGCCTATGCAGCCTTTGCTATTCTTCCAGACATATCGATCAAAATATTTTACTGTTTCTAGGTTAGGAGTAGAAGTGGCCTAGTGATTGGGGAAAGCTACCTCAGGCTGGAGGGCCAGGGGTTTGAATCCCGCTGGAGGACAGCAACCTTGGGCCAGAGGGACTGGGGTTTCAAATCCCACCGCCTCTCCTTGTGGCCTTGGACAAGCCACTTAACCCTCTATTGCCTCAGGTACAAAAAACAGATTGTGAGCCCTGCGGGGACAAGGGAAATAAGTACTGTACCTGAATGTACACCGCTTTGACCCAGCGAAAAGTGGTATATAAGCATTACTAAATAAATAATAAATAAAATTTGATCAGCCTTAAGTTCTTCTTCTGAATTCCATTTCCCAAGTTCTCAGTATGCCCAAATAGCATCATATTATCCTTTCTTGAAGAGTCACATATATCTTGAACTTCTAATACTTCAACCAGCATATCAAAGCCTGCCACAAAGTTTCCAAGGTGATTTTTCTTTAAATTTGGCTCTCACACTCTCAGAGTGGCAATTTAAGAAAGCTTACATGGCTTTCACAAGTTAAAATGGTTGTGTTTACACAAATAAATGACTATACATATAAAGAGCTATATAAAAAGCTGCTATTTACATTTGAAGATTAACAGCAAGCGGAATTTCCAAAAGGGCAGGCTGTGGGAATGTTTTGGATAGGTAAGAAAAGTATGCATGCATTTTTTGAACTTAGAACAGAAATATACATAAAGAAAAGAAACAAAACCGGATGTCAGCACTTACACCTGTTCTAAGGATGCAGTTTCAGCCAACTACTCATTTGCTCTTGGTGTTTGCATGAGTAATTGTGGAAGGAGGCGTGCTCATCTCTGTGTTTAAGATCACCTCAAAAATGTTTTAAAAAGTTCCCTCCTTATGGGACATATTTACTTAAGTGCACTAAAACTACAACCACAGTAAAAATCCCATGCTAACCGTTTCGCACAGGCTGGGGCAGAATCTGCAAACTGCAGCTACCCGCAGGCATCTTTGGTGCGGGCTAAATGACAAAGGGGTAATTAGTGTGGGTGCGCTTGTTGTCACCTGCATTAATCATGGCAAATGGTTTAGTGCAGTGATAGAGCTGGTTGGAAGAGAGGGATCTAAAGGAGTGCGCCCGCCAACACTCCCACTGGTGGAACGGGGTAGAGGGATGTGCTCGCAAATGTGTCACGTCTAGCTTGCTGGCTGGCTCGCTTGGACTCTGTTGCTATGATGGAGATTGGGGCCTCCTTTTCCAAAATTCCTCCTTCTCTTTGTCTTGCTGAGACTGTTGTTGCCAAGTACCAGGCAGCAGTCAAGTTTTGACATGTGTCTGCTCAAGTTACATCCATATAAACGTCACCTGTGAAGCAGATGGTGCTTGCATGATTTCCATCTCTAAGCTCCAGGGAAAAGAGCACCACATCTGGACCATGCATCCCATCTAATACGCTGATTCCAACTGGAAAACCTTTTTACTGCCTCAGTACAGAGTCTCTATGCAATATAGATTGTTGTTACACAGATTTGGCAATGATATCAACATGATGGCACCAAGTGACCTCATAAAGGAGAATGAGCTTTTTTTTCTATCCTGCGCCCTGTGGAGCCAATCGCTGTAACTGAAAGACCCATTTTCCTCCTTTGTGTTGTTTTGATTGTGGTAATTTTCCTGTTCCATCATCAACGCCTGTATCATAATCGACAGAGATTGGATATGGAGGATCTTCCTGCGAGATGTACATTTCCAAAGATAAACCACTACAAAATCTGGCCCATGACCTCTCTGCATCAGGATCTGGCTCAAGATTGCCCATCTTTGTTCAGAGGACTGTGGCTAGAACCATGGTCCTGCAGGAGATTATTAGCAAGGGATGCTTTTAAGATGTATGACGTGGCCGATAGTATGGAGGTAACGTGGCAGTGAAGATATCTTTGTACGAGGAATGTTCTTGGTTTAGGGAAGCAAAAATTTATCAGTCATGTTACGGCATGAGAATATCTTGGAATTCATTGTAGCAGATAAAGGTAATGGCAACTGAACTCATGCTATAGCTCGTCTCCAATTATCATAAACATGGCTCACTCTTTGATTACCTCAATCAGTACACTGTTGCTATTGAGGGGATGATTAAACTGGCTTTGTCTGCAGTTCGTGGGCTTACACATCTGCATATGAAAGTTGTTGGCATTCAGGGAAAGCCTGGAATCACAATCTGAAATCTAAGAACATTATAGTGAAAAAGAGTAGAATATATACTATCACTGGTGTGAGGGGAGTAGCCTAATGGTTAGAGCGCTGGCTTGGGAACCAAGAAACCAGGGTTCAATTCCCACTAGCACTCCTTGTGGCCTTGGGCAAATCACTTAACCCTCCATTGCCTCAGAAAAATCCAAGTTATCAATGTCCCTGTTTATTGTATATTACCAAGTTTAAGTTACAATGTAAACCGCTTTGACTGAAATGATAAAGTGGTATATATAAAACCTGTTAAATAAATAAAATACTGACCTTGGACTTGCTGTGCATCATGATTCTGTCACTGATATCACAGATACTGTGCCAAATAAAAGGCTGGAAATAAATGCAATTGGTTCTATGTCGAATTGCAAAAAGCAGGTCTGGACTTCCGATCTGGACATCCAGATCTGCTAAACACCTGACCTGCATCCGGGAAACAGAGCTCTCCGCATATAGAGCTGAACTGTGCAGGGAGCTCTATTTGTGGGTGGGAGAGGTTGAGCTGCAGGCTGTGGGTGGCACCATGACCCTGCACATACAGGGCCGATTCCACTGTCAGCCCTGTATGTCTGGGGTCGGCAATCTAGACGGAGGACTTATTTCACCTCGGAGATGGAAAAAGTCCCCTAGACGACAGGAATGAATGCTCTGGGGCCGGAAAGTGAGGTAAGGGGGTGGAGGGGGTACCCCGCAGCCCGATCTGAGCTATGGCAGACTAGATCGGGAGGTTGGGTGGTGGGAAAAGGACATTTGCAGGATGTGCGGGGATTGCGGCTCCTGCATGGAGCTGCAGTGACGTGGCAGGAGGACACCATGTCACCGCCACTCCATGCAGGAGCCAGGCTCGGCTAGCCAAGGAGTTGCTTGGATGTCCCGGCAGCCAGAATCAGGACACAGCCTGCACATCCAGGCTGGTAGACTCAATTCTGATCCCACAGGCACATCCAGCCCCAGTGGGATCAGAATCGGGTGCACTGGAGTACGTCCCAATTCTGACTGGCCAGACTGGCGGGAGACACACACAACGGAATTGGCCTCCACAAAGCTGCTCAGGTCTTGGATGAGAGAATTAACATGGAAAACTTTGATTCCTTCAAGTGTGCAGACATTTCTGCCTTAGGACTAGTTTATAGGGAGACTGCTTGCTGCTGCAGTTCAGGAGGAGTCCATGAAGAATACAAACTTCCATATTATGACCTTGGGCCCTCTCATCCTTCCATCGAGGAGATGCAAAAGGTGGTGTGTGACCCGAGGCTACAACCCATACCCCCAAACTGGTGACAGAACCATGAGGCATTAAGAGTGATGCAGAAGATGATGCATGAGTGCCGGTATGCCAACGGTGCAACAAGATTACCATCTCTTCCCATTAAGTACACCGAAGGATGTGAGAATGCGACCGCAGTAATCTTGATATGAGGAAAGTTGATAAAAGCTGCCATGATATAAAACGTTTGTACAATGTGGCCTACCTCATGTTTCTGCCATTTGGAGAGTGAGGCCTGAGCCCACCGGAAATACATCAGCACAATACATATTCTTTCAGGTTTGGTATGAAGCAAACAGAAAACCTTTTTAGTATTCTCTTAACAGCATGAATACTTAGGAATGATTTACCTTGGACTGTCTCAGCATTGTTTATGTTTTTGTTTTCTAATTGAAAGCAAAACTCACGCTAACTGCATGAAGACATGGAAACGCAACCAACAGCTGGCGAGTGTCCAGCCATGCCCCCGCACCACAAAACGGGACTCAATACCCTAACTTAACGCATTTTAGTAAACATGCCCCTCTGTTCCTTGATGATCTCTTTAAAACCTCAACACCAAAACCCTGAGTGATGCCGCTCCTTGACTTTTATTTTTCTTTAATGTATTTCTTTCTAAAATGGCTGATCCTGCTGGACAACTTTATATGCACTTTAAGAAATATTTGACATTTAGCAAGACTCGATATTCAAGCCTCCGTCTACCACACAGTTCCAATAGTGCATCTTTTCCACTTGATCTACCATACAAGATTTTAACACTCCACTTCCCTAGCTGCACCAGAAAGGAGAGAGTTCAGCCTGCAAGGCAAGTTCATCTGACACTGAAAGACGGAGCTTTACAGCCATTCCGACTAGTGGCTGTAGTGGTGTCTGAATCACTGGTCTAATCAAGCAGCAAAGAGATTGTAAACAAACTCATAACTCATTGTGAATAATAAGTCTACAGGTCCTGTTCAGACAGAGCTGGACACAAGGCAGACTGATCTGTTAATTCTTGCTGCATTTTCCATTCCTTCCTAACAGCCAAAGAAAGTGAACAAGAGACTCCAGAAAGCACGAGCACATCAACTGGCAGTATAGTGTTCTCTTGCCTCCTTTTAGATTTCCATTTAAACATTTCAAAATAATTTATGCAATAAAATGAGTTTTCTTTCCTATATGACAATTGGCAGAGGTGTTAATTGCTCCCCTTTAAAATATTAATGTTTGTTTTGGTATGCTGGTTAGTCAGGGAGGGGGTTGGCAGGGGACTGGAGATGGGTGTACACCTGTGGGGATAGTGAGAAAGAACGATGGAGGTATGTGCCTGGGAAGAAAGGAGGAGAGGTAAGGGAGAGATAAGGTCTGGTGCAAAGAGGAGGTGAGAAAAGAAGTGAGACGGGGGTAGGAGTATGAGGGTAGACCTTAGGGACAGACAGCAGTAGGGATTTTGCTCGAAGTTAGAGGGAAAGAGAACAGGGGTGCAGGGGGGTGGGGGACAAGGAAGGCTGAGGGACTGGGGAAAGAACTGTGATTTGAGCGAGAAAGCTGTGGAGGAAAAAGGCAGGGTGAATTTCAGGTCTAGAGGAGAAGTTAAGACTTTATGATGGGGGAATTCTGCACAAAAATTAACTTATAAAGCATACAGAATTTTAAAATATTGCACAGAATTCCCCCAGGGGTGTATGTGTGTGTGTGATATGCACACACACACACAAAATCAGCCGTGCACTCTTGCTACCCACTTCCCTCTACACAAATTATTTTGGTGGTGGGGAAGAGAGTAGTACAGTAGTTTGGCCTGGGAGTGGAGAAGCTGTATAAAGATTTGCAAGCCAGTTAATAAATTCATGAAATGACAAGCATGCTAGCATCTCTATCGATCCTCACTGAGATACAATGATAGATTTACTGCCATTTTCCACTACTCAGTATACAGAGTTTAGTTTTTGAATCTGTGTTCCTCAAGGGTTAGTATCCTCTAGTAATGCGAGATTACTGGGCCTTAGGTCTTGATGTATAAAAAGTATTTTCCAAGGGCATGGGACCAAGTCCTGGTATTTAAATTCTTGGTTTGCTTTTAAATGTAGATAAATACTAACAAGGCCTTCTTCACAAATTGAGAAGGGGGGGGGGTGCAATTAATTTTTCACTCAACCTCTGAAAACCACTGCATGTAATAGTTTATTTGTCAGATAGAAATACATCCATGTCCCCAGTGTTCGTTAACTTCAGGAAAAAAACAATTAAAAATGGAGAATTTGAGAAATCCAAATAAGGATTTAATCCAGAAATGTTGTCAGTGCCATAACTACTGCACAAGAATACATTTTATGACTCTTCCAGATGGCTCAATTTTATTTTAATTTTTTCATGCTTTAAGTAACCTTTATGAACCAAAACACTTATAACACAATGAAAGAGATAAAAATAATCGAGAATAGAAAGATGTGGAAGTGAAGGAGGAGTCAAAAATGTTCCCACTACAGAGCATCTGAGGCACAAATAGGCAAGAGTTTACATACACAAAGTAGTATACAACATAACTTGGCTGTTTACAAAAAGTACTCTTTGAACTGAATCTAGTGCATAAACACAGGAAACGTCTTCATTGGAATGCTGGTCTAACGAACAGATATGGAAGCAGAAGCTGATGTAGGGCATCTTTATTCCAAATTACCGCACGGTGGAAAGAACAGGATATTGTAGGCATCCAATTCTCAATCTTTCAATAGTAACGCTTCTTCATCTTATAAACTGCCAATCTGTTATCCCCATGTTACCCCACAGTATGAATGTACCATGCAAAAAATGTACCCTGGGGAAATTAAGACAACAAAGGAAACAAAAAAAAAAAAAGAAATGAATGCCGTTTTACTTAATACTAAACTGAAAAATCTATAATTATCCCAATTCTTCCTAAATCCTGCAATTTAACAAACAAGAGATATGATTTATTTTCCAAGGTCTTTGTTCTGAACTTTCCCAGGCACTCGAGTGCTGGCGCTTAGTCCTTGCTACAAATTATTCAAAATAAGTTCCATATGTTAGTACTCTGTTGCCTGCTCCTTCCCAAACTTGGGTCTAGCTGTCCACTTTCCAGGCCAGGCCAGGCCAGCTCTGCACACTGCACAGATGTCAACAAACATTTTACACAAAGGAGTAATGAACCCTTAATGGTTCAGTGTGTGAGGTCTGATCTCGGAAGTAAACAAGTAAAGCAGAAATCTGTCTTTTTATTCCAGAGTTCATACTGAGCATACAAGAAAAATCAACATAAAAATAAAATAAAGCTGAATTTTAGCACAGTACAAAGGGAATGAATGACCCCTTGTTTTTACCGCATTATGTCCAAGTAGTAAGTTGTCTCATTTTCACTATAGCAGTTGATTTAAATATTTTTTTCATGTGTAAATTTTCCAAGTCAAAACAACCTTTTAAACTGCTTTCTTGAGCTAGTGACATTTACGAAAGCCATCCTTTCATAGCACATGTAGACAGCAGACTGGGTAGCACAGGAGCTCTTGGCAGTACCTTTAAGGGGTCTAAAACTGGCTTAGCAGAAAATCATACTAAAGCTTTTCCGAACAAAAAAAAGGTCTGTTGAAGAATAACAGCTGGAAAGCATTCCTCTGGATTTGTCTTTTTATATTTTTTTTAAGAGACCGAAATTCTTTAGGCTTATGCCACAGCCAACCAAAAGCAAAGTGATTGGCAAGTTCTGTGCTAAAGAATTAGTAGTATTGCTTGAAACAAAAAACATAAAAGTGCATGAAATTGTTAATACCCTCTAGTGGTTTTAAACATCATAAAATTAATTTCCTTTTTTAAACCTCGCTTCATAGTTGTCAAAAGAAATGAAATGGAGAAGTAGCCTAATGGCTGGAGCTGTGAGGATTTAAAGTCACTTTATCCTCTTTACTAAGCATAGACTTTATAAAGGAGCACCTAGTTAAAGTGTGTTCTAAGGCTCCTATGTTTAGCATCTTTTATAACAACAAGTAGGTGCCTGCTTGTCATTATAAAATATAAGTGCAAGTGGCATATTATGCATCTACACACTAAGTATGGACATTTTCACCAGCCCTCGAGCTAGTATACACATCCATACCTTTGGTTTTGCAAATACGCACCAAATTATAGTATTTTATATAAACAGAGAAACATGATGACAGAAAACGACCATATGGCCTACCCAGTCTGCCCTTCCATACCAACTATCATCGTCCCTTTTTTTCCTTTAAAGATCTTCTATGTTGGTTGTTCTGGTCTCTACTACCTCCACTGGGAGATTGTTCCATGCATCTACAATTCTTTCTGTAAAGATTTACTTTTGCATATTACTCCCGAGTCTATCCCCTTTCACCTTCATCCTATGCCCATTCGTTGCAGAGCTTTTTTTCAATTGAAAGAGGCTCTCCTCGAGCATTTATGCCACAAATGTATTTAAATATCTCTATCATCTCTCTCCCGCCTTTCCTCCAATGTACACATATTGAGACTTTTAAGTCTGTCCCCATATGCCTTATAACGAAGTCCACTGAGTATTTTGGTAGCCACCCTCTCCACACTCTGCACAGACTCCATTCTTCAAGCTTAGTAAGATCCCTCCTCATGTTATCTATTCCTTCCTGGGTGTCTATCCTAATGAAGATTTTGGTATTATCTGCAAAGAGGCAAACCTTACCCGACAGCTCTTTGGCAATATAACTAACAAAAATGTTAAAAAGAATAAAGCCAAGGACAGATCCCTGCAGCACACCACAGGTTACATCCTTCTCGCAGTAAGCTCCATTTACCCATATCCTTTGTCACTTCCCACTCAACCAATTTCTAAACCAGTCAGTCACTTTAGGGTCTATTCTTAGGATGCTCAATTTATTTATAAAAATCAAAAATAGATTTCCAAAAAAACTAAAAAAAAATATATAATGGACCTCAAATAGAGTACAGCTTAAAATAGGCCCATACAGACCCTCCAGTATATTAGCCTCAAGAGCCAATACTAGTATGCTCAATATTCATCATAGCTCCATACCTACATCTAACATGAACAATGTATAAAATGTAGCCACAAGCTTAACAATAGACCCAAATTAACCCGACACAATATTCTGTTTTGATAAGAAAAAGTGAACTTATTTGCATCAGATAAAAAGCCCAAACTTTGAACATCCAATACACAGAAAGCAAACTCAAATAACTTGCTATCAGTGAACACATTTGGATGTTTTGGCTTGGTTCTATAGAGCCATTTGGTTTGAATCAGACTGTTGATTGGACATTTATGTTCTGATTCGCTGGTCTGACCATGTGATTGCTTTAGAGCCTTGTTAAATATCCTCTGAGTTTCAGTGGTGAATGGAGCATTCAACCGGCTGGAGTTTTGCTTAGATAAGTGGGTTCGGATTTTGAATAAATGTAGTATGGACCTTATGCTTTTGATCATTGAATTTACTCTAAAAGTCTGAGAAGGATTTACTACATTCCATTACTAAGCTTAAATTATCAAATGAATCTAACTATCCTCAGAAGAGATCAGAGTTTCAAACCTCTATGGATCAAATTTGTGCGTCTGTTAAACAAATTAAAATAAAAAAGTTTAAGCGTGATGAGTATGATTATCAACATGACCAGGTTTACCCCTGGCTAAAGTCTGAATATTCAAACAGTAATAATAATTTGCGGTAAATTTCCCTTTCAGGTGTTTCTGATGATTCAGAAAGGAGTAGCAATCCCAGTAGTGATCAGTCAGATGTTTTTTTAGGACAAGGCCGAGGAAAACAGCAAGGCCGTCGGCGAGGTCGTGGGTGAGGATAGAACTGGGGATCCCGTCAAGGACCAACTACATAGGTGAAGGTCAATCAGCAGTGATTAATCTTTCTCAAATTCAACTGACTTCGGTACAATTACAAATACAATTTTGTATTATGGCTTGGGTTATGTCCTTACAAAGTTTCATGAACCTTTTCAGTTTTGCCCTGCTTTCCATCATTTTATCAGGACTTTACAGTTGCGAGTGCTCTTTGAAAGTCATCCAGTATCTCCTGGTGTTTTGGTGATTCATCCTAAGTCTTCTTGGGTTCCCCAAGTATTTGCATCTACAGAGATTTGGTGTTGAAGGAGATACCTACCTTGGAGGATCCATACATCTTTGGTGCCTGTCACAATCTGTCATCGCTGGAGTGATCAGCTCTAGATGAACTTTGATGTAATACTTCTATCATCATTACCTGAGCTGATAAAGGGGGAAGTATTTTATTCCAGTATTGGAGGCTTTATAATGAAGAAGCTTTGGCCAACTTCATGACCAGAAATTCTATTTGGTTTTACCTACTGATCCATATTTGGAGTTATCACAGTATGTCTGTGATATTGTGTCTGCGGCTGGTGACCAAGGATTTTTTACTTCATGTGAGCAAAGATTTTTGATTGAATCTACACCACTGACTCCGATGATTTTTTTTTTGCCCAAGTTCCATAAAAATCTGTTTCGACCAACAGGGTATCCAATTATTTCTACTTGGGGCTCAGTGTTAGAGCCTTTATCATGCTTTATTGATGTGTTTTTGTGACCATCTCTTTGTGATATTCCTTTATTTGTTCAAGACACTGATCATTTTTTATGACTGCTGCAGGAGTTTTCACTCTGGTTCTCAATTCTTATATAGTGTCTATGGATATAGCCAGTTTGTATACTAACATTCCACAAGATCGGGCACATCAAGTGATTCTAAAGATACTATCTTCTAGACCCTTCCACTTTACACCTTTTTCTGCCAAATTGCTGAGTTGGTTCTCCATAGAAACTATTTTTGGTTTGATGGTGAATTCTACCAGCAACATCATGGGGTGGCCATGGGTGCAACCTTGGCTCCCTTGGTAGCTTCACTATATATGGCTGAATTTGAAGAGAAATATTTGCCTGATTCCTTGTACAGTTCAAAGATCTGCTTGCGGAAAAGATACTTGGACAATATTTTTATCTTATGGAAGGGATCTGAGGCTGATCTGCTTTCCTTCCATTCATGGATAAATGGGCTAGATGAGAATCTTCACTTCTCTTTAAATTATCATGCTTTGTCTATTGACTTTTTGGATGTTCGTATTGAGAGAAGTATGGATGCTGTTCAAACTTCTATTTTCTACTATTAGACAAGCTTATGCTCAATGTGATCTGTTACTGCAATATAAACTACCTGAACAAGAAGACAGGCATTTGTAAAGTGGTGAATGTCATCCATAAGCACTAGAAAGGTTTGAGTTTACACCATGTTTGTCTGAGCTCCCTCGTATTGCTGGTAAAAACTTGGGGGAATTATGTACCAATTTTGTTGAGTCTACTGCTGATGATTCCTAGATATCTATTAGCCACAATTCCTGCGTTAAATGCAACTGGTGTATGTATACACTTATTGGACTTAATTGGACTCATTCTAATGGGAGAATGTATTATTCTAAACATCGTACAACTTGTGATACTGAGTGGGTAGTCTATATGATCACCTGCCCCTGTTCTCTCATTTATGTAGGTCGGACTACAAGAAAGATGCACTTACGTTTGACAGAACATAAAAAGTCATATAAATACTAAATCTAAGTCCACCCTGCTGGTCTCTCATTGGTTGCAACATCAACATTAGCTTTCAGACTTACATTTGTGTTCTTGACCTCTTGCCCTTTCCCTGGGTGGGGGGGGGGGGGAGGGAAACAGACTCAAACAACTTACTTATCAGTGAACAAATTTGAATGTTTTGGCTTGGTTCTACACAGCCTTTTGGTTTGAATCAGGCTGTTGATTGAACATCTCTATTCTGATTGGCTGGTCCGACCATGTGATTGCTTTAGAGTTTTGCTAAATATCCTCTGAGTTTCAATGGTGAACAGAGCATTCAGCTTGCTAGAATTTTCAGAACATTGCGTCAGGTTAATTTGGGTCTATTGTTAAGTTTGTGGCTACATTGTATACATTGTTCACATTAGGTTAGGTATGGACCTATGATGAATATTGAGCATTCTAGAACTGGCCCTTGAGGCTAATACACTGGAAGGTCCGTTTGGGTCTAATTTTAAGCTGTACTATATTTGAGGTCCATTATATTTCTTATATAGTTTTTTTTTAAACTATTTTTTATTTTTGTGATTCTCTTAGATTTCTATTTTGGCTTTATGGTTTTTTAATTAAATTTATTTATGTCATCTATGTGAAATGGTATCAAAGGCTTTACTGAAAACTAAGTACACCACTCAGTCCAACTTTCTGGTCACCCAGTCAAAAAAGTTAATTAGATTTGTCTGGCAAGACCTGCCCCTAGTAAAACAATGCTGCCTCCGATTCTGCAATCCATTGGACTCGATAAACCTCACTATCTTCTGTTTTAGCAGCATTTTCATAAACTTACTCACCACAGAGATCAGACTAAGCAACCTGAAGTTCTCAATCTCATCCTTACTTCCACTTTTGTGTAAAGGGACCACATGCACCTTTCTCCAGTCATCTGGGATGACTCCCAACTCTAAAGGAGCATTGAAAAGTTTAAACAGTGGAGCCGCTAGAACTTTTCAAAATACCTTCAATATTCTCAGATATATCCCAACCAGCCCCATCACTTTGTCTACTTTTAGTATAGCTATTTCCTCATGAACACAGTCTTCTGAAAATCTTTCAAGATCTCCCTTCACTACTGTTCCTATTTGTGGATGTTTTCTGAGGTCCTGCTCCTGGCCCTTCATCTGTGAACACAGAACAAAAATATTTGTTAAGCAATTCTGCACTGGCTATTATTTCTTCTATTTCTATCTTTGCTTTCCTGACTACTTTCCTAGCTTCTTTAAGTTTTTCCAAATATTGATGCTTGTCTTCCTCTTATTGTGATCTCTTGTATTTTATGAAGGCTGCCCTCTTTTTCTTCACCTTTTCAGCTACTCCTTTTGAGAACCACAGTGGTCTCCTTTTCCATTTACGTTTATTTATTCCCTTTTCAGTTTTGTCCATTGTTTTTGTACATCCCCCTACTTTTTCCATCCCATTAATGACTCCTTGAGGTTTTGTCCCATCTTGACAAAGTTATTTTTCCTAAAATCTAGCACTATCACTTTTAAATAGACTTTATCTGCCCTAGTCCTAATATTGAAACACACCTTCTGGTTATCACTGGATGCAAAATGATCCACAACTATATCAGAAACACTTTCCCCATTGGTAAGTAACAGGTTCAGTATGGCCCCTTTAAAATGTGGGTTCTGTTACCAGTTGCTGGAATAATTCTCCCTGTAAAGAATCCAGGATTTCCTTACTTCTGCAGCAGGGACACATCAATCAACATCTGGCATATTGAAACCATCTATCAGTGGCACTTCTCCTTTCATGGAAATATGTGAACATCTTCATTTAAATCTCCGTCCACTTCTTCTGCCTGTGAAGGAGATCTCTATATCATACCAATGCAAATGGATTCTCCATTCCCTCTTTCTAGTTGAACCCATGGTGCCTCCTCTTTCCCTTGTAAGCCCTGTAATTCTGTAGCTTTAATATGATTTTTTGTACATATAGTGCCACTCCTCCTCCTCTTCTTCCTACCCTGTCCTTCCTGAATAAATATAGACTAGTATAATTACATACCAGTCATGGATGTCCATGAACCTTGTCTCTAACCCCCACTAAATCCAAATCTGCTACTTCCATTGAAGCCTCAACATCTGGGATTTTATTTCCCATATTGCGGGCATTACTGCATGCTAGACATTGCCCCTTTGACCCATTTCTACGGAGGTATTAAATGTTTCACTTACCGGAGGGCTTTCTTCACCAATCCCCAATGAATCTAGTTTAAAGCCTTCTTTAGTAGGTTAGCCAGTCTGCTGCAGAAGACACTTTGACCCATTATGGATAGGTGGACATTATCTCTGTTGAGCAGCCCTTAGAAAATCATCCCATGGTCCAGAAACCAAAATGCTCTCGATGACACCATCCATGCAGCCACGCATTCATCTCCAGGATGGGAGCTTCTCTGCCTCAGCCTTTACTCTCAAAAGGGAGGATTGAAGAGAAGACCAACTGTGCATCTATCTGCTTAACCTTCTCTCCCAGAGCCATGAAGTCACACTAGATATACCCAGAGAGATATCTAGCAGTATCTAGCAGCCAACATGGATGAGTATCAATACGCTTGATGAGTCTCGGCAAACTCTCTGTAACATCTCAGATTTTTGTATCTGGCAGTCAGCACAGTTTCCTGGGACATCAAGTCTGGTTGGCAGAAGGATGCTTCAGTAACATAGTAACATAGTAAATGACGGCAGATAAAGACCAGCATGGTCCATCTAGTCTGCCCAGCAAGATGGCAAGAGTAGGTGCACCTGTCACTCTGTGCAGGCCACCCCTCCCCATGTCTTTGTTTAGGGGTAAACCCACTACTCCAGGTAGGACACCCCTATTTGTTGAGATGTTATATGGTTCAGAAGTTAGATGGTACCGTTTATTTTGGTTTTATCCTATTGCTGTAAAGGGATCCATTGTGTTTGTCCCATGCTGTTTTGAATTCAGTCACCGTGTTTGCCCCCACTACTTCCTTCGGGAGGGCATTCCAAGCATCCACCACCCTTTCAGTGAAAAAATATTTCCTGATATTGCCTTTCAATTTACCACCTTGTAGCTTCATGTTATGCCCTCTAGTTTTACAGCTTCCCCATCTTTGGAAGAGGTTTGTTTGTTCATCATTTCTCTTTAAGTATTTAAAGGTCTGAATCATATCTCCCCTGTCCCTCCTCTCTTCCAAGGTGTACATATTTAGGTCTTTAAGTCTCTTCTCATAAAGCTTCTGACGCAGGCTCCAAATCATTTTGGTCGCTTTCCTCTGAACAGTTTCCAGTCTTTTTACATCTTTTGCAAGATATGGTCTCCAAAACTGAACACAGTATTCCAAGTGAGGCCTCACCAGTGACTTATACAGTGGCATAAGTACCTCTTCCTTTCTGCTGGTAATCCCTCTCTGTATGCAGCCCAATATTCTCCTGGCTTTTGCCACCGCCTTGTCGCACTGTTTTGCCAACTTGAGTTCATCAGAGATAATCACACCAAGGTCTTTCTCCTGAACCGTGCATACCAACCTATCGCCCCCTATTGCGTACATTTCCCTTGGATTTCTGTTACCCAAGTGCATGACACTGCACTTTTTCACATTAAATCGTAGTTGCCAAGCATTAGACCAGTCTTCCAGCTTTTGTAGATCTTTCCTCATGTTAACCACTCCCTCGGGGGAGTCCACTCTGTTGCAAATTTTTGTGTCGTCTGCAAAAAGACAGACTTTTCCATTCAGTCCTTCAGCAATATCACTCACAAATACATTGAACAGTGCCGGACCCAGGACCGAACCCTGGGGCACCCAGCTAATTACCTTCCTCTCATCCGAGTGAGCTCCATGTACAATCACCTTCTGTCGTCTGTCAGTCAACCAATTTCTAATCCAGTTTACCATCTTGGGACCCATCCCCAAGCTACTGAGTTTGTTGACAAGCCTCCTATGAGGAACAGTATCAAAGGCTTTGCTGAAATCCAGGTAGATGACATCCATCGCATGCCCCTGATCTAGTTCCATGGTCACCCAGTCAAAGAACTCAATCAGATTTGTTTGGCAAGACCGTCCTTCGGTAAAACCATGTTGCCTCAGATCTTGCATCCTGTTGGTTTTGAGAAAGTTCACTATTCGCTCTTTCAGGAGCGCCTCCATTACTCTTCCCGCCACCGAGGTAAGGCTCACGGGCCTGTAGTTTGACACTTCTTCCCTGTCACCACTTTTGTGTAGAGGTACGACATCAGCCATTCTCCAGTCCTGAGGAACCTCTCCTGTTTCCAAGGATCTGTTGAAGACATCCTTTAACGGTCCTGCAAGAACCTCTCTGAGCTCTTTCAGTATCCTAGGATGTATCCCATCCGGTCCCATGGCTTTGTTCACTTTCAGTTTAGCAAGTTGTTCTAACACCTCGTCTTCTGTGAATGGTGTGGTATCTACTTCATTCCCATTTTTATATTTGGGAGTCACAGCTGGTCCATCTCCAGGATCTTCTTTAGTAAAAACAGAGCAGAAGTATTTGTTTAGCAATTCCGCTTTTTCAGTGTCACTTTCCACGAGTCCTTTCCTAGCACTTCTGAGTCCTGCAATTCCAACTCTGATCTTCTTCCTTTCCCGAATATACCTGAAGAAAGTTTTGTTGCTACCCTTAACATCTTTAGCCATCCTTTCCTCTGCCTTTGATTTTGCTATCCTTATTACTCTTTTAGACTCTTTGAGTTGGATCCTGTATTCATTTCTGTGTTCTTCTGTTTGCAAGCTTTTGAATTTTGCGAAAGTTGTGTTTTTTGCCTTGATTTGAGCAGCCACCTCTTTGGAAAACCAAATAGGTTCCCTTCTCCTCCTGTTTTTATTTACTTTTCCTACATATTTATCTGTTGCCCCATTTATTGCCTTCTTTAGTTTAGCCCATTGCAATTCCACTTCATTTATCTCCTTCCACCCCATCATCTACTCCTTTAAGTACTCTGCCATTTTATTGAAGTCAGTGTATTTGAAGTTTAGGACTTTGAGCTTGCTATGATTGGCCTGTACCATGGCTTTTATCTCAAACCACACCGTGTGATGGTCGCTGTTGCTCACAGGGGCACTCACGCAGACATTCGACACACTATCACTGTTGGTGAGCACTACATCCAGCGTTGAGCTTTCCCTGGTTGGTTCCATCACCATTTGTCTAAATAATGCATCTTGGAGAGCATCCACAATCTTTTTGCTTCTTTCCAGATGTGCAGAAGGAGTAATCCAATCCACATCAGGTAGATTAAAGTCACCCAATATGATTGCTTCCCCCTTTGCTGCTATCTTGGCAATATCTTTAATCAATTCGTTATCTCTCTCTTCAATTTGAGTCAGAGGTCTGTAGACTACAGCAATATGGATGACAGTGCCATCTCCTCTTTCCAACGCAATCCAGAGAGCTTCTTCTTTTCCCCATGTTCCCTGCATTTCAGTAGCTTTAATATTGTTTTTGACATACAAGGCTACTCCACCTCCTTTTCCATTTTCTCTGTCTCTTCTGAATAGATTATAGCCAGCTATGGCTATATCCCAATCGTGCGATTCATTAAACCAGGTTTCTGTAATGGCCACAATGTCCAAATTGGTTTCCACCATTAAGGCTGCCAGGTCTGGAATTTTGTTGGCTAAGCTTCGAGCATTTGTGCTCATTGCTTTCCAGCATTTTCTTGGCTTGTGTGTATTTTGCATTGATTTTGTTCTGCCTACTTCTTCCCACGTGTTTTTGATGTGTGGTGTAAAAGTGTGGCTGTTTCTGATGGTGTTCTGCTTTTGCTGGGGGTGGCATGCAGATGTTGACCTTCCACATCTGTCACCCCCTTTTCCTAGTTTAAATGCATATCCACATACTGCCTGAATTTTTCACATAGGATTCTTTTCCCTGTGACAGAGAGATGTAGACCATCAGCACAGTATAGTCTCTTGTTGGTCCATCTGTTGTCCCAGTTGCCAATAAATCTGAATGCTTCTTGTTTGCACCAGCTCTGGAGCCATGTATTAAAGCTGTTAATGCGATGCAGCCTTTTTGTCCCCTTACCAAGAACAGGTAGAACTTCTGAGAATGCAACAGTGTTAACAACGCGCTTGAGTTTCTCTCCCAGAGATTGGAAGTCCTTTTGGGCTGTGGAGGCACTGTTCCTAGCCAGGTCGTTTGTGCCTAAGTGGATAATAACATCAAGTTTGGAGTGTTCACTTTTTGCTCTAAGTAATTCAACAACTTGGTTTGTATTCCTGCTGGCTGAAGAGCCTGGTAGGCGCATGACTATCTTCTCTCCTTTGAGCTGTGTTCCCATGTTAGTGCCTCTGATGATGGAATCTCCAAGTAGTAGTAGTTTTCTGTTTGGTGAGGTTTTCTTCATATTTGGTGCTTTAGCAGGGGATTGGGCATTGTCTGACTCATTTAAGGGCTCTTCAGTTTCTTTGGATTGGGCATCCTCATTAGCCAAGGCAGAGAAGGCATTATGCAGGGATATCTCTTGATGTACAGGATGTCTCTGTGTTACAGGTTGCAATCTACCAGAACCCACTGTGATCCATTTGTTCCTAGGGCATTTGATTCTTTGTGGGAGCGGTGGTGGACTTTGTTCAGTTTGTATCCTAGAAGAGGTGCGCTTCATTGCAGCCAGTTCCTCCCTCAGTAGAGACACTTCTTTATACATGGCAGCTAGGTCTTTCCTTAGTAGAGTCAGTTCTTCATGCATGGCAGCTGACTTTAGGCATATAGGACAAGCTCTTAGGCTCCAAATGATTTGTCTTTGAATGAAAGTACCGCAGTTATTGCACTGAATACAAGACATGTTATTTATGCAGTCCCAGAAGAGGAAGAAGAAGAAAGATGAAGAAGATGTGGCTTTTAATCCAGGTTAGGAACAATAGATGGCACGTATGTGACCACTATATAGGTAATGTAGCCCCTGGGGTGGGTGGGGCGAGGGGTGGGGTGGGCAGGAACCTAAGTGTCTTTGGCCAGTAGGCTGTTCCTGAACTGTGGGCACACACAGTACTCTTTAGAAGAGAGTCACCAACCCTCACGACCCTTTGCTTCCTTGTGGTCCCTGATTCTGCAACTTTGGAGTGCTTGAGCTCTGGTTCTTCCCGTTCCTGGTATGTTTCCACCTCCTCCATTTCCAGGGCTGCATATTGCTTCTGAATTTGAGGGTTGAAGAAGTTGGAATGTCAATTCTGCAGATTCTAGTGACTCAAGTCCATCTCTCTTCATTCTGTAGCATACCATCTTTAATATATGTCAGAGATCTTGGATGCCTCAAGAACAATCTCATCAATGTACTTCTCACGGTCACAGATGCTGCTCAACCTTGCAACCTCTTCTCTGAGCTCCTCCACTTGTTTCGTGAGGGCTTCAGTTGGCAGACATCATGCACATTACTTGTCCTTTGACTGGGATTGGGCTGTCCGTATGGATTAAGACAGAAGCTGCAATGGAGCAACAGCTTTGGCAACAAGATTCTTCCCATCCATAGCTCAGTTGTTGGAGCTGTGGTACCTGTTGAAGGAAATGAGAAAGGGCATGCTGCACGCATGCTCTGTCCAAGCTCTCCCTATGGGCATGCCCACTAGCAAAGTATGTGCTCTGATGCCAAAGCAAATACTTTTACACTGGCTACATACGAGATTTGGGAAGTCCAAAAAGGGGTCTCTACTTTAAACTTAAGTGCCTATGTGTCTTCATAAATTAGGCTCCAATGGCATACAAATTCCCACATACAAATTCAGACCTGCTCAAAAAAAGTGTAAAATTTTTACATATACAGTATTCTATGCATGTCCACATTTATAATTCAACTCCATGTCTGCTCTTCCCAAACAAGGCTCCTAAGACCACTTACATAGATCATCTTTAAGCATGCACTTTTTTCTTTCTTTTTTTTTTTTACACATGCATATATGATCACACAACTTTACAAAGCCCCTTTTGCACATGTGAAAAAGGGTTTCTATGTGCACAAAGCATTACAAATTTAGCTTCTTGGGCATGGGACCACCTATTGTAACTAAAGGCAAATCACTCTAGTTTGGATATGGAAATCATTTAATTTGAAATCCAAATCTAAACAGGAAAAGTGTTATATTCTAATTTTATTTTAATTTGATATTTTTGTTGTGCTTGTATTACTAGTTTTCTACTATATTCACCATATAAGCAGAGAGTTTAAACTTTTGCAGTTTGAAACAGCTAAGCCTGTCATTTAGGTGGGTTTACAAGGGGTGGGTTTACAAGGAAAGCACAGTTACTTACCTGTAACAGGTGATCTCTGGGAACAGCAGGAATTAGTCATCACATATGGGTACGTCGGTACCGACGGAGCCTGCGCGGGAAAGCTCCCCAGCTTTTCAGATTAAAAGCTTTTGGGGCCTCCCACTGCACATGCGCGCTGCCTTCCCGCCTTCCTGACCAGCTCTCGTCAGTTCGAGTTTAAAGCTGAGACAATAGAGAGAGAGGACAGGAAGATAGATAGATAGAGATACAACTCCTAGGGGAGGTGGGTGGGTTGTGATGACTAATTCCTGCTGTTCCCAGAGATCACCTGTTACAGGTAAGTAACTGTGCTATCTCCAGGAACAAGCAGGAATAAGTCATCACATATGGGGACTCCCTAGCTAAGATGCCTGGGAGATTCCCCTCCAAGGGTAAACCATCTTCGTATGGATCTCAGGCATCCATCCAGGGAAGGTGGGCAGGAGTTGTTTAAGTATGGAACAGGTGTTTGAGGACAGCCTGAGCAAACAAGGCATCCCGGCGGGAGTCCTTGCCCAAGCAGTAATGGGCTGTGAAGGTATGAACCGAGGCCCAAGTGGCTGCTCGACAGATCTGATCTATGGACACAGAGTGAAGATGAGCCATAGAAGTGGCCATGGCTCTCACATTGTGAGCTGTGACATGGCCCTCCAGAGAAATGTTCTTACTCTGGTAAGCAAAAGAAATACACTGAGCGATCCAATTGGAAAGTGTACGCTTGGTGACTGGAAGTCCCAAATGAGAAGGATCAAAAGCCACGAAAAGTTGGGAAGAATTTCGATGTGGTTGAGTCCTGTTGAGGTAAAAGGCAAGAGCTCTTTTACAATCCAGAGTATGAAGGTTCCTCTCTGCACTGGATGCATGAGGAGCCGGGAAAAAGACAGGTAGAGATACCTCTTGATTAAGATGAAAAGGCGAGACCACTTTGGGCATAAAGTGGGGATTCGTCCTAAGGACCACCTTATCATGATGAAACCTAGTATAAGGTGGATGAGCCACTAAAGCCTGCAGTTCACTGATGCGGCGAGCCGAAGTGACTGCAATAAGGAAAACAACCTTCCAGGAAAGAAATTTGAAGGAGGTAGAGTCCAAAGGCTCAAAAGGTGGCTTCATAAGCTGACCTAGAACTAGGTTCAAATCCCATGCTACCGGGGGAGGTCGGATGGGAGGTTTAGTTAGGGTCAGGCCTCTCATGAAACGTGCAACAAGAGGATGAGAGGAGACAGGTTGTCCATTTATAGGTTTTAAGGATGCTGCAATAGCACTCAAATGGACCCTTACTGAATTCGTCTTAAGGCCTGCATTTGAAAGATGCAGGAGATAGTCCAAGAGGGAATTCAAAGGAAGTGCTAGAGGGTCAAGACCCTGCTGAGCACACCAAATGGAAAAACGCTTCCATTTGAAAGCATAAGAACGCCTCGTGGAAGGTTTCCTAGAGGCATGAAGGATATCTTTCACAGGCTGAGAAAGACTAAAGTCTTGAAGATTAAGGCCTTCAGTAACCAAGCTCTGAGATGTAGGGATTTGGGGTTTGGGTGCCACAAAGTCCCCTTCTCCTGAGACAGGAGGTCTGGCGCAGCTCCCAGGTCCAGGGAGGATCCCTGGGAGAGATGCAGAAGTAGAGGGAACCACACCTGGCGTGGCCAGCGGGGAGCTATGAGGATCATAGTCCCGTGATCCCTCTGGAGCTTGAACAGAGTCTTGGATATTAGAGGAATGGGTGGAAAGGCATAGAGGAATTCCTGACCCCAATGCAGGAGGAAGGCATCGTGGGCCTGAGCTCCCTGACACTGAGTTCTGGAACAGAACCGGGGAAGTTTGGCATTCCACGGACTTGCAAAGAGGTCTATGTCCGGGGTCCCCCATTCCTGAAAGATTCTGCGTATCTGGTCCATATGTAGGGACCATTCGTGTGGAAGCAGAACTCGACTGAGTCTGTCCGCACGAGAGTTTTGAACTCCTGGAAGATACACTGCAAAAAGGTGAATTTGATGCTCTCTGGCGAAGGCCCATAATCTGAGAGCTTCGTTGCAAAGCGACAGAGAGCCTGTCCCTCCTTGTTTGTTTATATAGAACATGGCTACCTGATTGTCTGTCTGAACTAGGACAGTCAGGTTGACAAGGAGGGTATAGAAGACCTTGAGGGCAAGGTAAATTGCTCGCAGTTCCAGGAGGTTGATATGAAGGGTGGTCTCCTGTGGAGACCAAGTGCCCTGAGTGGAGAGGTTCTGAAGATGAGCTCCCCACCCTGTCTGGGTGGCATCTGTTGTGAGGGTTGCTTGGGGCAACAAAGGTTGGAAGGGGGCCCCCAACAACAGATTCTTGGTGGATGTCCACCATTGGAGGGACCAAAACAGACGGCTTGAGGTGAGTATTTGGTCGGAGAGCGCTCCAGATACTTGAGTCCACTGGGTGGCCAAGGTCCATTGAGCTGCTCTCATATGCAGACGAGCGTAGGGCACCACATGTACCGTGGAGGCCATGTGGCCCAGAAGTCGCAGCATTTCCCGGGCTGTCAAATGACTGCTGGACTGAGCTTGGGAGGCCAAACTCAGCAGGCGTTGGGCCCTGAGCTGAGGCAGGTAGGCCCTCGCAGTGATGGTGTCTAACTGGGCCCCTATGAACTCGAGAGACTGAGTAGGGATAAGTTGAGACTTGGGAAGGTTTACTACCAGTCCCAGATACTGCAGAAGACGCCTTGTGCGGTCCAGGGAAATTTGGGCCTGGGACTGAGATGGAGCTCGGATGAGCCAGTCGTCCAGGTATGGGAATATGAAAATTCCCAGGCCTCTTAGAAAGGCAGCTACGACTGCCATGCATTTGGTGAACACTCTTGGAGCAGAGGCTAGACCGAAGGGGAGTACTCTGTACTGGAAATGTTGTCCCTGAAACAGAAATCGAAGGTATTTTCTGTGGGATGGGTGGATGAGTATGTGTGTATACGCATCCTTTAGGTCTAGAGAACAAAGCCAATCCTGACTCTGAAGGTATGGAAGGAGAATGCCCAGAGAAAGCATTTTGAATTTCTCCTTGAAAAGAAATTTGTTCAATTCTCTCAGATCTAGAATTGGTCTGAAGCCCTCTGTCTTCTTTGGTATTAGAAAATAAGGGGAGTAGAATCCCGTCCCCTGTTGAAGAAGAGGGACCTCCTCTATTGCCCCTTGGGCAAGGAGGGAGGAGACTCCCTGACCCAAGAGGGTCAGGAGAGATGGGGGAGAATTGAACTGCCTCACCATAGTATAAGGAGGAAGGTCGGAAAAATGGAGTTTGTAACCCTCTCTGATGATAAGAGAGGGTCCATTGCTCTGATGTAATTTGCTCCCATCTGGGAGCAAAGTGAGCTAACCTTCCGGGTATGGTGAGGGGCTCTGGTTGTTCTAGAGCCAGAAAAGTTAAGTTCTCTAGGGGCAAGTCAAAACCCCTGAGGGGGTTGAGCCTGCTGAGGCGTAGCAGACGCCGCAGGCTTTGACCTTGCCTGTTTAGGTTGCTGACGTTTAGCAGCAAAACGAGGCTGAGAGGATTGTTGGCCAGTATTTGTGGAAAATCTGGACTTCTTGTAATAAGGCCTCTTAAAAGACTTCTTTTTGGCAGGAGTGGAGGTAGACTTAGAAAGTCTATCTAAGGTGGCATTTTCTGCGTCCATTTGAATGGCCTTAATTTGCCACTCCTCACCAAATAAGTTCTCACCTGTACAGGGCAGATTCCGTAAGCCATCTAGGACCCAAGGTTCTAGATCAGAAGCCTGGAGCCAAGCAAGACGTCGGGCTGCTATAGCAATGCCCGAAGCCCTACCAGCACCCTCAAAGGAATCAAAATCTGCCCTGTTGGAGAACTTTGAAATATCCAAAAGGTGTTTCACTAAGAAAATGAACTCCTCCCTTTTATCCTCAGGCATGAAGGGGGCAAAATGCCGAACTTTTAGAGCGATTTCACTGAGAAACATGCCCATGTAAAGACTATAGGAATTAATCCTGGCTATAAGCATAGTAGCCTGGAAAATTTTCTTGCCAAAAGAGTCTAGAGTCTTACATTCTCGCCCTGGAGGAGTAGAAGAGTGCCTTTTGGTACTCTTTATCTTCTTCATTGCAGACTTCACCACAATAGAATGGTGAGGCAACTGGGTTTTTTGGAAACCAGGAGAAGGGGGGACACGGTACATGGTGTCCAACCTGCGAGAAGAAGGAGACAATGTTAGAGGAGCCTCCCATAAGTCCATCAAGTGTTCTTGAAGGATTTCATGGATAGGCAGGGTGACTGCCTCTTTAAGAGACTTAGAGTATCCTAAAATATCCAGTTTCTTTGATCTGGGTTCCTTTTCAGAGGATGAAGCAATAGAAAGACCTTTAGCTATTTCTATGATGAAGTCCTGAAAGGACAAATCATCTGGTGGAGACATTCTGCTTTTAGGAGAAGAAGGCTCCTCAGGAAGATCAAGGGAGAACTCATCAGAATCATCAGAGGAGATAAAATCCTCTGAAGAAGCAGAGTATCCTCTATGTGCTTCCAACGCACGATACGCATACCGTTCGGTATCGACATCGGGCGTACCGGGTATGGGATCGGTACCGGGCAAAAGCCCGGATCCGGCATGCGGAACCGATCTGCGTTTGGAAGACGATGGCCTCGGTTCCGGTATGGAAGCCATTACCGGAACCGGACCCGGTACCGCTGGCCGTGGTACCGAGGGCGTAGCAGCATTAATAAAAGCCAGAATGGCCTGCTGCATGACTTGGACAGTATTGCCCATAGACGCCACTGCTGCCTGGATGTCGGTACCGGTATGGGCCGGTACCCCAGAGCAGCACAACAGGTGATCTGTCGAGGCCGCGCCATCGATGTCAACCTGTGACCCCATGATTGCTTTGGAGGCCGGAACCTCCCGCCGGGGTTTTTTGGCCTGGGCAGAATCCTCGAACTCAGAATTGAGAGCCTCTCGATCTTTAGAAAGAGATTTGCTTTTAGAGGATTTGCCCACTGGAGTTTTGGTTACCTGAGATCCATCCGGAGAGGAAGACCTGGATGACTGTGATGCTTCTGAAGGAAACAGCACATGGAACTTGTTGGCCCGGTTCTGCAATCCACGTTTCGACATCTGGGAGCAGGATGGGCAGTCCGGTATGGAATGGTCAGGTCCTAAACAATTAAGACACCATTCATGGGTGTCTGTAACAGGAATGACAGCACTGCACTTGGTACACTTTTTAAAAGCAGGAACTGGCTTCTCCATGAGGAGAATTTGTGTAGGCCTGAAGGCCTAACAAAGTACCAAGCTGTGCTGAAGAAAAGAAAAATATATATATATTATTTTTTTTTAAAGAAAGAAAGAGAGACCGGCAGTACCAGTTTCAGAATGGGGAAGGCAGGTACGCGGTCTAAAGAAAACAATAAAATTAACAATTTCTTCAGCAGTGACAGGAACACGACCTGCTGGCTCCGCGGAAAAAAAGAAACTGACGAGAGCTGGTCAGGAAGGCGGGAAGGCAGCGCGCATGTGCAGTGGGAGGCCCCAAAAGCTTTTAATCTGAAAAGCTGGGGAGCTTTCCCGCGCGGGCTCCGTCGGTACCGACGTACCCATATGTGATGACTTATTCCTGCTTGTTCCTGGAGATATATCGATACATCGGGAAGATGTATTACAACTATTAGATAAACTGAAGAGTAGCAAATCACCTGGGCCGGAGGGTATACATCCAAGGGTGCTGAACGAACTGAAATATGAGATTGCAGACCTGCTATTAGTAATCTGTGAACTATCATTAAAATCATCTCTAATACCTGAAGATTGGAGGATCACCAATGTAACACCAATTTTTAAAAAGGGTTCCAGGGGTGATCCGGGAAACTACAGACCAGTGAGTCTGACGTCAGTACCGGGAAAAATGGTAGAAACCATCATAAAGAATAAAATTACTCAGCATGTAGATAGTCATGGCCTAATGGGAGACAGCCAACATGGCTTTAGACAGGGAAGATCTTGTCTGACTAATCTCTTATGTTTTTTTGAAGGTGTGAATAAACACGTGGACAAAGGTGAGTCGGTTGATATAGTGTATCTGGACTTTCAGAAAGCCTTTGACAAGTTCCCTCATCAGAGACTTTTGGCAAAACTAAAAAGTCATGGGATAGGAGGCAGTGTACTACTGTGGATCAGGAACTGGTTAAAAAATAGAAAGCAGAGGGTAGGGCTAAATGGCCAATTTTCCCAATGGAGAAATGTGAATAGTGGTGTACCCCAGGGATCTGTGCTGGGTCCGCTGCTTTTTGACATATTCATAAATGACCATAAAAGTGGAACAACAAGTGAGGTTATCAAATTTGCAGATGACACAAAACTATTTAAAGTTGTTAAAACCCAAGAGGATTGTGGAAAATTGCAAGAGGATCTTGATAAATTGGAAGACTGGGCATCAAAATGGCAGATGAAATTTAATGTGGACAAGTGCAAAGTTATGCACCTAGGGAAGAACAACCCAAACTATGGTTACACGATGCAAGGTTCCACATTAGGAACCACCACCCAGGAAAACGATTTAGGTGTCATTGTGGATAACATGTCAAAACCCTCCGCCCAGTGTGCAGCGGCGGCTAAGAGAGCAAATAGAATGCTAGGTATCATAAGGAAAGGAATGGAAAATAAAACAAAAGATATTATAATGCCTCTATATCGTTCCATGGTGAGACCGCACCTTGAATATTGTGTGCAATTCTGGTCGCCGTATCTTAAAAAGGATATAGTAATATTAGAAAAGGTTCAGAGAAGAGCCACCAAAATGGTAAAGGGGATGGAAGGATACTCCTATGAAGAAAGGCTAAAAAGGTTAGGGCTCTTTAACCTGGAAAAGAGACGGCTGAGGGGAGATATGATATATGTCTATAAATTAATGAACGGAGTGGAACGGGTAAACGTAGATCGTTTGTTTACGTTATCAGAATATAGCAAGACTAGGGGACATGCAATGAAGCTACAAGGTAAACTATTTAAGACTAATAAAACAAAATATTTTTTCACTCAACGTGTAATCAAACTCTAGAATTTGTTACCGGAAGATGTAGTAAAGGCTGTTAGTGTAGCTGGGTTTAAAAAAGGTTTCGACAAGTTCCTGGAGGAAAGGTCCATAAACCATTATTAAGAAGGGACCCAGGATATCAATGCTTGACCCAGTACAAGCATTGTGGAACCTATGTCTTTTGGGGAAACTGCTAGGTATGTATGACCTAGATTGGCCACTGCTGGAAACAGGATACTGGGCTTGATCGATCTTGGTCTGACCCAGTATGGCATATCTTATGTTCTTATGTTCGCTTAAATGAAAGGAAAAAAATCACTAACATATTAGAAGATACTCCAATATACTTTAGGAGGAGTAAATGGTTAGGAAATATAACTGTCTATAGAGATAACTAACCAAGATAAAATTCTGAATGTAAAATAAAAGAATAAACTGAATTTTTAAAAAAATATTTTGTGGTCCATTTCCTTAAGAGATTCAGTAAATGAAGTCATTTGACATCCACTCACTCAACTGAAAAGTACATGCTCGGTTAGACTGTCAACTAATGCACCAGGGCCGGCCCAGTCCATTGAGCAAGAATGTTGTTTACACAGGGTCCCTTGTTTCAGGGGGCCCCGCGCAAACATTCTTAATTAAAAGTCAAGGTAAATTTAAAAAAAAACAAAAAACTGGCTGCTGCCGCTGCCACCACAGATCGGCAGAATCAAGTGTCCCGCGGCCCCCCCCCCCCCCGCCTGCCCGGCAGAGCCCTCGTTGCATCAAGTCTCTCGGCATCGGCTTTCAGAGCCGCGAAGAGAGTTTCCCTCTTGCGGCTCTGTTAAGCCCGCCGGTGCTGATGGGAAACAGGCATCTCTTCGCGGCTCTGAAAGCCGGCACAGAGGGGAGTGATTCAACGAGGGCTATGCCGGGCAGGCTGGGGGGGCCGCGGGACACTTGATTCTGCTGCTGCTACGGCGGCAGCGGCAGCAGCAGCAGTTTTTTGTTTTGTTTTGTTTTGTTGTTTTATTTTCCCTGGGTTGATGGGGGGGGAAGGGGGGTTAGGACTGGTAATGGGCTATGGGCTGATGGGGGGGTTAGGACTGGTAATGGGCTATGGGGGGGCTAGGACTGGAAATGGACTGATGGAGAGGGTTAGGACTGTAGGTGGGATGATGGGGGGTTAGGACTGGTAATGGGCTATGGGGGTGCTAAGACTGGAAATGGGCTGATGGGGGGTTAGGACTGGAAGTGGGCTGGTGGGAGGTTAGGACTGGTAATGGGCTATGGGGGTTAGGACTGGTAATGGGATATGGGTGGGGGGGCTAGGACCGGAAATGGGCTGATGGGGAGGATTAGGACTGGAAGTGGGCTGATGGGGGGGTTAGGACTGGTAATGGGCTATGGGGGGCTAGGAATGGAAATGGGCTGATGGGGAGGGTTAGGACTAGAAATGGGGTGATGGGGGGGTTAGGACTGGTAATGGGCTATGGGGGGCTAGGACTGGTAATGGTTTGGGGGGTTGCTAGGACTGGTAATGGGTTGGGGGGTTGCTAGGACTGGTAATGGCTTGGGGGGTTGCTAGGACTGGAAATGGGATGAGTGGAAGGGGGGCTTGAACTGCAAATAGCTGATGGGGATGGGGATGGGGGTTTGGAATGGAAATGGGTCGTGAGGGGAGGGAGCTAGGACTGGAAATGGGCTGAGTTGGGGGGGGAGCTAGGACAGGAAATGGTCTGGTGGAGAGGCTAGGATAGGACTGGAAATGTGCTGTGGTGGGGGCTTGGATTGAAATGGACTCATGGAGGGGCTAGAACTGGAAGTAGGCTCATGGGGGTTTGGATTGGAAATGGGCTGAGTGGAGGGGAGCTAGGATTTAACATGGGCTGATGGTGGGGCTAGGAAATGACTAGAAATGGGATGATGGGGGCTGGAATTGAAAATGAGCTGATGGAGGGACTCAGATAGGACTGTAAATGGATGGAGGAGCTAGGACTGGAAATGGGCTGATTGTGGGGCTAGGATAGGACTGGAAATGGGCTGATGCGGGGACCAGAAGGGAGCGGATGTTTATTTATTTATTTATTTATTTATTTATTTAACAGTATTTCTAAACCGCCTTATCTTAATAATCAAGGTGGTATCACAGCAAGCAATCAGATAAAGTGTGTGTGTTGTACATGCAGTGAGGATAAAACTTAGTTGTGTGAGGGATGTGTTGGGTGCTTGATTTGTTTGAGCTATATACAGGGTGGGCTATTTACAGTGGTGCTAGAATCATATTTTATATATATTCAGTTGTTTGGGAGGATTGGAGTGCTGTTATCCATTCTCTTAGGTTATGTGATGTGACCATAGTGCTCTATGAACAGCATGGTTTTCAGTTGTTTTCTGAAGTCTTTGAGGTCTGGAGTTGCCCTTAGATCGTCCGGTAGATTGTTCCATATTGTTGGAGCAGCCATGGAGAGAGCTCTGTCTGTTGTGTCCTTGCGTGTGTGCTTGTACTCATTTGGGGTGCTGACTCGGTTGCATGTTTGACTTCTTCTGGGACGTGCGCTGGTTTCCGGTTGTATGAGCAGGTGGAGGCTGTTGGCTGATGTGTGTTCTTTTATCTTAAATAGGTTTATGATAGTCTTGTATCTGATGCGAGCAATGATTGGGAGCCAGTGTAAGTCCTTTAGTGTAGGTGTGATGTGCTCCTGCCTTGCGGCTCCGGATATGATTCGAGCTGCAGTGTTTTGTGCCAGCTGTAGTGGTTTGAGAGCTTGTTTTGGTAGTCCGAGGTATATCGGATTGCAGAAGTCCAGTATTGGGGTTATCAGTGCTTGACAGACTGTACGGAAGTGTTCTGGAGCGAGGAGTGGTTTCAGTCTCCTGATGATTCGCATCCTGTAATATGCTTTTTGGATTGTTTTGTCTATGTGTGGTTTGAGGTTGAGTTTACTGTCCAGAGTAACCCCAAGGTATCTCACCTCCGATCTTATCGGTATCGTGGTGCTTTGTATCTTTATGTTTGGTGGGTGTGTGAAGCTTTGGTTTCGAGTGATGATTAAAGCTTCAGTCTTGTTGTAGTTTATAGCTAGATTGTTGTTTTGGCACCACTTCGCCATTTGGGTAAGGCAGTCTGCTATCTTAGAGAAGTCCGGGTTTTCGATTGATATCGGGGAGTATACCATTATATCGTCTGCGTATATTGTGTATTGGATGTTGTTCTCTTTCATAATGTTGCATATTGGTTGGATGTAGATGTTAAAAAGGAGTGCTGAGAGTGCGGATCCTTGTGGTACTCCTTGTTGGACGTTTATGGGCCGGGAGGTGTCCTGTCCCACCTTGACCTGTAGCTGTCTTTCTGTTAGGTACGAGTGGAACCATTTTAGAGTGGTACCGTGTATACCAGTGTTCTTCAGTCTCTCCAGGAGTATATTGTGATCAACTGTGTCGAACGCTGAGGAGATGTCGATGAAGATCATTATAATTCCATTCCTGATGTCGTCAATTATTCTTATGATGCTGTCGAAGAGGTAGATCAGGAGAGTTTCGACTCCATGGTTGGGACGAAATCCGTGTTGGTTGTCGTCGAGAGTTCCGTGTTCGTCAATGTGTTCCTGAAGTTGTAGTTGAACCGTCTTTTCGATTATTTTTGCGAGGAAGGGTATGCTGGAGATTGGTCGGTATGCTGCTGGGTCCTTTTTGTCGAGAGAAGTTTTCTTTGTGATTGGTCTTACTGAGGCAAGCTTTAATTGCTGTGGCATGAGTCCTTGAGTGAGTGAGTTGTGTACCATTTTATGAATGTTTGGTATGAGGCTTGCTTTGGTGGCTTTGACCCATGACACTGGGCAAGGGTCTGTAGGAGCAGTGCTTGTGTTGATTGTGGAGATGATGTCTGATATCTGCTCTTTTGAGGGTGAGTGGAATGTGCCCCAGGTTTTGGGGTGGACGTTCGTTCTGTTGGTTCTACTGGGTGTTGAGCGCTCTGTGGAGTGAAATTTGTCTTTGATGTGGTCGGCGAATATCTGTGGATCCACTTGTATTTCTCTTTCTGCTGCTTGCTCTTTTGTCAGGGTTTTTACTATTTCGAAAAGTTCTCTGGGTTTGTTGATGGAAGAATTTATCAGGTTTGTGTGGAATTCTCTCTTTGATTGGTTGATGTGTTCATTGTATTGTTTTTGCTTTGTTAGGTAAAGATGTTGGTCGGAAGTAGTTTTGTTTTTTCTCCATCTCCGTTCAATTTTCCTGAGCTCCCTCTTTTCCTGTCGTATTTTTGCTGAGTACCATGGTTTGTTTTGTCTCTTGTTGTGGTGTTGTTTCTTGGTCCTGTCAACGGATGGTTTGGCGGCGTTAGCTAGGACATTGTTCCAGTTGGAAACTTGTTCCTCCAGGTCCTCTGAGTCAATGTTCAAGTGTTGTATTGTGTCCTGGATGAATTCGTCCTTGTCAAAGGACTTGAATCGTCTTTGTGTGTGTGTGGGAAGTTCGCTCTTTCGCTTGTCCAGTCTTCTTGTGATTGCAGATTTGTCTCGATTAAGTAATGGTCAGACCATGGTACTGGGGTGATGGTGGGTGTAGAGATTAGGTCTCTTGAAGTTAGGTAGTTTGATGCGAAGATGAGGTCTGGGGATGATCCTAGTCTGTGTGTTGGTGCATTGACTATCTGTGTGAATTGAAGTGATGACATTGCCTGAAGGAAGGCCTCTGCATCTTTTGTATTGGCGGACTTGAGGTTGAAGTCTCCGATTAGTAGTGCTGGTTTGTTGTTTGACGTTATGGCACAGGCTTCTTCGAGTATGAAGGCTAGTTCGTCGGGTGGAGCACGGGGTGCTCTGTAGGTTAGGCAGATTGCAATATTCTTGTTCTTGATGCTAATTGTGTTACACTGCTTTGTATCTGTGAGATTCAGTGTCTTGAACTTGAGTTCTGTTTTTGCTATTATTAGGACTCCTCCTCCACGCTTGTGGATGCGTGGGCAGTTGTATGCTGAGTAGTTGTTCGGTACTAGTTGGATGAGTAGTACACTGTCGGTAGGGTTGAGCCATGTCTCTGTGATGCATATTATGTCTGGCTGTCGCTCTTCAATGTGGTCTACCAGAGTGTGTATCTTGTTGCAGATGGATCTGGCGTTTATGAGCTCAATTGATGTTTTCTTTGTGGAAGAGGTTGTTGCGACTTGTGCTTCCTTAGGGCCGGTGTTGGGGTTTGATTTGTGGGGCTGGAACTAGAAAGGAGCTGATGTTGGGGGAGGCTTAGAATGGGATGGGGCTGGGAGAGTGAAATGGAGAGGGAAAAATATATTTTGTGTGGGAGGGAAGAAAAATTTACAAATGGCCGGGTATTGGGAGAGTAAGTGGGGATTGAGGATGGAGGAGTAAAATTTGAGTAGATTTATTTACATTATCTTATATACCGCGCTATTCTGCATCAGTGCGGTTTACATTGAACAAACTGAAATTACATTGAACAGGGCATTATAACTTGGAGATAACTATTTTACAGGGAACATGGGCTATGGAGGGTTAAGTGGCTTGCCCAAGACCACAAGGAGCACCTGTGGGACTAGAAACCCCAGTCCTTCCGGCCCAAGGTTGCTGTCCTCTAGTGGGATTTGAACCCCCGACCTTCCGGCCTGAAGTACCTTGCCCCAACCACTAGGCTAGGAATGAAATAGGAATGAGGAAAGAGAAAAAGGAGAAAGATTAGTATGTTAAAGCAGATGTAGAGAGAGAATGGAAAAAAACTAGAAGAGAGAAGAAAGGACAAAAGGACAGCAGACAATGGAGAGTTCGCAGAAGACATGAAGAAACCAGAAGAATGGCTGGAGCCATTGCAACTGAAAAAAAATTGCACAAAAGGTAGAAAAATCTCTTTATTTTGAATTTATTAACTGAAATATGTCAGCTCTGGGAAATGTGCATCATTAACGTCTGCGCTTTGTTTAGTACAAGAGGAAATTAATTTATAGTTTTATTTCTACAGTGTTGTACATTCCAAGTTTGGCTTTTGGGTTTCCCAGTTTAATTATTGTCTTCCTATTTCTAAATTGATTCCTTGTTCTTTGTTTGGTGATGGTCTATGTTCTGCATGTGTAACTGAGCTGAGGTATTCTGTTTATGTAGTTTCTATTTGACATTGCCACTTGTTCTCTTTCCCCAGTAGGTCATGTATTATTATTCTCTGAGATGTATTGGTTTAATATTTGCCATGTTGCCTTTTGATAGAGTATGGTGCTTTGTGAGTCCTGGTAGTGCTGTTACAATATGGTGGGTTTGCTATGGGTTCTAAATGAGCAATGTTTGTAGTAGTTCCTAATGTGCCTGGTGGTTGGCACTGGATTATAGTAATGTAGAAATCTTTTAGTCTTTCTTTTTCCATACACTCATTAAGAGGCATGTTTACTAAAAGTTAGTATATGGTAACATCATGCAAATATTTATGCAAATGAGGCCCGCACCGAGTCTCCGTACATGGACCCGCACCACCCTTGGGCCACCCCTGTAATGCACACAAGTGTTGTGTAGTCTTGTTTCTGAACCTTAACTACAAAATTCTCAAACATAAGAACATAAGATATGCCATACTGGATCAGATCAAGGTCCATCAAGCCCAGTATCCTGTTTCCAACAGTGGCCAATCTAGGTCATACGTACCTAGCAGTTTCCCCAAAAGACACAGGCTCCACAATGCTTGTACTGGGTCAAGCATTGATATCCTGGATGCCTTCTTAATAATGGTTTATGAACCTTTCCTCCAGGAACTTGTCCAAACCTTTTTTAAACCCAGCTACACTAAATAGTAATTAGGTCTTACCTGCTAATTAGTGTTCCTGGAGAATCTACAGTCCAGTCCCTGCATCCTGGGGCTGTGCCTCTCCACCCGCAGCCCGGAGACTGAGCCCGCCAATCCTCCGACGCCCATACAACACCCATACAACACACTGGCACCACCCACCAATTCCATCAATTTAGGCAACTTTACCTCGAAAAGAAAAACCCATTTATAACCACAATCCTCCCTATCCATAGTAGAGATGGATAGGGAGGGCAGAGTAGGAAAAGATCAAGAGGTCAAGTAAAACACACAGGTATTGCATTGCATGCAGGAACTGTCAACCAATCTCAACAGGGCATGGACCGATTTGGTCTTTGCCATCATCAACTGTGCTACTCTTTATGCCAAGCTGAAACACAAGTACTAGCTGCAATCCTCAAAATATCTTTCACTTTTATAAACGAATTCTACATTAGATTACTACTTTAAAATCAACAACATGAACCATTCATTATGTCCGAATTCCCTTTTAGTTGTAATTCTGCAATGAAAACAGCCATACCTGATTATACTAGATGTGTGTCCGTGTTCCTCTACCATATAATTTGGAAATGGCTAGAAGTGGGTAAATTAAAATTGGTGTTAAGGTAGAGCCTTCTTTAGACGTTTATAGTTTTGACAGATTGTGAATGATTTTGTTGGGGTGCAGGATCACTGCAAATTTGGTAATTTTCTACTTCTACTAATAATTTATATAGCTCTATAAGGCGCACTCAGCGCTATACAGAGACATGTAAGAGATGGTCCCTGCCCATCGGAACTTACAATCTAGTCAAGACAGACAACAAAGCTGGGGACTAATGTATTTAGGAGAATGGTAAGGAAACACATAATTGGAGAACAGGACACTAAGTGGATCAGGATCCGAAAGCAGTCTCAGAAAGGTGAATTTTTAGCCGGAATTTGAAAAGGGCTATTGGGGGAAGACTCATCAACAACCTTCGCTATGCTGATACCACATTACTGGCTGAAAGTGAAGATGATCTGAAACATTTGCTTCTCACGATCAAAGAACACAGTCTCAAAATGGGCCTGCACCTTAATATAAAGAAAACAAAGATCATGACAACTGGCAAAATCCACAAGTTCATCGTTGAAGGAGAAGAAATTGAAATTGTGGACAACTTTAACCTACTTGGATCAACTATCAATAAAGAAGAAACAAGCAATCAAGAAATACGATGGCGCATTGCTCTTGGCAGAATGGCTATGAAGGACCTAGACAAGATTCTCAAGAGCAGAGATGTCTCTCTCCATACAAAGATTTGACTTGTTCAAGCCATGGTATTTTCAGTAACATCATATGGATGTGAAAGCTGGACAGTGAAAAGACAGACAGGAAGAAAATTGATGCCTTTCAATTATGGTGCTGGTAGCGAATACTGCGTATACCATGGAATGCCCGAAGAACAAACCAGTCAGTACTAGAGGAGATCAAACCTAAGCTTTCTTTAGAAGCTCAGATGACAAGACTTCGACTTTCATACTTTGGACAAATCATGCAAAGAAAGAGATCATTAGAGAAAGACATAATGCTTGGCAAGATAGAAGGTCAACGCAAAAGAGGAAGGTCAGCAATGAGATGGATCGATACAATAAAAGCAGCTACAGGTACCAGTCTGTCAACAATGAGCCGCCTGACTGAAGACTGAACACAGTTTAGGACAATTATCCAAAGAGTTGCCATGAGTCGACACCGACTAGACGGCATTTAACAACAACAGAGATGAAGCCTGATGTACCGACTCGGGTAGTTTATTCCGGGCATAAGGAGCAACAAAGTGGAAAAGTCTGGAGTAGGCAGTGGAAGAGAAGGGCACAGATAGAAGTGATCTGCCAGAAGAGCAGGGTTCCTGTTAGAGATGAGAAGCCATGTAGAATGTGACATTATTTATGTTTTAATTTTTAAAACACAACACAGAGAACATTTTTACAGTTGCCAACACGCAGCACAAAAATACAACAAACTCCCCTCTCCCCCTCCCCCACTGACAACTGCCATACTTCTACTTCTACTAATTATTTATAAAGCACTACAAGGCATACGCAGCGCTGTACAAACATAGATAAAGACAGTCCCTGCTTTTGAGAACTTACAATCTAATTAATACAGACAAGCCCTGTAGTTCTCACAAACGTTTGTCTGTCAGGACACAGCTGACGGACAATGCTCACATATGTGACACCACACACATCACCCTCGCTGACCTTTGGCCTGAACACTACATAGTAGTTATGAGTTAAATGTAAACAAGCTCTGCATCCACAAATCCCTACCTCCCCCCAACAACAGCTGCAGATCAGACCTAAGACATTTCGCCATAGAAGTCACTATACAAAAGATATTCAGATTCTTACTTCATCTGAGTAACAGCAACATAAATCTCTCCACTACCAGGCATATTGTGAAATAACAAAAAACCTGAAAAACATTTGACCATTTACACATGGAACAAATATGCCATACGATACCAGCACTAATTGCTATGATTCAAACAAGAACTCCACCTGTAAATAGGCAGCAATATAAATATTACATTGGATCCTAGAACACCAGTACACCAATTATTGGTAAAGCAGAACAAGATGGACTGCTACACATCTCTATACAAGCTACATGCTAAGAATTCCACAGCTCTATCACAGGCAAACCACATACACAGAAAAAAAGGGGCCACATGTTAGAAATAACACAAAGACAAAACTGGGAATCCAAGAAATCAAACTCAGCAGGTACTGCAACATTGGAGAAATAAACATAGAAATACATTTTGTCTTGTACTGAACAAAATACAGACATCAACAATGCACATTTCCCAAAGCTAATATATTCTAGTTAATTTGGGTTCTGATGGATGCTTCCAAATGGCCCAGGCTGACCTTCCATAGTATGATGGGCTTGATGGACCATTAGTCTAAGCCAAATTGACAGTTCTTATATTCTTATTGTGGCAAGTAATTTTCATGTATTTTTAGTACTAGATTTTACAAGTCCCCACAGGTCCCTTTCTTCATATTCTTAATAACTTAAGAATAAAACATAAAAAGGTATCTTCATTCATTTTATTTTAACTGGAGTTTTAAGTTGATTGAATTTTTAAAGCTTTATCATCAAAAGGTGTTTTCAGCAGCAACTCATTTGAAGAGAAGTGCCATAATATTCACAAATACATAGTATCTTTGTCTTCCAGGTACAGATAAAAATGTTATTTATGACATCTCAGAACAACCTAGAATGCACTCTGCAGAATAATGTTAATTCAATAAATCCTAAATTGCCAATGCAAACATATATTTTGGATGACAAACTGCTGGTTGACAGATAAGGGACCTCTTGACCCACTCAGCCAGCCCATTTGCCACTGGCAATCCATTACAGCCTATGTTGCTCTAACAAGTGGATTGAGGCACAAGGCCATACTTGTTAAATGTCTTATATTCTATTTGTTACTACATAAATGAAGAATTCCACAACTTGATTCACACAGAGGATTTTCTTTCCCCCACTAGTCCTCAATCTAAATCACGACATAGCATCACCTGCTTGCTTGGCAGAGCAACACCAGTCTTTTCAGGAACAGTTCCAATGATTTATTTTGACGTTTGTACAGGACTCAGTGTCAGGGTATTTTAAAGCAAATATATAGAGGTAAAGGGGTGCTCCCAGGGGCATATTTCGGTCAAAAGGAGTATAGCATATGTGCAAGTGGTATTTTCAAATTTCCGTGCACACTTTACTAGTAAAATCTGCCCTTAGAAAAAGCAGGTGCAAATGACTGCATGTACTTTGAACCCATGACAAGTTTTATAGAGAAAGTATGTGTGTACTTTCAATCTTCTGAAAACCTGACTGGTGAAGTAGTATTCAAGGAATGGCTTGAAAACCACCACACTAGACCTTATGATGAAAAACACTTTTTATTAGGAATGTGCATACATTTGCAATGGAATGGGGAATGTTAATGGTATTTCTCATTTCGTTTTGCATTATTTTCAAATGAAAATGAAACAAGAAATGCCCAAAATTTCATCACTTCCCAGGTTTTGTTAATAGTTATCACTTAATAATGCACAGTACTGGTCAAATAGTGCACACTATTAAGCCACAGCGTGCTCTGTTATGCAACAGTGCATGCTATTCATGTATAAATAGCTTGCACTAGTAAGCAATAGAATGCACTATTGCTCAATAATGAGCACTATTAAACAATAGTGCACATTAGTAATGAAACCTGGGAAGTGACAAAAAAAGCACAAACTAAATGAAACAAAAGTTGTTGCACAGTCAACGTAAAACAAAATGAATTATTTTTTCCTACGCACCTCTACTTTTTATTACAGATTAGCACACTGTTATCCCCACACTAATTGCGTCAGAGATTGACATCATCATGCAACATAACATATTTTCAAAAATGTCTTAAAATTGGGAGAGTGGAGCTCAGCTGATCGGGCAGAGGAGAGCACCTGCGGGCTGTAGACGCTGTGAGTGACGTCCTGCGTCTGTGCATTTAATCCAGCCTTCAGCCGTGGGACGCCGGAGAGTGGAGCTCAGCTGATCGGGCAGAGGAGAGCACCTGCGGGCTGTAGACGCTGTGAGTGACATCCTGCGTCTGTGCATTTAATCCAGCCTTCAGCCGTGGGACGCCGGAGAGTGGAGCTCAGCTGATCGGGCAGAGGAGAGCACCTGCGGGCTGTAGACGCTGTGAGTGACGTCCTGCGTCTGTGCATTTAATCCAGCCTTCAGCCATGGGACGCCGGAGAGTGGAGCTCAGCTGATCGGGCAGAGGAGAGCACCTGCGGGCTGTAGACGCTGTGAGTGACGTCCTGCGTCTGTGCATTTAATCCAGCCTTGAGCCACGGGACGCCGGAGAGTGGAGCTCAGCTGATCGGGCAGAGGAGAGCACCTGCGCGCTGTAGACGCTGTGAGTGACGTCCTGCGTCTGTGCATTTAATCCAGCCTTGAGCCGCGGGCGCGTCCTTTGGGCGCGTGCCTGAAGGGGCGTGCCTGAAGGGGCAGGCCACGCCCGTTTGGAGCCCCTTCGGAGTTTTTCGGAGATTGGAGGAGCTACGGCTGTGTGAACGGCAATGGGGAAGAGAAGGAAGAAGAATTTTGTAACTGCCTCGAATACGAAAGCCCAGAAGAACGAAGGCCCT
Organism: Ichthyophis bannanicus; assembly: GCA_033557465.1. Taxonomy (NCBI): domain Eukaryota; kingdom Metazoa; phylum Chordata; class Amphibia; order Gymnophiona; family Ichthyophiidae; genus Ichthyophis; species Ichthyophis bannanicus. The sequence continues at coordinate 161,696,319 of CM066035.1, read as the reverse complement.
ATGGATAGGCATCTAGTGAAACGGGTCCTGGAAGATAACAGCAGTTTTGAGGCCTCTTCCTCGGTGAGTACTCCCTCATTGTCTGCCTCCTCCCCAATAGGGGTGTCTACCCTTCCCCATTCGTCACAAGAGCAGAGAGTCCCGCCGAATGACGGAGCGATAAGAGCACCGTCAATAGTTTCGCCAGTACCAGAGTTGGGACTGTCTTCAGAAGATGTAATTGTATCAACTGTGAAGGTCCCTGTACCCAAAGTGATTCATGTCCCGCCCTTGGTGGGGGGTGAAAGGACTTCCTTATCTCCTCCTCAGGATGTGACACCAAAGGATATTTGGGCGGTAGTTTCACGAACTGAAGCAGTCCTTACAGGAACTATGGGACAAATTGAAGAATTCACTAAAGAATCTGTTGCTAAATTTATGGATTATGATGTACAATTAGGGCAGATAGGGGAATGACTGGGTCAGATAGAAGCGAAGGTGGGTACTGTGCAAGCAGTCTCTGTCGCTTCGGTAAAAGAGAGTTTGTATTTTCATAAGCAATTTGAGGTTTGTGAGAATATGATGCGTGTAAGGAATTTGAGGTTTTTGAATTTCCCTATAACGCATTATCTCTCCCCACTTATTTTATTTCACAAATATTTAAAGGAAGTATTACTTTTTGATCAACCGGAGATGTTTAAGGTTGCTAACATTTATTATGTTCCTAGAAATAAAAAAGTGTTTACTGTGGAAAGTGTTGGGGCTGTCCAGGAAAGTTCTCCTCAGACCCTAGATATTTCTGATTTCCTTGAGTCCTCTCTAGATATTATTGCTGCTCGTGCAACTTTAGTAGTTACTTTTTTATCCGAGATGGACAAGAATCTTATTTTGAAATCTTATTTTCCAAAAAAGATGAATTTATTTTGTGGCCAGAAAGTGTTGCTCTTCCCTGATGTGTCACGGATAACCCAGATGCGCCGCAAGGCGTTTTTGGAATTCAAAGAGCGGACATTGGCAGTGGGAGCTTCGTTTTTTCTTAAGTTCCCCTGTAAATGTGTAGTAGGCTATTCGGGGAAGAGCTATAGCTTTTTGGAACCTGATCATTTATTGGTTTTTCTGACTTCTCTTGAGCCCTTGGTTCCAGTGACGAATTAGTAATATAGGGTATAAAATACGTTTAGTTCTTGCTCTGCTAAAGTTTAATGTGATTATGTAATGTGTTTCTTTATATAATTGGATTTCCACTCTCCCGTAATGTGGACTTGTATGTTTGATGTGGTTGGGTGGTGGTTGGCCTTTGGGCTATCCCTTCCCTTGATTGTATTTTTTGTTATGTTTTCTTCATATTGCCTTTTTTTTTTATTCTGTATGTAAAATATAGAAATTCAATAAATAAAAAATAAATAAAAAATGTCTTAAAATTATATTTCATGGTCTTATTTCCTATCTCCTTATGTTCTTATATCATCTTGCTTTCTTGATTTTTGTTTTCACATCATTTTCCTTGCACTTTTTGTTTTTTATCTTATTCATGTTTCTTCATTTTATTTTATATTTCTTTTCTAGTCAGGTCTAAATTTTTTTCTACATCTCTCACTTTGATTTTTCATTCTCCTAAGCATTCTATATTTTCTTGCTGTGTACTCACTCATTTCTCTTGCTTTTATCTATGTTGTTCCCTCAGTCCCAGCCATCATTATTTTGCATTTTGTCTTGTTCTAGCTTTCCTTTATTCTCTTAAGAAAACATAAGACATTAGTAAAGTGATCTCTATTTCTTATTTGTCTCAGTTTTCTCCACTCACTCTATTAGTTGGGCGTTGGAGCTGGCAGGATGGGCTCTGTTGAAGCCAAGTGCTATATTCATAAAACCTCAGAAAAGTAAAAAAAAATCGGACCTTAAACCATAGGAAAAATCTTCCATCAAGTGTATTCACAACCTCCTATACAAGATAAAGATGCTCCAAAAAATATTCAAAACATATGTCAGACAAAAGATAATGAGGTATTGATGTGAAGTCTTCAGATTTTCACATCACCAGGATGCAGTAGAAATCACTGGACTGTTGTAGAAATGGACATTGATCATTCAGATAAATGTTTCTATAGTTATTAATGACCCTGAAGCAGAACTAATTGCAGGCATTAGAAATGTAATAAGCACTACAAGTCACATAAAAAGAATAAAAAGGACATGTTTGAGGATGCTTGTTGATTGTTGTTGTTAAGTGACGTCAAGTCGGCGTCAACTCATGGCGACCCCCTGGATAGTTGTCCTAAATTGTGTTTGATCTTCAGTCAGGCAGCTCATTGTTGACAGACTGGTACCCAGAGCTGCTGTTATTGTACCGATCCATCTCATTGCTGACCTTCCTCTTCTGTGTTGACCTTTTACCTTGCCAAGCATGATGTCGTTCTCTAATTATCTCTCTCTTCACATGATGTATCCAAAGACTGAAAGTCGAAGTCTTGTCATCTGAGCTTTTAAAGAAAGCTTAGGTTTGATCTCCTCTAGTACTGATTGGTTTGTTCTTCGAGCAGTCCATGGTATATACAGTATTCATCGCCAGCACCATAATTCAAAGGCATCAATTTTCTTCTTGTCTGTCTTTTTCACTGTTGATAGCTACCTCAATAATCTTTTGTCCGACATATGTTTTGAATATTTTTTGGAGCATCATTATCTTATATAGGAAGACATTCGTAAAAACTTGCAATATACCAAAAGCTTCTCCTCCGAATTGTTGCTTAGTCTGAAAATGCAGAGCTAGGTCAAAACCAAACCCAGACCCAGGTTTACCTTCAGAAAGTAGGTTACAAAAGCCCTTTAAGAATTGCCACATAAGCGTGTTTGTTTCACAGACCTGAAGTGGAATGGTATTCATGGTGTCTTCTTGCTGATACACTAAAAAGCCGATTCCATACTGGCCGTCCAGCCCTTGCATGGTGGATCAGAATCGGGGCATACAGAGGTAGACCCGATTCTGATACTGCAGGGACTAGAATCAGGTCTACGAGACTAGATTTACAGCTGGGCCCCGATTCTGATCGGCCACATGACCGGCTAACTCAGTCAGGCTCCTGAATGGAACCGCAGTGCCATGGCATCCCACCACCATGGCACTGTGGCTCCATTCAGGAGCCGCAATTCACAGCAGACAGCAACACCGTCCTTTCCACACAGCCCGACACTCGATCTGACCTCCCATGGCCAGGGTCGGGCTGTGGGGATCTCCTTGCATCCACTCACCTTCCCTCTCTGCCTGGCGCCATGTTCCCCTGACATCCAGGGAGACTTATTCAGAATCGGCCCTGTACGTCTGGGGTTGCTCTCTGCCCACCGTCCACCCTCCCTCCGCCTCTGTCCCACCCCCTCCCTTCCACAAACAGAACTCGCCATACAAATTGCCTGTTCATACAGGGAGCTCTGTCGCCAGCAGGCTGCCTGGCCATTTTTTCAGGTCTGGATGTCCAGATCAGACGTCCACACCCGCTAAACGGAGTTCAGAATGACCCCCTAAGTATTCGTATGCCTAAGATACATCTGCATGTCAAAACTCTGCCAAGTTGTTTCTAGAGATTCATGAAACAAATATCCCCAACATGTGCATATGTTATTCCTGCTAGAATTTTGCACAAAATAATTCAAAATGTTGCACTTTTTTGTGATTTTTTTTCTGTATTGTATTTTACATTATGCATCTTCAAAAACAATTTGCTTTGTTATTTTGTCAAAGAGTGTCATTTTAAAAGGTTTAGTCATGATTTGGACGTGCACATGGACATCAAAATCACAAACATATCTCCATGGGCATTCCACAAATGATGTTCACAGACGTCTCTGGTGCAGGGACATCCAAGTAGGCACAGCAGTGTGGCGGAGGCATGTCTGGGGAGGGGCAATGGACTTGCACATCACAGTTTAATCTCAGAAATGTCGGAGATGTCTGTAGGTATCTGCTCCAGGCACAAAGAGGCTTAAGGAAATTGCTTGTTTTCACCTTAAAATATCCAGAGAGTGTAGAGAAGGTGGAGAATTAAGCGACTAGCCTTAAATCACAAAGGCCCAAACTTGGATTTTAACCCTGGCCAATCTGTTCTTAAGCCACTACTCTAACCATTATGCTATTAGATGTCTTGGATCTGAAAGATCAGGGGATGTCTATATAGACATTTGACATATGTGCATATCAGGCATGTCCATGTTTCCGAAATCGCGCCTGAACTTGCAAGTGCCTGCGTTTTTTCTCAGATGTTCTGGCTTTGGTGTCCCAGATTGCACTTGGATGTCCCCATTGTGAAATGGGCCTCAGAGCATCCAGAATTTTGCATAATTGAGACCTTTTGACACAGAAGTTTAAATTTAGTTTGGGTTTCTGTTCCATGATTAATCTGTAGGGCTACAATTGTTGAAAATATCAAACATATACAGTATATTCTTACTCTAATGGCATAATTGCTCCATCATAGATCAAATTAATATTTGCACTTTGTGAATAAGGGCTTCCAGCACTCCATGACATATTTTGCAAACTTGCGCTGGAGTAATCTGTTGCTTTCATCTGCTTTCTAACTTGAAACTAAGGTCTCACCCTATAATTTCAAAAAAAGGTGCTGCCAGCAGGATTTTATTGTCAGTATCCTAGCTGCAAGAGTACCATGTCTTCTAGTTTATATGGATTGCTTCTATATGCTATTCCCTGACCTGCCTTTTTCTCACTACATAAAGCATAGTACAGTAGTTTAATGATCTAATTTTCATTGAGGATTCCTCAACAAGCATCACCCTGACCCAGATAAAATCATTACAGTACAGAAGCAGAACTGGATATTAGGACAAGTAGCTGTTTCAAGGGAATACTATAATTGAAAGTCATATTTTTAACAAGAGTTCTCATGAATGAACATGTCCAGGCATCAAGCCAAAATCAGCTTAGCTGTTTGCAATGGTATTACACCCGGAAGCTTTTAACTCTTTGATCGAAAGACTGGAATAACCTTTATATTATCTTATGAGAACATAACGTCAGAAAGAAATCCAAGTGGAAGAATATGCCAAATAATCCATGCCCTTCTAATATGATAACTATTCAAATGTAATAGATACTTGAGCCAAAGAAATGCTGAAATATGACATCTGCTCTGATGTCTCTGACGAACAATGGTTGCTCATTTATGGCTGAATAAAGTTTAAAATCCTAATGCTTGCCTAGTAGGCCTTCTGCTTGGAAAATCCAATCTCTCTTCTTATTCCCTCATTACACCCTTACTGACTACAGAGGGCTTTCGGATCTTCACAAGCTAACCTACTGGTCCATCCCCTCACACTAACAATTCAAGTTAGAATGGACCAGAGATTCTGGTTTTGCATATTATGCCCCTTATTTATAGAATTTGCATAAGACATTTTAAAAAGCAATTAAAATGTAGTTCTACCGTTGTTCACAGGCTGATCTCTTCTTTTTTTACCAGAATGATCATGTAGATAAAAAGGAATGTTACTATTTAATTTCAATTTCATTGCTTCATTTCTATGTTCTTTTATGTCTCCCCCCTGAAGCCGCTGATGTCTGATTTTAACTATGTAGTCCTGCTACCGTATATTTTTTTAAAACGTTTTTTAAACCGCACTGATGTCATGTATTGTCTTAAATGCGGTATATCTAAGATACCTAAATAAATATATGTGAGCTAACAGCAGTATGCTTGAATTTTCTTAGAGTTCCTGCACAAACAATAGAAAATAGTTAATAAGCCATATAAATTATACATTCAAATTTTGACATACTGCTCTTATCAAAGGGTGGCTGGAGAATTTGTCTTAATCTGTTTCCCTTAAGTTCTGTTCTTTTCCACATAAGTACTGCCAAGTCTACACATTTTTATGCTTTATTGAGGTTTAGTGACATTCGTGCAGAGATTTTTAAAATATGCACTGCTATAAATCTGACTGCCATCAGAACTGCCAAAAAGAGTGAAGGATACAGTAGCAGCAACAAATCAAATGGTACTAGTTAAAGAAAGTCACATAAAGTCTGGGTAAGCCAATTCATTTTATTCAAGAAATTAACATAATGGCTCTCGCACTCTGCACCAAGTAAATGCAAGGATTGTGAAAGTACTTCTATAGCTCTACCTGACGTACGCGGTGCTTTACAATTACACAAGAGAGAGAGTTCTTGCTCAGTAGAGCTTACAGTGTAATCAAAATGAGATATTGGCTATTGATTGATGAAACAAGTAGGGAAAGGATGAGGAGCATGGCTTGTGGTATTCTTTATGCATGCATGTGCGTTTATCTGTGCTGTCTCTGGATTAGGGCAGATATCCACCAGCAAATAGAAGAAGCAGAAGAATGAAAAACAGAGACAGAGGTGTGATGACAGGAATGAGGAAGAGATCTTTTCATCCAGCCATCTCCACTTTTTGAGAACAAGAAAACCATATATCCCAAGAGATGTGAACAGGCCAGAAGACAGGTGAAATAAATGCAGAAAATGGCTACAGTGGACTTGATGTTAGTAATGATTTTCAGCAGGGAATTTATTTATGTATTTATTTATTAATAGTGTTCAGCTCACGCCTTTCCAGTAGTAGTTCAAGGCTAGTTACAATAGGTATTTTCCTGTCCCTGAAGGACATACAATCTACTACTACTACTAATCATCTGTATAGTGCCACAATGCATATGCAGCGCTATACGTATAGACGCTGAGGCAATGGAGGGTTAAGTGACTTGCCCAAGGCCACAAGGAGCACTGGTGAGATATGAACTCTGGTCTTGTTGGTCCCAGGCTGCTGCTCTAACCACTAGGCCACTCCTTCACTCCTAAATAGATTAGGAAAGATAAGCATCAGGAAGGGATGTAGCAGAACCATATAAAACAAAGATGGGAAAATATATCAACCTGAGGGAATGCTATGGAGTGAGCCTCCTGGTCAGCTGGTAGAAGCCTAGATGGGTTGTGGTGGCTTCTGGAGTCTACCACCAAGGTAGACACCTATCATCAAACTGCACGACATCACAATACCAGTAAAGCCTGAAGTGAAATACCTCGGAGTGACTCTCGACAAGGACCTGAACCTACAATCCCACATTGCCAAAACCACAAGGAACGCATACCTCAAAATGAGAACCATAAGTCGTCTCAAACCCATTTTCGCACAGGACCATTTCCGTATGGTCTGTCAAGCTCTCATCACTCCCACACTAGACTACTGCAACCCCATCTACCTTGGGCTTTCAAAACAAGCCCTCCGGCCTCTACAGCTAGCACAGAACACCGCTGCCCGCCTAATAACAGGCGGCTCGGGACACGACCACATGACACCCATCCTGTACCGCCTCCACTGGCTCCCAATCAGCTCCCGAATCAGTTACAAAGTACTCTAAATATATTCAAAATAAAACAGAACCTCTCAGCTAACTGCCTCCAACCTCTCATCAAAGCTGACCGAAGCACCAGACCAAGAAGAAAGGGAACCTCAGACACCATCACCACCCCCAAAGAATTCACCAAAACAAGACAGGACACCTCAAGAAGAGCACTATCCCTGGCAGCGCCCGGTCTATGGAACTCTCGCCCTGATGATCTGAGATCAACCACGGACCTCAAGGACTTCAGAAAGCTACTCAAAACAACACTCTTCACTGAACACTACAAGGATATCACATGAACTAGCTTCCAGCCTTCTCCACCTCACGCAGCCCCCACTATCTGTATATAGCCCCTGTAAATAGCTCACACTGTATATAGCTCACCTTCTACTCGCTCACACCGCATCCCACACAACTCATTTAATGTACTCACTGCATGTATTCACACTCAACACCCTTCTTGATTGTTTGTTGTGCAAACCACTTTGATTTAATGATAACGTGGTATATTAAATCCGTCTAAATAAATAAAGTAAGCAAATGGACTGCAACCTCCCCACCACCTGGCTGGGTGCTTGAGCAACATGCCGCAGCAGCAGCCCAGGCCGAGATATAGCTTTGTAACCATCAGCAGCAGAAAGAAGCAGACGAACAGCAGATCCTTCAATAGCAAACTGTTTCCACTCCTTTTAATAGTTTTGTCTATATGAACCATGTGAAGACAGTTGGAAGGAATAGATTTTATACATGGGCCACTTAGAGGCTTTATCTATAGCATTACCTGGATTAGAACAATGCATATATTAGAGAGCTCAATGAAAGGCCACATATGATGGTCCTCAAAGCTGATTCATATTCTCATTTGCAGAGTAATTGTTGGAATAAAGTAAGGTTTTCACATATTTTTATTTATTTTAGAGATCTTGCATAGGCAAATTCATTTCATGCATATTGATCATGTATATCCTGAAAACCTGACTGGCTTTGGTGTCAGAAGGACAGGTTTGGGAAACAAATACATAATGCTTATGGGGTAAAAGGGAAGTGCATCTCAAGCAGCAAAGTATAACATTTCAGCAAGTCTGAACATTGACTGGTGTCGCCCCCGCCTGGCCAGGTAGATAACTGATACCAGGTGAGGTCGCCTTTTTGGCTTTAAAATAAGTTTCCCTCAAAATGGCTGCCAGGAGGGCTGCTGGGAATTGTAGTCCTATCTTAAAGCAAAGGAGTTGTGATCCGAGGGTTAGGCATAAGACAGAGAAAATTTATTTAATGTAATCAGGGGTTCCTTCATACACAGGACACAAGTGGAAAAATCAAATAAAGGATTTTTAATCCCACGCTACAGCTTCAAAAGAAATAGGAACAACTTTGCTTGTATTTCAAAAATGCAAAGAAACAGGCACAACTTTGCTTGTAAATCAAAATGCCACTTATTCCAAAACTTTTAAATTCTTAAATGTTTCTCTTCTTTACAGGAACAAAACTCTTGCAGCAAAACAACTCTTCAAATGTCCCTTGAACATTAGTATCAGCTTTCAACCATATAAGTTGAGCTTAGCACTCAGCTGTTTTCTTCGGTTGTGACGTCTTTATAATTCAGGCTGCTTCCTAAGCAGGCATACATTCAATGGCTTTCTGGCTCAGCTCTCTTCTACGTCAGAGGCTTGACATACAGCACATAGCATTTCAAAGGAACTGTCTTCCATATCTGTTATCTCCATATCTTCAACGCTATCATTCTCACACACATCCAAAGACATCTGAGGGGAGAGCTTGCTATTCTCTTTCCTAATCAATTCACTCAATTTCTTAAGCAGGGCTTGTTTCTGCACTAGCTCGTCTGCTATATGAGCTACTTGATACTTGGATAAACAGTCTCTCTTTATCCTGGGGTTTGGCTTGTTGCTGGAATCAGCTTTTAACTCTAAAGCTAATTCTCCCAAACTTTTACCGTTTAAGAACCGAGAAGGACACACTTGCCTGGTTTCAGAGGTATTCAGAATCTCTCTCTGCCCTGCAAGCCAGTCATGCTGTCTTCCGTTTGCAGCCACTTCATTTGCTTGCACCAGCCTCTCTTTCCTTGCTCTCTCAGCTGTGCTTGGCAATCTCTCATCAGTTCTCTCTCTTCGGCTTCCAGTGTTTCCTTCACACTGTCTTTCATGCTCTGCAAGCACTCTCTCACTTGCTCTCGCTTCCCTCTTTGCGTTCCTTGTTCTTGCTGCTTCACTTCCAGCTCCACTCTCACCTCTGCTTTCTCTCTCTCCGTCTCTATCTGTGTTTCTGAAAGTCAGCTTTTTAAACTTTCCTTCTTCCTGAGCCACACCTTGCTCCCAGCACATGTGATTAGGGTCAAGCTTCTCCCTGACGTGCTGCTGTGGGCGGGGCTTAGGGATGACTAGGTTCTGAGTCAGAGACTCTTGGTTGCTAGGGAAACCCTTGATACTTTCTGAATTAAAGTGATAGGACTCATTTCCCTGTGTATCTCTATGTTCAGCAGTGCTTTCCTCACCACATATTCCCCTTCTTAAGATATTACGGGCTGGGGTTCTCATAAAATCACAGCACGTAATTCTCCTATAAGACTCTTTGTCTTCATCTCTGGTAGTGCCTCTAGACAACGCATCCGCGTTTTGGTGAAGTCTTCCTGCTCGATGGACAACCTGAAAGTCAAACGCCTGAAGCGCCATATACCATCGGGTCAACCGGGCGTTGTGATCTTTCATTTGACCCAACCATTTTAATGGGGCATGGTCGGTCATGAGTAGGAATTTTCTACCCGCCAGATAGAACTTTAAGGACTCCACGGCCCACTTCACCGCTAGGCACTCTCTTTCGATGGTAGAGTAATTTTTCTCAGCGGGCGACAACTTCCGGCTGAGAAACATCACGGGATGCTCCAGACCTTCATGCTTCTGGGAGAGCACCGCTCCCAGACCTGTTTCTGAAGCATCAGTCTGTAGGATGAATGGCAGACTGAATTCTACCCCTCTTAATACCGGGGCGGCGCACAGTTCTTCTTTCAGCCGTCCAAACGCCTTATCCGCCTCTTCGGTCCAGCGCAACTGATTAGGCATGTTCTTCCTCAACATATCAGATAATGGCGCACTCTTCTCGGCAAACTGTGCCACAAACCTTCGGTAATAACCTACCAATCCTAGGAAACTACGGAGTTGTTTCTTATTGGTAGGGCGCGGAAAAGATTGGACACTTTCAATCTTACTTAACAGGGGCTTCACTATACCATGTCCCACCAAGTGTCCCAAGTATTTTACTTCTTGGGCCCCGAACATGCACTTTACCGGGTTTAAAGTCAAACCAGCTTCCCTCATTGCTTGTAGGACTGCCTTTAAGTGGACCATGTGCTGATCCCATCTGGTGCTATGGATCACAACGTCGTCCATGTAGGCCGTAGCATATTTCTGATGCGGCCTGAGTACGATATCAATGAGACGTTGACAGGTGGCTGCCGCTCCGTGGAGCCCGAAGGGCATTCTTCGGAATTGAAACAACCCCTGTGGCGTACTGAAAGCGGTTTTCGGGCGAGATTCCCTGGTCAGGGGAATCTGCCAGTATCCTTTCGTCATATCTAATGTTGTTAGATATCTGGCCTGGCCCAGCCGGTCAAGGAGCTCCTCTATCCGAGGCATGGGATAAGTATCAAATTTGGAGATGGCATTGACTTTGCGAAAATCAATACAGAATCTGAGTGATCCATCTGGTTTTGGAACCAGCACGACCGGGCTGTTCCAGGGACTCCTAGATTCTTCAATGATACCAAGGTCTAGCATCTCCTTGACCTGGTCCATCACCTCATGCTTCTTGGCCTCGGGCAGCCTATATGGACGTTGCCGAATTACTTCTCCTGCCGGTGTCAGGATCTCGTGAGCAACAAGTTTGGTTTCTCCTGGTAGTGGCGTCAGGACATCTGTAAAGCTCTTAACAAGACGCTCCAACTCCTGTCTCTGAAACCATGAGAGACCATCAGCTATCCTGAGTTCAGGTTCCTTCCTGCAGTCACTTAGCTGGGGTCCGAGGTCATCCTCCATCTTTTCTTCCCGCAATGCAGTCAGCCCATGCTTGTCTGAATACCCCGAGGACCCGAAACCTTGCGTCCCTCGCAGCGTATCGGACACCATGGCCACCTCTTCCAACGGAGGAAAACCCACTCGCTCACAAATAATTTGAGCAATTCGGTCGCCCACATTCACTTGGAAATCTTCGGATCCAAAGTTAAATAGCAATACTTTAATGGCTCCTCTATAATCGGGGTCCACTACACCCGCACCTACGTCCAAGAAGTGCTTTACAGCCAAGCCTGATCGAGGCGCAATTCTCCCATAGCAGCCTACTGGTATCTCCATCTGTAGTGCTGTGTTCACTAGTGCCTTCCCATGCTTCGGGACAAGAACCTCTTCAGCACTGTATAGGTCGAAGCCGGCTGCTTGTGGAGTGGTCTTCCTTGGGGCTCGTGCTTCCGGACTCATCCGACAAAAGCGTAATACAAAAACAGGTTTCTTAGGAGACTCCTCCTTAGGCAAGTGTGGCTTCCTCTTTTCACCTTTCGCAAACAAAGGCCTTAAGAATGTCATGGTAGCACCTGCCTTGGGCTTACTTGTTCTACTTATAGGAGCTGTCCCTACAGCCTCATGAGAGGGTAGAACCTTCGCCTCCCCCTCTAGGGGCTCCTCCCCTAGGACCTGTTGAGCTTCGGACTGGGCTCGCGTGGACACTAAGCCTTTCTTAACCCCCAACCCTTGTTGCACACCTCGCTGAAACTGGGGCCAGTCCCTCCCGAGGACTACCTCCTGGGGTAATCTGGGAACAATAGCGACCGGGACCTCCCTCTCCATGCCTAACCCTTTTATGCGGACAGAGTAAACAGGATAGGTACACGCCGTTCCGTGAACGCACCGAATGTTTACATTGCCCGTGGGTGTCTGAGGTGTTCTTAAACCTGGGGCTGTTAACCTTCTCCATAATCGTTTGGAAAGCATCGATTGATCCGATCCGGAATCAAGCAGTGCTTTAACCCAGTGGTCCCCAACCCAGTCCTATGGGGCCCACCGGCCAGTCAGGTTTTCGGGATATCCCTAATGACTATGCATGAGATATATATGCATTAGAGATATCCTGCCAACCTGACTGGTTTGTGGCCCTCCAGGGATGGATTTGGAGACCCCTGCCTTACACCTCTGTCATTTAAGATTGTGAGTGGGCAAGGTACAGATGTCCTAGACATCGAAAGGGTATATAGAATGTGTCACATTCCTCCTCGATTCTCACCACCACCAAAAAGTTGTCTAATAGACAATTTTTTGGTGGTGGTGAGAAGTGAGGAGGACTGTGACAAATTCTATCTAACCTTTTTGATGTCTTGGACATCTGCACCTTGCCCACTCACAATCTTAAATGACAAAGGTGTAAGGCAGGGGTCTCCAAATCCAGCCCTGGAGGGCCACAAACCAGTCAGGTTGGCAGGATATCTCTAATGCATACATATCTCATGCATAGTCATTAGGGATATCCCAAAAACCTGACTGGCCGGTGGGCCCCATAGGACTGGGTTGGGGACCACTGCTTTAACTGGTATACCTTGTACTGTCACCTCCAGTAAAAAGCCTTCTCATTTCTTACTAGGGTCGCTCAACACTAGGGCTGTTTTCATCTTGCACTCACGCATTAAATGTTGTTCACTTCCGCACCGGTAACATGCACGCTTCACTGGCATCCTTCTATTGGTGGGAACACAAACATTCTGTACATTCTTGCTATCAACATTCAACCTAGCTACAGACATTTTAGTACAGGCGACAGACCTATCCTTAGCTAACACTTCAGCTTCTAGGAATCGCTCTGACATAGTTATAGCCTCTCTGGTGTTCTTACATCCTTGTAACATCAAGAAATTTTGCATCCTTTCAGGTACTGCTGCAAAATACTGCTCCAGAACGAGCTCATCGATCAGTGCTTCCACTGACTTATGTTCTGGTTCTAGCCATTTAACTACCAGCATTTTCAATCTATGATAAAGCGCTCGTGGTGTCTCATCCACGCGCAATTTTGCATTTCGTAGCTGGCGTCTGTAGACTATAGGAGTTAGGCCAAGCCTATCTTTTATAGCCTTCCTGACCTCCAAATAGTCATTGGCCAACTCAGCGGGAACGGTCTGGTAGGCTGCCAAGGCCTCACCAGTGAGTGAGACAGCTAACCTTACCGCCCACTGTTCGGGTGGCCACCTGGCTATTTGTGCCACTTTTTCAAACGCATCCAAGAATGCGTCTACACTTTCTCCATCTCTTAGTTGTCCAAAACTAAGGGTCTCTTTGGACCCGAGTCCAAAGGTATGAGCTAATCCCAATGAAAAACCTGTGGTAACCGGATCAGGCTCTGGTGGTTTCTTATGTTCCTTCACCCAGGCCTCCATAAGCTCTACCAGCGGTTTCTGCTGGGCCTGCAGTTGACGAGCCACTTGCTCCTGAAGCTCTAATGACAAGTCTCTTTGCCGCTTGAGCTCCGCTGCTGCCCATGCAAGGATATCTTGTGTCTCCATCGTCGTCTTCTTTCCTGTAGAAATGAGAAAACACAGAACACCCAAGTGCGGTACCCAACACTAGGTATGTGTTCCCCTCTATCTGCTGCTATCGCCCCCACCCAGTACCGGTATCCTTGACTTTCTCTAGTTAAATACGGTGTACCTTGTACTAGTGGTGCGTCTCGCTCAGCAACAGCATAGGACCTTGGCAGGTCTCCGGACCCTCCGGCTTTGCAGAAACTCTGGACTCTCTGTCTCAGCCGCTTGCAACTTTCTCCGGCGTCCTCCTGTCGAGCTCTGGAATCCGTCGTGCTCGCGTTCTTCTGGTGCGCAGTCGTACTCCAGCTGCAATCCAAAGAACTATGTTCCTCTGTGGCGTGGCCCACTCCGCATCCAAACAACTACGCCACTCTGTCGCCCCCGCCTGGCCAGGTAGATAACTGATACCAGGTGAGGTCGCCTTTTTGGCTTTAAAATAAGTTTCCCTCAAAATGGCTGCCAGGAGGGCTGCTGGGAATTGTAGTCCTATCTTAAAGCAAAGGAGTTGTGATCCGAGGGTTAGGCATAAGACAGAGAAAATTTATTTAATGTAATCAGGGGTTCCTTCATACACAGGACACAAGTGGAAAAATCAAATAAAGGATTTTTAATCCCACGCTACAGCTTCAAAAGAAATAGGAACAACTTTGCTTGTATTTCAAAAATGCAAAGAAACAGGCACAACTTTGCTTGTAAATCAAAATGCCACTTATTCCAAAACTTTTAAATTCTTAAATGTTTCTCTTCTTTACAGGAACAAAACTCTTGCAGCAAAACAACTCTTCAAATGTCCCTTGAACATTAGTATCAGCTTTCAACCATATAAGTTGAGCTTAGCACTCAGCTGTTTTCTTCGGTTGTGACGTCTTTATAATTCAGGCTGCTTCCTAAGCAGGCATACATTCAATGGCTTTCTGGCTCAGCTCTCTTCTACGTCAGAGGCTTGACATACAGCTCATAGCATTTCAAAGGAACTGTCTTCCATATCTGTTATCTCCATATCTTCAACGCTATCATTCTCACACACATCCAAAGACATCTGAGGGGAGAGCTTGCTATTCTCTTTCCTAATCAATTCACTCAATTTCTTAAGCAGGGCTTGTTTCTGCACTAGCTCGTCTGCTATATGAGCTACTTGATACTTGGATAAACAGTCTCTCTTTATCCTGGGGTTTGGCTTGTTGCTGGAATCAGCTTTTAACTCTAAAGCTAATTCTCCCAAACTTTTACCGTTTAAGAACCGAGAAGGACACACTTGCCTGGTTTCAGAGGTATTCAGAATCTCTCTCTGCCCTGCAAGCCAGTCATGCTGTCTTCCGTTTGCAGCCACTTCATTTGCTTGCACCAGCCTCTCTTTCCTTGCTCTCTCAGCTGTGCTTGGCAATCTCTCATCAGTTCTCTCTCTTCGGCTTCCAGTGTTTCCTTCACACTGTCTTTCATGCTCTGCAAGCACTCTCTCACTTGCTCTCGCTTCCCTCTTTGCGTTCCTTGTTCTTGCTGCTTCACTTCCAGCTCCACTCTCACCTCTGCTTTCTCTCTCTCCGTCTCTATCTGTGTTTCTGAAAGTCAGCTTTTTAAACTTTCCTTCTTTCTGAGCCACACCTTGCTCCCAGCACATGTGATTAGGGTCAAGCTTCTCCCTGACGTGCTGCTGTGGGCGGGGCTTAGGGATGACTAGGTTCTGAGTCAGAGACTCTTGGTTGCTAGGGAAACCCTTGATACTTTCTGAATTAAAGTGATAGGACTCATTTCCCTGTGTATCTCTATGTTCAGCAGTGCTTTCCTCACCACACTGGCTATGCTAACACTGAGGCAAGCACCTGTATCTCTAACCTTTTCCCAATATGTGTACTCTGCAAAGAATTATTTGCACAGAATTATGTATATATCCAAATGTCTCACCTTACTGGACATAGCAAAGACATTTTAATGGGAATATTTTTTTTCTTAGAAAAAACTTTATTGTGGGGCTGCTTGCTTTTTTTTTTTGTTTAAACAATTTTCATCTTTCTTGAAGGTTAATTTCCAGAGCCATTCTTATCCAGGATGGTTTCAATTTTGAATTTGCTTCATGCATATTAGCAGAAAGATTATTTTCTGTTCAAAAATGGTATCAACTAAAAGATTCTGAATCAAAGAACTTTTATTTCTGACATATGAACCATGCAGCAATCACTTTCTCAGCTGTAATGCTCAATAGCAATCATGCAACACGTCTGCTAAACGTTCGAGAAAAACTGCTTTTTGATTTCATTGCTGATTTTTGTAAAGGGGAACAGTGAACATTGTACTTTCCAAGTACCATTCCCACAATTTAGGATGTTTTTCCTGCAAATAGCAATTTCTGTCTTGTTTGATTAAAGTGCTAACGGTTCACCCAAAACTATTACTTGTCCCAGTCAATTCAGAAAACACATTAACCTAGCTGTCAGCCAATCAATACAAACTCATTTTCTTCCTAACACCAGCATATGTGCCATACTCTCATGTGGCAAGTTCCTAAATGTCTCTATGAAGCAAATGATACACAGACTCTTGCTTTTCCTTTATTTAATGTTATTGTATGTTCTTCACAATCAATAATAATTTTAGTATCTCTAAACACAAAAATACTTTGTAACACTGGATTATTGTAACAGTTATTTGGGATCATTTCCTGTTTTGGATGTGGCAAAATCCTCCTGCGCATTCTGGCTTCCAGTTCAATCGGGGATCTCAGACTTTGAACCTTCATTTGCAATGATGCATGGCTTTTTCCCCTATTGATATTCCCTGTATGCTCATCTAACCCAGTCAGCCCAGCAACAGTACTCAACTAGGGGTCAGGCATCTTCTGGAACCCTGTAATTTTGGCTCCCAAGTCCAGCTATTAGATATGACCAGTGCATGACAAGGGACTCCCTCTCTTCAGAACCTGTGACCACTGCCTCTGCAGCAGCCCTTGCAGAAAAGCCCTGATACAGGGATCAAACCCAGGTTCATTCCTGGTGACAAGTTGGATGGGCACTGTGCCACCAGACCTGCACAGAGAGTATTCTGAAGGAGTGTGTTGACTGATTCAGGGAAGGCATCCCACACTCTTGGATAATAAATTGCCTTGAAATGTACAAAATAAATTCTGGTTTGAAAGAGTACATTAAGTTCACCATGATAATGTGGCAGACATTCTTTTTGAAGTATGAAGATGGTCAGTATATCATTCCTAAAATCAAGATCCAGTGAGGAATATTTCAGGGAGATTCCCTGTCACTACTTCTGTTTTGTATGGGACAATTCAATAAGTACTCTCATCAACTCTTTGGGCTACAACTTTAGCGTGAAACCTAAAGAAGGTAACAACCCAGAGGTAACATCTAATTTACTATTTGTAGATAACCTGAAGTTGTACAGTTCCCCAGTGACTAACAATTAGAGCAACTTCATATGGTGAAAAGCTTTTCTGATAACATCAGGATGACTTTTGGCCTTGACAAATGTGCTAAGGCACATTCCTTCATGTCACAGCCCTCAATCAGGGACATGTTTTTAATTTTGTTCAATTTTCCTTAAAAAAAAAAAAAGGGCAACTTTTTTTTAAAGATGAAACTTGAGCAAAACGGAAAGTATCTCCCTGGTTGAGTGCTGTGACATCAAGGAACATGGACGGGAAGGCATACTCGTATAAATATCTTGGAGAAGAGGCAAGAAAAACACTCAAGTAGAAATTACTAAGAGAAAAGATCAATAAAAAATACTATATAAGCTTAAAATAATTATCAAAAAGTGCTTTAACATCAAGGAATAAAATACAAGCCATCAATGAGCTGGCAATTCCTGCACTCTCATACAACTTTGGGATTGTAGACTGGCCTCAAAGTTCTTGAAAAACTGGGTGTGCAAACAAAACTCCCCCATGCCCATGAGGTAATTTACAAGAATCAGTGTATGCCAAGACTGTATATTCCTAGAGCTGAAGGAGGGCTAGGCCTCAGAGATTCATTGCACATACAGACATACTATCATAAGCCTCCAGGCCTACCCAACATCATCATCGGATTCAAATATGAAAAAGTGCCAAAATATAAAAGTAAACATTCAGAATCTGTCTCCATCATCAAACTTGTACAAGCGTTCCAATGGCTAGAAGGAAAGCATGAGAATCCAAAGGGACACACAGGGAAATAAGCAAGAGATTTTACAAATCAAGAAATAAAAACTCTTCAAAGAATAGGTTCAGCAAATGAGGAAAAACTATGGGCAGATACACAAATACAATGGGAAAAGCAAAACGTTACTCCAGGATCACGAACGGACACATAAATGGTTAAGAAGAGGTGAACTGAAACCAAAGGATGAGAGATTAATAGTTGTAGCCCAGGATGACAGATTACAGATGAGGTGATTTACAGCAAACATTGAAAAAACTGGCAAAAAAACCATATGTTGATTCTGTAAGAAAGAGTTGGAAACATGGACTTACCTCATAGTTGGCTGTGAAGCTCTGACGGCTGAAAACATCTATACAGAAAGGCACAATATAGTACGCCTCATAATTGGAAACTCTCTAAACACTACAGCATCCCACTGCCTGAAAAGCAATGGGATCATGACCCTGAGAGAATTAAAGAATGAAGAGGTTATGATCATCTGGGACACTCCCATTCTGACCGATAAAAAGCCGGGTGCAAGGAAGCCGAACATAGTGGTAAAGGAGAAGAACACGAGAGCAGCATAGAGGCATCAGTCCCAAGTGACTATTCTGTGAATCGTGTTGAGTGGGAGAAGATCTTGAAGTACCAAGAAATGTAGTCAGAGATCAAGAAAATGTGACAGAAAGATGCAGTGTTATTTCCCATCGTGTTGGGTGCCACAGGCTTTATTAAGAAGAATTTCCAAGCACACCTGGATAAATTACCCATACATGCTACATCTTACAAACTCCAGAAGGAGGCTGTCTTTGGCATGATGCAAATACTACGCGGAACATTAACAGTAAATTTGAGAGACTGAGATCATATTCCACATACCCTGGCTTAGATGTGAGTTTCATGACTGCCATGGTATGCGCACAACTCACCCATTTGGAAAAACTGCTCCAAAAGGACATAGGGTCAGATCAAAATCAGGATTTGGACAAACTAGGTAAATACAACGTAGCTTTCCTCATAAACAGATAAAAGGAAAAACATTCCCGGATCAATAAAGCCCTCTGTGCATAAACTATGTTGTATGTTTTCTTCCATAAATGCTTAATAAGAAATTGCAATAAATAAGTGAAACATGCACATAATTACTGGTGGCTTATTATCCATGAATTAAACAAAGTGAAAAACATATCTAATGGTTACACTGAAGCTATTCAGCTGCACAAAAATTAATCTAATTAACCCAGTACAAATTTATTGTTACTTTGCCTATTTGAGGTAATTTTTCATTAACAGCATGAGATTTGCAAGAACAAATGATAGCATTTCAGATTAATTTCACAGGCCTGCAACTTGTGACCGTCTGGTGCAAAAATCAGATTGTTGCATTAACAGGAAGCAATCGTATAGAACCGGGAAAATGAAAAACAATCCAGATGCTATGGGAATCTCTGGGGAAGTTTGTGCAAGTTCTTTACTCCAAAAAAATTACATATTGCTGCTGTAAGTAACAAGATATGTTTACTGATCAACAGATTCCTTTTTAGAAGAGGGCCATTTTGTAAAAAGCAAACACAAACACATGTAGTCCTCCCTTTCAGACTACGACCTCCTGCCGGCAAGTTCTTAATGACCATCTTTAAGTAGAATGGGGAATGAGCAAACCTTACACTCAGGTTAGCCTATAGTTACCTAACCCCTAGCCTTGTTCAAAATGGGGGCCCCGCCAGTCTTCCCATGATGGGACGTACACCCCATCACAGTCCCACTGATGTATGTTATTTTTGTTTCTTGAAAAATCATATTACTTAACATATTTGCAAAACAGCCTCAATGTCACACACACTTTTGTGAATTTTGGTCCAGTTTCATGCATCTGTAATTCATTAGCTGAGTTAAGTTACAGACCATGCGCTGCCAAAGAATTTGTAAAATCTTTGAGAAATCTGTGCGACCCTGCACTTGGCTTGCAAAAGCTGTTCTAGTTTCTATATCTGGCTGCAGCATATAGCCTACAAAGTAAGCCAGCAAGCACATTTGCTCACACAAAGGGTATGTCATGCATCACATATCTTGCAAGAAACAACAAAGCTCTTTGCAGCAAACCTTCTGCCAAAACAGCAAGTACAGCTAATGCAAAAGAACTTTGTATCATTTCTGCTAAAGAGGTGCACCATCAGATGTGCTTTGGAAAAATATTTCTATTTCAATACATCTGAGGTTCATTTGCCAAGATCCCTTGCCCAATTAGTGCTGCAGATAAGCTGCACAAAGGAAATATTGGCAAACAAATGTTTGCATGATATTAGCTGGCAAGGTGTGGCCTTAAAAATACTTCCAGAAAAACATCTGCAGTTAGATCAAGGAGCACATACTGAACACCTTTACATATAAAATCAGAAGAAAACAAAAGAAGAAAGAATTTATTCCAAATTTAGGGGTATATTTACTAATGTGCACTATGGTAGCATGTGGCAGACCCCAAAATTCAGCATGGGGCTGATGCCGAACCCACACTAAGGAATAGGGGTGTGTCTGGCATGTTCCGAGGCAGTTAGTGCGGATCCGTTACTAACCCCGCACTAAGATGTCTGACTGCGATTGTCACAGGTGCAGTTAACGCCATCCACTGAGGTGGCAGTACGTACACTCATGCTAACCGCTCCTCAGATGGTTAGCAAATGGCTATGTACCCTACACTAACCAGTCCAAGCAGTCACCATCCCAACCCCCACTGGGGGTTATTCTGTGCTACGAATAGCAGAGATGGACGGCCTGATGGGATGTCCATCCTCGCTATTCGTGCCAGCTCCTGCCCCTTACTAACTTCCCCGCTGATTGTGCAGGGAAGAGACGGGGGCGGGGAATGGATGGCCTGAGGGTGGAGTCTGGGCAGGCAGTGGGCAGTCGCTGGCCCTGGTTATACAGGGTTGATTCTAATGTCAGCCCTGTACGTCCAGGGCTGGCGAATTGTCTGGGGAAGTTATTCCACCTCCGAGGTGGAATAACTTCCCTAGACGTGATTTTTTTGAACAGCCCGGGGCACGGATAGGGCAGGGGGAGCAGGGTTTATTCCCCACAGTCCAACCCTGGTGTTAGGAGGGCAGATCGGGGGTCGGGCTGCGGGAAATGAACACTTTTATTTGGCGCCACGGTGCCATGGCAACATGATGCAATGGTGCTGTGCTCCATTTAAAAGCCCTGACTGTGTTAGTTGGGTTCAGACCAGGTGCACAAAGTGGATCTACGTGTGGGACAAAATCGGGCCCACTATGTGGAGTGGGATTTTACTCTGGTGGCCTCCTTAGAACGTCATAACTGTTACCACGATCCCACGCTAAGCAGTTTTACTGCACAGTAACCGTTACTGCACTTTAGTAAAACTGCCCCTTAGTATTTTAACATTGCAGTCCTTCTCTTTTAACCATTCCTCTGTCATAAATTCCCTGCACCTACACGTGTATTTTCAGGCTTTCTAAAATTGCTCCAGGGTTGCCTTTGGGATTTGCACGACTGAATAGAGCTTCTAAAATAACCCTCTTTCTGAAAATGTGAAGCTGCTGAAATCCTGAACGGAAGGACTAGCTATTGATTGGTTCCATCCAGTATAAAGCAGAGAAATCTTCTGCGTAAAGGATGAACTATATTCTGAGTGTACGTATCTTTCAGATTCAGGAAACATAAGTAGTCTTCCATTTCTAATAAGGCAGGAAGGATTTTGAAATGTTCCTAAAAGAGAAATTTGTTGCATTCTCTCTATCCTCTCAAATTCTTTAGAAGAAATATCTTAGAAGAAGTATTGATCACATGATCTGATATCTTTGCCACTGCTCTGCAGAATAGGTGGGAAATCTATTTCTCTTTCAGAGTTATGATAGAGGTAAGCAAGAACAGTTGATCCACAGATCTGGGGAAATCTAGAAGAAACAAAGGCAATATCTTTGACTATCTTCTAAGCCGTTATCTGGAGACAATATTTGCTTAAGTCCCTTTTGTGAACACCAGACAGAGAACCTTTTCCACTTAAAAGCATAGGAACGTCTTGTGGAAGGTTTTCTGGAAGCCAGAAGGATATCCTTTACTTGTTCAGAAAGGTTAATATCCTGGAATTCAAGGCTTTCAGTTACCAGGCCCTGAGATGTAGGGACTGGGGATTGGGATGCAGTAAGCATCCATCCTCCTGAGACAGAAGATCTTGGGCATTCCCCAACTCCAGAGGAGTGGTTTGATAGAGACGCAGAAGAAGAGGATACTACGTTTGTCGTGGTCAACGTGGAGCTATGAGTATCATACGACCTCTGTCTCTGAAGTTTGAATAAAGTTTTGGGAATGAGGGGAATGGATGGGAAGGCATAGAGGAAGTCCTGACCCCAGTGGAGTAGGAAAGCATCTCTTCCCTGACAGCTAAGAGCCAGGATTCTGGAACAGAATCGGGGAAGTTTGGCATTCTGTGGACTTGCAAAGAGGTCTATATCTGGTGTTCCCCAGATTTGAAATACTCGACCAAGCTGGTATAAGTGGAGGGACCACTCATGTGGCAGCAGTACTCGACCGAGTCTGTCTGCCCATAAGTTTTGAATGCCCGGAAGATATACCGCAAACAGGTGAATTTGCAACTCTCTGGCGAGGGCCCATAGTCGCAAAGCATCGTTGCATAGCGACAGGGAGCCTGTTCCGCCTTGCTTGTTCACATAGAACATAGCTACCTGATTGTCGGTTTGGACCAGAACTGTTTTGTTGTTGAGATGGGTCTGAAAGACTTGAATAGCATTGAATATGGCTCTCAGTTCTAGGAGGTTTATGGGAAGGGAAACCTCCTGTGAGGTCCAAAAACCCTGAGTGGAGAGATTGTGCAAGTGGGGCCCCCCAGCCCATCTTGGACGCATCTGTTGTTAGGGTGGCCTGATATAGAGGCTGCTGGAAAAGAGAGCCTATGAGGAGGTTTTCTAGAGATTGCCACCACTACAGGGACGAAATCAGACATGTGGTGTTTCTGATCTTGTCCATTGACTGACCCGAGGCCTGTGACCATTGAGAGGATAGGGTCCACTGGGCTGCTCGCATGGGGAACCACATGGACAGTGGATGTCATGTGTCCCAGAAGTTGAAGCATCTCTCGAGCAGTAAGGAACACCTTCATAGATGCTTGGGATGCCAGTTGTATTATTTGTAGACAGCGTGGCTGTGGCAGGAAAGTCCTTGACTGCCATGTGTCTAGACGAGCCCCTATGAATTTGAGAGATTGAGAGGGGGTGAGATGAGTTTTTGGGAGGTTTATGACCAGTCCCAAGTATTGAAGAATTCTCATTGCTCGAGAAAGAGCGAAGCTGGCCTCTGGAGCTGCCGATGCTCGAATGAGCCAATCGCCTAAGTAAGAGAAGATGAATATTCCCAGAGTCCTCATAAATGCTGCTACCACTGCCATGCATTTTGTGAAGACTCTTGGAGCAGACGCAAGTCCAAAAGGAAGAACTCTGTACTGGAAGTGTCTTCCTTGGACCAGGAATCTAAGGAACTTCCTGTGATCTGAGTGGATGAGAATATGCGTGTAAGCATCCCTTAGATCTAGAGAACATAGCCAGTCCTGACTTTGAAGGTATGGTAGGAGTGTCCTGAGGGAGATCATTTTGAACTTTTCTCGGAACAAATATTTGTTTAATTCTCTGATATTTAGTACAGGCCTGTGTCCCTCTGTCTTCTCTGGACTAAGAAAATAGGGGGAGTAAAACCCCGTCCTCTGTTGGGGTATGGGTACTTCTTTGATTGCTCCTTGAGCGAGAAGTGATGTGACTTCCTGCCACAAGAGGTTGGTGGCAGGGGCCTGAGAATTGAACTGTTTTATTACTGTAGGTGGGGGCAAGTTGAGAAAATGAAGCTTGTACCCCATTTGTACAATTGAGAGAGTCCAGTTTTCTGATGTTATTTGTTGCCATCTTTTGGCAAAATAGCATACTCTTCCTGGAATGGTTAAGGGTTCTGGACCTTTCAAGGGCAGAATGACTAAGTTCTCTTGGTAGAAGTCAAAGACCCTGAGGGGGATGGGTCTGTTGGGCCGGTTGAGCTCTTTGAGCTTGCGGCTTTCTTTGCTGTCTGTTCTGTTGTTGCCCCTTCTGGGGAACATGAAGCAGACAGTAGCTTTGATGGGTGTAAGATGGGTAAAGCTTCTTTTTCTTACTGAAAAAGTTTTTTTTTTTATGTTTTCTTCTTTGCTGGGTTGGCTGTAGAATTTGTTAGTCTGTTCAAGGTAGTATTTTCAGATTCAAGCTGATTAGCCTTGTCCTGCCAGTCCTTGCCAAAGAGATTTTCTCCTGTACAAGGAATGTTTCCCAGCTTTTCTTGCATCCACTGTTCTAAGTCTGATGCTTGAAGCCAAGTAATACGACGTACTCCTATGGATATAGCATAAGTTCTGCTAATACATTCAAAGCAATCAAAGGTAGCACGGTTCATGAACTTAGAGACATTCTGGGCATGCTTGACCAGAATAAGGTAGTCTGCTCTTTTTTCCTCAGAGACACAAGGGCTAATGAGCTCTAAGTCTTTTGTGACTTCTTCCAAGAAAATTCCCATATAAAGAATGTAGGAACTGATCCTGGCTGATAGCATAGAAGATTGAAAGCATCGTCGCCCAAAGGCATCGAGTGTCCTGGATTCCCAGCCTGGAGGATTAGAAGAATGTGTTTTAGCACTCTTGATTCTTCGCATGGCCGATTCCACTACCATTGAATGGTATGGTAACTGAGTTTTTTGAAAACCAGGACAACTTAGCACTCGGTACATAGTGTCAAGACGTCTGGAATGTGAAGATATCGTTAAAGGAGTTTCCCACATTCTCAACATCAGATCATGTATGATCTTGTGAATGGGAAGCATAGCTGCCTCCTTGGGAGCCATAGGGTATTGTAGAATTCTTAATTATTCTGCCCTAGGTTCCTTTTCTGGAATCACAGTGATTGCAAGGCCCTTTGCTAAATCACGTATGAAATCCTGGAAGGACATATCTTCTGGAGGAGACATCCTGCGTTGAGGAGAAGGAGTTGAATCCTCTAGTAGGTTCGCTCTGGTACCAGTAGAATCGTCAGTGTCATCAGAATTGGAAGACTCAAGGGAACTCTGTACCGGGTGCTCCCGTAACGCATGGTATTGGTACCGCTTGAAGTCGGTACCAAAATGTCTTGGTTCCTGATCACCGATACTCGTGATAGACTCAAGGCTCGGCACGGGGGGAAGCAGTCCTGCTGAAGCAGGTACCGTCGGTACCGATATCTGTTGAACCATCTGTAGCGGTCTTAGCAGTACCGAAGCTGCTAAGAGGGATGCTAGACTGCGTTCAATAGCGAGGATTTTTTTATCCATCTCTCCTGCCAATGCCTGGGTTTCGGTACCGGTGGAAGCGGCTATGTCCCCAGAACATGGCACCAGTAGTTCTGCAGAGGTGGAAGCCTCTGGAACATCCTGGAGTCCCGTTAATGCTTTGGAGCCTGAAGACTCCCGCCGGGGCTATTTTGCCAGTGAACTATCCTCGAGGGCAACACCAGTGTTATCTCGAGACTTTGAAGGAAATTTACCCTTCGAGGACTGGCCAGTCTTAGAAGACTTAAGTTTAGTTATCTGAGATCCATGGGAGGAAGATGAAGCCCTGGAGGACGTTGATGCAAGTGACACTGTATCCACAGCAAAAAGGGTACCAAGTTTTGCAGCTCTATTCTGCAGGCCCCTTTTGGTCGTCCTCGTGCAGGAGAGACACTCTGTTGGACAATGTTCAGGACCTAAACATTTTAGACACCAATCATGGGTGTCGGTGATGGAAATGGTACCGCCACACTTTGAGCATTTTTTTTAAACCACTAGCTGGTTTCTCCATGCGTGAAGAAAAGTGGGTCTAGTGCCCAAAATGGCACCTAGCACCAGAAACAGGGGAAAGACCCCTGAAGAAAATACAAGCTTTTTTTTTTTTTTTTTTAAAGAAAGAAGAAGAAGAACCGGCGGTACCGGTAGGCGTCGAATGAAGGCAGATGCGACTACAAAAAAACAAAGAATAAAAGGAAATTTTCTGCGGTGACAGGGTACACGTCCTGTTGGCTCCACGGAAAACGAAGAACTAAAGTGAGAGAGGTAGAGAGGCGGAAAGGCAGCACACATGCACTGTGGGATGCTCCCAAAAGCGTTCCTATTGGATGCTGGAGAGCGTTTCCGCGCAGGCTCCATCGGTAGCAACGATACCCATATGTGAAGACTACATTCCTGCTTGTTCCTGGAGATTAAAACTGTCTCCTATATAGAAACAGAGAAACATGACATCAGAAAAAGACCATATGGCCTATCCAGTCTGCCCTTCCAGACCAACTACTATTGACCCTTTTTTTCCTTTAGAGATCTTCTGTGTTGGTTCCATGCTTCTTGAATTCAGATACTGTCCTGGTCTCTACTACCTCCACTGGGAGACTGTTCCACGCATCTACCACTCTTTCCATAAAGAAATATTTCCACATATTACTCCCGACTCTATCCCCTTTCACCTTTATTCTTTGACCCCTCACTGCAGAGCTTTCTTTGAAAGAGGCTCTTCTCCTGTGCATTTAAGCCACAGAGGTATTTAAACATATCTATCTTATCTCCTCTCTCTCACCTTACCTTCAAACTATACATATTGAAATCTTTAAATCTTTCTCTATATGCCTTATGACAAAGTCCATTTTGGTAGCCACCCTCTTTAGAGACTCCATCCTGTTGATAACCTTTTGAAGGTGTGGCCTTCAGAATTGCACACCATACTCCAAATAAGGTCTTACCAAAGACTTATACAGAGGCACTATCAACTCCTTAATGCTGGCTTTTGCCATTGCCTTTTCTACCTGTTTAGCCACCTTAAGATCATCAAAAACAATTACCCATGGGTCCTGCTCTTTTGTGGACAAAAATTCTTCACCCCCTACACTGTACCACTCCCTTGGATTTTTGCAGCCCGAATGCATGACTCTGCATTTTTTAGCGTTAAATCTCAGCTGCCAAACTTTTAACCATTCTTCAAGCTTAGCTAGATTCCTCCTCATATTATCTACTCCTTCCTGTGTATCTATTCTATTGCAGATTTTGGTATCATCTGCAAAGAGGCAAACCTTGCCCGACAGCCCTTCGGCAGTATCACTAACAAAAAGTTTAAAAAGAATCAGACCAAGGTCAGATCCCTGCTGCACACGACTTGTTAAATCCTTCTCCACACAGTAAGCTCCATTTACCTGTACCCTTTGATGCCTCCCAATTTCTAACCCAGTCAGTCATTATTGGGTCTATTCCTAGGGTGCTGAATTTATTTATAATTTGTCTCCTTTGGTCCAACACTCTGGTTGCCCAGTCAAAGAAATTAATTAGATTTGTCTGATAAAACCTACCCCTAGTAAAACCATGCTGCCTCGGATCCAGCAATATATTGGACTCCAGAAACCTCACTATCCTCTGTTTTAGCAGTGTCTCAATTAATTTGCTTACCACAGAGTTTTGACTAACTGGCCTGAAGTTCTCAGCCTCATCCTTACTTCCACTTTTCTGTAAAGGGACCATATGCACCTTTATCCAGTCCTCTGGAACCACTCCCGACTCTAAATCAGCATTGAAAAGGGGTTAGACAGTGGAGTCACTAGAACTTCCCAAAGTTCCTTCAATACTCTGGGATGTATCTCATTCAGCCTCATCGCTTTATCTACTTTTAGGTTACATAAGAACATAAGATATGCCATACTGGGTCAGACCAAGGTCCATCAAGCCCAGTATTCTGTTTCCAACAGTGGCCAATCTAGGTCATATGTACCTAGCAGTTTCCCCAAGAGACACAGGTTCCACAATGCTTGTATTGATTCAAGAATTGATATCCTGGGTCCCTTTTTAATAATGGTTTATGGACCTTTCCTCCAGGAACTTGTCCAAACCTTTTTTAAACCCAGCTACACTAACAGCCTTTACTACATCCTCCGGTAACAAATTCCAGAGTTTGATTACATGTTGAGTGAAAAAATATTTTCTTTTATTAGTCTTAAATAGTTTACCCTGTAGCTTCATTGCATGTCCCCTAGTCTTTCTATATTCTGATAAGGTAAACAATCGATCTACGTTTACCCGTTCCACTCCGTTCATTAATTTATAGACTTCTATCATATCTCCCCTCAGCCGTCTCTAGTTAGCTAGTTCCTAACAAATGCAGTCTTCTGGAAATTATTCAAGAGCCCCTTAACTACTATTACTATTTGTGGATGTTCTCTGAGGTTCTGCTCCTGCCCTTCATCTGTGAACACAGAAAATAAATATTTGTTCAGCAATTCCACTTTATCCTCATCAGCTTCTACATATTCCTCCCTTTCACATTTGATTCTGACAATACCACTTTGGCACTTCCTTCTCTCACTAACATATCTGAAAAATGCCTTGTCCTCCATTTTATAGCATTGGCTATTTTTTCTTCTATTTGTATCTTTGCTTTCCTGACTACTTTCCTAACATTTGTAAGTTTTTCCAACTATTGATGCTTGTAGTCCTCTTTCTGTGATCTCTTGTAATTTATGAAGGTCTCCCTCTTTTTCGTCACCTTTTCAGCTACTTCTTTTGAGAACCATAATAGCTTCCTTTTCCTTTTGTATTTATTTATTTTACTAACAAAAAGGTTTATTGCCCTTAAAATATCCCCTTTCAGTTTTGCCCATTGCTTTTCTACATCCCCCAGCTGCTTTCATGCCACTAACGACTTGGCAAAGTTAGTTTTCCTAAATTCTGGACTTTATCAGCCCTAGTCTTAATACTGAACCACAAGATCTGGTGATCACTGGATGCGAGATGATCCCCCACTATAACATCAGAAGCACTTTCCCCATTGCTAAGCAACAGTTCCAGTATGGCCCCTTCACATGTGGGTTCTGTTACCAGTTGCTGGAACAATTCTCCCTGTAGAGCATAATGGATCTCCTTACTTCCAGATAACACTGCAGTAGAGATGCACCAATCAACATCCGGCATACTGAAATCAGCTATCTCCTTTCATGGCAATACTGTGAATGTCTTCAGTTAAATATCTGCTGCGGAAAATACCGGCCCTTTTTGGATAGATGGACACCATCTCTGCTCAGCAGCCCTTCGAAAATCATCCTATGGTCCAGGAAACCAAAATGCTCTCAATGACACCATCCAAACAACCATGCATTCATCTTCAAGATGAAAGCTTCTCTGCCTTGGCCTTTATCCTCAACAGGAAGGATTTAAGAGACCACCACCTGTGCACATATCTGCTTCACCCTCTCTCTCAGAGCCATGAAGTCATGCTCGATACACTCAGGGATACCTAGCAGTATCATTTATACCGACATTGATGAGCATCATCGAATAATAGTCATTAGATTTGATGTGTCTCAGCAAACTCTCCATAACATCTCAGATTTTAGCACCTTGCAGACAGCACACATCCCGGGAAATCAAGTCTGGTCAGCATAATGACACCTCAGAACCCTTCAGAAGAGAGTCACCAACCACCACTATCCTTCACTTCCTTATGGTCACTATTTCTGCAACACTGGGGTGATTGAGCTCTTGTTCTTCCCATTCCTGAGATTTTCTTCACCTCTTCCACTTCCAGGGCTGCATACTGTCCTGTCGTGATATTGTAGTTCCTTTCCTTTCAGGCCATGGCCTTTTCTTTTTTCTTTTTGGTATTGTAAACCGCCTTGATTGTTAAAAGGTTCGGTATATCAAGTGCTTAATAAACAAACAAACTGCTTCTTCAATTCAAGGGCTGGAGGAGTTGGATTGTTGATTCTGCAGGCTCTGGTGACTCATATCCGACTTTCTTCATTCTGCAGCATACCATCTTCACTTCTGTTGGAGAGTTTGGATGCCTCAAGAACCATCTCATCAATGAATTTCTCGCTGTCATGGATGCTTCTCAGTCTTGCCACCTCCTCTCTGAGCTCCTCCACTTGTTTCATGAGGGCTTCAAATTACAAGCTTCATGCACATGGATATCGTCACTTACAGGGAATGGGCTGTCCATCCGGACAAAGGCAGAAGCTGTAACGGGGACAACAGCTTTGGCAAAATGATTCTTCCCATTCACAGCTCAGTTGTTTCCTCAGAGAAAAAGCAGCTAGCTTTCTTTATGTGTGTTCTAACAGCTCTGTTCTATGTATCTGTGTGTAGTCCTGCTAGCTTGCTAAACAACTGTTACTTTACACTGCTAAATTCTGATGTTATACATCTGAATTAAATTGCTTAATATGTTCCATTCACAAAATTACCTAATCAAAGCTCCTTCAAAAATATCAAGTTGTTTACTTTTGGTAGATATTTATTTATTTATTTATTTCTTCTATACCGCCCCTTCCAGTGATCAAGGGCGGTTTACATGGAACAAGTTAACAAATTAAGTATACTTCCGTATACATTACATTGAACAGAAAGAAACTTTCCAACTTTTTACATATAACAACAGATGTAGAAATAAAAACTGTCCAAACTATTTACATAAGTTATTTACAAGTTGTTCTATACAAATGTGTTACAGAGTAATCGTACAATGTGTTACAGAATAATGGTGTGTCATGTGTAGGTGGTGGAATTTATTTCCATTATTATCATTGGTTTTGTGTGTGTGAAGGGGGACTGTGTGGGGTTATTTAATTGTGGTTTTGGGGGTTCTGAGTTGGTGTGTCTGTGGATGTTGTGGGACAGAGCATGGGGGGTAGGGAATTTGGAAATATTCGGAGAATAGGTATGTTTTAAGTTCCTTCCGAAATTGGGAGGTCTTTTATGGTGCGGAGGTCTAGTGGGAGATCATTCCATAGCATGGGGGCAGTGAACGTGAAGGCTCTGTCACTTGAGGATTTTTTGGTCTTCGTGAATGATTTTGGCATATCAAGTGAGTGGGCTGCATTTTGTCTGCGAGCTCTTGATTCGGATGGGGTCTGTAGTAGTGTTGATAGATGTGATGGGGCGATATCATTTAGGAGCTTGAAGGTTGTTAGGAGAATTTTGTATCTGATACGGCTGTTTATAGGGAGCCAATGTATTTCTAGGAGTATAGGGGTCACATGGTCCGTTAGACGAGCTTTAGTAATTACTTTTGCACAGATGTTCTGGGCTCTTTGTAATAGGTAAGTGTTTTTTGTGGTAGGCCAATTAGTAGACTATTGCAATAGTCAAAGTGGGGTGTGATGAATGTATTGACAACCGATCTAAAGTCATTTGTGTCCAGGAGGGGCCTTAGGTGTTGTATGGTTTTGAGTTTATGAAATATGGTTCTTACTGTCTGCTTTATGTGTGGTATCATGGTGAGAGTATGATCTATTATTACACCCAGGTATCTTACCTCTTTTTTAACAGGTATAGATGTATTGTTGATTGAGATTGTTGTTGGGAAAGTATCCTCAGTCACGGGTGTTCTTGTAACGAACATTGCTTCCGTTTTTTTAAGGTTTATGCTGAGGTGATTGGTTTCCATCCAAGAGGTGGTTTCAGCCATGCATTCAGCTAGGTTGTCGTAGGTGTGGTTTTTTGTGGTTATGGGGATAGCGAGTATGATATCGTCAGCATATATAAAGTGATTAATCCTGTGTTTTCTAAATATATTTGTGATAGGTTGCAGGTATAAGTTGAATAGGAGGGCAGAGAGGGCTGATCCCTGAGGTATACCTTGTCCTTGGGGGAAGGTTTCTGATGTTTCTTGGTCTATTTGAACACGTATTAGTCTATGTGTGATGTAGGATTTGAACCATTTGAGCACCGTTCCACCTATTCCTAAGTTTTCTAGTCTATTAATCAGTGTAGGGTGGTTGATGTTGTCAAAGGCGGCAGAGATGTCTATAAAGAGTAGTAGGAAACCTTGATTGTTGACATCTGTGCCTTTGATGAGGTAGTCCATCAGTGTAATCAAGAGGGTTTCCACTCCGTGGAAGGGGCGAAAGCCAAACTGGTGTGAGTCAAGGGGTTTATGTTCGTCAATATGCTCTTGTAGTTGTAATTGAATTGTTTTTTCTATTATTTTAGCAATGAATGGAATGCTGGCTATCGGTCTGTATGAATTGGGGTCTTTTGAGTCAAGTTTGTTGTTTTTTATTATTGGCCGAAGTGTTGTGAGCTTTAGGGCATCGGGCATGATGCCTTGAGAAAGGGACTGGTTGACCATGTGATGAATGTTTTCAACGAGTTCTTCCTTTGTACATTTAATCCAAGACACAGGGCAAGGATCGAGTGGGGAGGTTGTAGTATTGATCATTGTTATGATTTTAATGAGCTGTTTTTGGTCAACCGTATGAAAGGTTGTCCAATTGTTATCAGTTTCTGTGCTTGTAGTTAGTATTGCTGTTAGAGTATTGGGTTTAGATTTCAGTTTTTCTGCAAAGTGGGTTGCTAATGTTTGAATGTTTATTGGTGGTAGCTTTGGCTCGGAGTTCTTTGTTTTGGTCAGTGTTTTTACAATTGCAAATAGTTCTCTAGGTCGGTTGATGGCTAGGTTTATTACTTTAGTGTGGTAATCCCTTTTTGAATTGTTTATTGCGTTCTTGTATTTGTTAAGTGTGTTCATATATTGTGATTTATTTTCGTCTGATTTAGTTTTCCTCCATCTCTTTTCCTGTTTCCTCAGTTGTTTTTTTAGTTTTGCTAGTTCTTTAGTGAACCATTTTTCTGACTTCTTCGTTTGTCTATGCCTAGTGCGTGTGGGGATAGCTGCTTCTTGTATTGTTAGGTTCCAATGATTTACAGTGGAATTGATGTCAGGGAAGTTTAAATTGAGTACTGGTAATATTTTGTCCAGGAATGTATCCTTGTCAAAGTGTGCAAAGCGTGATAAATGGGGTGATGTGCTTGTGGTATTTGTTGTTGCTTGTGCTGGGAGGTGGAGTGTTATGAGGTGATGGTCGGACCATGGTACTTCTGTTGAAGTTGGGGGTGTAAGTTGTTGATGGTTATTAAGGGAGGAAGGGAGGAAGATGAGATCTAAAATGTTGCCTTTTATGTGTGTGGGGGTGTGAACTACCTGTGTGTATCCCATTTGATTCATGGCGTCCATGAAGTTATCTGATTGAGATTTATTTAGAGAGGGGAGGTTTAGATAATCTAGGATTACTAGTGGTTTGTTTTGTGACGCTGTGCATACAAGTTCAAGGATGGGGGAGAGGTTTTTTTGATCAGCTGAGGGGAGTCTTTAAATGAGGGAGAGTGCCAGGGTTCTACTTTGTATATTGATGATGTCCATTCCATCTATATTATTTAAGCTTGTTAAGGTATATTGTAGGGCCTTTTTGGTGAGTATGAGAGCGCCACCACCTCTTTTTACATCTCGATGGCAGCTGAATATGTCATATTGATGTGTGGTTAGTTGGTTTAATAGTATGGTGTCCGTGGGTGAGAGCCATGTCTCAGATATGCAAATGTGGAACTATTTACTTCCTAGATTTTCCCTACCAACCAATAAAAAATGTGTTATCTTTACTAACAAGCTATTTGGTGAGTTGTCCTATATAGCAAGGATTCTCAGATGGGGTGGGTGAGAGCTGGGATGGGAAGGGAGAGATCTAACACCTGAGAAGGGCAGTGATTTCAAAGATCTTGCCTTCCTCTTTGAACCTAGAGGAGAAGAAAAAAAAAAAACTATAACGGCAGAAAAAAGCTTTGCCTAAGAACACAAAAATGCCCCTTTTGCAATAAAGCTACAATTCATTAGGCAATGCAGCTGAACAATTTAGCAATTACAAATGAAAAAAAGCCCCTTTTAATAGCTCTCGGGCAGACAGATGGTATTCAAGTACCACAGAAACAACTTGCTTGCAATGAAGACCCTGTAGCCAAGATTGCTCACTTGTAGCCAATGAAAGCCTGGAGAGCGGAGCAGGGATAGAGCAGTTACTCACCTGTAACAGATGTTCTCCAAGGATAGCAGGAATCACCATTCCCACCCAATGGTGCCATCTTGCTCAGTCAGATGATATAGCTAGGATGGTAGGTAAAATTAAAACAAGGTAGGGAGGCAACTCTCGGGGAGAAGGGAGGGTTGTGAGGACTGACTCCTGCTGTCCCTGGAGAACACCTGTTACAGGTGAGTAACTACACTTTCTCCAGGAACAAGCAGGAAGTCAGTCCTCACATATGGGACTTCCCAGCTCCAGACACCAAACCATGACAGCACCAACGGCGACCGAGTTGGGTAGATGTGAGTTGCAGAAGGTGCAAGACCCTAGCATCCAATGGCACTATCACTCCGGTAGCCTGAACACAAAAGGGTCAGAAAGCAGGAGTTGCCTTAACCCTGAAAAGATTATGGAGTACCACAGTGCCGAAGACACTGTCAAGATGGGACTCGTTTTCCGGGCAGTAGTGAGCTGCGAACGTATGGATTGAAGACCATGTAGCAGATCTCTGTCACCAGGACTGAGTGCAGGTTTGCCACTAATGTGGCCATCACTCTCAGGCGCTGTGATACAGTGGTCCAGGGACAGCCCAGCTCGCTCACAGGCGAGGTCAATACAATCTGCCACCCAAGTGGACAAAGTTCACAGTCACAGGGAGCCCCAGTCTGCTGGGATCATAGGAAATGAAGAGCTGAGGAACTTTGCGATGGCCCTGGGTCCGCTGTAGATAGAAGGACAGGGCCTTTTTGCAGTCCAATGTATGCAGTATAGTTTCCTCCTAACTGGTGTGAAGTCATGGGAAAAAGGTGGGAAGGACCACCTCCTGGTTGAGGTGGAAAGGGGATACCACCTTTGGGAAGAATTTAGGTTGAGGACAGAGCACCACCCTGTTCTTGTAGAACCTTGTTTGGTGCCTCTGCCACCAGGGCCTGAAGCTCACTGAACCTGCGAGCGGACGTGAGAGCTACCAGGAACGCCACCTTCCATGAAAGATACCACAGATGGCAAGTAGCCAGGGGCTCGAATGGCAGCCTGGTGAGCTGTGACAGCACTGCATTGAGGTCCCATTCTGCTGTCGGGAGGGGAGGACAGAGGGCTTAGATAGCAGTAGGCCCCGGAGGAAAGCGGCTGACCCAAGAGAGGTTTCCCTTTGAGATGGAGGTGGTGTGCAGCAATCACACTCAGGTGCACCTGCACTGAGTTGGACTTTAGCCAAGTGTGTGAGAGCTGAAGAAAGTATTGGAGCACTAATTTGCTGGGCAGGAGAATGGGTTCTCCTACCTCTCTGTAGACCCTACAGAGAATCTACACCACTTAAAGGCATACGCTTGCCTCATGGAGGGTGAAAGTGGCCAAGGCTACCCTTTCAGCAGCCATGCTGTTAACATAAGAGACCCCAGGTTGGGGTGCAGGAGAGATCCCCCTCCTGAGACTGGAGGTTTGGGGCACAGCCCAGTGGTACTGGGAGTGCCGCCAACAGGGAGAGCAGCAGTGGAAACCAAGGCTGTCTGTGAGCAATAAAGAGTAGTTACTTACCTGTAACTGGTGTTCTCCAGGAGCAGCAGGAATCAGTCCTCACATATGGGTGACATCAGCGCCGCCGGAGCCCCCGTGCGGAGTATTTCCCCAGCTTTCAAAGAAAGCTTTTGGGAATGCAGCGCGCCTGCGCGGTCCCCTTCCCGCCCCAGGGTGCCATCTTGCTCAGGCTGATGATATAGCTAAAAGACAGCAACAAAACAAAATGAAGTATATGACTGCAACTCCAGGGGAGGAGGGAGGGTCGTGAGGACTGATTCCTGCTGCTCCTGGAGAACACCTATAACTACTCTTTCGCCAGGACCAAGCAGGAAGTCAGTCCTCACATATGGGACTCCCCAGCTCTAGGCTACCAGGAACCCAAAGCTGAAAAAATGGCTCCCTCTCAAGAGCCTCAGCATCCTTGATAAGAATATCCTCTGAGAATGCCCCCATACGGTAGCCCAACACAAGGGCCGGAGGGTAGGAGTTGCCTAAACCTCAAAGAGATTATGGAGTACCGCCTGTCCAAAAGCACTGTCCCTTTGGGACTCTCTCTCGAGGCAGTAGTGGGCTGCAAAAGTCTGGCTTGAAGACCAAGGAGTGGCCCGGCAGATGTCTGCCATTGGAACAGAACGGAGATGAGCTACTGACATGGCTTTCGCCCTGACACAGTGGACCGTGACTCGACCCTGCAAGGGGAGGTCTGCTACCCAAGTGGACAATGTATGCTTGGAGATAGGTAACCCCAGTTTATTAGGGTCAAAGGAGATGAAGAGCTGAGTAGCCCTTCGATGCCCCCGTGTACGTTCTATGTAAAAGGACAATGCCCTCTTACAGTCAAGGGTATGCAAGACTGTTTCAGCCCGGCTGGTATGCGGCCTGGGAAAGAATGTCGGAAGAACCACGTCCTGGTTGAGGTGGAAAGAGGAGACAACTTTTGGAAGGAACTTCGGATGGGTCCATAGGAGCACCCTGTTCCTATAGAACCATGTGTACGGTCTAATGGAAACCAGAGCTTGTAGTTCACTCACACGTCTGGCTGAAGTAAGAGCTACCAGGAAGAGCGCCTTCCAAGAAAGGAAGCGTAAATGGCAAGTAGCCATCGGCTCAAAAGGTGGGCGAGTAAGCTGCTGTAAGACCACATTCAAATCCCACTCAGCCGCCAGTGGACGAACCGGAGGCTTGAGCAGAAGCAGACCTCTGAGGAAGCGGGACACCAAGGGGTGAACCGACAGAGACTGTCCCTCCACCGGTGAGTGGTGTGCTGATAGAGCACTGAGGTGGACCTGAACAGAGTTGGACTTAAGGCCTAGTTCTGACAGGTGAAGTAGATACTGCAGTACTACTGGCACAAGGCAGGAGAAAGGATCTTCATTGTGCTGAGCACACCATATTGTGAACCTACACCACTTGTCTTTCTGGTGGACTGCCTCCTAGAGGCCAAAACCACCTCTTCAACCTCCTTAGGTAGAAGCAAGGGAGGTAGCACTATCCTTTCAGCAGCCAGGTCATCAGATTGAGGGACCTGAGATTGGGGTGCAGAAGGGAACCCTGATCTTGAGATAGGAGATCATGTTGCAACCCCAGAGGGAAAGGAGGTCGAACCACCAACTGTAGCAGAAGTGGAAACCACGGTTGCCTCGGCCATCTGGGGGCTACCAGAATCATCGAGACCTTGTCCCAGAGAATCTTGAACAGAGTTCAGGCCACCAGGGGCGTGGGAGGAAACGCATACAGGAGGCCCGTAGACCAAGAGATCAGAAAAGCATCTGCTGCCATTCTCAGGGGATGCGGCTGTCTGGAGCAAAGCCTGGGCAGCTGACGGTTCAGTGGACTTGCAAAGAGATCGATGGATGGAAGTCCCCATCGTAGAAAGATCTGCTGGACCACCAATGGATTCAACTGCCATTCGTGGGGCTGGAGAATCCTGCTTAGCTTGTCTGCTAAGAGGTTCTCCTGACCTGGTAGATAAACTGCTTTGAGAAACATGCCTTGCTTGACTGCAAAGGAGCAAAGGGCCTGTGCTTCCTGACATAGGAGCCTGGATCCTGTGCCCCCTTGCTTGTTTACATAGATCATTGCTACCTGATTGTCTGTCTGAACTAAGACAGACTGGTGAAAGAGGGCATGAGAAAAAGATTGTAGAGCCAAACGGATTGCTTGCAGCTCCAAAAAATTGATTTGGTGTGTGGCCTCCCGAGGAGACCAGAGGCCTTGAGTGCACGTGCCCTGGCAATGTGCACCCCAGCCCTTCAAGGAAGCATCGGTCGTCAGCACCCTTGTGTGTGCTGGGGCCTGAAAAGGTACCCCCTGAGAAGGTTTGGGAGATGTAGCCACCACTGCAAGGAGTCCAAAAGTGGTTTGGACACCTTTACTCTGTCTCGGAGGTCGCCTGTGGCCTGCACCCACTCAGCTCTGAGGCACCACTGAGCAGCCCGCATTTGCAGGCGGGCATTCAGAGTCACATGTACCGTGGATGCCATATGGCCCAGGAG
This sequence comes from Ichthyophis bannanicus, assembly GCA_033557465.1. Taxonomy (NCBI): domain Eukaryota; kingdom Metazoa; phylum Chordata; class Amphibia; order Gymnophiona; family Ichthyophiidae; genus Ichthyophis; species Ichthyophis bannanicus. The sequence continues at coordinate 161,658,368 of CM066035.1, read as the reverse complement.
CCACAGGAAGTGCCTGGCAGAGACCTGAGAATTGCTTTGGAACTGGTTGGCCAAGTCCATCAGTCTGTGGGCCCTGTTCTCGGGCAAGTAAGCTCTTGCCTGCAGGGTGTCTAATCTTGCCCCTATAAACTCTAGGTTCTGTGAGGGGAGCAAAGTGGACTTTGCATAGTTTATGACAAAGCCCAGATGCTGAAGAAGAGAGACAGTGCGAAGAGTGGCTTGTCTGGCCTCCTGGAGACACTGGCCCCTGATGAGCCAGTTGTCCAGGTATGGGAAGACAAAAATTCCCTGATTCCTGAGATAGGCCGCCACCACCGCAAGGCATTTGGTGAAAACCCTGGGGGCGGAAGTTAGGCCAAAGGGAAGTACTCTGTACTGGAAATGGTTTCCTCCCACCACAAATCTGAGATATTTTCTGTGGTTTGGGCGGATGAGGATGTGAGTATAAGCATCCTTTAGGTCTAAGGAGCATAGCCAATCTCCCTGCTGGAGGTAGGGCAGCAGTATCCCAAGGGTAAGCATCTTGAACTTTTCCCTCTCCAGAAACTTGTTTAAGTTTCACAAGTCTAGGATAGGCTGGAGACCTCCTGTCCTGGAGTAGAAGCCTTGCCCTTTCAGGTGGTGAGGCACCAGTTCCACTGCCTGTTCCTTTAAAAGACTTGCCAACTCCTGAAGGAGGAGGTTTCTGTGCATAGGGAGTCTTGGAGGCTCCCCTGTAAAGTAGGAGGGGGGTAGCTGGTGGAAGTGGAGCATGTAGCCCTTCTGGACTATGCTGAGAACCCAGGTATCCCCTGTGATGGCTGGCCACCTGTAGGCATACAGGTCAGCCGACCTCCTGTGCTGAGTGGAGCTACCAGCGGAGGAGAGGCTATGCTGTGGGAGTCAAAACCCCGCTCCCTGCTGTGCAGGAGCCGGAGCTGGCGGCTTGGGGGTCTTCTGCCTACGGGGCCCATGCCCCTGCCCCTTGGCCTGCTGGCCCTGTTGGGGAGCTGGAGAGGCCTGAAATTAAGGGTAGGATTTGTAGGCAGCACCCTTCCTCGGGAAAAAGGGCTTCTTTCCCAAGCCCTTCTTTTTCTAAGAAGGGGCAGAAGTCTTCCTGGACAGCCTTGTCCTAGTGAGAGTCTCAGTCTCAATTTCCGCAGCTTTCTCAGTCATGGGCTTACCAACAAGGTTTTCACCTTGGCAGGGGACATCGACCAACTTGTCCTGCACCCATGACTCCAGGTCTGATGACTGTAGCCAGGCCTGACGGCATGCACCGATGCCGGCCGCGGCTACCCGGGCCGAAGCCTCGAAGCCATCATAGGCTGCTTGAGAGATAAACTTCGAGCACCCTCGAATCCCTGTTGACAAAGCCTTAAACCCCTGCAAAGGTTCCTCGGAGAGGCCAGCTGAGAACCCGGCAATCTCCTTTGCCAGGTCTCGTAGGTACATGGCATGCACAGCTGGTAGGTCTGGACACGGCAAGATAGCATAGAGCCCTGGAAGCACTTTCTACCGAGGGCATCCAGGTTCCGGGCCTCCTGGCCGGGGGGCACCGAGGAGTGCATCTTCTTGACTCTTCAGGCGGTGCATGGCTGATTCCACAACCATGGAGTTGTGCGGTAGCTGCGCCTTTTGGAACCCAGGGCTCTTACGAACTCGATAAATGGAATCGACCCGTTTGCTAAGAACCGGCGTCGAGGCCAGTGCCTCCCACATATGGAAGAGCAGCCCATTCCAGCATCGGAGGAACCGGTACAGTAAAGGCTTCCTTCGGAGGAAAGTCATACTGGAGGGCATCGAGCTCCTCGGCTCGAGGTTCCTCCTCGGCATCCGCAGGGAAGGCCAAGGCTTTGGCCATGTCCCTCATGAAGTCTGAGAACCGGGTATCCTCTGGGGGGGACCGTCTCCGAGGCTCGGACTCCAGTGAGTCCGAAGGGACGCATCGGATCTGGAAGGTGTCCGGGGACTCCTTGTCCTCCATCTCCCATGCCGACGCCTCCGGGGAGGAATCAAGAGGCTCTGGCCATATGGGCCTCGGTGCCACCTGCCCCGACGACCTCGGCCCCGCACGGGAGGTCGAGGGGGACCTTGACCGAGGATCGACTCGAAACTTCATTGACTCGAGGATCGGCTCGGTCTGCGGGGTCGACTTGGACGTCGAGGTCCCGGTGGTCGGGGCAGATGCACCAGTCAGACAGGCGATCAGCACCCGCTGCTGTTCCATGAAGGCAGCCAAGTTGCTCTCCAAGGCCGTCAACCTGAGTCCAAGCTCAGGAGACTCAGCAGCCCCCGACTCGGGCCCCGACGTCGGCTCCCCCTGAGGAGAGTCCACGAGGACAATTGCACTTACGTGACTCAGGGACTCCGGTTCCACATGAGGTAACTTGGACGGCCTCTCTGACTCCAAGAGCCCTGGGTGGCGACCTGGCCCTCAAGGAACCAGGAGCCTCCACCGACACCGCCCTCACGAGCTTCTTCTTCCTTCTGTGCTCCCGGGTGGGAGACTCCCTCTCAGAGGAACCCCGACAGCGCTCGGGGTCAGACTCCCAAGATGTCGAGGCCTCTGACGAAGTCTGGGCCTGCCCGGACGCGGAGTCAGAGAAAATTCTCTCACGTTGTTGCTGTCGGCTCCGAACCGCCTTCAACGACATCTTGCCACAAGGGCCACAGGCCAGCGGGTCATGGTCGGGCCCGAGGCAACGGAGGCAGCAGTCATGTGTGTCGGTGAGAGACATAAGTTTCTTGCACCGATCACACTTCTTGAACCCGTTGGCAGCCATCGGGGTAAAAAGCGCCCCTGCAAGGTCAAAAGACCGGGCTGCCAATGAAAACACAAAAAGAGCGCGAACACTAGTCACAAAGGACAAAACCCGAAAATCAAAACTCCGGACTCGATACCAGTGTACCGAGCCCAGGCAGGAAGGGGAACCAGCGTTGAACCGGATAAGACAAAGCGAAAAGCGAAGGAAAAAAATCAACTTTTCCCGGGTGACACGAACACACGTCCGTTGGGCTCTGTGGAAAAAGAAAGACTGAGCAAGATGGCACCCTTGGGCGGGAAGGGGACCGCGCAGGCGTGCTGCATTCCCAAAGGCTTTTTTGAAAGCTGGGGAAATTTATTTATTTATTTTTTATTTATTTACATTCTCCTATATACCGCGCTATTCTGCATCAGTGCGGTTTACATTGAACAAACTGAAATTACATTGAACAGGGCATTATAACTTGGAGATGACTATTTTACATGGAACATGGGCTATGGAGGGTTAAGTGGCTTGCCCAAGACCACAAGGAGCACCTGTGGGACTAGAAACCCCAGTCCTTCTGGCCCAAGGTTGCTGTCCTCTAGTAGGATTTGAACCCCCAAACTGCTCCGCACTGGGGCTCCGTCGGTGCCGATGTCACCCATATGTGAGGACTGACTTGCTGCTTGGTCCTGGAGAAGTATCAGTGCTGCCCCCTCACGTTGGACCTTGAAGAGGGTCTTGGCGACTAGAGGGGTTGGCGGAAAGGCATAGAGGATGCCTTCCATCCACGTCATAAGGAAGGCATCCGCTGCCCTCCTTGCCAGATGTGGTTGCCGCGAGCAAAAGCAGGGTAGCTGCTCATTGTCTGGGGTGGCAAAGAGGCCCATCACGGGTGTTCCCCAGAGGTGGAAGAGCCTTTAGGCCACCCTGGGGTTCAGGTGCCAGTCGAGCAGCTGCAGAAACCTGCTGAGTCTGTCCACTAGGAAATTGTCCTGGCCCTGAAGGTAGACTGCCTGCAGGAGCATGTTGTTGTGAGCTGCAAAGCAGAGGAGGGATACCGCCTCCTGGTGGAGGAAGTACAAACCCGTGTCCCCATGCTTGTTGATATAGAACATGGCGATATGGTTGTCCGTTTGTACCAGCACTGACTGGTGTCTCAGATGGTGGTGGAATGCCGATAGAGCCAGGAAGATCGTCCTGAGTTCCAGGAAACTGATCTTTAGCAGGGATTCCGCTTGGGACCAGCTGCCTTGTGTGCAACGGTCCTCGCAATGCGCCCCCCCAACTGAGGAGGAAGACATCTGTGGTCATCACCCTCTGAGGCGGGGATGCCTGGAAGAGTATTCCAGCCCGGAGGTGGAAGGGAAGTTGCCACCAGTCGAAGGACTCTGCCAGCTGGTGAGTTATCCAGATCTTGTCCCTCAATCTGTCCATGGCTTGTGTCCATTGAGCGCGTAAGCACCACTGGGCTGTCCGCATATGCAGGCGGGTTAGTGGGGTCATGTGGACAGTGGAGGCCATGTGGCTCAGAAGGCAGAGGAGGAGACAGGCTGGCACTAAGCAACGGTGCTGCACCTTCGCCGCTAGCAAAGAAAGGCCTTGGCCTGCAGGGTTTCCAACTGAGCACCTACGAAATACGGGCTCTGGGCTGGAGGGAGATGAGATTTGGGGTAGTTGATGATAACCCTCAAGTGCTGCAGTAGGAGAGTTGTGTGTCCTGTGGCCTGGAGGGCTTCTGTGGTCATGCTGCCTCTGATAAGCCAGTCGTCCAGGTAGGGGAAGACAAAGACCCCTTGCAGATGTAGGTGTGCAGTGACCACTGCTAGGCATTTTGTGAAAATTTTCGATGAGGAGTCTAGGCCGAAGGGTAGCACTCTCTATTGGTAGTGCCCTCCCTCCTACCACAAACCTTAGGTACTGCCTGTGGGATGGGTGTCTCAGGATGTGTGTATAAGCACCTTTAGATCCAAGGAGCAAAGCCAATCCCCCTGGTGAGGTAGGGCAGCAGCGTTCCAAGGGACACCTTCTTGAACTTCTCCTTCACCAAAAACTTGTTTAAGTTTCACAGGTCTGAAATGGGCCTGAGGCTCCCAGTCCTCTTTGAGACAAGGAAGTACATGGGTAGAAGCCTTTGTCCCAAAGGTGTGTGGGTACTGGTTCTGCTGCATTGTTCCTCAATAAAACCTGCAAGCTTTGTTACCGGAGGACGTAGTAAAGGCTGTTAGTGTAGCTGGGTTTAAGAAAGGTTTGGACAAGTTCCTGGAGGAAAGGTCCAGAAACCACTATTAAGAAGGGACCCAGGATATCAATGCTTGACCCAGTACAAGCATTGTGGAACCTGTGTCTTTTGGGGAAACTGCTAGGTACGTATGACCTAGATTGGCCACTGTTGGAAACAGGATACTGGGCTTGATGGACCTTGGTCTGACCCAGTATGGCATATCTTATGTTCTCTGTAAGCGCAGAGTCTGGTGAAGGAGGGGTCATACTAGCTCTCTGGGAAAGAACCTGGGTGGAATCTGCTGTAGGTGGAGGAGGTATCCCTCCCTGGCCACCTACAGTACCCATAGGTCCGAGGTGATTGAGGCCCATCTGTGGGCAAAGAATGCCAGGTGGCCCCCAGTGGGCTGGTGAAAGTCTCCTGGGGGAGGGGAGGCCCTATTCTGGGAGTTAAAAGCTCCCCACAGGCTGGGTCGGAGCATGGATCTGGGGCTTAGGTGTTTTTGCCTTCTGAGCCCCATACCCCTGTCTCTTGAGGTCAGAATCCCGCTGTTAGCCCGAGTAGGGCTGGTACTGATGACCCTATGCAAAGGCACTCTTTCTCCTCAGGAAAAGGGGCCTTTTCCCCAATGTTAATTTTTGCGGGACAGGTCAGAACATCGGCCTCGATCTCAGCAGCTTTGTCGGACATAGGTTTGCCGAAGAGGTTCTCACTGGTACAGGGGACATTGAGCAGTTTGTCCTGGACCCACTACTCGAGGTCGGAGGATTGCATCCAGGCCTGGTGCTTGGCCCCAAGGCTGGTTGTTGCCACTTGGGCCGCTGACTCAAAGCCGTCATAGGCCTCCCAGGAGAGGAACATAGAGCAGTCCCTCACTCCCGAAGTCAAGGTCTGGTACTGTTGGAGGGGCTCCCCGATGAGGCCTGCTGCAAACCCTGACAGCTCACTGGCCAGTGCCTTTAGGTGCATGCCTATGTAAAGTTCACAGGCCAGGATCCGGCACCCCAGCATTGAGCTCTGGTAGCATTTGCGCCCGAGAGCATCGAGGGCCCAGGCCTCCCTTCCGGGAGGGACAGAGGAGTGGGTCTTCTGGCTCTTAAACCTTTGCACTCAACAACTATGAAATTGTGTGGGAGCTGGGGTTTGTGGAATCCCGGTCCCTTCTGGCCGTGGTACATGGCGTCGAGCTGACGGCTAGCTATCAGCACTGATGCTATTCTCTCCCTCATTCAGAGCAGCAACCTCTCAAGGACTGGTTGTATGGGCACCATGAGGGTTTCCTTGGGTGGAGTCTCATACTGGAGAATCTCCAACTCCTCAGTGCGTGGGTCCTCCTCTGCCTCAATTTTCACTGAGAGGACCCTGGCTATATCCCTGATGAAGTCATGGAAGGCCACGTCTTCGGGAGGAGAATGGTATTGAGGCACCAGGGGAAATGGGTCTGGTGTCTGGGGATGCCTCGTCCTAAATCTCACACTTAGAGTCGAGTGGTGACAACGAGTCCAAGGCCCTGTGACTCCTTGTGTCGAGGCCAGTGCTGAAGGGCTCATGGCCTGAGAAGGACCTTGGGTCCAAGTCATGGACACTGGCTGGCAAGGACCAGATACCTGAAAACGGGACCAGGACCTTGACCAGCACAGAGAACTTTCCCGAGGCTGGGGTCACTCAGAGCTCGGCTTGACAACCATGGTCTCCCTCGAGGTACAGGGCCCGGTCGTTGGGGCAGATGAGGCAGAGGAACCAGTCATCATCGACTGCTACAGGGCCAGGATATCAGTGATGTTCTGCTCCAGGATGGCCATTCTGGTTTCCAAGCCAGAAGGCTTTGCAGCTTTCAGCACGAGCACAGAGGATTTCGGGCCCAGTGTAAGCACTTTTGGAAGTGTGTCCTCGACGAGGACTACAGCCTCGAGGAACCTCGCAAGGTCTCCATAGGCCAAGGAATCCTTCTTGAGGACCTTGGTAGGGCACTTCTCGGCATCGCCTGAGTTCCTCTGTGGGGTTTTACTGGGCTTCTCCAGTGCAACCTCGGCAGACCTCGATGAGTTCTTTTTCTTCTCTGACTCCAGAATTTTCTCTAAGGCTCCGAGGCCACGGGACTCCGAGGATGCCTGAGCATCCCGCGATGTGCCGGGCCTTGGAGCTCGGTGCCGGGGAGGTTGGTGCCCAGTCAGACCTGGGAAACAACTTTTCCTGTAACTCTGACCATTTCTTGTTGGTTTTGGCCGAAATGGCCTGGCAGAGGTCACAACAGGTGCTGTCATGGTCTGGGCCTAGGTCTTCTTCTGCCTCTTCTGTGCATGGGTGTCAGTAAGGGACATGATTTGACTGCAGTGGTCACACTGTTTAAACCCATCGGGAAACATGGTGAAAGACACCTCGACGGGGTCGATGACCCCTGGACAAAAAAGGGCACGTACGCCGATTGAGGGAGACCTCGATGAAAAAAGGGGCCGAGAACAGTGCTGGGAAACGCTGATTCTAGGAGGGAAGAGGAACCGGTATGCTTTCCAGAAAACTAGGTTTTAGGAACAGTTTTATCAAGGATTTTTCTGGGTGAATAGGACATACGTCCATTGAGCTCCGTGGAAAAAAGGAGCCAGAGCAAGATGGCACCCTTGGGCGGGAAGGGGACCACACATGCGTGGTGGTATCTCCCAAAGCCTTTCTTTGAAAACTGGGAAGCTGCTTCTGCATGGGCTCCATCGGCACCAATGTCACCCATATATGATGACTGACTTCTGCTTGTTCCTGGAGAACATTTATTAGGTCAATTGTTTCCTTGACTTTGTTTTCAAATAAAAGTTTTCCCCTGTACAGGGCATGTCTGCTAAGCAGCCCTGAATATCATCTTGCATATCAGATCCCCTTAGCCATACTAATCTTCTGGCTCAATTGGCAACTGACGATGTAAAGGAAGAGGTATCAAATGCTTCCTAAGTGGACTTGACCATTTTCTACATTCTTCTACAGGAATATTTGTGTTTTCTTGCCATTTTATCTATTCAAAGCTGGCATTCACTACAGTGTGATGAGATAGCTGGATTTTGGGTCCAATTTTCTGGCTATGAGATTGCATAAGGCTTGGTTCTGCCATATTCTGCTTTTACGGTCTTGTAGCAGTCTATGATCTGGTAAAGCCACTGTGTCTTGGAAAGCATCAAAGAACTGCAGCAGCCTGAATGCCTAACCTAGGTTTCAGTTTAGTTTAATTTATTGCCTTGATAGACCACCTTTTGAGCAGTATAGCAAAGTGGTTTACATACACTAATAAAAGAAATTTCCGGCCAAAGCCACAAGCCTCAAAGAGGAAAGAAACAATTAGGAAGCACAAAACTATAATTTCAAGAACCACCAAAGAAAGTAAATAGAAACAGTGGAAAGAGGAAACAAACATATTGAGAGCTATGTTCTGATGATTACCACAGGACTGTCAACAGGATATCTGTCATCTAGATTCCAAACCAGCTACGCTGGATTACGATAGTCTGGTTAAACTAAAACTAACCTTGTAAAAGCAGCAGCTTTGCAGCCAGGCACCAATTCATGAAAAAGTCAAGACCTTAACAAATATGGACGTAGTAATGATTTATACTGCATGATCAGATTTCTTAAGCTATACAAACAACTTTTATACTTTGCAAACTTAACAGTAATTGAGTTGCTTTTTCATTCTGATGATTTGGTGGTTCTGTCTTGCCTAGACTACTTAATGCCCTCAATATAGGTTTAAGCATCTTAAGAATGCTACTGCAAGTTTTCTCCTTGACGTGAGATGGAGGGCTCATATCCATCCAGTATGGAGAAGTGCTCATTGGTCATCAGTTGTACAGGGACTTCAATTCAAATTGCCCCTTCTTACTTTTAAAGCTAGGCATGACTTGAGCTGTACTCATGACATGAAAGGCTATTAGTTATTCCTTCAGTTTTTTACAGGCTCGGCTAGGTATAACACATAACCACGATTTTATCAGTAATAGCTCTGAGCCTGTGAAATTCCCTTTAAAGGAACTAAGATTAGAGAATGATCAGCTCTCCTCCCATCATCCTTCCATTTGAACAACATGTTTTCTACAACTCTGCACTACAAGATTATTTTCAAAGCTGTTTTGTGACATGCAGAGTGGAAAAACTGTCTAAAAATAATATTCTAAAAAATGTATGTTCCAGTTGTTCATACAGATCTGAAAGAAATAGAAACATGCTTTCCAACTCAGACACCGAACAGTCCAAGGGGTATGTTTACTAAACAGCGGTAGCGGCTTCCGTGCAATATCAGAGCACGAAAGCCGCTACCGCTGTTTAGTAGACATACCCCCAAGTTCTTAGTGAATCATTTATATACAAATTATATGGAACTAGGATTTAATTAGATGAACAAATTGCTAAAAAGAAGTACTTCAACACTGGTACTAGTCATGAGTCTCATAATATTCTCATATTTGCTTCTCTTTCTAAGTTGCACTTATTTTTTTTTTGCCATTCTATACATGTTGACATGAAAGGTGTCAACCTTATTACCATGCCTCATTTTTAAACCTCTCTTTAAAGTGAACTATTCAGTTCTTTGTAGCATGTGCTTTAAAAAATATATAAACACTAAAACCTTAGGCATGCAATCAGAATCAAAACAGAAAAGGGAATCTGCGTGATTTTACTTGTTTAAACTGCCAACGGAATTCTATACTTTTCCAATAGTACCGTTCTTTATGATGGTAAGTATCTGAAGGGCAGATTGGTGCATAAAGTGCAGGACACAAGAATGATAAATACTCAGAACAACAGAAATCATCCTGGAAGGAAAGATTTGCTGATTTAGACTGCTTTTCTCTAACAAATTTAAGACAAACGTCTGGCTTTCAAATATAGCTCTTGACAGTCTACAAAAGAAAATAAAGTCAAAAATAAGTAGGAAAATACAGAACACAAAGGGAAATAAGAGAAATAAGTTACTATATGTAAGAACTATTTTTTAAAAAAATCTGACAAAGATCTAGTTAATAATGCTAAATACAAAATTCGAATACTCATTCCTAAAGTTATATTTTAAAAAGTTGAGATTTTACAGTGTGTGTGTGTGTGTGTGTGTGTGTGTGTGTGTGTGTACTTTGCTCTATCAAATGCAAAGAAACAGTTGAAGTGCTATAGCCATTTGAAAGGGCAAACAGAAAATAAATGTCAACAACTTATTTTACAACTGTTTCCTAAACACATTTGCTTTTTGACTCTATCTCAGATATGTTCAGAATATATAAGCCAGAATTATTTTTATTAAGGGGTTCAATGCCAATAAGTTCTAAGTACCTGACAGCATTTAGTAGCTTGCGAAATACATGGTAGCTAATACTAATATCTTATAAAAGGTAGATATAATTTGCATCCCAGAGACAGATTCCTGGAGGAATAGTCTATAAAATATTACTAAATGGACTGGGGAAAATCCACTGCTCATCAGTGGGATAAGCAGTATGGGATCTCTCTACCTTTTGGGATCCTGCCAAGTGCTTACGACATGGATTGACCACCATTAGAAAAAGAATACTGGGCTTGATGGACCTTGGGTTTGATCCAGTATGGCAAATCTTGTTTACAGGTCCTCTAAAGGATATGTTAACAGATCCTTGGAGACAGGGGAGGTTCTGGAGAGGCAGTAATGGGGCCTTCTTCACAAAAGTGGTAACAGTGAAGTTTCTGTAAACTACAGGCTAGCAAGCCTTATTTCAGTGGGGGGAAAGAGCAATAGTGATGCTGCTGAAGGAAATGGATAGCAAATTTTCTACAATCCAATAGGTTACACGATCCAAGACACATGCTTTCACCAAAGGCATATCCTACCAAAGGAATCATTTTGATTTTTCTCAACTGGGTGACTAGGGAATTAGATCAAAGCATGTACTGGATGTGGTCTACTTAGATCTCAGAAAAGCCTTTAATAACGGATTTTCATAGAAGGCTCATGAATAAACTGATCAACCTGCGGCTGGGACCAAAGGTGATGAACTGGATCACAAATTAATTGACTAGAGTGTCTCTTGAACAAAAAGGAACAGGTAATTGATACAGTGGAGGCATCCATGGGTATATCACAGAGATGGGCACGATCAGAAACAGTCAACTTTCCAGAATACAGTAATCATGGGGACATCCAAAACCAATTCCCTGTGTCCTAGGAATGTGTTAGCAGGAACGCATTTCTCTGCTTCACTACATGGCCCATGCACAGTTCTTACTGTGAATATGAGCATTGATCGGCTGAACAGTGTCTAAAAGCAGATTCCAGGAATGCAGGTGCGTCTATACCCACGGATGCAGAATTAGCATAGAACTGTGCCCTTGTCTGATTTAAAAGTGTCCAAGAGAGATAACCAGTTTATATGGAATCTACCTCAATAAGTTTATGTGCAAGGAGAGACCTCTCTGTGATGGTCTCCAAGCATTGCAAGGTTGCATAACAATGTGTTAAAGCAGCGTCAAAAGCCAGGACGATGCTAGGCTACGCAAAGAGGGGCACAATCAGCTTAAAGAAGGAGGTGAGAATGTCCTGTACTGATCACCAATGAGGCCTCACTTAGAGAATATAAAGAGACTGGAAGCAATCTCAAAGTAGGAGATCAAAATGCTAAGGTGTCTATGCCAGACAACATATAAGAAGAGACTTGAAGATCTAAATGTGTATATACCCTAAAGGAGAGGAGAGGAGAGGAGGGGACAGGGAAATACGATACTTGAAAGGTAGTAATGAACAAATCATTCTTTTCCAATCAAGGGAAGCTGTAGAATTAGAAGATATGAAATGAAGTTGCATGGAGATAAACTTAAAAAAGCAACATGAGGAAATACTTTTTTCATAGAAAGGTTGCTGGATGCCTGGAACATCCTCCTGTTGGAGGTGGTGGAGACACAGTAGTGATATAATTCAATAATCCATGGGATAAACAGAGAATCTCTAAATGGCAAGAGGACAGAAAGCACATGTAGAGCATTTCCACCAAAAGCAAAGACTAAATGACTTTCTGAAGGAGTGGAGCAGGAACCTGCATGGAGTGGCAGTCATAACCCCAAACAGAGGCATGGGGAGGATGAATATCTGCATGAAGAGGCACTAGCAAGCTTCACCACATTACTGGACAGGCTAGGAATGAAGCTGGTCTCTATTGGTTGTCATTTACAATTTCACTACTTCTTTCTAAAGAGGTACTCCTGAGCAGTCAATTGTCCAGGTAGGGAAGGTCAAAGATCCTCAGTTTGCACTGTAACGACATCTAGACATTCTGGGAAGCCATGAGATGTAGCCAAAAGGCATTACGGAGGAACACTGCATTCCTACAAGAAATATGGGATACTTCTTGAGACCCGGATGCATCTGTGTGTGTAAGCACCTTTGAGGGCCTAAGAGCACAGCGATCTCCCTTTTGTTCAAAAGAAACCATGTTGCCTGTGGTACCCTGGGGAATAGTAGCTGGGAGTGATTCTGCAATACCAAGTCACTATTGTTTATCTTCAGATTTATCTCTGCTAATATACTGTAAGTCATATATCTCATTACAACACATTTACTTTATGTGGTAACAAAATCAGAGAGGATGAGTTCCTCTTCAATTAACCTGAATTTATAATTATTCTGAAGTCATAAAGCACAAGTCTGAGAAGAATAAAGCAGGTTCCAAGAAAGATGGTAATCCATCCATTAGTGTGGTTTGGACATCCAGAAAGCAATTATTTGAAAAATAAAAGTATACACTTCCAAAGCTACGTCTGAGATATTTCCAGCATTCTGCACCTTCCCAAATAATGACAATATGGGAAAAATGAGGAAACACCGAGACAAAAATCCTGACGAATGCAATAATACTGCAACTTTCTGGAAGGAAGAGGATGTGAAATCATTTCATGTGTTTTGGACAGGGACCAATCATAGCAATCGTTTTAACAACCAACATTCCCATTCCTATTCACTGTTTTCCTGTCTTCAGAAATAGAAACGTCTAATTTTACAGAAATGTTCACTTTGAACTGAAAAAAAAAACAAAACCTTGCAGCCAAAATTTAGGGCTAGATGTCTTTTAACGGATTTTCTCATTTTGGCAAAACTGACTAGTGCATCTGACGCACTGTAACTCGCTTTAATATTAATGATAACACCTGCATTATTTAGTGTATCACCCTCATTGAAAATAATGGGGCCTGTGGCAATTAATGCATGTTAATCTTCATTAAAATTAGCATGAGTTACTGTGCTTTAGTGAATCAACTTGAATAGTACTTGACTGTGCTTTGATACAAGACAGTTCTATTTTTGTTCCATATTTCTTTCCCCTCCCCTCCACACACATTTTAATGAACAAATTAAGAGGAAAAAATAGCAGGGACAGTTTAGTTTACATTACAGTTTCAAAGAGAATAATTTTTAAGCAGCTGGCAATACTGTGATATTCTTTGTGCTTTCCTTCATGGGATATTGATTGATGACAAAAATCCTCCCCATGCCTTTAACGGTGATCTCCTGATGTCTCCTCAACTTCCTGGAGCACTTTATTATTCCAAAACTTTAAAAGTCAACTAAAACACAAGACTATTATTCACCATCTATTCATTCAAGCATTTTTCCCTCAACATGAATGCTGAGCTTCACTGAATGACTTGCTTCACATCTACTTTCCTTGAATATGGTCTGCACAAGGGGTGTACAAGTCAAAAAATTTCATTTCGTATCATTTTCCATTTTTTGGGATTTTTTCATCTCATATCATTTTTTGTCAATAGCGTACAGTCACTATTATACTAATAATGCACTATCACACATTAGCATGCACTATTCGCACATGTGTGAATAGCATGTGCTATGCATAATAGCCATGGCCCGCCTGTTCACTAGGCAACCTAGGCAGCCATCTAGGTCGGCAGACCCTGGTGGGCATCCTTCTTTTCAAGCAGCAGCAGTTTAGCAGCCGCTTCAGCAGGCATTAGAACACGTGTGTGTGTATGTGCAGTCATGGCCTGATGTTCCCGTCTCCTCTAACAGGAAGTTAAGTCAGAGGAGGAGGTAGGAGTGACAGGCCTTGAGTGCGTATTAGCAATTTAAAGCCTGCTGCGGTGCTGAAGCGGAGGCTTCAAAGGATCGGCATGCCACCCCCCCTCCCCGCCGATGCTGGGGTGGGGGGTGGACAGGCATCAGGTGGTTGGACCAGCCTAGGTCGGCCCTGATAATAGTAAAGGTAGTATTTTGAACAACAAAAACATGAAAATATTGAAATCAAAATTAAAAGATATAAAGATGAACACCAGCAACAATATAACTAAAAAGAGGAATTAATTAAAAGCAACTAAAGTAGATGTGAACAGTCAAGTTATGGAAACTCACTCTCCCATGGTGCAAACATTTGCGAGGAGAGGGTAAATATGTAGGTCCCAGGCAAGAAAAGGCTTCTTTTCTTTTATAGATACTAGACTGACCGACTTTATCACTACCAACACTTCCTAGGAGAAAAGAAAATTATATACGGCTATACACCATGACAGGCAATCTTTGAGATTTAAAGATTAATGGGAATATCTTGAATCAGATTCTAAATTAAATGATCTACCAATGTAAAGAACTCAGAGCTGGTGCAACATGAATTTGAAGTCTGAGACTTAATCAAATACAGGGTACAGTATTCTATACCAATTGTAATCTACAGAATTATAATAAAATTTAATCTGCTTAGAGAAAATTACAGTAATTTCAAAATCCTTGTAATTAAGGCTTAAATTACTATTGCAAGATTTTCAATGCAAAAATACTGGCACAGACTGTGAATCACATGAACTTCAGAAAAACACGTTTGTAGGAACATTTGAAATAAGTCTCTGAAAAGTCTATTTGGAGTCTAAGATCACCCCTAGGATTCATGCTCCTGGTTTTAGAGTTAACTCAGTTCCATGTAAACAACAAAAGAAGTCAAATTTGTTTAAATGTAGACTCTCTTATCTTAAATCGCTCTAAACGACTTGATAGCTTGCCTTTTTGTGCCTTTTTGGAGTTTATCAACAGAATGCATAAACAGCCCAGTACACAATGAAACTGTACATTGCCTATATAGAAATGAAATATTTTAAGTGTCAGTCTTGCATCTCAGCCTGCCTGGGGTTATATTCACTGGTTAAAAGCTTCACTATGACTTAACTAGCAACTGAAAATACTCTGCTACTTTCTTGAATATTCAGCACTAAGTAAATATGAAGCATGATGGAGTAGGAGAGCACATAACCGCAGGCCTTATAATATAATATAGTTTCAGAAATCAGACAGGATTTCTACAGAGAATTTAATAAAATATACACAACTAAACAAAAGCAGAAAAGACTCCAGCCCTATACTAAACATAATATTAGTGCCAGATTTCTGGTGTCAGCCATAACCTAAAGCATCGATTTTTATGAAATATTTTGTAAGGTAATAAAAAGTACAGGTCATGTGTTGATTTTAATTAGCATTTCCCTTTCCATTCCAGCTCACTCATATTTTAGAACTGCACAATCATGATCGCATGCCAAAAAACAAAATTAATCTTTACAGAAGCTGTTGTTAAATACATTTTGCCATAGCACATCGGTACCTATCAGGTAAAGTGCTTTAGTGCTGCAATATTTAACAAAAATATTGTCAAACTGAGGGCATTAAAAACTATGCTTTGTAAAAGGTTTAGTAACATTAAGGGGACCATACATTAGGTTTTGGCACATAATGCGCGTTTTGTAGCATAATCAATGCGCGTCAAGTGCAACTGCTCTGCGGTGAGAAGGCTGTGGTGAGCATGTGCTGGACAGTTAGTATGCAAGCAAGCCCCTTAGCGCGTGTGTTCAAACCATTATTAATTACTGTGAGTGCACTTAATTCCAATATATTAAGGGCATTCAACAAGGCGCCAAGATCTGCCATACCCGCAGAAAGTTACCCATTCAGGAAAAGTTCTTGAATCATGAGTCATGCACCCCTAAAATGGGCAAGCAAGGAAAATGCAGCAGAAACAGAGCACAGCTGCAGGCGCCCACCGCGGCATCTACGGGTAAGCACAGTGACCATATCATGGGCTATGCACCCAAGGTAGTCCCGTCATACCCAGGTATGTGTCCAAAACAGGGACCAGAGAAACAGGATGGCATGTAAGCAGAAACTCATGTATCGTCCATCCTGCATACCTCTATATAGACAACACCATCACGCAGACCCTGCAGGCTGCCTGTGCAAGAGCCCCCTGTGAATTGGCATGGCAGCAAGGAAAAGCATTAACTTTAGCCTCAATGACAGTGAGAGCCTTGCCCAATTCGTGCTGCAGCATGAGGGGGTTCTCTACCCCAGTGGGGGCTGTCGGCCAAATCTGTGGCTGTCAACAGCCATCTGGAGGGGCAACCAACTCTGGCTATGCAGGTAAGGAGGCCTCAATTGGTGGAGGAGGGGGACTGAGCACCATGTTAGGCCACACACAGCCTGAAAGCACAGCTGTGTGTCTACAGAGGGAGACAGGACTGTGTTTTTATTTATTTATTTATTTATTTGAGGGTTTTTTTATACCGTGCTCTTTAAAATCAGCTTGGTTTACAGTTAAAACAGATTTGTACAGTGCGGTGCAGCGGCGTCCGCACTGTACTTACAAAGAACAGGGATTACAACTTGGCTAACTGGGGAAACTATGTACAGGCTACTCAGTAACAGGTTACTCAGTTAAGTAACTATATACAGGCGCAACAGTCTGGCCGGTGGGGGCGGGCGGTGACATGACTGCTTGGTGGCTATTTACAACCAATGGTCGTGGTCGGGCTGGCCACTGCAGGGGACCCCACCAACCAGTGTGGATGTCCTGTGTTGCGAAGCCACATCCTGGTGGCAGCCCCAATGTTTGCCAATGAGGTGTTGGTGAGAGGGGACAGACCATGCATTGGTAGAGGTGCCAGCCCAGATTGCCCGCAGCAGGAGGCACACCCACACACAGCAAGTTGGGACACCGCTGCACCCCCTGGTGGCTGTTGGCAGCAATGCCACAGGGCACGAAAGCAATGTTAATGCCTGGTACAGGGGGAGCAGTGGTTGGGCTGGCCACTGCAAGGGACCCCACCAGCCAGTGTAGATGCCCTGTCAGCTAGTGTGGATGCCCCGGACACCGGCCCCACCCCGCAGCCTTTGCAACCCTAGAGCAGGAGTCTGAAGGGACCAGTGGCAGAATCCACATAAGTGTTGCCCATCTGTCCCTGTAAGTCAGCGGTTCTCAACCTGTGGGTCATGACCCCCCATGGGGGTCGCCACAGGATTTAGCGGGGGTCACCTCACCTCACTCTGCCATTAAAAAAGAAAGCACCCAAGTTGCTGCCGCTGCCGAGTCCGCTTCTCAGCAGCGGCAAACTCACCGCCTCCCAGTCCCTTCTAATGCAGCCGCGGCTCCCTGCCTCTTAGGGAACCGCGGCTGTGCCAGTAAAACCGTTGTGGAGCCTTCCTGTCTCTTGATGGGCTCCGTGCAGCATTGTCCCGCCTCTAAAGGAAGTTGTTTACCACTTCCTTTGGAGGTGGAACAATGCTGCACGGAGCCCGTCGAGAGACAGGAAGGCTCCGCAATGGTTTTACAGGTAGAGCTGCGGTTCCCTAAGAGACAGGGAGCCGCGGCTGTAGAAGAACAGCAGGGCATCAGCAGGCAGACAAGGAGAGGGGAGGAGGGGGCAGGGAACCTGCAACGGGGCTGACATGGAGGGATGGATGGATGGATGGATGGAAGGAGGGGTCTGTCATGGACAGGGGGGCTGACATGTAGAGAGGGGAAGGCTGACATGGAGAGGGAGGGGAGGGCTGACATGGAGAGAGGAGGGCTGACATGGACAGGTGGGCTGACATGGAGGGAGGTGGGCTGACATGGATGGAGGGAAGGAGGGCTGACATGGAGAGAGGGGGGCTGACATGGATGGAAGGAAGGAGGGAGGGGAGGGCTGACATGGAGAGAGGGAGGGAGGGGTGGCTGACATTGATGGATGGATGGAGGGGGCTGACATGTACAGAGGGGGGATGACATGGAGGGAAGGGGACTGACATGGATGGATGGAGGGAGGGAGGGGGGCTGACATGAACAAAGGGAAGAGACAGGGGGACATACTGTACAGACGGGCAATAAATGATGGACAGAGGGGAGAAATGGTGCGGGTTAGGATTATAATGGGCAGATGGGAGGGCTAGGACTGGTAATGGGTTGATTAGGGAAGGCTAGGACTGGGAATGTACTGATCAAGGGGGGTTGGGACTGGTAATGTGCTGATCAGGGAGGTTAGGACTGGAAATGGGCTGATGGGGGGTAGGACTGGTAATGGGCTGATTAGGGGAGCCTAGCACTGGTAATGGAGTAGAGGAGGGACTAGCACTGGAAATGAGCTGATTAGGGGAGGCTAGCACTGGTAATGGGGTTGAGGAGGGACTAGCACTGGAAATGAGCTGATTAGGGGAGGCTAGGACTAGTAATGAGCTGATGGTTGGTGGTAGGACTGGTATTGGGCTGATTAGGGGAGGCTAGCACTGGTAATGGGGTTGAGGGGGGACTAGCACTGGAAGAGAGCTGATTGGGGGGTTTTGACTAGGAATGGGCTGATTGTGGGGAGGGGAGGATAGAGCTGCTGGCCCTAGAAGAAAACTGGGGGCTAAGGCTACAAATGGGCTGATACGAGGGAATGGGAGAATGGAACTGGAAGAGAGTGGATCTGAGAGGGGCTGCCATGGTATTTGGACTAGAAGGGACTGGTCAGTGGGAAAGGAGGGGGACTGGAAGGGAATGGACACCAGTGGCAGTCATGGGAATGCAAGTTGACATTGGAAGGTACTGAGAGTGAGGACTGGAAAGGGGCTGATACTGGGGATGGTTACTGGGACTGGAAATAGGCTGATGGAAAGAAGTGAAGAAAATGAAAGAAGAGATAAGAAATGGCAGATGGACCACAGACCACAGAAAGAGAGCTAAGAGAAGACAGGAAAGCAGAAGCCTCAGATCGGGACCAGCATCATCAGAGAATAAATTGGTCAGACAACAAAGGTAGAAAAAAATAATTTTATTTCATATTAGTGATTTGACTACAAAATCATCATAATTTTGAAATCAAATATTGTTACTTGTTATTGTGATTGTGGTTTAAATAAGTAAATTTTATAAATAAAAACATATTGCAAAGGCCTATAATATATTAATAATTCAACAAATGATTATAGCGACAATGCGTTAACGGTAAAGGAAGAGAGACACATTTGATTTTATCATTGGGAGTCACCACAAGTTGACCAATGGTAAAAGGGGTCACGGTACAAAAAAGGTTGAGAACCACTGCTGTAAGTGGATCTGCCATCACTGTCTGCCACCCCTTGTTTGGCTGTGGCAGCCTGTCAATGATGTAATGCCACAGAACATGACAGATGTGCAAAGGCAAGTATGCACAAACTGCGACAACATGTCCTGCATTGCGCACAACAAACCATGCAGTGATATGGCCTCTGAGGCAGTGGATGCCCCCTGGCATGGCACGTGTACACACCCGAGGACATGCACGGCCCACAACCAAATACCATGATGCCAAGGAATGTCTGCCTGCAACAGAAAGGAGCAAGAGAAGGGGGAAGAACTGTAGAAGTGGCAGATGGGGTCAGAGGGGTGACACAGGTGAAGCAATGGCCCAGATGACACCATTCCAGGTGGCACAGAGCATGTGCCAAAGGGACCAGGGAGTGGTGGGCAGGACCATGGTGACAGATGCCAGAGGTGTACCATCACATGCACTCCACACCTGCTACCCATAGGTATACCCCTGACCCCAGGATGGGCAAGCCACCAGACTGAGGAAGGATACAGGTATGTGCAACTGCTGATATGGATGCCCCCAACTGAGCCCATGTGTGTCCCCCCCTCTCCCACAGTGAATATGGCGGGTGACACACTCTAGAAGCCCTGATGTGCCACTACTGGACACTGCGCCGGAGGCGACTTAACCAGCTGCAATGCATCAGGAAGCAGCTAGCGGTTGAGGAAGGTCAGTGGGGTGCACAGTAGAGCCTAGTAGATGCAGGGGGCAATAGCCATGGCTGCCAGACAGGTGCAGGAAGACTACCTGGTGGTAGACTCTCCCTGTACGCAATGATGGGAAGGTGGTATGGGCAGCCGTGCCATCCCCTGGCACCACCATCCTGTGTGTGGACCAGCCAGCAACCAAGAGACACAGGTGCACACACACATGGCTAGGGAATGCAACAGATGAGTGGTACAGGGGTGCACACTCCCAATGGTGGCCCCAGGTGCATTGTGCACAAGTCCATGCTGGCCCCTGTGCATGCCCATCGCCTAGGGGGCTGGCCAGCAGGCTACAGCTGTGCATGTGAGAAGGAGAACAGGGCTGGCAGGGGTTGGAAAAGAGGGGGTAGGGCAGTGTGCACTGTAGAGAAAGCAGACCCCTGTCAGCAGAAGATGGGTTGTGTGATGTATGTGTATGCCCCCTGGAGGTGCGCCAGTCCATCCTAAAGCCATGCCTATGCAGACCAGTAACCCCCACTCCTCTTGTTCCACAGCCAGATCCAGAGAGGCCCTGGACACTGATGGTCCACCATGCCAACTACCAGGGGCAGCAGTGCAGCACTACAGGAGCTGCCCAGGGGAGCTGAAAGCACCAGTACCTCCAGCAGTGATGGAGATGAGGAGGAGTCCAGCGACACTGTGCCAGAGGACACCACAACTAAGGAGGAGGGCAGCGAGGGGGACATGGCACAGCAGTGGGATGGGAGTTTCAGAGGAGGAAGAATCGGAGGACAAGAGGCAGAGCAGGATGGGGATGCAGAAGAGTCAGAACAGGAGGGATTGGAGGACCAGGGGTTGGGGCGAGGAGACAGAGGAGTCAGGATCAGAGGACCAGGTACAGGGCAGGGAGGCAGAGGAGACAGGGGAGGAGGCATATGAAGAACAGGGGCAGGGCAGAGCAGAGAGGCAGAGGAGTCAAAGGAAGGGGTAGCAGTGGGGATGCGGGAACCACCCACCAAACACCCCAGGTATGGCGGCATGGCACAGGGTAACACCAGCAGGCACCTGACGGGGAGGCCCAGAGGTGGGACTGCACCTCGGCTGTGCCCCACAGCCCACAGCCATGCCCACCCACAACCCTACCAGGGGGCTATGTGCCCACTACATGGCTCAGCATGGGCCCCACACAACGGCAAGCAGAGCCAAAGTCCACCCTGCACAGCTGGGGGCCCCCCACAGCCATGGGCACGTCATGGGCATGACACATCAAGTCACTCTGCGCCACCACTTCCACATCCCTCCAGTGACTGGGCTGCCCTGGTGGTGGATGTTGTGATAAGAAAGCTTATCATAGCTCAGGAAGGAGCTATAGAAAAGGTGAAGTGACTCTGAACAAGCAACCTGTCAGTTCTGGTAGAAATAAGAAAACAGAATTTTCCCATAAAAGACTACCAGTCCCAGAATGCACCAGGTTTCCAACAGCCATTAGAGGAGCTGAAGTGGGGAAACGTGTGTTCAATCAGGAGGGCTATGAGGTAATCCCTAAGCACTCATCTCAAAGGGCAGGGCCTGATTCAGCACAGCTGCGCTGTGTTAGGGAGGAGCACTCATCTAAGCAGAATAAGAGTAGAGTTTATTCTACAGATGACCATCTTCATGATCACCTTGGATATCCAGAGAATTGTCCTCAGTATCCTGAGAATCAGCTTGAGTTTGATCATCAGTTTCATCTGAAGGATCATCAGAAGCAGAAGCCAAACCGGACGGACAGAGAGGGAAAGAGACCCTTTGGAAGAAGGAAGAGAAAAGCCTTTGAGAGGTCTAGAAGAGTCCAAAGCAGTACGTATACTGGGAGGTATTCCAAGGGCCAGCATACACCATTGAACTGGGGAAAGCCAGAGGAATGGTGCTGCAGAGCTAGGAATCACCAGAGGCTACCTGTGAGGGAGACGGCTGCACGTGGAAGGGACCCTAAGACCTGTGCCAGAAGGTATGTGAAGAGAGATCCAGTGTCCAGGGATCTGGATGTGAAGGCTGGACATAAGAACTGGACTACATACTGGCCAGGCTATATAGAGAGGAACTCTAGCAGCAATGGAAGCTCAGGTATGAACACTGATCTATGCCCTAGCTATAACCTTGAAAGACAGCAGGGAAACAAGTATTCTCCTGAAAATGCTCCATTGAGAGATTCATCTGTGCCAATCCATGATATTGAGTAATCAGAAGTTAACCTGAAAAGAACAGTTTGTTTCTTGCTTTGTGGCTTTTCATTTGTTGTTTTCCTGATTTTGACTTTGTTTTTCCAAGTTAACACTGAAAGCAAGTAACCTAATTTATGTGCTACCAAGCATATCTGTGTTGGGAGAAATAACCCCATAAATAAATATCTTATTGGCTTTACCCAAGAGCACAACTAAATTATTGTCAGCAGCTGTGTCTGGTGTGAATGAACTACATTGCCCACAATACCTTGCAAATCATATAGAAATATGCACTTGCCAAGAGTGTGAAGATTCTCACCCAGGCAGCCGTCTGACAATGTGCAGCTTGCTGCCTTGGTGGCGGAGGTGCACACAGTGGCCCAATCCATTAGCGTACGCATCGATGCCCTCATCAGCACCGTTAGAGGGCACAAGCAGGTCCCCCCTGTTCCAAAGGCGATCTCACTACCAGGGTATGCCCTGTGATGGGGCAGTCTGCCATCTGTACAGTTGTTATTTGTCTGCCACTGTTGGCAAAGTTGTATGTGTTGTCATGTGTTTGCCAATAAAATGTTCCATTTGTGCAAACATGCTGTGTCATCCACTTTGTGGGGGGTAGCGTGTTGTATCTGTGTGGGTGTTGCAGGGGACAGGGGGAGGGGGGAGGGGGTCTAGGTCCAGGGGTATGGGGTGTGCCCTGTGGGCACTACCAGTGCAGATGGCCGTGGGCACTACCAGTGCAGATGGCCGTGGGCACAGCCCTGCATGGGTAGTTCCTCTGTGTCTGTGACTGTCTGCATGGGTAGCACCATTCTGCTATACGTGCACAGAATGGGCTGTGGCAGCATGGGTACAGCCCAGCAGCTTTGCACATGCAAGGCGCCCACTGCCCCATGAAGGCAACCATCAGAGGGTGTACGCCACAGTTGCCATGCTTGCTTACTGTGTTATGTGACCTACCCAGGTATTGCAGTGTGGGTGGCCTTGCATGCCTATGATGCCATCGCTCAGTGCTGTACAGCTATGGTATCCTACAGCGGCGAGTTGTCACACAGATTTTCGAAACAACGGCACTAAGGGGTCTACACAGGTAATGGATATGCCTTTCGATGGGGCATGGCACTGCTGCGCATTCTAACCGCGTATGCATAAGAGAACCTATGCAGGTAGTCGAACACCACCTTAGTGCGTGGCTACACAATGGCTTACAAGGCACCAAGAGCGGCAAAGCGCACAAGGAAGGCTAACTTCATGCCTTCTGAGACAGCTATGGCCGTGGCGCTCATTCTGCAGCAGTACTTTGCCCTCTTCATGGCAGAGGATGCCAGCATCCAGCAGACATGGCGAGACATCATCCCAGGGATGTGGAGAACATAAAAAAAAGAAGTGCATGCATTTGGGCTGCAGCAATCCAAGGGAGCAATATAGTATAGGGGGTGAAGTACTTTTGTCCACTAAAGAAGAACAGGACCTAGGCGTGGTTGTGTCTGATGATCTTAAAGTAGCTAAACAGGTAGAAAAGGCGACGGCAAAAGCTAAAAGGATGCTTAGGTGCATACGGAGAGGAATGGCTAGCAGAAAAAAGGAGGTGATAATGCCTCTGTATAAGTCTTTGGTGCGACCTCATTTGGAGTATAGTGTGCAATTCTGGAGACCCCATCTTCAAAAGGATGTGAACAGGATGGAGTCAGTGCAGAGGGTGGCTACTAAAATGATTAGTGGTCTTCATTATAAAGCATATGAGGACAGACTGAAGGATCTTAATATGTACACCTTAGAGGAAAGGCGGGATAGAGGTGATATGATTGAGATGTTTAAATACCTCCGTGGCATAAATGTTCAGGGAGAGAGCCTCTTTCAATTGAAAGCAAGTTCTGCTACGAGGGGACATGGGATGAGGGTGAAGGGAGATAGATTCAGGAGTGATAATGCGGAAATATTTCTTTATGGAAAGAGTAGTGGATCCATGGAATAGTCTCCCAGTGGAGGTGGTAGAGATGAGGACAGTAACTGAATTAAAAAAAGCATGGGACAAACACAGAGGATCTCTAAAGGTAAAAAGGGGACTGTTGTAGTTGTTGATATGGAAGGACAGATTAGATAGGCCATGTGGTCTTTTTCTGTCATAATATTTCTATGTTTCTATGTGGCCCATGGTATGGCAGGCAGCAAAGGAGAAGAGGGCCAGCAACAGCAGGCTGCTGCCTGCACAGCAGCACAGTCTCACCCACTAGAGGAGCAGGTGCTGCAGTACGGGGAGGAGGTCGCTATCTCTGAGGTTGCAGGCTTTGACAGCTCCACCACAGACATACAGGGAGGTGAGTAGTGGTGCCCCATAGCCCAGATGGGACTATGACAGCCATGTATGTGTCCCCACCATGCCTCCATCCACCCAGGGCATGCCTGTCTGTCGGATTGTGGGTGCTGCATGGGGTGGGTACGATGCGGACCGAGCACCATCTGCCAGTTTTGTAGTGGGCCAGGTGCCACCCCATAGGCCAACCTGCCAAGTCATATCACTAACCTCTGCCACCTTTGCTCTCCCACAGATCTGCCAGTGACACTGCCCTCCCAGCATGGCATAGATGCATCGGGGGGAGCCTCAACACCCACTGCAGATGAAGCCAGTGCACAGCCAAGGTGCAATACAGCCATCAAGGTTGGTGTGCCTACCAGGGCAGCGGAACAGTCCAGTGTGCCAGCTAGGGCAGAAAAACAGTCAGATTCGCCACCCCAGGAAATGGAGCAGGCCAGCATGACTGCCAGAGCCAGGGAGCCGGAGACAGATGATGCCACCATTCCCAAGCTACAATTTGCCATCCTGGATGACCCTGTGGGTGCAGGAGGCAGTGACCTGGACCAGGAGCTACTGCAGGAGGGTATGCACTTGGTGAATGGACCTGCAGGCTGCAGAACAGGCAAGGGAGGCAGAGTGCGAGGAGTGGCAGAACCACAGATTGCATGTGGAGCGTCACATGGAAGGGCACCTGTGACTGATGAGGGAGATGGCAGCTTACCAGGCATCAATCATTGGTTCCCTATGCAGTTTGGTGGGCCTCATCCAGTCACAGGGGGTAGGTGTTGGGGCTGCCAGTGCAGCCACCTGCTAGCCCTGAGCCATGTGCAGTCAGCCTTCCCTGCTGGGGAGGCTGACGACACGGCTTGCATGTCCTCCAATATTTCTCCACTGCATCGCAGTGAGCATGTTAGCAAGCACCCATGGCCGGCAGGGGAATCACTTAGGGGGAAATAAAATATCACTCTGCACACATTGCATGGTAATGGGCACTTTATTAGTGATTGTGTGTGTCCTATCCTGGTGCCAGTGCAGGGCAGTCACCTCAGAAACTGTTACGTATCATCAGTGCCCTGGCTTGCTACTGGCTCTCGGACTCTGCACCATCACCATCTGCTGTATCTGCGGCCTCCAACTCCTCTACAACTGCTGGCTCTGGGTCCGGCACTCCATGCATCTGTGCCAGGTTGTGGAGTATGCAGCATGATGCAAATATTTCACATACCCGCTCCGGGCAGTAGAGGAGTTGCCAACTGTTCCTGTTGAGGCACCGGAAACGGCTCTTCAGCACTCCTATTGCATGCTCCACACCCGCCCAGGTCTGCTGACAGGTGTTATTGTACCGCTCCTCCTGTTGGCTCATGGGGTGGTGCACCGGGATCAGCAGCCAGGTCTCAGGGGATATCTACAGTCACCTGTGGGGGTGTGAACATGAGCATTAGGATGTGCACTGTGTATAGTCTATGGGCTGCTATGGACAGCATACTGCACACCATCTACTAGCAGGGTGGAGTGCAGTATCTACTAGTCAGTGACACTGTGGTAGTGAGATGACTCCAACATACAGAAGCCCTCATAGTAACCAAGGACCCAAACGTCACACCACCACTACACCTCAACTTAGGAACCACGCAAATACAAATTCAACCACACATAAAATACTTAGAAATCATCAAAGACCAAGTGCTCACACTCAAGCAAGAGATCAAAAAGACTATCGGAATAATATTCCACAAGGCAAAAACAGTACAATGCCTCAGGCCTCTCATCGATCCACAGGACTTCAGGACAGTCATGCAAGCTATGACGCTCCCCCCACCTAGACTACTGCAATATAATCTATCACGGACTACCCACACCAACCCACTATGAACTGCCTTAAATACCACAGCAAGAATTATCCAGAAAGCAAAAAAACAAGATCACATCACCCCAATCCTGAGAGAACTGCACATACTCCCTCTCGAAGCAAGAATCAAATACAAATCTGCCCTACTTATCCACAAAGCCCTCCATCAAACACAGACTTCCCAGCTCCGCACTCTACTGCCCCAACCCACCCACAACAGAACAACCAGACAAACCACCAGCAACACCCTCACAATCCCCTACGAACAAACTAAATACAATCAACGGACCTGCAACAGAGCCTTCGAACTATACGCACCATCCCTCTGGAACTCCCTACCAAGTCAAATCAGAAACAACGGACATCCTTCAACATTCAGGAAACAACTAAAAACCATCCTGTTCCAGGAATACCTTGGTCCAGAAACAAACAGCTACCATTGACTACCCCTCCAGACCTTCTAAACATACCCACAGATCTACCTACTAAGAGACTGATGTACATTGTTTAAGTCCTTAATGTCTGTTTAGATCATTAATGTTGTCCTCCCCAGTGTCAGCCCCTCCACCCTAAGAATTGATTACTGTCCCCCCCCCCTTCTGATGTTACACCGCTTTGACCAGGTTAAAAACGGGATATAAATACAGTTAAATAAATAAACAAATAAAAATAAATAAACATATGACCTGTGTGGCAGTAAGGTATTTGGGGCGGGGGGGGGGGGGGCAATGGCTTATGGTGACATGGACAGGCCTGTTGGAAGTGTTGGGAGGGAGGGGAGCAGGGGCATAGCACAGGGATGCAGTTGGGGGGGTCTGCAGGCTGGGGTGGGGGCAGACATGGATATGCCCTACATGGACTGGTGCCATGTGGCTATGCTACATGGCACCAGGCCATGCTCTTCCGCATTCCACATGTTGGTATGTGCTGCCCGCTCTCAGCCATGGGGCTTCCCCTGGTTGCCACCGCAATGTCCGTTATGGCCCGCAGTGCTCATGGTTCTGCAGAACAGCAGAGCACGTGCACACAGTGGTGTTCGTGTGTTGCAATACACACAGAACATATCTATCACCGCTTGTTTGCAGTACACATAGCATCATAATACAGCAGACATCCGTTCTGGGCCTGTCCTAGGGCTCTCACGTGTGCACACTCACCTAGCAGCCACGTATCTCCAAGCTGACCCCTGGCTGCTGCCTGTCCCAGGCTGGACTGGGCGAGGACAAATGCATCATGGCAGGATCCAGGATAGCAGGTGCACACATCAATGAAGTCCACGTTGGCATCCACAACAACCTGCATGTTCATCGATGTGTACTTATGCCTGGTATGGTATGCCCTCTTCTCCAGCCGTAGTGCCTGCAGTGCAATGTGGGTGCAGTCTATACATCCAAGCAATGATGGGGGGAAGACTATGAGGTGGCACATCCTCCAAAGCAGGGCCCTGGTGAAGGTTCCTATGCAGTGGCTGGCAGTGGACTGGTGATTCCAACAGTTGCCCCTATCACATGCTGGAAGCTGCTGGTTGCAAGGAATCCCAGGGCAGTGGTCACCACCAAGGCCACTGGCAGGACCTGACTTCTGGATATGGAGGGCTCCAGGTCCACAATGAGAATGCTGCACAGCTCAGTTATTGTTGCCCCATCCAATCTGTATCTCTGGTAGACCTCCTCCTCAATCAGTTGCAGGTAGCTCACTCTGGGCCTGTGTACACGTGGGGCATGATACCTGCGTCTCAGGTGCTGGGCTACAGTCTGCTGCTGGGTTCGCACTGCTTTTTGCATCCTCCACTGTGCCTGGGCACGGCGGGCTCTGAATCACAATGTGCATAGCCCACATGGTATCTCTGACTGTCTAGCATCATTTTATGTCTGCACAGTTTGGGTACATGCCTGTACATGCTCCCCTCGCTCTACTGTGCACTGTTCCGCCACTACACGGGTTCGCCGCTCACGATCAGCAGTCATATGCACCGGGAACCATCAGTTAAGTCCATGCGATTAGTGACGTCCAATGTCGGCACACACGGGTTTCAGAAATCCGCTTTACGCGGGTTTCATGGCGAGACGGCCCCGCTCCGCCCCTGGGCTTTGGTGCCTGGCACTGTGTAGATAGCTGGGCCTCAATGATTCAAGCCGCCTTGTTGAGTATCTGGTTTACATGGCTATGACGGTTTTACATGGGTAAGGCTGGCTTTTACACGTATAGCACGCGCCAGGTGCTTCGAAAATTGGCTACATAAGATATGTCATACTGGATCGGACCAAAGATCTATCAAAGATTAATCCACTTCCAATCATACCTTGCCAAGAAAGCCCAGGGGCTGCTGGGTCGCCAGGTGTCAGCATTGACCTGACGGCATTTAGAAGAAGTGACACTAACAGCTTTTACTATAGCTTCCAGCAACGAATTCCAAAGTTTGATTACACGTTGAGTAAAAAAATATTTTCTCTGATTAGTCTTAAATGTGCTACATCATAGCTTCAATGTGTGTCCTCTAGTCCAGCGTTTTTCAACCACTGTGCCGCGGCACACTAGTGTGCCGTGAGATATTGTCTGGTGTGCCGTGGGAAAAATTCCAATTTCATCCGTAACATGTGGCCTCGGCTCACAAATTAGGGTTGCCAACCGGCCGGTTTTCAGCCGGCCTGGCCGGTTTTTCCATGGCCAGGCAGGCTGCCGGCACAGTTGTAAAACTGGCCATTGAAAAGCCGGTTTTTTGCTCTGGCCGCAAGATCGGGAGCGGCCAGAGCAAAAAACCGGCTTTTGTGCCGAAGTCCGCGGCGCAAACGCGATTCCCTATAGCAGTGCAGCCGCTGGTTCTGCTTTGTACAGAGCAGCGGCTGCACTACACTTACATTGAAAAGTAAAGAGAAACTGTGTCAGGAGCCCTCCGATCATGCAGAGCCCGAGGAAGTGATGTCATGGGGGCGGGCTCCTCACAGGCTGTCTTTCCTTTTCAAATTAACTTTAGCTGCAATAAAGTTAATTTGAAAAGGAAAGCCAGCCTGTGAGGAGCCCGCCCCCATGACATCACTTCCTCGGGCTCTGCGATGACCGGAGGGCTCCTGACACAGTTTCTCTTTACTTTTCAATGTAAGTGTAGTGCAGTCGCTGCTCTGTACAAAGCAGAAGCAGCGGCTTGGGCAGAGGGGGGTGTGTGTGTGTGTGAGTGAACCAGCAAGGGGGGGGGAGTGTGAGTGAACCAGCAGTGGAGGGGGGGGTAGTGTGAGTGAACCAGCAAGGGGGGGGGGCGATGGTGTGAGTGAACCAGCAGGGGAGGGGGGGTAAGTGAGTGAGTGACCCAGCAGGAGGGGTGAGTAAGTGACAGGGGGGTGGGTGAGTGAACCAGCAGTGGAGGGGGGGGGTGGTGTGAGTGAACCAGCAGGGGAGGGGGGTTGGTGTGAACCAGCAGGGGAGGGGGGTTGGTGTGAGTGTTTGATTCCTATTCAAGAGAATTACTTTATATATAGTCAATATAGGCACAGAGGTAAATTTTTTTTAACATTTTCTAATGGTGGTGTGCCTCGTGATTTTTTTCATGAAAAAAGTGTGCCTTTGCACAAAAAAGGTTGAAAAACACTGCTCTAGTCTTTGTATTTGTTGAAGCAGTATACAACCAACTTACGTTTACCTGTTCCATTCCACGCATTATTTTATAGACCTCAATAAATGATATCTCCCAATCTGCCCTCTTTTTTTCCAAACTGAAGAGCCTTAAACTTTTAAGCCTTTCCTCAGAGTTATCCTTCGATCTCTTATTGGTTTTGACACTCTTCTCTGTACTTTTTCCAATTCTGCTATAAGTTTGGTTTTGCTTTTTTTAGATATGGCAACCAAAGCTGCACATAATACTCAAGACATGGTTGCACCACACAGCGATACAGAGGCATTACAATAAACTTGTTTTTATTCTCCATTCCTTTCCTTATGATTCCTGGCATTCTATTTGCTTTCTTGGCCACCACTGCACACTGGACAGAGGGTTTCATGGTATTAACCATGATGATGCCTAGATCCTTTTCCTGGGTGGTGATTTCTAATGTCGAACCTTGCATCGTGTAACTATGATTTGGGTTGTTCTTCCTCCTAAGTGCCTAACTTTGCAATTGACCACATTAAATTTAACCTGCCATTTGAATGCCCAGCCTCCCAATTTTTCAAGATCCTCTTACAATTCTTCACAATCCTCTTGTGATTTAAGAACTTTAAATAATCTTGTATCAATAGCAAATTCAAGCACCTCATCCGTTGTTTTCATTTCCAAGTCATTTATATATGTTAAAAAGCAGAGCGCTAAGCACAGATCCTGGGGTATTCCACTTTTGACCTCTCTCTTTTGAGAAAATAGGATATTTAGCCCTACTCTGTTTTCTATCTTTTAACCAGTTCGCGATCCACAATAATACACTGAACCCTATCCCATGACTTTTTAATTTCCTCAAGAGTCTCTCATGAGGAACCTTGTCAATGGCATTTTGAAAATCCAGATACACTTTAATCAACCAGCTCACCTTTATCTATCTCTTTATTCACACTTTCAAAAAAATACTACGGATTAGTGAGACAAGACTTCCCTTAGCTAAATCCAAGTTAGCTTTGTCCCATTAAACCATGACTCTCAATCTGTTCAGTAATTTTGTTCTTTATAATAATTTCTACCATTCTGCTTGGCAGTGATGTCAGGCTCACCAGTCTGTAGTTTCCCAATCACCCCTGGAACCCTGTTAAAAGCTAGTGCTACGTTGGCTACTCTACAATCTTTAGGTACTACAGATGATTTTAATGATACCTTAAAATTTTCTCATAGTAGGTTTGAAATTTTATTTTTGAGTTCTTTCAGCACCCTGAGATGTATACCATCTGGTCCAAGTGACCTGCTACTCTTTAGTTTATCAAATTGCTGCATCACATTTCCCCGGTTTATCAATTTTTTTTTTCAGTTCTTCCGGTGCATTTCTGGCATGGGTAACTTTCCTATACCTTCTTCAGTAAAAACTGAAGCAATGAATTCATTCAGTCTCTCTGCTATGGCCTTTTCTTCCCTTATGCCCCCTTTACTCCTCTATCATCTAATGGTCCAACTACCTCTTACGGGTTGTTTTTTTCTTATGAATATACTTGAACAAGTTTTTATTATATATTTTTGCTTCCACACTAAGCTTCCTTTGAAATTCTACTTTTCTCTGCCTTTTCAATGCCTTGCATTTAACTTGCCAGTGCTCATGTTACCTTTTTCGTCATTTCACTCTTTCTTCCATTTTCTGAAAGATGCTTTCTTGGTTATAACAGTCTCTCTGACCTCACTTTTAAACCATGTCTGCTGTCATTTGGCCTTCCTTCTACCTTTTTTAAAGTGTGGAATACATCTGGTCTGGCATTCCAAAATAGTATTTTTAAACAATACTTAGGCCAGATGTAAACTCTTAACCTTTGCAGATGCTCCTTTTAGGGGTATGTTTACTGAACGACTTTAGCGGACTCCGTGCGATATCCGTTTAGTAAACATACCTCTTAGTTTTTTCCTAACCATTTTCTTCATTTTATCACAGTCTCCTTTTTGACAGTTAATAGCAGCGTACAGTGGATTTCCTTGTTATCTTCCTTCCATTTAAATCAAATGTGATCATGTAATGATCACTATTGCCAGGTGGCCCAAACACCATTACTTCTCATATCAGATCCTGTGTTCCACTAAGGACTAGGTTTAAAATAGCTTCCCCTTGTGTCAGTTCCTGAACCAGCTGCTCCATGAGGCAGTCATTTATTTCATCTGGAAACTTTACGTCCCTTAGCATATCCTGATGTGACATTAACCCATTTGATAATGGGGTAATTACACAGTAACATAGTAATATAGAAACAGAGAAAAATGATGACAGATAAAGACCACATGGCCTATCTAGACTGTCCTTCCATATCAACAACTACAACAGTACCCTTTTTTCCTTTAGAGATCCTCTGTATTTGTCCCATGTTTTTTTGAATTCAGATACTGTCCTCATCTCTACCACCTCCACTGGGAGACTATTCCACGGATCCAATATAGTATATGACAGAAGATAAAGGCCAGTATGGTCTATCCAGTCCACTCAATAAGGTGACTAGAGTGGTTGTAACTTCAGCTCCATGCAGATCACCCCCACTCCCCCATGCCTGTGTTTAGGGTTGTGCCTGCTGCCTCCGTGCAGGTCAGCCCCCTCTATTAAAAGATAGTTTAGGTTTGCTTTGATTTCATCCTCTTGCTATAAAGGGATTCACTGTGTTTGTCCTATGCCATTTTTAATTCCGACACTGTATTTGCCCCCCACCACCTCCATCGGGAAGGCATTCCATGCATCCACCACCCTCTCAGTGAAAAAGCATTTCCTGATGTTGCTTTTAAGTTTACTGCCTTGCAGCTTCATCATATGCACTCTAGGCTTACAGCTGTCCCTTCTTTGAAAAAGGTTTGTTTGTTCATCAATACCCTTTAAGTATTTTAAAATCTGTTTCGTATTTCCCCTGTCCCTCCTCTCCTCTAAGGTATACATATTTAGGTCTTCAAGTTTCTTCTCATATGTCTTCTGGCGCAGGTTCTGAATCACTTTGGTCAAATTCCTCTGAAGCATTTCAAGACTTTTTATGTCCTTTGTGAGATATGGTCTCCAAAACTGAACACAATACTCCAAGTGAGGTCTCACCAATGACATGTACAGCGGCATCAATACCTCCTCCTGTCTGCTGGTTATTCCTCTCTGTATGCAACCCAGCATCCTTGTGGCTTTGGCTACCACCTTGTCGCATTGTTTTGCCACCTTGAGATCCTCAGATACTAGCACTCTGAGGTTCCTCTGCTGGTCATTGCACACCAACCTCTCTCCCCCTGTTGCATACATTTCCTTTGAATTTCTGCATCCCAAGTGCATGTTTCTGCACTTCTTCACATTAAAAAGTAATTGTCAAGCATTAGACCATTCTTCCAGTATTTTTAGATCTTTCCTCATGTTGTCCACTCCCTCAGAAGTGTCCAGTCTGTTGCAAATATTTGGGTCATCTGAAAAAAGACAGACTTTTCCATTCAGTCCTTCCGCAATGTCACTCACAAATACACCCAACAGTATCGGTCCCAGAACCAATCCCTGAAGCATGCCACTATGCTTCTTCCTTTCTCCTGAGTCCATTTACCACTATTTTCTGTAATCTGTCAGTCAACCAATTTCTGATCCAGTTTACCACCATGGGATCTATCCCCAGGCTGCTCAGTTTATTGATATGCCTTCTATGAGGAACAGTATCAAAGGCTTTGCTGAAATCTAGGTATATCACATCCATCACATGCCCTTGATCTAGTTCTCTGGTCACCCAGTCAAAGATCTCAATCAAATATGTTTGTCATTATCTTCCCCTGGTAAAACGATGGTGCCAGAAAAATCCACTCTTCTTTCTTTGCCATTATTACTGTGTTGTAAACTTTGATAACTTCCCTAATTTCTGTTAGCATTTTGTCATCCATTTGTCCATTCTGGCAAGGCAGAAGATAGTACACCTCCACTGTTATTCCCTTCCCTTTTTTACATAGAATTTATATCCATAGAGATTCTACAGTGTATTTTGCTTCCTGAAAAACTTTAATTCTGTTTGACTCAATGCCCTCTTTACATATAGCACCATTCCTCCACCAATTTGTTCTAACCTATCATTGCAATATAATTTGTACCTTGGTATCCAGGGCCAATGCAAGGATTAGAGACACCCTAGGTGGACCCTCCATCCTGTCAGCCCCTTGCTACAGGCAACCACTGCTGCATTGGAAGGGGTGGAGGCTGAAGAAACTTGAAGTCATGAACCACAACATAGTGCCGGAGGCTTGAGATAAGTCCACTCCCTCAGAAGTGCGCACTCTGTTGCAAATTTTTGTGTCGTCTGCAAAAAGGCAGACATAACAGCACATAACATAACTCATACCACCTTGAAACATATTCATCTTTCCCCTTTTTGTCAACTCCAAGTTTGCATCAACCTTAAGTTCTATGTAAGTGCAACTCAGAGTATGTTTATTGTTCTCTGTAAACTGCTTTGGCCTAAAAGCAGTATAGAAAACCTATTAAATAAATAAACAAATAAGTGCTGCATCATGATTTGAAAGCCATTGCTGCTGCTGTAGGCCCTGGATGTTTCTGGGATATCGGTGCTCTGGGTGACCACCTAGTTTGTCTGATGGTAGTATTGGCCCTGCTGATAATCAGTGTGTCATTTGTTATCCTCCTTCCACCAGGCCTCTGAGATGCTAATCATGCAGTATCTAACCTTTCATTCAGTGCTATACATTCTAACTCTCCCATCTTATTTTTTAGACTTCTAGCATTTGCATACAGGCATTTCAAAGTTTTTTTGTTCATATTAACAGATGGCAGTGGTAATTAGCAATCTTTCAACTCTGTCTGCTTTTTACTTAAACACACCTGGGTTACTCTTACCTTTATTGGAAGCTCTTTATCAGGATGCCCTAACTTCCCTGTTTTGTTAGTATACACCATTCAAAACCAAGCACTCTCCCTGGACTGTCAGCTTTCCCCCATTATCTAGTTTAAAAGCTTCTCTACCTGCTTTTTAAATGTTAATGGCAGCAGCTTGATTCCAACCTGGTTAAAGTGAAGCCCATCCTTTCGGAAAATCCCCCCCCCCCTCCTCTTCCCCAGAATGTTGCCCAGTTCCAAACAAATTTAAACCCCTTTTCCCTGCACCATTGTCTCATCCAGGCATTGCGACTCCAGAGCTCTGCTTGTCTCTTGGGTCCTGCATGAAACGGCGCTAATGGCAGATGTGTCCCCACATCAACTCCATGCCCACTCTCCGCCCCTAACCCGCCTAGTCACTACCTCAAAGCACGAATGACAGCTAGCATAATGAATCAGCGTGCAATAGCTGTCATGTCCCCATGGTAACAGTTACTGCAGTTCCTTGCACATACTTGCTGCTTAGCGTGCTTTAGTAAAAGGGCCCCTAAGACTTCATGTGTCTTTCCCCAGACAAAATATATAAAGGGCCATAAATCTTGTCTTAGCTGTTCATGTTATTATAAAGTTAGGACAGGCATAATATAGTAAGCAGCAGCAGAAAGAGACTAACTGGTTCATCCAGTCTATTCAGACCCTTCTGTCAACATTGCTAATGATATAGCCAGATGCCTGCCAGAATATGAGCACCTGTAGGGTATCATTCCTTACCCAAGAAAGGATTTGTCATCATGCTCCTTTGTATATGAACTTGGAAGAGACTTTAGCTATCTATATAATCAGGTAAGAGACTAGTCCAACAGCATGAACAATGTGCACAAGAGGCTTTTTTTTAAACTCTGCTGCTTTTCTGATTATATTATTTTACTATTAAAAATTACTTTTGACTCATCTTAAATTGCATAAATATTTTTAAAAAACCTTCCTCTTTTTGTACGTAGATATTTTTAACTCACCCACTCTCAACATTAGCATACAAGTGTAAGTTAATATGCATTTCAGCAGTCGTTAGGGTTCACCACGGCCAGTTACCACTCCCTAAAACATGTGTTGTGGTGTTTAGTAAAAGGGTCCCTAAGCATGCGAAGTGTCTGCAGCTTCTAAATGTAAAAATAAAACTGAACTCTTATCCTGCCCAAGGACTGGCAATCAGCTCCATGCATGGACATCTCTTTAGTTCTATAGATGTTTATAGGGCTCCGAAAGGGAGTATATGCTAGGTCAGAGGTTCCCAACCCAGTCCTCAGGGTACATCTAGGCCAGTCGGGTTTTCAGGTTTCCTACAATGAATACGCATGAGATAAATTTGCATACAATAAAAACAGTACATGCAAACCTATCTCAAGCATATTCATTGCGGGATTTCCTGAAAACCCAACTGGCCTAGGTATACCCCGAGGATTGTGTTGGGATCCTCTGACCTAAGTGTGCCCAGCCCTCCTTAAGAGAGGAAAGCCCAGGCCACCTTTACAGAAGCAGAGCAGGGAAGTCAAAAATGATAGGGTGGAGCCTAGACAGAAAGACTAAAACCCCAACTCCAGAGGGAGGAGAAAAGGCTCAGCCACAAGAGAGGAAACTCTAATAATGACTATAGCTATTAGGGGCATGTTTAACTAGTATGGGCGCAGTGACAACACACTTTTACTAAAGATTAATGCACTATAATGAAATGAACGCATGGTGTCTCTGCACCATACAATTAACCCTTTAGTAACCCTGTCCTTTAATGTGCCATGTATGTATAGACTAGATGATCTGTCACTTCTATAGCCTGCAATTGCTAATCCATGCTTTTCTTTTTGGTGATAAGAATTAAAGAATTATTTTGTTTCAACTTAAGTTCAAGCAAAGAAATTATTATATAGAGAGCCTTCCTGCAGGCCCATATCTGATGGTTTATCCATATTATTGCAAACAGGGCCGGCCCGTCCATTGAGCAAGAATGTTTTTTGCACAGCAGGGCCCCGCGTTTCAGGGGGCCCCGCGCAAAGAACATTCTGCTTGCAAAGTAAATTTTAAAATTTTAAAAAAAAGCTGTCTGCTGCCGCTGCCGCCGCCGCGGCGGCAACGGCAGAATCGCATATCCCGCGGGCCCCCCCCCCGACAGAGCCTGCCCTCCCTGCATCAGCTCGGTCAGCTTTCAGAGCTCAAAGGGAGACTAGTTTCCCTTCCGTGGCTCTGTTAAGCCGCGCGGGAGAAACTCTCCTTTTGCACTCTGAAAGCCGATGGAGCTGATGCAGGGAGGGCAGGCTCTGTCGGGGGGGGGGGGGCCCGGGGGTTATGCGATTCTGCCGTTGCTGCTGCGGTGGCAGCAGCAGCAGACAGGTTTTTTTTTTTTTAATTTTAAAATTTCCCTGGGCTGTTGGGGTGGGAGTTAGGACTGGAAATGGGCTAATGGGGTTAGGACTGGAAGAGGGCTGATAGGGGGTTAGGACTGGGGCTTTGGGGAGCTAAGTCTGGAAATGGGGTGATGGGGGTTAGGACTGGAAGTGAGTTGATGGGGGTTTAGGACTAGTAATGGGCTATGGGGGGGGGCTTAAACTGAAAATTGGGTGATGGGGGTTAGGACTGGAAATGGACTGATGGGGTTAGGACTGGGAGTGGGCTGATGGGGGATTAGGACTGGTAATGGGCTATGGGGGGCTTAAACTGAAAATTGGGTGAGGGGGGTTAGGACTGGAAATGGGCTGATGGGGTTAGGACTGATAGTGGGCTGATGGGGACTTAGGACTGGTAATAGGCTATGGGGGGGGGGGGCTAGGACTGGTAATGGGTGGGGTCCTAAGACTGGAAATGGACTGAGGGGAAGGGGGGGCTTGAACTGCAAATAGCTGATGGGGAGGGGGGCTTGGAATGGAAATGGGCTGTGAAGGGAGGGAGCTAGGACAGGAAATGGGCTGATGAATGGGGCTAGGATAGGACTGGGAATTGGGTGTTGGGGAGCTAAGATTGGAAATGGGCTGTGGTGGGGACTTGGATTGAAATAGACTTATGGAGGGGCTAGAACTGGAAGTAGGCTCATGGGGGGCTTGGATTGAAAATGGGCTGAGTGGAGGGGAGCTAGGATTTGACATGGGCTGTTGGTGGGGCTATGAAAGGACTAGAAATGGGCTGATGGGAGGCTGGTATTGGAAATGAGCTGATGGAGGGACTTGGATAGGACTGGAAATGGATGGGGGAGCTAGGACTGGAAATGGGCTGATGCGGGGACTAGAAGGGAGTGGATACTGGGTGGGGCTGGAACTAGAAGGGAGCTGATGTTGGGGGAGATTAGAATGGGATGGAGCTGGGAGAGAGAAATGGAGAAGGGAAAACATATTTTGTGTGGACGGAAGAAAAATCTACAGTTGGCCAGGTATTGGGAGAGTAAGTGGGGATTGAGGATGGAGGGGTAAAATTTGAGTGGATGAAATAGGAATGAGGAAAGAGCAAAAGGAGAAAGATTAGTACGTTAAAGCAGATGTAGAGAGAGAATGGAAAAAAATTAGAAGAGAGAAGAAAGGACAAATGGACAGCAGACGATGGAGAGTTAGCAGAAGACACAAAGAAACCAGAAGAAAGTGGCTGGAGCAATTGCAACTGAAAAAAAAATGCACAAAAGGTAGAAAGATATCTCTTTATTTTGAATTTATTAACTGGAATATGTCAGCTCTGGGAAATGTGCATCATTAACGTCTGCGCTTTGTTTAGTACAAGAGGAAATTAATTTATAGTTTTATTTCTACAGTGTTATTGTACATTCCAAGTTTGGCTTTTAGGGTTCCCAGTTTAATTGTCTTCCTGTTTCTAAATTGTGATTCTTTGTTTGGTGATGGTCTGTGTTCTGCATGTGTAACTGAGATGAGGTATTCTGTTTATGTAATTCCTATTTGACATTGCCACTTGTTCCCTTTCCCCAGTAGGTCATGTATTGTTATTCTCTGAAATGTATTGGTTTAATATTTGCAGTGTTGCCTTTTGATAGGTAGGGTATGGTGCTTTGTGAGTCCTGGTAGTGCTGTTAGGATATGGCGCGTTTGCTATGGGTTCTAAATGGGCAGTGTTTGTAGTAGTTCCTAATGTGCCTGGCGGTTAGCACTGGATTATAGTAATGTAGAAATCTTTTAGTCTTTCTTTATCCATATACTCATTAAGAGGCATGCTTACTAAAAGTTAGTGTATGGTAACATTATGCAAATATGTATGCAAATGAGACTCCTTATGCAAATGAGGCCCCGCACCGAGTCTCCGCACATGGCCCCGCACCCCCCTTGGGCCGCCCCTGATTGCAAACCAAACTATCTTTTACTATTTGACACTGGATTTTAAGTCCTTAAAGATATCTTAGAAAGCATGTGAGGGGCATGTCTTTGTTGATCTTGTTAACTCAAGAAGGAAGCATTCCTTTGAGTCTTA
The DNA here is from genome assembly GCA_033557465.1 of Ichthyophis bannanicus. Lineage (NCBI taxonomy): Eukaryota > Metazoa > Chordata > Amphibia > Gymnophiona > Ichthyophiidae > Ichthyophis > Ichthyophis bannanicus. The sequence goes on along the minus strand of CM066035.1, from coordinate 161,619,168 downwards.
TGCAAGGTTTTTTTGCTCATTATCTAGAAGTCAAAAATACTGGGATGTGTTTACTGATCCACCCTTACTGTTAGTGCAGTGCACTGCGGTAAAATCCCACTCACCAGTTAGCATGTGATGGAACAAGGGCTGGGTGGGTTAACCATGAATATTGCCATTAGCGTGGATGCACGTACAGCCTTCTCAAGGGGTGGTGGTAAGTGCACCTGCGTGATGTTTAGCGCAGTAAGCCACGATCCCAACCCAGTAATCAGCAGGGAGACAGGTGGACAAGCCTTCAAAGGTTAGCATGGAACCCTGCGCCAATTCGTGGTGGAGGGAGGGAGAAGGGTCGATCGCACACAAAATGTCACATGCTTAAGTAACCATCCAATAGTGAGGGCCTCTAGCATCTTGTTTGCACAGATTTATTGGAATTCAGATAGTGGCCACAGTATAGGCTGCTGGCTTTAGACACCTTTATCGGCTTCTTAAGCAAATGCAATGCTGGAGTATGTATCTGCTAATTGCAGAGGCAACAGAAATTTGGATAAGAGACAAAACAGCATAAGTGAAAAATCTAAGCAGTAGCACGAAAGGATACATTCAGTGTCCACACAAATAACTTTTAAGCTCTGAAATTGATAAACAGTGGGATGAATGATCCCATTTCTCAAACATATTTAGATATGTAACCATTCAAACAGTTGATGCTATGAATTTCTCTTTCAGTTCCTAAAATGCATGTATTTTTAACCATACAAAATGATTTTGCCCTTCAAGCTAAAAGGTCATGGTCTAGTCCAGGAGATGCATTAAAGCATTTTGACACGCTTCCGTGTGCTGAAGGGCATGTATAAAAATCTTTTAATATACATATCATGTGTTACTGCTTAATATAATGTCTTCTACTTCAAATTAATAGACCTAATATATATTGGTTACAGGCCTTCTTTGGTACAGCATAATCTTCATTTAAACCACATTTTGAGGCTCACTGTTCGATACCATTTTCTTTCAAATGAAGTAAAAAATAAATTTGTTTGCATTAACCTACCCGTCACTTCTGTAATCATAGACCTTAAGGCAGTATTTCTTGTCCCAGTCCTGAGGGGACACCTGGACAGTCTGTTTTTTTCAGATATCCATGAAGGGTTTGCCTCCACTACATGTAAATCTCTCCCCTGCAAATTCATGGTGAATATTCTGAAAAAGATTGGCCAGATGGTCCCCATTGATCAGGTAAAGAATCAGTCTTTAAGGAACAAAAAAGCTTATTCATGAACATGTGATAGACTTATGACTTATGTAAAATGGGCCACATTCTGCCCAGAGGGGTCCATTTGTTAAATGGCATAAGCATTACCCATTCATGTGGTTTACCACACATTCGTGAAAGGAGCAAAAAGGCAACAATTAATTTCCATTATTCTAGTATCACTGTACATAAGAACATAAGATATGCCATACTGGGTCAGACCTAGGTCCATCAAGCCCAGCATCCTGTTTCCAACAGTGGCCAATCTAGGTCACACATAACTAGCAGTTTCCCCAAAAGACACAGGTTCCACAATTTTCTTTTCTTTCTTTCTTTATTTACATTCTCTTATATACCACGCTATTCTGCATCAGTGCGGTTTACATTGAACAAACTGAAATTACATTGAACAGGGCATTATAACTTGGAGATAACTATTTTACAGGGAACATGGGCTATGGAGGGTTAAGTGGCTTGCCCAAGACCACAAGGAGCACCTGTGGGACTTAGAAACCCCAGTCCTTCCGGCCCAAGGTTGCTGTCCTCTAGTGGGATTTGAACCCCCGACCTTCCGGCCTGAAGCACCTCGTCCCAAACACTAGGCCACTCCTCCACTCCATTCCACTTGACCCAGTACAATGCTTGTACTGGGTCAAGCATTGATATCCTGGGTCCCTTCTTAATAATGGTTTATGGACCTTTCCTCCAGGAACTCGTCCAAACCTTTTTTAAACCCAGCTACACTAACAGCCTTTACTACATCCTCCGGTAACAAATTCCAGAGCTTGATTACACGTTGAATGAAAAAATATTTTCTTTTATTAGTCTTAAATTATTTACCCTGTAGCTTCATTGCATGTCCCCTAGTCTTTCTATATTTTGATAACATAAACAATTGATCTATGTTTACCCGTTCCACTCCGTTCATTAATTTATAGACTATCATATCTCCCCTCAGCCGTCTCTTTTCCAGGTTAAAGAGCCCTAACCTTTTTAGCCTTTCTTCATAGGAGTATCCTTCCATCCCCTTTACCATTTTGGTGGCTCTTCTCTGAACCTTTTCTAATAACGCTATATCCTTTTTAAGATTTGGCGACCAGAATTGCACACAATATTCAAGGTGCAGTCTCACCATGGAAGGATATAGAGGCATTATAATATATTTTGTTTTATTTTCCATTCCTTTCCTTATCATATCTAGCATTCTATTTGCTCTCTTGGCCGCTGCTGCACACTGGGCCGAGGGTTTTAACATGTTATCCACAATGACGCCTAAATCTTTTTCCTGGGTGGTGGTTCCTAATGTGGAACCTTGCATCGTGTAACCATAGTTTGGGTTGTTCTTCCCTAGGTGCATAACTTCGCACTTGTCCACATTAAATTTCATCTGCCATTTTGATGCCCAGTCTTCCAATTTATCAAGATCCTCTTGCAATTTTCCACAATCCTCTTGGGTTTTAACAACTTTAAATAGTTTTGTGTCATCTGCAAATTTGATAACCTCACTCGTTATTTCACTTTCCAGGTCATTTATGAATATGTCAAAAAGCAGCGGACCCAGCACAGATCCCTGGGGTACACCACTATTCACCTTTCTCCATTGGGAAAATTGGCCATTTAGCCCTACCCTCTGCTTTCTATCTGTGGATACCATGTTAAAACCCTCGGCCCAGTGTGCAGCGGCAGCCAAGAGAGCAAATAGAATGCTAGGTATGATAAGGAAAGGAATGGAAAATAAAACAAAAGATATTATAATGCCTCTATATCATTCCATGGTGAGACCGCACCTTGAATATTGTGTGCAATTCTGATTTTAGAAAAGGTTCAGAGAAGAGCAACCAAAATGGTAAAGGGGATGGAAGGATACTCCTATGAGGAAAGGCTAAAAAGGTTAGGGCTCTTTAACCTGGAAAAGAGACGGCTGAGGGGAGATATGATAGAAGTCTATAAATTAATGAACGGAGTGGAACGGGTAAACGTAGATCGATTGTTTACGTTATCAGAATATAGAAAGACTAGGGGACATGCAATGAAGCTACAGGGTAAACTATTTAAGACTAATAAAAGAAAATATTTTTTCACTCAACGTATAATCAAACTCTGGAATTTGTTACCGGAGGATGTAGTAAAGGCTGTTAGTGTAGCTGGGTTTAAAAAAGGTTTGGACAAGTTCCTGGAGGAAAGGTCCATAAACCAATATTAAGAAGTGACCGAAGATATCAATGCTTGACCCAGTGCAAGCATTGTGGAACTAGTGTCTCTTGGGGAAACTGCTAGGTACATATGACCTAGATTGGCCACTGTTGGAAACAGGATACTGGGCTTGATGGACCTTGGTCGGACCCAGTATGGCATATCTTATGTTCTTATGTTCTTATGTTAACCAGTTCCTGATCCACAATAGTACACTGCCTCCTATCCCATGACTCTTTAGATTTGCCAAACGTCGGGAGAGCGTGCCTGGAGCTGCGGGACCTACCCGGACCATCTTGCCTGCACGGGAGGCTGCTGGAGCCCTGGTTTCCCTTCCTGTTTCCTGCCGCAGTACCCCAGCGTCATAGGAGGGGGTTTAAAAGTGTGGCTGCAGAGTTGTTGGGTGGAGAGCGTGCCTGAAGCTGCGGGACCTACCCGGACCATCTTGCCTGCACGGGAGGCTGCTGGAGCCCTGGTTTCCCTTCCTGTTTCCTGCCGCAGTACCCAGCGTCATCGGAGGGGGTTTAAAAGTGTGGCTGCAGAGTTGTTGGGTGGAGAGCGTGCCTGGAGCTGCGGGACCTACCCGGACCATCTTGCCTGCACGGGAGGCTGCTGGAGCCCTGGTTTCCCTTCCTGTTTCCTGCCACAGTACCCCAGCGTCATCGGAGGGGGTTTAAAAGTGTGGCTGCAGAGTTGTTGGGTGGAGAGCGTGCCTGGAGCTGCGGGACCTACCCGGACCATCTTGCCTGCACGGGAGGCTGCTGGAGCCCTGGTTTCCCTTCCTGTTTCCTGCCGCAGTACCCCAGTGTCATCGGAGGGGGTTTAAAGGAGCCCCTAACCGCGGGATGCGGCCGCGGGCGTGTTTGAAGGGGCGTGTTTCAAGGGGCAGGACATGCCCCTTTTGAGCCCCTTCTGAGCACTTCGGAGTTTGAGGAGCACCGGAAGATTGTCCACATTGGAATGGGTAAACGGAAAAAGAAGGTGATTGCGGTTAGTGCAATGAATCCATCTAAGACTGTCAAGGCAGTTGGTCCTATGGACAAGCATGTTGTACTAGCCACTAATGAAATTGTAAATGTATCTTTACCACTGTCCAATAGTGTGCTCTCCTCTGTGGGCTCCTCAAATTTAGAGGGGGGTGATATCCCTCCCCCACTAGCTAAGGGTAATTTAATGGTTGAGTTAACCTCCTCTCCTATTCTAGGTCAGGGGGATACTCCTGTTTTTTCCTCTGTAGCTCCTCTTCCTGTATTAAGTCCTCGGGTTGGGGCAGTTCCCCTCCCATGTGTGATTTCAATAGGTGAGGCGCCAAAAATTTCTACTGAATTGGGTGAACCTTCTGCTCAGCCTCTTAAACAGGATGTGTCTTTATCAGATTTATGGAGTGTTTTAACACGTATGGAAGCATCTTTAGCTAGATTAATGCCTCAGTTTGCAAAGTTTACTCAGGAGACGGTTGATAAGCTTGCACATCAAGATGTTTGTTTAAACTTCTTGGATTCTCGTTGCCTAAAATTGGAGTCTCAGGTTTCCACAGTACATAGTGCTCTCTCCTCCTCAATAAAGGATAGTTTGTTGTTGCATCGTCAACAGGAACAATTTGAGAATAGTCTTAGAGCAAAGAATCTTAGATGTCTCAATTTCCCTAAAACACATTATCTGTCTGCTGATATTCTGTTTCGTAAATATTTGAAGGAAATATTGGGCTATCAAGATTCTGCTACGATTGTTTTTAATAATATTTACTATATACCTAGCTCTAAGAAATAAGTTAAAGGGGAAGGAGATTTGGATGTACTTGGTTCAGTGGAATCCTTGAATATTTCACAGTTTATTGAATCCTCATTGGATGAAATTTCAGTGAGAGCAACCTTATTGGTCTCTTTTCATTCTGAAAGTATTAGAAATGAGATTTTGAGATGTTTCTTTACTAAAAAGAATGAATTATTCTGTGGGCAAAAAGTTAACATATTCCCTGATGTTTCCAAACAAACTCAGACTCGGAGGAAAAGCTTTTTAGCTCTTAAGTCCAGAGTCCTTGCAAGTGGTGCTACATTCTTTTTAAAATTCCCTTGCAAGTGTTTGATTACTTCAGGGAAATCCTCTTACGTGTTTTTTGAACCAATCCAATTAGAAGAGTTTCTGAAGTCCTGTGGTGGGGAATGATATTTAGGTTCAATCTTGGCTAGTTAGATTAAAAAAGGGATTAAGAGAATTTAAGAGGGTAATGTCTCGCTTTTTCCTTTTGATGTTTCTTAGCTTTGTTTAATTTATATTGTATGCTGGGTATGCTCCCCCATGATGTGGGCTTGTGCTTCTTTTTTCTGGTTTCTGTTTTGGTATTATTTTCTTACTTGTAATTCTTTGTATTGAAGTTTTTTTCCTTTCATATTACATTGTAATATTGATGAAAAATTTATAAATAAATAAATTAAAAAAAAAGATTTGCCAAACGTCTCTGATGAGGGACCTTGTCAAAGGCTTTCTGAAAGTCCAGATACACTATATCAACAGACTCACCTTTGTCCACCTGTTTATTCACACCTTCAAATAAACATAACAGATTAGTAAGACAAGATCTTCCTTGTCTAAAGCCATGGTGGCTGTCTCCCATTGTAATATTTCTCATAGCTGATGAGTAGAGCTTTAGCAGATTGCATGTTCAGAACAATAAACAGCAAATATTTTCAGAATCCAATATGCCAAGCAACAGCAAATGCATAACTTACCAATCGTCTTCGTTCCTCCTCTACTGCAATGAGTAGCCGAGCAAACTCTTTTAGTGACTGAGCTAAAAGAAAAGAAATTTGGATTCAGGAATTTTCTTTCCCTTAATTTTATCCAGAATATTAGACAGTCGGGAAAAGGAGTTAGCATGACATTTTATAAACAAACACCGCATATAACAAAACACACTAGAAGAAAGATCACCATTATGTGAAAGGATAAAGAAAAATAATGCACAAGAAAGTTAATGTATATACTTTTCCCTGAGTATAAGCTGTACATTGTTGCCTTAATAAACCATAAAATATTGTTCTTACAAAAAAAATGCTTAGTTTACATTTTCCTAAATTGCTAAAATCGTTGCTACATTTTCTGACACGTTTATACAAGAACATTCACTTAACCTTTTTTCTTAAAGATGTAAGTAGACTATTTGACTAAAATGCAAAAGACTACAAACTAGGAATAATAAATGTCAGTTAAAATGGAAGAAGTGTCAGAAATCAAATTATGTGCAAAGGTGCGCAAAACTATGGTCAAGGAAAGCAAGAGGCAGTAAGGTGGCAGACCAAAAGGGCAAGGAAAGAAAATTAAGTGAACAAAAGCAAAATCACGCAGGAGAGGAGGAATAGGAAGACTGACATAAAGGGCAGGTTTAAACTAAAAGACAGACAGAACACAACCCATAAAGAGGAGTTGGCTCCAGAGAATAGATGTCACGTAAAGAAAAGAAACTGACAGTAATGACTTCAGCTGAGAGTGGGCGTAGCGTGGAGACAAAGAACAAAAGGAATGAAAGTACTATGAGGTGTGATAAAAAAGCACAAATCCAGGGGGCGCAGTGAAGTGAAGAATGGGGACCTACAGAAGTGAACAGTATAAACTGGCAGTCATGTAAAAAGGAAACTGAAGAGGAGGGGTGGGGGGAACTAGATGAACACATTTAGGAGAACTGTTCAGGGTAAGTGTGGGAAAGAAGGAGACCATGGAGATCATTTTAAAAACATTTCCACAATAAATACGAGCATTTGCACATGCAGATAGGCTACACGTGCAAATGATAATTTCTGAAAGCTAAATGCAAGTAGAGATGGCTGGGATGCAGAGAAACCAGGGGGGGGGGGGGTTCAGAGGACTGACAATTTACACATGCATTTCCCATCTTACAAGGGAAATACAAACAGGTAAACACATTTCCACATCAAGTTCTATACCATTTCAGAATAATGAAGAGAGTTTTAGAAAGTGCTCATTTCAGCCAGGGCTTTACACAAGTAATTAAAGAGCGTAGCCAGATGGTTAAAGCAGTGAACTGAGAACCAGGGAAGCCCAGCCTGAATCCCACCATCACCCCTTGTGATTGCCAAAGGTGCAAATGTACAGGCCAATGCAGAAACCCTGTGCTAAAGCCCAGTGCTTAAAGCTCTAGAGCAGGGTTTCATAGCGTCACTTCACCACGGACTTTCTGCTGGAATGCAATATGCAAATTACTCTAGTGAAGCACGCTGAATGCTGGGCAAGGTTAAAGGGCATTTCCCTGCACTCACGTGCTTCACAAGAACACAGCTGCCAGCGTGAGGGAAAACGCCGCTCTTCACGCTGGTGGTCGTGTGGAGGTGAGCAGGGCATCAGGCAGTCTATCCCAGCTCCCTCTGGAGCCGGCATTTCAGGCTTTTTTATTGGGTGGGAGAAGGGGAATTGGAGCCACTAGGCCAGTGATGGCTAACCTTTTTGAGCCCGAGTGCCCAAACTGCCGCACAAAACCAAAGAATTTCCTCAAAGTGCCAGCACATCAATTAAAGCCTCATTTGCATAAGGTGCCTCATTTGCATAAATATTTGCATAATGTTACCATACACTAACTTTTAGTAAACATGCCTCTTAATGAGTATATGGATAAAGAAAGACTAAAAGGTTTCTACATTACTATAATCCAGTACCAACCGCCAGGCACATTAGGAACTACTACAAACGCTGCCCATTTAGAACCCATAGCAAACCCGCCGTATCCTAACAGCACTACCAGGACTCACAAAGCACCATACCCTAACTATCAAAAGGCAACACTGCAAATATTAAACCAATACATTTCAGAGAACAACAATACACGACCTACTGGGGAAAGAACAAGTAGCAATGTCAAATAGGAATTATATAAACAGAATACCTCAGCTCAGTTACACATGCAGAACAGACCATCACCAAACAAGGAATCACAATTTAGAAACAGGAAGACAATAATTAAACTGGGAACCCCAAAAGCCAAACTTGGAATATACAACACTGTAGAAATAAAACTATAAATTAATTTCCTCTTGTACTAAACAAAGCGCAAAAATTAATGATGCACATTTCCCAGAGCTGACATATTCCAGTTAATAAATTCAAAATAAAGAGATATTTTTCTACCTTTTGTGCATTTTTTTTCAGTTGCAATTGTTCCAGCCACTTTCTTCTGGTTTCTTCGTGTCTTCTGCTAACTCTCCATCTGCTGTCCATTTGTCCTTTCTTCTGTCTTGTTTTTTTTTTTTCCATTCTCTCTCTACATCTGCTTTAACATACTAATCTTTCTCCTTTTGCTCTTTCCTCATTCCTATTTCATCTACTCAAAATTTACCCCTCCATCCTCAATCCCCACTTATTCTCCCAATACCCGGCCAATTGTAGATTTTTTATCCCTCCCACACAAAATATTTTTCCCCTCTCCATTTTACTCTCCCAGCCCCATCCCATTCTAATCCTCCCCCAACACCAGCTCCCTTCTAGTTCCAGCCTCACCCAGCATCCATTCCCTTCTAGTCCCTGCATCAGCCCATTTCCAGTCCTAGCAGCCCCCCAACCCATTTCCAGTCCTAGCAACCCCCCAACCCAATACCAGTCCTAGCCCCCCCTCATCAACCCACTTCCAGTCCTAACCCCCCATCACCCCATTTTCAGTTTAAGCCCCCCCTATAACCCATTACCAGTCCTAACCCCCCATCAGCCCACTTCCAGTCCTAACCCCCATCAACCCATTTCCAGTCAGCCCCCCATAGCCCATTGCCAGTCCTAACCCCCCCATCAGCCCACAGTCCATGACCAGTCCTAACCCCATCAGCCCACCTCAAGTCCTAACCCCTCCCCATCAGCCCATTTCCTGTCCTAGCCCCCCCCATAGTACATTATCAGTCCTAACCCCCCATAGCCCTTTACCAGACAGCCCCCATCAGACAACAGCCCTTTACCAGTCTTAACCCCCCCATAGCCCATTGCCAGTCCTAACCCCCCCCCATCAGCCCACAGCCCATTACCAGTCCTAACCCCATCAGCCCACCTCAAGTCCTAACCCCTCCCCATCAGCCCATTTCTTGTCCCAGCCCCCCCATAGCCCATTATCAGTCCTAAACCCCCCCATAGCCCATTACCAGTCCTAACCCCATCAGACCACCTCCAGTGTTAACCCCTCATCAGCCCTTTTCCAGTCCTAACCCCACCCAACAGCCCACCTCAAGTCCTAACCCCTCCCCATCAGCCCATTTCTTGTCCTAGCCCCCCATAGCCCATTACCAGTCCTAAGCCCCCATCAACCCACTTCCAGTCCTAATCCCATCAGCCCATATAGACTTAGCTCCCCCATAGCCCATAGCCCCCCCATAGCCCATCACCACTCCTAACTTCCCCCAGCCCACCTCCACTCCTAACCCCCCCCCATCAGCCCATTTCCTGTCCTAGCCCCCCATAGCCCAGTACCAGTCCTAGCCCCAACAGCCCACAGCCATTACCACTCCTAACCCCCCCATCGCATCAACAGTCCTAACCCCCCAACAGCCCACACCCATTACCACTCCTAACCCCCCACAGCCCATCACCACTCCTAACCCCCACATCAGCCCATTTCCTGTCCTAGCCCCCCCAGCCCATCACCAGTCCTACCCCCCCCACCGCCCCCAGCCATTACCCCTCCTACCCCCCCCCCCCCGCCCTTCACCAGTCCTACCCCCCCCCCCCCCGAATTTTCTTTACAAAGAAAGCTGTCGCTGCCGGGGCCGCCGCGGCAGAATCGAGTGTGCCGCGGGCCCCCCCCCCCCCGCCCAGCAGAGCCTGCCCTCCGTCCCCGGTATCACCTCTCTCAGCTGCCTCCAGTCACACGCGCCGGCTTTCAGAGCACGAGGGAAGAGTTTCTCCCTCGCTGCTCTGTTAAGCCCGCGGGGGCTGATGGGAACTTCCCATCAGCCCCCGCGGGCTTAACAGAGCAGCGAGGGAGAAACTCCCCTCGCGCTCTGAAAGCCGGCGCGTGTGACTGAAGGCAGCTGAGAGAGGTGATACCGGGGACGGAGGGCAGGCTCTGTTGGGCGGGGGGCCCCGCGGCACACTCGATTCTGCCGCGGCGGCCCCGGCAGCGACAGCTTTTTTTTTTTTTTAATGCCGCATATCTTGATTGCGAACCTTCCCGCGTGCCAGCTGCAAGGCCTTCGCGTGCCACAGCTGGCACGCGTGCCATAGGTTCGCCATCGCTGCACTAGGCAATCGGGGATTTTGTTTCTGGCAGGGGGGTTCAAAGTGAAATTTCAAACTTCATCTCAGATGATACTTTTTGCTCCCAGCTAGATCTTTACTCCTGCCCGAAGCTGGATTAAAACTCCAGCATTAAAAAACAGTGTTAAATTTTAGCACAGTTTTTTTACATTGGGCACAATTACTTATGCAGTGATTTGAATGCAATTTGCATGCCATGTGCACTGCAATTTTTATGGCATTTTCCTGGTGCTAGCTTGCTTTCTGCATCTGAAAGCAAGCCTAGTGCGGGAACAGCGCCAGAAAACTGCTGCCCTAAGCTTTTCTGCATTGGCCCGTTATATTGTAAGCTCTCCAATGGATAGGAAAATAGCTACACTACCTGAATGCAGCTCACCTTGAACTACTCCTGGAAATGGCAAGAGCTAAATCTAAATCCCTTCCCTTCCTTGAATTCTTGAAAACATGAGATCAGAAAACTTCCTCCACTGTACGGCTCAAGCTACATGCAGAGAGCTGATCGCGGTGGTGGAATGAAGCAATACTGAAAGAATGGTGTAAGAGGGGGAGGCGAGACAATGAAATTGCAAGCACTAGGGTGCCATTTATAATCACCACAATGACCTGGTGCCCAGGATTTGCCTAGCCATGAACTAGACTAAAATATAAAAAATAAGGGACGGGGGTGGGGAATCCTACTAGCTGCAAAATGAAAGTTCTTGATGCCAGATCCTAGCAAGGTTCCACTTCAGCAGGGACCCCAAAGGAGCAAGGGGGAAAAGCCAAGTAATAACTAAATATATAAAAACTAAACAAATGTACTTAAATGTACTAAAAAACTAGGAATACTTTTGTTAAACTGGCAGAGCAGAGCATTTATGATGAAGATAGTCAGTTCACTATGGGGATCATTCCGAACAACATACATCCCTGCTATTTGCCTGTGCCTCTATTCCCTGCCCAAAGCTCCCCACATGTGGAGAAGGGCAGTGGGCAGGGGCAGTGACGAGGAGGAGAGTGGGCAGGCCGGGAGCGGGGCACACAACCTGGAAGTACAGGGGTGATTCTGGTCAAGGCCCTGAATGTCTGGGTTTACCAGGATAGATGGGGGACTTATACCACCTCAGAGGTAGAATAAGTCTCCACAGCATCGGAGCATGGTACCTTTGGGACCCCACAAATGGGTTGGTGGCTGCAGGGGGAATCCCCGTCACCCAATTCTGGCCTCAGAGGGCCCAATAGGGGGTCAGGAGGTGGGAAACAGGACATTTTGAGCAGTGTAGGTGATCAGGGCTCCTGCATACAGCCACGGTGCCATGGCAATGGGATGCCATGGCACCACAACTCCATGCAGGAGCCAGGCTGAGTTAGCCGGGCAAGACTCTGGACATCTGGGGTGCCAGAATCATGACACAGTGTGGACATCCAGGCCCTATGCTGCGATTCTGCTCCCAGGGGGGATGTCTAGCCCCCGCAGGAGCAGATCGGGTGCATCTCCTGGACATCTGGACATGCACCTATTGAATTGGCCTCCATGTAAACAGCATGATGAACCCACTTTGTTATCTGTACCATTTTCTCACATTTGAAATGGGCCACCTCCTGTATTTTCTGGAACATTTCCTAAATGTGTCAATAAGCTAGTAACATGTTTTTTACAGTTACTAGCTTATTTACAGTTCAATGGCCCTCCTTTAAGCTTTTTAATTTTTTTGTATCTAGTAGCCCCAAAAGAGACATACTTGGAAAATAGGGTCCAAAATTTCCCTGAATGAATGAACATTTTGACGACTCTGTTTTTAAAAAGTAGAAATGCTGGAGGTCACGTGATGTGGTGAGATCGAGCGGGTGTGATCTGCTCGAGCTCCGGGCCCATCCCTCCCCCGCCAGCATAACAAGCCGTTTTTAAGCCTCTTGGCTTCGCCGAACACGGTGGTGCAGCAGCGGAGAGTCCACCGGGTGCCCTATAAAGAGAGCGGGACATTGCGGCAAAGGCGGGCAGGCGCGAGAAGGAGCGGATGACCGGGCAGCCCAAGATGGCGGAGTTGGAGCCGGACCCACCATCCTCGCCTGTATCCCCGGCGACTATTGAAGAGATCTTGGCGGTGGTGGCATCAGCACTGGCAGTCCAATTTGACACAGAAACATAAAAACATGATGACAGAAAAAGACCACATGGCCTATCTAGTCTGTCCTTCCATAACAACAACTACAACAGTCCACTTTTTACCTTTAGAGAACCTCTGTGCTGGTCCCATGCTTTTTTGAATTCAGTTACTGTCCTCATCTCTACCACCTCCACTGGGAGACTATTCCATGGATCCACTACTCTTTCTGTAAAGAAATATTTCCGCATATCACTCCTGAATCTATCTCCCTTCACCCTCATCCCATGTCCCCTCGTAGCAGAACTTGCTTTCAATTGAAAGAGGCTCTCTCCCTGAACATTTATGCCACAGAGGTATTTAAACATCTCAATCATATCACCTCTATCCCGCCTTTCCTCTAAGGTGTACATATTAAGATCCTTAAGTCTGTCCTCATATGCTTTATAATGAAGCCCATTAATCATTTTAGTAGCAACCTTCTGCACCGACTCCATCCTGTTCACATCCTTTTGAAGGTGTGGTCTCCAGAATTGCACACCATACTCCAAATGAGGTCGCACCAAAGACTTATACAGAGGCATTATCACCTCCTTTTTTCTGCTAGCCATTCCTCTTCGTATGCACCCAAGCATCCTTCTAGCTTTTGCCGTCGCCTTTTCTACCTGTTTAGCTACTTTAAGATCATCAGACACAGCCACACCTAGGTCCCGCTCTTCTTTAGTGGACAAAAGTACTTCACCTCCTATACTGTATTGCTCCCTTGGATTGCTGCAGCCCAAATGCATGACCTTACATTTTTTAACATTAAATCCCAGCTGCCAAATTCTAGACCATTCTTCAAGCTTAGCTAGTTCCCTCCTCATGTTATCTACACCTTCCTGGGTGTCTACTCTATTGCAGATTTTGGTATCATCTGCAAAGAGGCAAACCTTACCCGATAGCTCTTCCGCTATATCACTAACAAAGATGTTAAAAAGAATCGGACCAAGGACAGATCCCTGGGGCACACCACTGGTAACATCCTTCTCCTCAGAGTGAGCTCCATTTACTTGTACTCTTTGTCGCCTCCCACCCAACCAATTTCTAACCCAAGCAGTAACTTTAGGGTCCATCCCTAGGGAGCTCAGTTTGTTTATAAGTCGCCTGTGAGGAACAGTGTCAAAGGCTTTACTGAAATCTAAATACACCACCACATCTAGAGCTCTCCCTCGGTCCAACTCCCTGGTCACCCAGTCAAAGAAATCAATCAGATTTGTCTGACAAGACCTGCCTCTGGTGAATCCATGCTGCCTCGGATCCTGTAATCCGCTGGACTCCAGAAACCTCACTATTTTCTCTTTCAGCAGCGTTTCCAATAATTTACTCACCACCGAAGTTAAACTAACCGGCCTGTAGTTTTCAACCACATCCTTACTTCCGCTTTTGTGTAAAGGCACCACATGAGCCTCTCTCCAGTCCTTTGGCACCACTCCCGACTCCAACGAGGCATTGAAAAGGTCAGTCAGTGGAGTTGCTAGAACGTCCCCAAGTTCCCTCAGTATTCTAGGGTGTATCCCATCCGGTCCTATCGCTTGGGGTAAAATGGATGCCCTGCAAAATTCTGTGGACTTGCTGGGAAGCCGGACGAGAAAGGCGGAGGGCCAGATCGGGCAACCGAGGAGGCGGTAGAGGCGCTGCAGCACGAGGTACAGAGGCTCCAGGTGGCATCCCAGATGCACGATGCCAAACTAGACAACTTAGAGAATCGCTCCTTCCGCAACAATCTGCTGTTTCTGGGAGTCCCAAGCAGTATATCGGACAAAGATTTAAAAGTCTATGTTGAGGCTTTAAGTGTGCAAGTGCTGGGTGGTGGAGAGGAGCAGGGCAAGATTATCTTGGAGAGAGTGCACAGAGTAGGGCCTAGGCAGCCAACCGATGCTCGGCCACGGGTGGTGCTGGCAAAATACCTGCATTTTCCCCAGAAGGAAGCAGTGCTGAGATTGGCGAAGAAAGCAGGGATAATTGTAAAAGATAACGCAAAGGTGAGAATAACACAAGACTATTCAGCGGCTTTGAGCCAAAGAAAAAGGGCTTATGCGCCCCTTTGCCAGAAACTTGTGACAGCTAACATCAAGTTTATGGTACAATATCCTTCGCGGCTTTATATTATACATGGAGGAGCGCAGAGAAGTTTTGCTACAGCGGCAGAGGCATCCAAGTATGTAGAGGAATTGACAAGGGGACCTTACCGGACCAGACCAGGGAGCCAGATGAGGAGGGCTGAAAAGGGATTGAGAATGGCTGACCGCCTTTAGAGAGCCAGCCCCATGCAGGACCGAGAAAAGGTGCATACCGCTTACTGGAGGATCCGGGCCTCTGGGGTTTGCAAGGGAGGCTGGATTGATTGCGCACCACGTCTGGTGATATATTTATATGTTGGTACCAGTTGGAGGGGGTCTGGAGTGAGATGCACCCTTGGACAGCCTGAAGGGGCGGCGGGGGAATAACGGATCTGGTCTGTTGAGCGGGATGTACACGAGGAGGGTCATGGGGTACTGAGGAACACATTTGTATTATATATTGTACTGCAGCAATACTCATTTATAGTAGTTTGATTTTGGGGCAATGTTGACTGTTTACCTAATGATGTAGGTTAAGTGTTTGGTGGGATATGATTGTCTATAGTTAAATACGATGTCACTACCTACCTGGATGTGGGGAGGTGGTTGAGTATGGGGGGGAGGTGGTTTGTGAGTGTCTCTGTAAGTAGGAGGGGGAGGGGGGTACACCAACACATCTTAGTGACTACGAGGCGCAGAGGGTTAGGGATACAGAGAGGGTTGAGGAGGGATAGAGGGGGGTGAAGGGTGGACGGGGAGAGGTGGGGGGAGGGAAGCACAGCTGTCATGGGAAGCGAAAGTTGAGAACAAGAACTAGGATAGGATTGCGGGAGGAGCCCCAGGCTGGGGGGGGGGGGTGCGATCTTCCTGGGAGACTTGAGTATGTGATCCTCTGAAGATCATTTCGTGGAATGTATGTGGGATTTGGAACCCAATTAAAAGATATAAAGTACTGCAAGCTTTGGCTAGACAAAAGTGTGACATAGCCCTGATACAAGAGACCCACCAGACTGTCGAGGAACATCTGAAATTACAACGGGATTGGGTGGGCCAGGAGTGGGTGGCTCCAGCGAAAGGGAAAAAAGGTGGAGTGGTCATACTGATCCATAAACAGATACGATTTGTATTGGAGAGGGAATATGTTGACCCCGACAGAAGATACGTGCTACTATATGGCATGCTGGAGGGACAACCTATAGTGCTGGGTAACATATACAGCCCAAATGTGTTGGATCAAGCGCTATATGCATGATTAGCCTCTAGAATAGAACAACTGCCTGATGTTCCCTTGATACTAGGGGGAGACTTTAATGGGGTGCTGGACACAGAGTTAGACACGTCACGGGACGAGGGAGATAGAATGCGGGTGGCCACGGCCAAGACTCTACGGGGCCTTCAGGGGCGTTTAGGGGTGGTTGACCCATGGCGCTTGCTGCACCCAATGGAGAGAGATTTTACCCACCAGTCAAGCACGCATGGCACCAGTGCCTGGATTGATTACATTTTCGCATCAAGAGGTATAGATGCACAAATTGACCCGTCGAAGATCTCTGATCATACTTTGATTTGGGTGGAGCTGGAGTGGGCTCAGGGAGAAACGCGGTCACGAATCTGGCATTTTCCGTTGGAACTTTATTGGGACGCGGATTTTAAAGTTTTTCTCAAACAATGCTGGCAAGACTTTGAGTTAAACAATGCACGGCATAAGGTTGACCCGGAACTCTTTTGGGAAACAGCCAAGGTTGTTTTACGAGGGGATATTATCGACTATTCGGCACGGAAAAAGAGGTTGCTTACGGAACAGATAATTCATCTGGAAAAGCAAATGGTTAGAGACCGGCACAAATATGCGAGTAACCCAAGCGCAGTACATAAGAAGTTGCTACAGGAATCTCAAGCAACACTTAACGAACTGCTGCATTGCCGGGCAAAAAAATCATTTGTGTACTATCGTTATCAGCTTTACAGATTTGGGGACCAACCAGGGAAACTTCTAGCACGTTGTCTTCAGGGAAGCAGGGGAACAAGAACGGTTGCAGCACTAAGGGACACCCATGGGACTACATCAGGGAAGCCAGGAAATTGCAGAGGTTTTCCGCCTCTTTTCTCAACAACTCTACCAACGGGAGGGAGGAGATGACACCCGGAGAGACGAATACCTGAGAGGGCTGCAGCTGCCAAATCTCGGGGAAGAACAGCGGGCCCAATTGGATAGCTCAATCACACTGGAGGAGGTACACCATGTGATAAAGACAGTTCGCTGCCATAAGGCACCGGGTCCAGACGGAATGGGAGCTGAATTTTATAAGTTACTAGGGGACTTGCTACCTCCCTCACTAGTGGCAGTATATCATAAAAGGATAGCTCAAGGGGGGGTTCACATGGGGGGAGAACCATGCGCATATTATTTTATTGCCCAAGCCGGGTAAGGATCAGTTACAGGCTGCGGCCTATAGGCCCATCTCCCTATTGAACTTTGATCTGAAAATATTGACCAAGGTATTGGCGGAAAGACTAGGTCCGTTGTTGGGGGATCTAATTCAGGAGTCCCAGGTGGGATTTGTGTAGGACCGCCACGCCGTACATAACCTGCGTAGAATCTTGGCATCTTTGGAGTGGGTCCAGGAACGAGAATGGCAGTCCCTGCTGATTAGTTTTGACGCGGTTAAAAGCGTTTGAGCATGTGAATTGGAGGTATCTGCAGGCACTCCTGCCACATTATGGTTTCGGGGAGTCTTTTTGTAATATGGTCAAATTTCTTTATAGAGTGCTGTGTAATGGGGTTCTCTCTGATAAGTTTCCCCTAGAGAGGGGGACAAGACAGAGGTGCCCCCAATCGCATCTGTTATTCATGCTGTCCCTAGATCCTTTCATACGGAAAGTAGAGCAGAACCGGGACATATGGGGGGTGCATGGGGGGGGGTGGTCGGGGTTCAAGATCGCAGCATTTGCCGATGACCTCCTTGTACACCTACTTTCACCGCATCAATCGCTCCCCAGATTGTTGGAAGAATTCTCGGTGTTTGGCAGTTTTGCAGGGTTGCGCATTAACATGGACAAGTCTGAGGCTATAGACGTGATGGGTACACAAGAGGGGAGTTGAAGGGGTGCGTTCCTGCTTCGTTGGGCGGGGGATTCCTTTCTTTACTTGGGAGTTCCCTTAACTAGAGACCCGGCGGATCTGCATAAACGGAACTTCGAAAGGATTTTCTTCAAGCTTCAGACACAGATGTGAGCATGGAGTCCCCTTCCCTTGTCTCTAGGGGGACGAATAGCAGCGGTGGGGATGGTGGTCTTACCCCGGGTGTTATACTGGATGCAGACGCTCCCCGTTTGGTTGGCGCGGCAAGACTTGGAACGGTTGGAACGGGAGATGCGGGGATTCTTCTGGAAGGGGCAAGAGCGCGAATCCCGATAGCTCGGTTGAAAGGAAGCTGGAGGTCTGGCAGGATGGGGGTCCCGGACTTAGGGCTTTATGCCCTGACGTGTCAGGCACATCATATAAGGGATTGGTTGGGAGATACGGAGATTTATACTCCCAGAGTACTTGAGGATTCATTGGTGGCCCCCCCAGACGTTATTGGCCGTGCTCCACTTAGAGGGCTCCCAGCTCCCCCAGCAAGTGACATGAAGTGTTTTAGTGAATCCGGTAAGACGTACGTGGCGGCAATTGTGTCGGTACTGGAGTAGGTCCCCAGCTGTTTCCAGCTGGTTGCCGATTCAGGGTAATGTCACCTTTACCCCTGGTTCTACATCAGAGATTTTTCAGAAGTGGAGGGAAGTTGGTATTAGATGCCTTGGGCATGTGGTGGATTCCAATGGGAAGTGTAAGTCCTTTGAGTCTCTTGGCAGGGAGTACAGGCTGAGTGGCCAACATTTTTTCGCACACTTTCAGATCTCTCACTATGTAGCTTCTCTACCAGTCAAGGAGCTAACCTCAGAAAGTTCGGTGAGGATATCAGAGTTTTTTGAATTGGGTGTGGAGTCCCAGCTTACAATATCGATATTGAAGAAAAAACTGGTTCCCTATACTTCGTGGCCAGCTTATTTGAGAGAGGAAGCTCGGTGGGCGGAAGAGCTGGCTCAAGAGGTACCGCAGGGGGCTATTATGGAAGCCCTGTGCAGGATTGGGGGCCTAGTGGAGGGGACCAAGTGGAGAGAAGTGCAATTTAAAAGCATTGTTCGAGCGCACTTCTCCCCCCAACGGGCGTTGCAGAGTGGCCTGGATTGTGCTGGGCAATGTCCCAAATGTGCATTCCCCCTTGCAGGCCTGGGTCATATGTGGTGGGGATGTAGGAAAATCCGTGCATATTGGGAAAAGATCAGTAATTATATGAAGGGCTTACTTCAGCAGCAGATTAACTAGACTGGAGCCCTGGTAGTACTGGATCAGTTGAGACCACTCCATCCGAAGGGGAGATGGGAATGGATACTGGTGAGAAAGGCATGTCTGGTGGGGAAGGGCCCAATACTTCACAAATGGAGAGAACAGCAGCCCCTACATTTGGGGAATGGCGTAACAGTTTTCATCAACTGATGCTATTCGAGAGGAGGGGGGCCAGGGGTAATGTTAAAAGGTGGGCTTCTTTTCTGTTGATTTGGGAGCCATATATTCAAAAGCTTGTACCATACGCCCGCAATGAAGTCTTCCAGATGGGGTAGGGCTGGTGAATCTGGTGGGATCCCAAGGACGGAGAGTGGGGGTGGGTCTAATAGGAAAGTTCCTGTTTAGAATAGTAAGGGGGAGCTGTGCGGGAGGGGGGGAATAAAATAAAATGTTGTACCACATTCTGTAAATAACTGGCCTCTGGACTGGTGGACAAGAGTCAGCCCCACCCTGTGGTATTATGTTTGTATGTATACATACAGTTTGTGATGTTTTTCCTTTTTTTTCCTGTGTGGTTCCATAAATAAAGCTTAAAAAAAAGTAGAAATGCTTTAATAAGGAAGTAAGCACAAGGAGAAATTAGACCTTAC
Source organism: Ichthyophis bannanicus (assembly GCA_033557465.1). Lineage (NCBI taxonomy): Eukaryota > Metazoa > Chordata > Amphibia > Gymnophiona > Ichthyophiidae > Ichthyophis > Ichthyophis bannanicus. The sequence continues at coordinate 161,599,333 of CM066035.1, read as the reverse complement.
CTGCTAATTGTCTTTCCTTGAGTTCTCTCCAGGCCAGTCCATGAACTGTAGGTTTGTCAACCTTCTCCAGCAGCTGAGGACTGAAAACTCAAAATCTTGCTGACAGCCTATCAAGCTCCCTCTGCTGTCAGAGACTCAGTCTCCTATTGTCAAAGCAGTCTATACCTAAACTTTAACGTAACACCCTTATAACAACTAGTCACAAAACAATAAAACTTAACCCTTTTGGTAACCTTCACTTCTATTTTGCAAACAGTGTTGCAATTCAGCAGTAATCCATATAACTGAAATTGTGTTCGTCCCCTTAATTTCTTTTAATCTCTCTTTTTTTTTTTTTACCAAAAACAGTACGGGGTGCCTGCCACACCTATCCCCATGCCCCGTAGAGGGAATCCAAACTGCAGCCACCCTGAATCTAAAAGGTTTCAAAAACTCTATGTATTCCTGGCTAGACCACTCCAAGTGTCTCCGACCTGCCTACCAACAATAATAAGCTACTGCCCGATAACAAAGAGACTCGCAGAACCCCTGGGTGGGCCCTGGACTGGCCCGGAGAGAACTCAAGGAAAGACAATTAGCAGATAAGGTCTAATTTCTCCTTCCTCTTCGTCTCTCTGGGCCAGTCCAGGAACTGTAGGGCAGTACCAAAGCAGTCCCTAAAAAAGGGAGGGTCCCGCGAGTCCCGCCATCAAGGCTGAAGCCCCAACGTTGGCGTCTTTCCTTGCGTGAACATCAAACCGATAGTGCCTAGCAAAAGAATGAAGCGACTATCAGGTTGCTGCCCTACAAATATCTATTGGAGGCACCAACGCAAACTCCACCCATGAAGTCGCTTGTGCCCTAGTGGAATGAGCTCTGAGCCCTGGAGGAGGCAACCTGCCCTTTGCCCCATAGGCTGTCATGATCGCCTGCTTCACCCATTGGGCAATGGACGCTTTAGAAGCAGCTGCCCCCTTGCAAGGCCCTCCAAAAAGCACGAACAGCCTGTCCGATCTCCGAAACTGCTCTGTCTGCTGGAGATATCTCCGAAGCACTCTCCCCATATCCAACTTCTGAAGAGCCTGACCCCTGTCACTGCCGCTCACATGCCGAAAAGTCGGGAGAGAAACCACCTGGTTCATGTGAAAAGTGATACTACCTTGGACAGAAAAGACGGCACCGGCCGCAATACCACCTTCTCTTTCGAAAACTGAATATATGGAGACCTACATGACAGCGCTTGGAGATCAGAGATTCTTCTAGCTGAACACAAGGAGACCAGGAATGCCGTCTTCCAAGAAAGCTCCCTAAGAGCCCCTGCGGACTCCGGCTCAAAGGGAAACTGAGTTAGGGCATCCAAAACTAAATTCAGATCCCAGGCTGGTACCACCGATCTCACGGGAGGACGAATTATCTTTGCCACTCTAAGAAAGCGTTGCACATCCGGATGTGCTGACAAACTGTTACCCAATACTTTCCCTCGAAAACAAGCCAAGGCAGCCAGGTGAACTTTAAGGGTACTCAGAGCTAACCCTTTTTCTAGCCCTCCTTGAAGAAAAGACAAAATCGTCGGCAAGGAAGGGGAGAACAGTCTCACTTGATGCTCCGCACACCAGCCCTCAAAGATGCGCCAAACCCGGACATACGCCAGAGAAGTTGACCGTTTCTTGGATTTCAGTAAGGTAGCAATCACCAAAGACGAGTACCCTTGACGCCGGAGCCTTTCCCTTTCAATAGCCAAGCCGTAAGCAAGAACCGATCTACCTGAGGCATCAGCACTTGCCCTTGACTCAAGAGATTGACTCGATTGGGGAGCCTCCAAGGAGAATCCACGAGCAGTCGCATCAGATATGCATACCACGGCCATCTGGGCCAATCCGGAGCAATGAGGATCACTGCCCCCCCCCCCCCCGTCGCTCGCTATTTTCCGTATCACTCGGCTGATCAGTGGCCGCGGGGGAAACACATACAACAGCTGTCCCAATGGCCATGGCTGAACCAGCCCGTCGAGCCCCTCCGACATGTGCACCTTGTACCTGCTGTAAAACCATGACGCTTTGGCATTCTCGAAGGTAGCCATGAGGTCCATAACTGGACGACCCCAGCGAACCGTGATGTCGTGAAACACCGCTGCGTTTAACTCCCATTCCCCGGGATCTAAGATATTCCGACTGAGATAATTGGCCTGAACATTGTCTCTTCCGGCAACATGAGCCGCTGAGATAGCCATCAGATGTTCTTCTGCCCACTGCAACAACATCTGACTTTCTTCCAACAGAGTCACACAGCCCGTGCCCCCTTGCTTGTTGATATATGAGACCGTCACCGCATTGTCGGAGAAAACACGAACCACTCTCCCCTCAACCAGACCGACGAAATGCCGAAGAGCTAGGCTTACCGCCTGCATCTCCAAACGATTGATCGACCAACCGGCCTCCTCCGCAGACCATACTCCTTGCATTACCCACGACAAACAATGTGCCCCCCAGCCCGACAGGCTGGCATCCGTAGTAAGCAACACTCACTCCGGTTGCACCAGCGGAACTCCGGCCCGAATCCGCCACGGGTCCAGCCACCATTGGAGACTGCTTTACACCTCCACCGGGCAAACCAGCCTCTGAGTAAGAGAATGATTCTGCGGAGACCACCGGGATAGCAGCGCCTGCTGAAGCGGACGCATATGAGCTCTGGCCCACGGAACCAAGTCCAAAGCTGCTGCCATGGACCCCAGCAGTTGTAGACACTTCCACACCGTAGGCGCCTGTAGCCTCAAGAAGGCCGCCACCTGCTTCCACAGCTTTTGTATCCAGTCCTTGGGCATAAAAAGCGCTCCTGCCTCAGTATCGAACAAGGCTCTGAGATACTTCAGACGCCTCACGGGAGTCAACCGACTCTTGGACTGGCTTATTACCCATCCAAGCCGCTCAAGGAACTGAACCACCCATGCAGTCGCCGCAAGCGACTCGTCCTGAGATCCGACCTGAATCAACCAATCGTCTAGATAAGGATGGACTCGAATTCCTTCTTTTCGCAATGCCGCTGCCACCACCACCATCACCTTCGTGAACGTGCGTGGCGCTGTAGCCAGCCCAAAGGGCAGAGCCTGAAATTGGAAATGACCCATGGGTACTGCGAACCGCAGGAACCTCTGATGATCCAGCCTGATTGGAATGTGCAAATAGGCCTCTGTTAGATCTATGAAGGTCAGAAACTCTCCTGGCTTTACCGCTTGGACTACCGACCGCAGCGTCTCCATGCGGAAATGCAGCACCCTCAAACAATGGTTTACGTGCTTGAGATCCAGAATGGGGCAAAAAGAACCTTCTTATTTGGGAACCACGAAATAAATCGAGTATCGACTGGAGCCGTACTGTTCTGGAGTGACAGGCACCACCGCTTGTAGCTGTAACAGACGGTGAAGAGTGCTGCTCACTGCCGCCCCCTTCACCTTCGACCCGCAAGGAGAGATCAGAAACGCTTCCGCGAGCGGCTGCGCAAACTCCAGCTAATAACCCTAGTGGATGATCTCCAGGACCCACTGATCCATGATAATGTCGGTCCAGATGGAGTAAAACTGCTGTAACTGTCCTCCCACTGGAGGCTCCGCCTGAGCCAGCTGCCCTTCATTGTGGCTTTTTCAGGTTACTCTGCTGGGAACTGAAATATCCCCTGCTGAATCCCCGCACCCATTGAAAAGACTGGCCCCGCGCCACAAAACGGCCTCTCTGATAAGGAGCAAACAGGGGACCTCGGAACCTGCGCATATCCCTACTTTGCCCTCTCGCTAATGACACCGGTCTAGGACCTTTCGGACGATCCTCTGGAAGCCTACCTCCCTTGGAATCCCCCAAGTCTTTTACAATCTTCTCGAGGGCCTCCCCAAAGAGTAGCTTACCCTTATAGGGACGTTTACTGAGTCGGGCCTTAGAGGATGCATCCGCCACCCAATTTCGCAGCCAGAGAAACCTTCAAGCAGCAATCACCGAAGCCATGGATTTTGCCGCAATCCTGACCAGATCATAAAAAGTATCTGCTAGATATGCCGCTGCTGATTCCAACCGCGCTCCATCTGAGGAAGAACTCCCGCCATTATTGACCATAGAGTCCCCCTGGAGTCAGCGAATAGACGCTCGAGAGACATATGCTTCACAAATGGATGCCTGTAGGGACAGCGCACTCGACTCAAATGTCTGCCTAAGTAGCGCCTCCAGTTTGCTGTTTTGAATATCTTTCAGAGCCGCATCTCCTTCCACGAGAATCATCGTCTTCTTAGTCACCACTGCCACCAGCGCATCCACCTTAGGCATACGCAGCAACTCCTTGTCCTCCTAAGGAACAGGGTAGAGCCGCCCAATCGCCCGGCTACCTCTCAGAAAAGCCTCAGGACACTCCCATTCGGACTCAATCATTTGCCTAATCACCCTATTGCACAGGAAAACAGCGCTGCTCCGGTTTAAACCCCTGGAGCAACGGATCTTCCACCAGCTCCTCTTGTACCGTCGGTAGGGAAATGTTTAAGGCCCCTAGGAACTGGGAAATCAGAGCACCCAGCTCTTCCTTGCGAAAGACCCTGAAAACATTAGGATCTTCCCCTGGCGCAATTTCCCCTTCTTCCAACTCCCCAAGGGCCCAGGGATCCAGAACCCCTTCGGAGAAAATTTCTCCCTCTTCTGTCCCTTGGGATGCAGCGGGCTGCATCCCAAAGGCCTCGACGCCCGCAACGGCACTCAGCGCCTTACCGGAGGTACGCTCTCCGGGATCTGCTATGGAAATTTCCTCCTTAGGCCTGCTCTCCACATTAGATGACTGAGACTTGCACAGGCTTTGTTCTACCCTTAAACAATAAGCTCTATGCAAAGAAAAAATAAAATCCGCCGAGAACACGGATTCCAAGGGTCCCTGCACCTCAGGCAATAACTCCTGCCCCTGACTTGCCTCCGGCGAAGGCTTCTTCACTTTTGATTTCTTTTTACCCGCTTTGCTCGGGAGCGCGGGAGGAACGGCTGCCACAGACAAAATGGCCACCGTTCCCGCCTTCTGCTCCGAGCTTCGATCCTGCTCCGGACCCTCAGCCGACGCTGCCCTGTGCTCCATTACACCCCCGAACAGCTTTTCTACAATACTGGCCGTGCGGAAACAAATACGGCAAATTCCTGGCCCCGAGAGAACCCGCCGGCTCCCGCACTGAGCGCACGCTACCGCTCCGGGCAGCATGCGCTTGAATTAAGCAAAAGCACTTCTCCCCGCTCCTCGGTTATCTCACTTACTGCGGCGTCGACTTACAGCTTCTCTCTCTGAGCACAGCTGCTAGCGATCGCTGGACTCCGCTCACAACCGCTGCCCGCGGGTGAGACAGAACCGGCACTAAGAACAGGAGGCTGCAATCTGGGGCTCCCAGATCCTCCCAATTCCTCCGGGGATGTCTGAAGAATCTAAGTGAGGTAGGCTCTACCTCTAGCTTCGGGCCCTTAATGTCCTCTTTTTTTCTTTTTTTTAATGGCAATACCCCGCTCCTCTGGAATTATCAGCCCTGCTAGGACCACTCCAGTGAAAAACGACACTTTCTGCTCTCTCACTACACTAACTCTGTATTCCTTTTCGTCTCTCAGGGAGCCTGTCAGCCACGTCCTATCCAGCTGCTCAGGACTGAAAGACTGAGTCTCTGACACCAGAGGGAGCTTGATAGGCTGCCAACAAGACTTTGAGTTTTCAGTCCTCAGCTGCTGGAGAAGGTTGACAACCATACAGTTCCTGGACTGGCCCGGAGAGACGAAGAGGAAGTTGCCATTCCATAACGAGGTAACTGCATAAGATGCCATATAGTTTCATGCCATGAGCACGCATAAGTCATGCAGTTTCTACAATTTATGCATGTAGATGGATCTTACAAATTAACGACTGTCTAAAGTATGTATGTAAAGTGCCCGCTTCAGGCTAATAGCACTTACTTTCAGTGTGGGCGTGCATAGGGATGGAGCACAAATCTGCACTATAAAATACTGTAACAAACATGTTCTTTAAAAATCTAGGCACAGGAATTTACACCAGTTATAAGTGCTCACACTTAGATTTAATATATGCCTGCTTTTCTTTAAAAAATAGGCTCAAAACGGGCACGTTTTGGGTACCTAAAACTAGGTATCAGTTATAAAATTATCATTTTAAAGTCAGACAGCAATTCTTAAACTATTATAGTTTGTCCTGCAGCACGAAGTCAAATATTCCTCTTGGTGATCAGTCCTTAGGAGATACCAGATCCATATCTTCTGTCACAGTGCTCCATTTTCAAAGTTTTTAAACAGAAAACTATTAAGTTCACAGGAAACCTTTTTTCAATGAATAATCTGTGCGATACATTAGGCCACCCTTAATTTATTTTATTTATTTAAAGTCTTTTCTATACCGCGCTCTTCAAATCAGCTCGGTTTACATATAACAGAAACTTTATCCATGAGTAAGGAGAAACCATACTGGACTTACATAAAACAGGATAGAAGAACTTGGGTTGAACTGGGTAAACTATCTACAACTCTTTAAGAACAACTATCTACAACTCTAAGAACAACTATGTAACTTATAATACTACTTCAAAGCAGGTAGGACACCCTTAACCCAGATTAGCAAATGGCCAGTCATCACCATGCCTCTAGGACCCTGAAATTCAGATCAAGGTGCTGCTCTTATGGCATGTGTCAGACGCCATTGATGGAGGAAAAGAATGAAAGGTTTCTGCAAGATTGAAGCTGTGTTGGACCGTAGGAATTCGTTGACCTGAGGAAGGGTCGCTAATGGGGTGGACCCGAAACGTGACACGTGTTTTTTGATGGATTCCTTTGCTTCAAGAGCATTTTTTGCCAGAGATAAGTTTAAGTGTTAAGTGTTAAGTTTTGAGCACATTTTCTAAAAATTTATGATTAAAAGGAGTACCCGCTGCGGGGGACGGTTTACTATCTGTCCGCTTTTGATGGGTTGCTCCGACAAAAAGAAATTTTCTCGTTCATAATATTGGTCAGATTTTAGATTGATGGCATGTGTGGGCATGGGCAAGAAGCAGGAAGCATTTCCCTCAATGTGTTTCTTCTATTCCTGCCTCCTCCCACTGCCTAGTAGCTGTTAGCATGAGTGCTAATAACCAATATGCAACAGGAACAAACCGGAGCAGTAGACTTGACACACAGAAACATGACAGCAGAAAAAGACCATATGGGCTATCCAGTCTGCCCTTCCATACCAACTACTATCATCCCTTGTTTTCCTTTAGAGATCCTCTGTGTTTGTCCCATGCTTTCTTGGATTCAGATACTATCCTCGTCTCTACCACCTCCACTGGGAGACTGTTCCACACACCTACCACTCTTTCAGTAAAGAAATATTTCTACATATTACTCCTGAGTTTATCCCCTTTCACCCTCATCCTATGTCCCCTTGTTGCAGAGCTTGCTTTCAATTGAAAGAGGCTCTCCTCCTATGTATTTATGCCATGGAGGTATTTAAACATCTCTATCATATTTCCTCTCTCCGCCTTTCTTGCAAAGTATACGTATTGAGATCTTTAAGTCTGTTCCCCATATGCCTTATGACAAGTCAACTGACCATTTTGGTAGCCACCCTCTGCACAGACTCCATCCTGCTTATATCTTTTTGAAGGTGCGGTCTCCAGAATTGCACACAATACTCCAAACAAGATCTCACCAAAGACCTATACAGAGGCACTATCACCTCCTTCATCCTGCCGGTCGTTCCCCTATGCACCAAAGTGCTCGTTGGTCTCTCCCATAGCCACTTGCATTGTAGCAGATGTGTACTAGTTGTCTGATAAACAGAAAATAATAAATACTTGTAATAACCGTGGCCATCATCATCATTACAGCAGCTGTACTTTTAAGTAGAAAATCACTAGCAGGAGTTGGGGGAGGGGGGTAGAAAGCAAAGAGGCATGAAAAGCCAAGGACATAGAAGATCCATAGAGAAAGTGGGTAATGGGTGATGAGCCAAGTCAAGGGATGAGAGAGGCAATAAGAGGATAGATAGACAAAGCAAGTCACAACAAAAGTGAGAGAAAAACAAGGGTTGAGGAGGGAAAGAGAATAGGATGGAGGTGGTAAGGGATGAAGGGAAAGAGCAAAGGTGAATGGGTCTGGAGAAGGAGTATGATCTGAGCATAACTGGCAACTTTTGGGTTTTGTTCATCGACAAAGGCAGGAGAGGAAACAAGGAATTCAATCTGAATTTTAATGAACACATGATAATGTGAGGCAGATTTGCTAGAAGGCAACACAATTTTCCAACTCTAATTGCAGTCTAGGAGGAAATGGCATCTGATGAAAGCCTGCAAGCTTGACAGAAGATAGTGACACCTCTGGTGCTGACTGGGACCAGAGAGGCAGATGCAGAGCTGCAGCAGGGAGGGGGGTCCAGGGGAGGAAACAGAGTCACGGTGAAAAAATGAACTGGAAGAGGACAACCAAGGCTTCATCAGAGCCAAAAGTGGAGCACAGCGAACTTTACCAGGGCAGAAGTGTACCCATCGGGTATTACCAGTGCCCTGCTCTTTCAAAATAAATGAATGGGTGGGGCACACAACAAATCCATTTCATGCTGGATGAATACGTTCTGGAGAACTTATTGTATTCCTGCTCTGAGACATAGTATTGTGAGTAATACTGCAACTTTTCAGCAAGCATTTATTTTATTAGTTATTTTGTACATGTCAACATAAAAATCAGCTGAAGCAGATGTTGTAAAGTAAATAAACTGAAAGGCACAGGAAACCATCCACCTTTCCAGCGACACAGAACCTGGGCACATCCACACCTATATTGTGATTTCTGGCATAATCAGATGTAGCAAAAACAACTTTTTTTTTAAGTAGTCTGAATTTCCCTACCCCCCATTTCCTACACTGATCTTGTCTGGCAAGAGTAATTTTGTTTTGATTGCTCCAATTGGATCTAACCATCTCATGCTGTAACCTTTGATTTATTGTTAACAGGGCCAACTCAACAAAACACTTGTCTGTAACATAGTCACTATAGAAGAGGCTTCTAAATTTCACAGAAATTTCAGCATCAACCAGCCAGAAAATGTTCATGACTCTAGTCAATTAGGAAGCACGTTTACTAAGCTGCACAGGGCCATAATAACAGCAAGAATGCATCCAAAACGGCGAAGAAATAGACATGCGCTCTCTGCTTAGCACGTGATGGGGAGGGAAACGAGCACGATGACGCTGACTGCACATTGGTTTTAGCATGGGGATTACTAACACACATTTATCATCAATTCAGCAGTTAACGTGCGTGCGCTTAATGCCACCTCAGTGAATGGCATTATTTGAATCCACGATAAGTGCAACTGCCGCTGGCATGCTTTAGGGTACAAATCATTGCAGTATCTGCTGGGGCCATTCTGTACACCCCCCTCAAACAGGTAATGCACGATCGTTGCATGTACTACATATGGATTATTACACTGAACATGCGATACCAGCCATCTATTACTACTACTATTCATCATTTGTATGGCGCTAGAAGGCATATGCAGACACATATAAAAAGACAGTCCCTGCTTGTTAGAGCTTACAATCTAATCAAGACAGAGAAAACAATAGCTGGGAAACAAGGGTACAAATAGGAAAAGGTAAGGAGACGAAGGAGAACAAGGGATCAAGATCCAAAAGCAGCCTCAAAGAGGTGAGCTTTTAGCATGGATTAGAAAAGGGGCAGAGATGAAGCCTGATATACAGATTCAGGTAGTTTGTTCCAGGCATAAGGAGCAGCATGGCAAAAGGATTGAAGTCTGAAGTTGGCAGTGGATGAAAACTGGCGGCAAGCTGGTAGATGAGCGGAGTTCACAAGGACGGGGGTAGGGAGAGAGGAGAGAGGAAAGATAGTGAGGAGCAGTAGAATGAATGCATTTATAGGTCAGAAGGAAAAGTTTGAATTGGATATGGAAGCAGAAGGCAAGCCAGTGAAGTGACTTGAGAAGAGGGATTATATGAGTATAACCTGGCTGGCAGAAGATTAGTCGCACAGCTGAGTTTTGAACAGACTGAAGGTGAGAGAGGTGACTCAGAGGTAGGCCAGCAAGGAGGAGATTGCAATAGTCTAGACAGGAGGTGATTAGAGAGTGGATAAGTGTCTTAATAATGTACTCAGAGAGGAAGGGGCAGATTTTGCTAATGTTATAGAAAAAGAAGCGACAGGTTTTAGCAATCAGTTGGATGTGTGTGGAAAAGGAGAGGGAGGAGTCAAAGATGATCCCAAGGTTGCGGACTGAGCAAACAGGAAGTAGAAAAGTGTTATCAACAGAGATAGAAAAAGGAAGAAGGGGGTAGGAGGGTTTAGAGGAAAATTAAGAAGTTTGGTTTTAGCCATGTTCAATTTCAAATGGCAGTGAGACATCCAAGCAGCGATGTCAGACAGGCAGGCAGGCAGAGATCTGAGCCTGACGTGTTGGAGTAAAATCAGGTGTAAAGACATTTGAGAGTCATGAGCGTAAAAATGGTATTGAAAGCCATGGGAGGAGATGAGAGCACCAAGGGACTGGGTATGGAGAGAAAAAATGAGAGGGCCCAGAAAAGACCCTTTGGGTACACCAACTGAGAGTGGGACTGCAGTAGAGGAGGAGCCACCAGAACAAACACTGAAAGAGTAATGAGAGAGATAAGACGAGAACTAGGACAGTACAGAGCCTCTAAAACTAAGTGAGGACAATGTGTTGAGGAGAAAATGGTGGTTGACAGCGTCAAAAAGCAGCAGAAATGTCAAGAAGAATGAGGACTGAGTAAAGGCCTTTGGATTTAGCCAGGAACAAGTCACTGGAGACTTTGGCAAGGGCCGCCTCAGTAGAATGTAAGGTTCGAAAGCCAGATTGTAGAGGATCTAGAAGAGCTTGAGAAGAGAGAAATTCAAGGCAACGGCGGCGAACTGGATGTTCAAGAAGTTTGGAAATGAGGGAAAAAGGGAGAAGGGTCAATAATCAAAAGGACAAATAGGGGGATGTTTACTAAACTATGCTGACCCTAAGGGGCTTGTTTACAAAGCCGCGGTAGCGGTTTGCGATCGTAATCGGAGCCGCGGCCCCATTGATTTCAATGGGGCCGCGGCTGCGATCGCGATCGCGAACCACTACCGCGGCTTTGTAAACAAGCCCCTAAGTATTTTAGGTCTCTTACCTCTTGACTGGCTAATCTTAGCAAGCTAGTGTTGAAAATGTGTGCTAACTAGATTTTTTTTTTATTTTAAAAATTTGTATTCTGTTCTATAACCTAGACGGATCACAAAAGATATACATAAATTATAGACAAAAACAAACAATCATTGCCGAGCCAACCACTAAATTAGATTACCCAGAAGTCACATTATAGAGCAGCTACCAGGAAAAGCCTGTTGAAACAAGAGAATTTTTAAATTTTTGACAGAATATCAAAAGTTTAGACACACAATGCAAGTCACGTGGTAAGGAATTCCAAATGCTAGGAGCAATCGTATCCTGTTACGAAGTGTTTGAAAATGTATTTTCTAGAATAAAGGTACATCCAGTAAGAATGCATCCTGAGAGTAAAGCGACCGCAAATAGCAAAGATTTGCAAAAGAGCCGAAAAGCGTAAGGGAGCTTGATGGTGAAGGCATTTAAATATAAGCACGATTGTTTTATTTGATACACACAATTTAATAGGTTGCCAGTGTATGTCATACAAGTGCCGTGAAATATCATCAAAACATTTACTGCCAGTTAGCAAGCGGGCGACTGCACTTTGAACAGATTGTAGAGGCTGAAGGACAAAAGATGGCAGACCTAACAAAAGACTATCACAATAGTCTAAAGGAGCTAACACTAAGGTCTGAATGACAGAGCAGAGATTATGAGCAGATAGATATGGTTTGAGTCCCTGAAGAAGATGTAACTCAAAGAAAGCAGTCTTAGCAAGCTTTTAAACGTGAAAGTGCATGTTTAACTGAGTGCTGAGGTAAACACCCAAATCCCGAACATCAGACCTAAAAGTTGGCAACAAACTATCTACTTGCCTGGCAGATAAGGATACAGAATCTGGGAGAACCCAGGATAACTACAAAACCTCAGTCCTCTTAACGTTTAAGGCTAATTTATTGTAAGTCATCCAGGATTTTACTGAAGAGAGAAAAAAATTCATGTACTTCAGTGAATCCTCCAAGGAGGAAGAAACCGGGACAATAAGAACATAAGAACATAAGATATGCCATACTGGGTCAGACCAAGGTCCATCAAGCCCAGTATTCTGTTTCCAACAGTGGCCAATCTAGGTCATACGTATCTAGCAGTTTCCCCAAAAGACACAGGTTCCACAATGCTTGTATTGGGTTAAGATTGATATCCTGGGTCCCTTCTTAATAATGGTTTATGGACCTTTCCTCCAGGAACTTGTCCAAACCTTTTTTAAACCCAGCTACACTAACAGCCTTTACTACATCCATAAACTGTACATCATATGCGTAAATTCAAAACTTAACATCCAGAATATTGAAAATCTTGCAGATAGGTGCAATGTATTTATTGAATAAAATAACGGACAAGGTGGATCCCTGAGGAACACCAACAGTGACTGATCGCCAAGAGGAATATTTACCTGCCAATCGCACTTAAGCTTCCTTCCACCCTAATTTATATCCCTGGAACACCTACATTTTGAACAGCCAAATACAGCTAACTAGTGAAGAAATGCAACTATATTTTAGCTATTCAGCAGGGATACATTTTCAGGAGGTTGAATCTAGCTACTTAATTCCCGAAGTGCATCCTACCCCAGGTAATACACAATTCAACAAAAGAATGAAGTGCTGTAACCTAAAACAAAGTGATTAAGAAAAATAAAAAACAGAACTATGTATATAGTTTATGTATATAGTTTAATTATGTTCAATTGTACATAGTTCACTAATTGTTAATTGTTATTTGTTAACTGTAATTACCTAGCTACAAATTGTTATATGTAAAAACAGATCACTCTGTTTATTGTTGTTATATGGAAACCGCACCTGATCAATGGAAGGAGCGGTATATAAATAATCTGTTAATTAAATTAAATTAAATTAAATTAGTCCTCTCAATCATTAACCGCATCAGGTGCCTCTGTCACACCATACAATTTAACTGAATTCCCCCCTCATGAGTGATTCCCTGTCCTCCCCTTCCAATAAGTTCACTCTTAGCCCTTGCACCCCCCCCCCTTTATTGTACATAGTTGCCAACTCTGGCATTGCCCTTAAATTGTTGATTGTTGAATGTTATTAATATACCAAATTTGTGTTCTCTGTACAACAGCTGTTACACATTTTGTTTCATGTAAACCATCTTGAATTGTAGAAAGACAGTATATTAAAAAAAGTTTAAATAAATAGATAAATAAAGTGCAAGATTTACTAAAGTGTATTAGAGCATGCTAACTTCATGGTCATGTTTTATAGTAGATAGGATCTACTGCATATAACAGCAGCTGAAGTAAATAACTGTTAGAATTTACCCAACGCAGTAGCATACTTAATAAGTCTAGCCCTAAGTTACTTTCCTCTCTTATCTTTCCCTAAAGTCCTCCTCAGAAACTCTATTCAGTAGGCAAATTACTTTTATTGGTGCCCTTCTCTTCTACTGCTAACTCCAAACGTCACTCGTTCTATCTTGCTAAGCTATACACCTGGGACAGACTACCAGAGTCATTACGCCAGGCTCTATCTCTGCTCCTATTCAAATCAAGTCTAAAAACCCACCTTTTTAAGCCTATTTTTGGATCCTGATCCTTTTATTCTCCTCTTCAGTACCCGTATGTTTCTTAATCATTTCCCTTCAAGAACTACTATAGTTCCTTATTTGTTCTGTTTATCTGTCATGAAGATTGTAAAGGCAATTTCTCAAACTATAAGCTCTGTTAAGCAGTGATTGGAGCAGTAGGCCTAGTGGTGCTATACAAATGAGAAGCAGTAATAGGCAGATAAAATCTTTTGAAAATGTATTCCATGTTACCAGATAAAAAGGTTTCAACAAGTAGACAGTCTAATTAGAAAATGTCCTTTTCAGTTAACAAACGTAATTATGTATTAGCAATGAATTGCATATATTTCATTCACTTTGAATGGATATAAATGCAATATGTATTTGTACTTTGCTTTTCTGTTATTCTGTCTGCTTTCTGTTCCTTCCATTTACATTGTGACATCCTTTAAGCTTTTTGCTATTTGCCAAGAGCACTGAATTTATTACGTTTTTCTGGATTTTACAAAAAGGAAGTGCCTTGAGAATATCTTCAGATATAATGTCGGTAAATTGACTTTCCTTTCTACAGAAGTCTTTCTTTGCATGCCATTAAAAATTGGACTTTGTCGAGCTTCTTTTTTATGTCCTTCCTGGATCAAATTTAAGAAAGTAACAAATCTGGCTTGAATTGCAAGCACAAGCCACCTCATAAGGAAGCGCAGTCAGGCACATCATCCTATTATTCCCCTTTCTCAGGAAGACATTACAAATGGCAGAATGTCTGCTTAGGGGGAAGAGGCTTAGGCCTGACCTCCTGGGACTCTCGTGTGTCTCTAGGAAAAGCAAGTTTTTTCTCAGTTTATAATGAAATCCATATGAGCGACGGTCAGCAAAACTCACTCAATACTTGGATTTTAATTGGTATGCTTTTCAAACTTACAAGATGGTCAAAGAATGGATAGAAAAAAGTTGATTTTAAATATAAAATCGGGGAATTATATCTTCTGCCTTTTCAATAACATGCCTTTGGCCCATGATTTTTTTCTATGAAAGACTTGCAATCCCATAATTTGACATATAGCCACAAACCTCTGCTTTTTTTTTCTTTATTGGAGCCACAAACTTTGCTTCACATTTCCTCCACTGGTCTGTGGCTTTATGCACCAGATAAGTTTTTCAATAAACCAATAATTTGTTTCCCATTGAAAGAAAAAGGATGTAATAAAGCTAGAAACCACCACTGGTTGGCAAGTCACTGCTGAGACAGCCTGACATTAAATTATATTGTGGTCTTCCCTCCAATGCTTTATAGCTATTAATACACCAAAAATTTTCAAAACTGTAAATGCACATGGCTCATTCCAACCCGATATGGCAAAAAATGAATCACCAACTTCAGCAAACAGAAATAATATCTTATCTTTAAAAATAACGGCTCAAAGAACTAAACATTTTCATCAAAGCTAGAAAAATGTTTTTTTTTTTAGTCACAGAATCAAATAATTCATTAGAAGCTTCATTAAAACATACATGAGCTTCACCAACTCTTTGTGGCTATGTGAATTCATTCTTCTGATATAACCAACCCTTAGAATTGGTGGAGAAAGCCTTTTCAACATGTTCCCTTTCTACAGTAGTAGCAGCATTTACTATGGGTAAAAAAAAAAAAAAAAATCTAAAAACGCTTGATCACACTAAGACTAAACACACTGCCTCAGTAACACATGCACAATGAAGTGCAGTTATGCCTTACATGATAACCTTGAGGCTTATCAGACCAGTCCAGATCCTGGAGATAGAGCAAATCTGCTCACCTTCCCTACATAGGTTGGTGTAGCCAGGAAGTAACCAGAATGTTACTATCAAAGTTTCCTTCATGTGATTTGAAATCTCATCATTAACATTTAACATTATTTGTCTTTCATATTATCTCTCTGTTTTTTGTTTTTTTTTAACATACACCCAATATTATCCCATTATTAAAATACAAATCTCTGGCTGCTGAGTAGAAAGTCAGAGTTCAGATTCTCCATCTGACATGTTTGGGAGAGATCCTGGACTGGACTAGTCTGTTAGGATGCAAGGAAAGACAGTTATCAAATCAGACATAACTGTACTTTCCTTTCTACCAGTGCCAAAATACTCCAGACCAGTAGGATGTACCAAAGCTTCCTCACTACATCAGAAAGGAGAAGGCCACAGTTGCCTTTTTTACTGTAGTTCTGCACCAAGTGCAGTCTTCTCCCTGCCTGAGATTCAGGCTGCTTTTTTTTTTTTTTTTACTACTGAGCATCTGATTGAGCATTTGTATAGTGCTACAAGACGTACATAGCGCTGCACAGAGAGATTTAAACGACGGTCCCTGCTCATCAGAGCTTACAATCTAATCAAGACAGACAACACAGTAGCTGTAGACACGGGATACATCTAGAGGGAATGGTAAGGGAACATAAAGGAGACCAGGCGAGTCAAGATCCGAAAGCGGCAGTGAAGAGATGAGTTTTAATCCCAAGTCCCATGATGCATGGATACCTAGTATTCTGGATGATTCCTTTTCAGTCATGCAACCATCGATGTTTCTAGCTGAGTCTTCTCACTTATTGACCTTTGATAAAACAGGCCCACACACTAACTGCCTTAGTAAGCCTGAAAAAGGGGCCTCCAACACTATTTCTTCCTTCTGGTGAATCTAAACCAAGAAGGAGTCCCTGCTTAGCCCTAGGAGAAACATTATCTCTTTACTTGTCTCTTCTTTAGTCAAGGTGGGTCGTCATCTTTAGCAGTCTCTGCTCCTTCAAAGTGAAGAGCAAGACCTGAAATGACAGAATCAGCATGAATGAATTGGTGAAAGTGGCCTCACAATGACATCTTGCAGTAGTATGAAGAGGAGACAACATCCATCCTTCTCTACGTCCCACAAAGGACCTGGAGGAGGATGGATATGGTCCCTCTTCATAAAAATGGCAAAGGAAAAAGGAAAAGGTTAATACAAAAATTATGGGTGCTTTACAGGCATAATAATTCAGTAATATTAAATCACCTTTAAAGCTGCACTGCACTTCTGTTCCAACAGTAATCTCAGTATAAGGTCATGCAACTTACTTCAAATATATATGAGGGGGAAAATAGGTCTCAGAACTTGTGCTTCACATCTCCAAAGGTTCACATGTCCATAAATGCATTTTTATGTCTTGTAACAATCTCATGTACTATATTATTTAAACATGACAACGTTGCCGCTTGGTCTTCAACTGTGACAAAGAACCAGCTCGTGGTGCCTGTGTTTCGTTTTAGCTGATTCAGGGCTGGAGTTTCACTCTAGGACAGATTATGCTGACGGCTTCCCTGATTTGAACACCTCAATGTTTATCTAGTGTTAAATATCAGCCAACTATTTTTTTCATTTTATTTTTCCACATTTTCTCCCTATTTTTTTTTTGTACCATTTACATAAAAATTTTGTAGTCTTACATGCATTCAAACACTAGTTTCTAAACTCTGCAATTTAAAAATCCATTTCTGTTCAAGACAGCTTAATGCCCGGTCTTGATCTCCTCACTCATTCACAGGAGCCTGATCAATCACCATACAATGCAATGAAACAAGTGGGAAAAGCGTGCGTGTGCATGTGCGCACACACCAGTATGTTTGCATCTGCAGGGCCGTACCAAGAGCTGTGTGAGCAGTACAGCCGCACAGGACATGAGTATGGAAGAAGCACTAGAGACAGGAGGCACTACGTTCACGAGTCATACAGGGAGTATTTCGAGCTTGGTTTAGTCCTCTGTGTGTGTCTTGTTAATGTGAAGTCTGTACGAGAGATGTGTTTGTATTATAGAGCCGAATGCTCTGTACAGGTTTGCAATTCTGAGAAAAGCGCAGACATGTTAGCCTTCCTTCTACCTTCTAGACATTAATGTAAAAGTCAATAGAATCATCTGACAGCATCTCCCTAAAATATGAAGCCTACGTATGTTCCTAGCTTGTCAGTGGCCTTACTCTAGCCCTGACCATGGCAACAGATACCAGCTTCGAGTACAGATAAGAAACCAATAAGAAAGAAGTACAATTCAGTCAGTAGCTTTCATAGTAGAAATAACTGCAATAAAACTGAAATTATATGTTAATTTAAAATGTAGTACTTCATAGCTAGAGAATTACTTGTCACCCCTGTGTATGGGGCTGTGGTATGATTACAGCAAATGTACAAGAAAGCACTGGGGTAACCTGCATCGGGTGGCAGTTACAGCCATTAAAGACAGTGGTATATGGGCGAAGGCAAAGTCAGCAATGAGTTCCATATGGAAATCTGTACACACATCTACCAAGGAAAGCCAAATTGCTGCTGAATAAATCAGTCCTATTTGCCTTTATCTGCCATCACTTACTAAGCAGGGGGAAGCGACGAGGAACATGGTCTGAAGCTCTGGCAGTATGACTGCTCCTATGTTTCAAGCATATGCTGATTGAACCTTTATCCAGTATATCCAGTGGATGATGGACCTTTCGGTGAATTCCTTCAGTTATCTGTACCCATGGTTCCATCAGAAAAATTAAATCAGCAATACTTGCTTCACAAGTGGTCCATCTCTCACAGAAACATACCAGCTGATCTAGGTTGCCAGTTCTATGGGCTTCCTTTACAGCTGACATTTTTATTCCCTTTTTCACTAAACTTCCATTTAGTAGGCAATGAGGAGAAAAAAGTCTAGGAGGAGAAGAGTCTGGAGAGGATGCGTGGAAACACTAAGCCTGGTGGTGATGGCATAGGAAGAGGGAAAATGAGTCTGGTAGGACGAAGATAGGGAGGAGTGGCCTAGTGGTTGGGGCAAGTTACCTCAGGCTGGAAGGTCGGGGGTTCAAATCCCACTAGAGGACAGCAACCCTGGGCCAAAAGGACTGGGGTTTCTAGTCCCACAGGTGCTCCTTGTGGTCTTGGGCAAGCCACTTAATCCTCCATTGCCCATGTTCCCTGTAAAATCGTTATCTCCAAGTTATAATGCCCTGTTCAATGTCATTTCAGTTTGTTCAATATAAACCGCCTTGATATCATGAAAGGCGGTATATAAGAAATGTTAAATAAAATAAATAAATAAATAATAAAATAAAAATAAATAAGATGGCATGAGAGGGGGAAAGACTAGTGAGGAAGGGCTGGAAAAGGAAAATGCGAGCTTTGAAAGAGAGAGACTGGTGCAGACAGGCTGAGGGAGGGAGAATAGAGAAAAGTGTATGATGGAGACAGCTAGAGAGTGGCAGAAAGAGTGTAGTGGGGATGAACTAGCAGGCCTTAAACCTTTTGGAGGTTATTAAGAGGGTTGCATACCAAAAGGGGTTGGGAACTGTTGGTTTAAATCATTCCCATAATTTTTAAAAAAAAGGAAGATCATCAAAACTGGACTACAGCCTACGTAATGGGAAATGTCAACTACAAAGGAAATCTCAAGTCTCTGCACTGCAAATTAAAAATATGGTAAACTGAATTCAGCTTTAATGTCTGACAGATCATAAACTGTATACTTGGAAGCAAGAGAAAAATGAAGGAAAGCACCTGACATTTCAATCTCCACAGCTGTGAAAGCTCCACATGTGGATGACTCAGTATGGGTGCAAAAGCAAGGGATGGTAAAGGCAAAAAAAAAAAAGAGAAAATTTATTTCTGCAGCTGGAACTTATCAGTTAAGCCTCTCTTTTCAAATTTCACAAGATGGAAATATTACAGGAAAACATATTAATATGTTAGCATGTTTATGCTATCAGTATTTATCTCATTTTGCACGAAAATCAAATATACTGCATATAATCCTGTACTTGAAAAAAGTATAAATTCTTTGTGGCAGAATTTTTAACAGGCATTGCACTGGAAATGTATCGGCTGCGCTCACCGACATCCCAGCTCCTGGGCCAATATAGTCCAGGGAAGAGAAAGACTAACAGCTGAGAATCAAAACATTGGCCAACAGAGGGAGGTACATAAGTCTCAGGGTTCAAAAATGTCTTCAATTCTGGAGGGGATATTAAGGTCTCACTACATAACAGCCCTGGCCAGGACACACTAAAACTACAGTAAAGGGTGCGCAAGAGAGACAATTGGCCCATTCAGCCAGTCATAGATATCTGAGATTCTGCTTTATGACCTGATCAATAAGTTAGACATGAACAAAATGTTTAAAATTCTGAAAAACAGGAAGGAGGGGCCTGGTAATTAGAGCCATGGGTTGCAAACCATGGAAACCAAAGCTCAATACCCACTTCTCTAATATTCTTTACTTAGGTAAGCCATGATCTCCTAATGCCTAGGTACCCAATTAGAGAAGCTCTAGTGTGTAGTGTAGGGGCTCACTGTAGCCGAATAAATGCCAAATCACCTTCAGCCAAATTGGAGAAGTCTAAAATAAAACACATGGAAAGACAGAACTTGCTTTTCTTCCTAAAACTTCTCTCCCACTTATAACGTTTTCTATCTTGGTAGACAACATGTCATTCTCTCTCCCTTCTGCCCACAACCATATAATTGCCTCCTCATTTCTCTGCACATCCAAAATAATGCTAACACAACACGTTTTTTTTCTTTCACCATCAAAACCCATCCCTTTCTTTTTCTTAACACACTGCTGAGACCCTTAATCCACTCTCCCATCACCTTCCTTTCAAAGGTCTCATGCTGTACAGTCTCTCTCAGTTACTGTGTATTTAATTCAGGTCCACAGCTATTTTGCTCCAGAGTGATTTTGACCATGTTATCCCTTTACTCTTGGCGCTACATTGGCTTCCTATGTTCTTTTCCATTTGGATGAAACTTCTCATCTACAAGGTTGTTCACACTGTAGCTGCATGTTACCTCTCCTCTCAATTCCTTCTGTACCTCTTCTTGTGATTTCTATTCATCGGGCAAACTGCTCTGATTTATATATACCTCCTAATTCCAGGCTCCAAGTTTTTTTGTCTTGCAGCATCATATACTGTACCTAAAACAGCTTTCCAGAGTTGGTATATCTTGCTCCTCTTCTTGATGTACATAAGTTCTTTCTGAAAACCCACCTTGAGATTGCTCTTAAATCCAAAAGCTTTAAGTCTTCCAGGTCTTAGCCTTCATGCTTTGAACATATTTATTGTAACAGGAGATTACTACCAATTTGTTTTGTTGGTCTGAAATTGTAAACTGCAAGGGCTATGCACTGTCTCTCTCATGCGTATCTGTACAGTGTCATGTATGCTTAGTAGTGCTATAAAGTGTTTAGCAGATGGAAATCAGAAGCGTTGTCTTCTTTCTCCTCTGTTTCCCACCTCATCCTCTCTATCTAGTTCTTCATCATAGATATTGAGGAGTCCGTGTATAGTTTTGTCAATAAAACTTCCACGGCACCCATGCTCCTTAGAGCTTAGTTATCTCCTCCGGTAGCTCCGTTACCTGCTCCCTAAGAGGGATGTCAACAGATGGCATCACAAAGTGGATATTTTCCATAGGTTGATCCTCATTGACAAGAACATAAATTCTATATTCCCTGAAAACCAAGAACCCGAGTGGAAGCACCCTGTGAAGGATAGTGAGCTTTGGCAAGATTTCAGTGTCATATGCCTTGGTGAATGGCATCTTCAAACATCATGGATGTTTCTCTTGATGTTTTCTCTCTCTCTGATCACAATCAGAAATTGATTATTTCAACCTTGTTTTGAAGAGCAAATATGAGAGTAAAGGGGGGTATTTACAAAACTGTCTTAGGTGTTTAATGCAGAATTTAAAGTTAACTGTTCAGATGCCATGTTAACAGCACACATTAACGCCCATGTTAAGCAACATACATTCCAATTAGGATGTGTGGAATGGCTGCAGACCGCACCTTAGAATCAAAGTGCAGTAACAACTTCAGAAAAGCAGCACATCACTCTTACCAGGCTCTCAAGGCGCACATCTGCCTGGCTTATCGTAGGAGGTACCAAGAAGGAGGCTGGAGGAAGACCTGCTACCCTGCACACCAAACCTCCCAGCAGAACAGGCTTCTCATCAACAACAACAGTGCAGAGAGAAGCCCCTGACAACAAGCCCACACTCAAAGCCGGAGCGGAGGTTTTGAATGGTTCCTCCGGGGCATAGCCTATCTATGGGGAGGCCACCTTCAGAAACCCTCCAGAAATCCTTCAATCTGTTCAAAACTCAGCTGCATGGCTTATCTACTGCTAGTGTTGCTATGCTCATGTAACCCCTCTTCTCAAGTGACTTCATTGGCTCCCTATCACTTTCTGCGTCCAGTTCAAACTTTTCCTACTGACCTACAAGTGCATTCATTCTGCAGCAGCTCACTACCTTTCCTCTCTTATCTCACTTTACACCTTTCCTTGGGAGCTCCCTCCTCTGGCAGATCCCTTTTATCTGTGCCCTTCTCTGCCACTGCCAACTCCAGATTTCGTTCATTCCATCTCGCTGCTCCATATGCCTGGAACAAAGTACCTGAGTCTGTGCGTTAGGCCCCTTCTCTAGCACTATTCAAATCCAGGCTAAAACCCCCTCTTTTAAGCCACTTTTACATCCTGATGCTCCTTACTCTCTTGTCCACTATTTATAAGTATCTTACCATACTCTACTCTGCAGTTTAACTATGAGGCCAATTCTGAGATTGGTGTCCCTAGGCAGTCCAGACATCTGGATGGCTCGGGGATGCATCCAATTCTGCTCCCAGGGGGGCAAAACATCCCCGCAGGAGCAGAATCACGGCATAGTGGCTGGATATCCGAGACATTCCTCGATTCAGACACTCCAGACATTCAGCCAACTACCCAGCTAGCTCAACCTGGCTCTTGCACAGAGCCGCAGAGCCATGGTACCACAACTCCATGCAGGAGTCACGATCCCAGGCCAACTTCCACAAAGTACTTTCCACGCAGCTTGATCGGGCCTTCCATGCCCAGGGTCAGGGTGCAGGAAAACTCCCTCACCTTTTTTTTATGTGCCCTGGCACCAGCATCCCCCCACCTCCAAAGAAAAATAAGTCCCCTGTTTAGATGGCCGACCCCAGACGTACAGAGCCAACCTCGGAATCGGCCCTTCATGTCTGGGGTCAGCTACCTACCCACTCCGTACTCTCGCTCCTCCTGCCCACAAACAGAGCTCCCCGAACAAATGGTCTATACGTGCATGGAGCTCTGTGGACACCAGCGGCATCCCGGCGTTTAGTGAGTCTGGATGTCGAGCTAAACACGGGTCAGAATCGGGCCCTATGTGTTTTGTCTTGATTAGACTGTAAGCTCTGATGAGCAGGGACTGTGTCTTACATCTGCATGTACAGTGCTGCGTATGCTTTGTAGCACTATACAAATGATTAGTAGTAGTAGGATTAACACAGCTCAGTAGATAACACAAACATTAATGTTACCTATGCAGATGTAGTTAACTGCTTTCCATATTAGCAGGTCTGCAGTCAATAGGCATATCCTCAATAGTTACACCATGGAGACTTTTGCAGCTATGGTTCATTAGCTTTTACAGTTAACGGGCATTAGGAGCAAAAACTTAACACAGTTTAGCAAAGAGGACTACAGCAACAACTAAAAAATAGAAAAGAAATAGCGCCACAATGTTTTTCAACAGTTTTGAGAATTTGTCTGCCATGTGCTTTGCACTCTCAAGCTACTCTTCAAGTGGAAATGCTATCATTTCATGAGGTGGACTTAAGAGTTTAGGCAGAGGATAATTTCAATAGCGGCACCTTAAGCTCTGGAATTCTCTTCCAGTAGAGATGCGCCTTTTGTCTGACACAGGTGTGTTCAGGAAGCTGCTTAAGACCTTTCTTTTCAAACAGGCATATGCAGCAATTAAGTTAGATAGTAATTATTTGAGATCAGATGGTTTATTTTATTTACTTTACTTATTTATTGATTTATTTTTTAGCATTGTAATGTAAGTTGAATTAGCGTGGATGTATTTTGTACTCCACCTAGGTTGTTGTGCGGAATATAAATCCTTTTTTAAATAAATAGCCTTTCAAAACACTTTCTAGCTTCTCTGCAGAAAACTCCCTTTTCTTTGGTTCCAAGGCAATTTCTCCATGTGCTTACCATGACGGTTATGAACCTCGCTCCTAAGTCAAGGTATGTGGAGTATGATCTCAGTTTCTCAGATTTATTTATTTAACGTCTATTTTTTTATACCGCGCTCTTTAAAATCAGCGCGGTTTACAGAAAAATTTGTGCAGTGCAGGCAAGACCTACACTGAACTTACAATGAACAGGGGTTTCAAACAAGGCTAACAGGGTAACTATGTAAGACAAAACTGGCTGTCACTGGCTAACGTGGGCAGTTCACAACTATTTACAGGTTGGCCTGACTATATACAGATTGGCAGGTTAGAGTAGGTATACATTGTTCCTGCCGGGGTATTGGAGTCTAGAGGGCAAAGCTGCTGCTAATGTTCAGCGTAGTACTTGGATTGTGCCAAAGAGAGCCTCCTTCTGGAGTTCATAAGATGTAAATGTATGGGTAATTTATTAAGGGGTGCTTGGAAATTCCTCTTAATCCTGTGTAGCTGCTTCTGTGTTGATTTGTTTATGTTTTCGAAAGGCTCATATACCACATTTCCAATGATCAAGGCGGTTTACATACAATATAATCTAACAATACAGAGAATAAATTAACATAGGCCCCAAGGCCAACCCAACATTATAACACGAGTATAGTAAGGAAGAACAGGAGGGGGAGGGGGCAAGATGTCCTCAAAGTATAATGGTCATGAGTGGACAATAGGTGCACAGAGCAGAGCTCACAGTTCATGTGAGTGTCTAGGTGATTCCATCAAAGTGCTCTTTGAACAAAAGTGATTTAGCAGTCTTCTGAAGTCCATAATATCTGTGGGAGTTCTGATCTGTAAGGGCAGGATGTTCTATAATCTGGGAGCATATAAGGAAAATGAGCGCAAGCAAGCTGAATGGTTAAATTTCGCAAAGTCCAGGGGAAGAGCAAGGAGGTGCTCTGCAGTACTTCTTCTTTGCCAATTATTGAGGAGTTTCCTTATAATGGTTTGAAGATAATCCAAAGATAGCTAGTGATAGATTTTAAAGGCTGTCATGATGTTTTTATATTTTATTTTGACTATAAGAAGCTGGGAAGGTATGAAGATAAGGTCAAGGGTATTGTCTTTAATGTGTGTTGAATCCAGTACAATTTGAGTGTAATTTAGATAATTCATTGCATCAGTGAAAGCCTCAGCTTGAAGATTAGTCACCTAAAAGTGTTAATGGGCAATTTGGGTTTATATGGGTACCTGCAATTTCCAGGTGCGATACCAGCTCTTCAATACTTGCCATGGGGGATCTGTAGGTGACACATAAGGAAGTCTGTCTGTTGGAAAATTGTGAGGATATCCATTCCATCAGTGTTGGTTGTGGACACAAGGCTAAACAGTAATTTCTTTTTGGTAAGAATGCATACACTACCTCCTCTGTGACTAAATATGGGACAGCTGAATAAAT
Organism: Ichthyophis bannanicus; assembly: GCA_033557465.1. NCBI lineage: Eukaryota > Metazoa > Chordata > Amphibia > Gymnophiona > Ichthyophiidae > Ichthyophis > Ichthyophis bannanicus. Next base: position 161,574,163 of record CM066035.1, on the reverse strand, counting down.
CATATTCTGGATGTTTTAATTGATTAATAATGATAGGGTCTGTTTTGGTAATGTCCGTTAGGTATCTGTTGAGGATCTGAATCTTGTTTCTTGATGAATGTGTATTAATGAGGATGCACTTCAGGGGAGCAGAGTGGTTAGTGAGCTAAGTGAGGTTCTCTAGAGTGGATGTGGATGTAAATAAGAAGAATGAGCTTTACCTCTCATTCTAACCGATGGTGCTCTTAGGTTAATGAAGCCAGATCAATGAATGATGGGAATTTGGCCAGAGCCGGCTCATAGACATTGGTTCTGAGATAACAGTGAGAGAAAAAGTGTTGTGCCCAGGAGAACATGTAGGAGGTGGAATGGGGCCTTGGTTCCTAACCGTAAGTCTGCACATGGCTCTCAGCACAGGGAGCGGATTCTGTAATCAAGTAAGGTATTCTGATTGAATCAGTGTGCCTGTGATGGGAGGAGATGACTCACTGTTAGATGATTGTTCTATGTCACAATCAAGTTAACTTTGCTAAACCCTTTGCGTATTAGGTTCTGCTCTAGTTTTGCGGGCCACGCCTAAGGGCCTTTTGACATGGCCCTTAGGCACGGATGCACCTTAAGGCGCTCCACATTAAAGACTGTGTCAGTCGCTGGGTGATAGCGTTGTAGGGCAGAGCTTAGCGATCGCGTCCTTAATGTGTGCGAATGACCGGGCTATGTGTAGAGTCCCTTTGTGGAAGGCAGTTCCGATGTAGAAGACAGCAGTGCCGATGCATGCAACAAGTGGCTCAAGTTTGCAATGCCGAGTAAGGAGGGCTCACCTCTTAGTCAAGGAGGGTGGCAGCAATGTCCATAGGGCGCTGGTACGATCTTGCACGCAACGGGGGTCTGCTCAGTGAGGTTGGTGTGAGTCACACTGAGGGGTGGTGTCCAGATGCTGATTTAGTGTGGGGCAGAGAGGTCTGCTTGCCTTAAGGTGCTCTGCTTTAAAGACGTTGAATACGATAAAACCCTCTGCTCAGTATGCAGCCACAGCCAAGAAAGCCAACAGAATTCTTCGATTCAACAAGGTAAAATAAAATTTCTTTGGTGTAGGAAGACTATGTGGCTTGCATCTGAATCCCCACAGAGACAGTCTTAAGGCTCCTTGCCTTCACTAAAGCCTTTGTCATTCTTCAGCAGCTGTGAAAAGCTCTCCAAAAAAAAGCTGGTATCGTCTAACAGAGCTCACAAATAAATCTTTAAACTACAAAGAGAAAAACTGAAAAAGAGATACACACCAACCTATCTGTAGTAGCCCCTTAAAAACTTATTTTCTGCAGTCGTATAATAGTTCCTGTGTCATGCTGCATCATTTTCCATTATGCACGGATATAAAATCATTATTCAATTAACTCTGCTATATTAATTTGCAGCCATATTTACGGTTCATAAAGATAAGGCTGTTTAAACTTAAAATATGACAGAAAATAATATTCTGTGAAATAATTGCCAGTTTAGAAGTAGACTCTGAACAAGTTATTAAAGTTGTCACTCCCTTTTTAAATAAATATCATGGGTTTACACAAACCTATTTTCTAGAAAGTTGACAAAGAATGCTAAAATTAGGTTCCCAGCTAAATCAGAAAACATCCGTGTTTATCAACTACTGAATGCCTATAGGGCAACATATTTCCAAGTACAGGGACTGCACAATTAATCTTTTTTCAAAGCACGAAGTGCAGCACTGCGGAACCAGGTGCACTGTATGGATACAGATTCAACCGATTTCATATAGGATGCCAAGTGAAATTCTGTATGCAGTAATAACACATATCTGTATACAAGTGAACTTACGTAGAGTTTATTCCCTAGCTTTTTTCTCCCTCACAGTACTCTATTGAAGTGCAATAGCTGAATACAGGATGTTCAAGTTTTGGCATGCAACTGCCTCACCCTCAATAGCATCTAGCTTTTGTACATCAGAAAAGGGCAACCAGTGGGCGGATTGCGTGATGACCACTAACAAAAATAAGTTTGAAACACTGGTTCTGTTATTTTCTTAGTTTTTCTCGGGCCTCAATGTAACTAATCATGTTATTCATTTTAAAATGTTTTAGCCTTTTATGGGAAAAGTCTAACCAGTGGGCATTAGCAAGACCGATTTACACTTGTTTTCTACAATGGATACTCACATGTTCAGTACAATGTAAATGTATTTAACTGCTTTTATTGTTAATATACATTTTTGAAAGATAATGTTGACAACTTATTTTTAAATGTGAGAGAAAAATAAGAGGATCTCATACATCAGCTGATGGCAGTTCTCATTCCTCTTATGTTAAGTTCCAAAAATATGAGCACACCATTCTGACAAATTTTGGTCCTAACTCTGTAGCACAAACATACTTTGACAAATCTATCAAGCATCATGAATATCTTGAGAACACAACAGCAGCAAAGTGATGAGATGTCCACTTCCAGAAAGACAAAACAAACACACCACAAAAGAAAAATATATGATCAGTACCAGACAAACAAAACAAAAAGCTGATCAACCGCAAGACATACAACAAAAAAGAAGAAAAAAAGAAGAAAAAGTTTTTTGTAGGAATGTCCGTCAGGTCAGGGGACAGAGAAACCCCGTCGAGTGAAGCGGACTTCTCCCTTTAATATTTTTAATCCAGCAACACTCCCAAAAATAGAGGAGAGACCAGAAACACGGACCTCAAAAGCCACTATGCTAAGAATAATAAACCAAACAAAGGTTAGGTGAAAAGAATACTTAGCCGGCAGTCAGGTCCTTTCCCTTGGTTTTCTGTGTTCTTCTTCGTTCACAATGACCACGACACAACGCCGTGTTTCGAATCCCAATTCTGCTTCAGGTGGTGTAAATTCGAACAATATTCTTTAAAATTCTTTAGTCAACACTCATTCTTAACCTTTTCCAGGCCGAGCCCAAAACTCTCGGAATCCAAAATGCTGACTAAATATTCCTATCAAATGGTATATAATACATGACCATAGCAGAAGGAAAATCACTATTAGAACATATTGAATAAGACGGGTACAATTTTCCTGAAATATGCAAAAATTAACCCGGCTGCAGAATGTGGATTAAAAATTTAAACCTGGCCTTGAAAGGGTTAATGGTCAAAAAACATTCCATTGTCAATTCAAATACTCCTTCATAATGGTTGGAAAACCTTCCGTTGCCAATCCAGGATGTCCTCAAAAGGACTACCTTTTGAGGACATCCTGGATTGGCAACGGAAGGTTTTCCAACCATTATGAAGGAGTATTTGAATTGACAATGGAATGTTTTTCGACCATTAAGAATGAGTGTTGACTAAAGAATTTTAAAGAATATTGTTCGAATTTACACCACCTGAAGCAGAATTGGGATTCGAAATGCGGCGCTGTGTCGTGGTCATTGTGAACGAAGAAGAACGAAGAAAACCAAGGGAAAGGACCCGACTGCCGGCTAAGTATTCTTTTCACCTAACCTTTGTTTGGTTTATTATTCTTAGCATAGTAGCTTTTGGGGTCCATGTTTCTGGTCTCACCTCTATTTTTGGGAGTATTGCTGGATTAAAAATATTAAAGGGAGAAGTCCGCTTCACTCGATGGGGTTTCTCTGTCCCCTGACCTGACGGACATTCCTACAAAAAACTTTTTCTTCTTTTTTGTTGTATGTCTTGCGGTTGATCAGCTTTTTGTTTTGTCACTTCCGGAAAGAAGCACCCTGTTATAGTTCATTTACATGATACGAGTACCGCCTATAGTGGGTAGCAGCTATGTGGTCAAGGAAGTTACATTCAGGTAATCTTTTTGCAGAAGACAGCATGCTGTGGGGTCGTGTTACGGCCCAAGATAGCTAAGGCAGCAGTCGTGTGTGTCGGTCAAAGACAATCTTGGCACACTGATCACACTTTTTAAAGCCACTGGTAGCCATGGGGGAAAAAAGTACCCATTGAGGTCTAAGATCTGCAGAGCTGCCAATTGGAAAAAAAAGACACGAAGACTCCAAGGAGGAAAAAACTACAAAAAGGACCCAAACTCGATGCCGAGATAGCGAGGTCGGGAGGCGGGAAGAGTATGGTGCAAAACCGGAGGCGAGTATGAAACTCAGGCTGAAAAATCTACTTATTACGGGGACAAGCCAGACAGATGTTTGAAGGGCTCCATGGAAAAAAGGAGACTGAGCAAGATGGCACCCTTGGGCGGGAAGGGGACCACGCATGCATAGTAGCATCTCCCAAAGGCTTTCTTTGAAAGCTGGGGGGGATGCTTCCGCGAGGTCTCCGTTGGTGCCTATGTCACCCATATGTGAGGACTGACTTCCTGCTTGTTCTCGGAGAATAGTATATATAGCCTGATTTATATGACCATATCTATATCATCCATATTAATGTGTTGTTTGCATGAGCACACTACTGTCAGAGTGAACATCAGCTTAGGAGATGTACATTTTGCCAGCAGGAGCATGGCTGCATGGAGATGGGAAGCATCTGAGATGTCTATCTTGTCAAAATACGGTGGGCACGGGGATGTAGGCTATGCCGAGAATGTATATCTCCCTGATTCTGGAACCGCAGGTGCGTCTACACCCATGGTTTCAGAATCAGGTTTATTATGTGCCTGTTTTCAGGTTAGACATTTCTGCTGGCCGGACGTAGTTGTTATAGAATCGCACTCCACATGCCTTAGCAGTCTAGGCGCCTTATTAGAAAATTAGGCCCACAGACACTAGGAGGGCAATCTTCAAAAGCTAAGTATCTTTCTAAATGGCTAGTTATCCCACATGTGAGTCAGCCAATTTCTAAAAAACACTTACCTGCATAAATGATGCTCTTTTTACACAAATGCATATTTTTACCCTTATTTTATTTCACATATTAGCTGGGCAGGGTTAGGTCAGAGGAAGCTAAAAATGCACAATTTTACATTTTCAAATCAACCTGTGCTTTTTCGCCAGATGACAAATACCCACAGAAAAACATAGTAACATAGTAAATAATAGTAGATAAAGACCTGCATGGTCCATCTAGTCTGCCAAGTGAGGTGGTGAGAGTTGTGCCTGCCACTCAATGCTGACTTCTGGCGATCCAGCAACTCCTGGGTTTTCTTGGCAGTATGAGCAGAAGTAGATTGCCAGGCCTTTCTTCTGAGGCAACGGAGGGTTAAGTGACTTGCCCAAAGTCACAAGGAGTGCTAGTGGGAATCAAACCCTGGTCTCTTGGTTACCAAGCCAGTGCTCTAACCACCAGGCTACTCTTCCACTCACATCAAACTATTTAGGAAACTATTTAGGGACTCTTAATTAAGACATCAATGTACATAAATATAATTAATACTTTTGTTAATGTTTTATATTATACGATAGCTCATTATAAGGTCACTAAATCCAGCTACCTTACTCTTGCCAAATAAAATTACCTAAGTTCATTGGCAGGACACCACATAATGCATTTCTGGTATCACTCTTCTCCACAGTACCAAAGCTGATGGTGCATATGAAGAGAAAAGTCTGTGGGGCTCACACACACAAACGATCTGGCTTCTCTTCCTTACAGTAATTAAGACCCACCACATTGCTGATTTTTCCAAAATTTGTATGATTTACTTTTGAACTATAATAAACACATTCTAAATAAAAAGAAATAGCAAGCAGGTGACCAATGATATGTTTTGAACACTGTCATTTTTATTCCTGAACAGTGAGGGTCACCGTTAACAGGGATACTTCAAAATTTGCTAAGAATATTCCTTAAAAGCTCCAGAGATTTTCTTTACACATTTCACAAAAAAACCCCATAGATTTTATTTTTTTATATATAATTCAGATTGCAACACTCCTTGGAGAATTCTGACCAAACAGTTAGGAAATCATGGGCCGGATATTCAGCGCTAGCAGCTAGCACTCCTACATTGGCTAACCGCTGTTGCTGAATTTTAAACCCGGATATTCACTGCCAGAGCCATATCCGGGTTGCCCGGACTGCCACGGAGCTAACCGGACAGCAGCGCTATTGAGCCATTGCCCAGTTAGCTTCTTTGGTGAAAGTTAGGCCAGTGTTTATCATGCCTGACTTTTGAAGCATGTCACTAACCAGGCAACCCCACCAAAAAATCTCCCTAGGACTCCTTAATGAAATCAGAATATCTTTTTGTCGGGCCGCAGAGAGGGAGGTTAAAACAAGTTTTGAAACCACTCCAGACTACTGCGGACCATTTTAATCATCAAACAGTTCTTTAGTAAAACATGTGAAAAGTTGTGAAAAAATTATTTATGAAAACTTATCTCAGTAACCGAAGAGAAGAAATTCCAAAAAGCTTAAATGCTGAAGTCCACATTTGAGATGGCACGACGTGCACGTTTCGAGGTCAAAAACCTCTGTATCAAGCGCTCTTTATGGACGTCGCTAAGAAATGATTCTTCCCCTTTGCTGATCAAACAAAACCTTATGCATCCATTTTAAAACCCCGGTTCACACCGGGTGACCAATCAAAAAAAGGAATCCGTCCTGCTACCATTGGTCAGCCAAAATGTCAGTCAACAAGGGAACCGAAAAATAGGATAAGGACACGCGAATGCGATCCCTCAACCTATTGGATGATCGTAAAAGACTATGTGACATCACATTGTTCATTGAGAAACTCAACCAGAACTAAAGAACAGCTCGGAAAAGAGGGGAAATCCACCGCAACAGGGAAACCCCTATATTCACAAGCATGAAATCAAAGAGCACTCAACCACTCAATCTCCCGATTTAAACCCCCGGGATACACACTAGCCAGATCATATATCCAGCGTTGCTCACAGCGTTGAAGTCGAAGTGGAAGAATCATTTCTTAGCGACGTCCATAAAGAGCGCTTGATACAGAGGTTTTTGACCTCGAAACGTGCACGTTGTGCCATCTCAAATGTGGACTTCAGCATTTAAGCTTTTTGGAATTTCTTCTCTTCGGTTACTGAGATAAGTTTTCATAAATAATTTTTTCACAACTTTTCACATGTTTTACTAAAGAACTGTTTGATGATTAAAATGGTCCGCAGTAGTCTGGAGTGGTTTCAAAACTTGTTTTAACCTCCCTCTCTGCGGCCCGACAAAAAGATATTCTGATTTCATTAAGGAGTCTTAGGGAGATTTTTTGGTGGGGTATTTATTAATTTCTCCCATTGGGATTTATTTCTTTGTACTAACCAGGCAACAGCAATATTGACCCGCTGATCAGTTAGCGATAGGCAATGCCCTGGAATGCTCCCAGCAGGCCCCTGATGTTAACCGGTTAGCAGTGGGGGTGCGCAGCGGCACCACCTGAAAATATCCAGCGGCACTAACCACTAACCCCTATATATATGGGGGGGGGGGAATATTCAACATGATTAATGCAGTTAGCAGACCTGCAAACTGCGTTAATCATGGTCACCAGGATATTCAGCGGCACTAACACAGTTAATGGCACTAAATATCTGTGAGTACTGCCGCTGAATGCCCCAATGCTAGCCAGCTAACTTCCACAATACCTGGCTGACCCGGATAGTCCATGTTGGTGGCTGCATATTGCCCCAGCATTGAATATCCAGATCTTTAGATGAGCGGCAACAGCTAACCGCTTTAGCAGCGCTTACCACCGCCACTGAATATCGGGCCCACAATATTTTACAATTATTAAAAGTTCTGACTTCTGCTATCCAAGGGAGGAGAGCATTAATCGGAGTTGGTTTGATCCATTTCTTTACACGGTAATCCCTTCCTTGATTTTTATTTGTCATTGCAATATCCTTCCCTTGGTTGCTGACCAGATCTGCCTTATTTTGCAGCCTGATACTAATGAATTTAACCTACGATATGTAAAATTCCTCAGTGCAGTGTTTGTATTTTTGGTGCAGAATGCCACTAAGAATGCTCATAATTATCACAGTAACATAGTATATGACGGCAGATAAAGACTAGTATGGTCCATCTAGACTGCCCAGCAAGATGGCTAGAGTAGGTATACCTGCCGGTCTGTGCAGGACTCCCCTCTATGCCATTGCTTAGGGTTGTACACCATTGCTCAGTGCAGGTTGCCCTCTCTATATGTTGAGGTATAAAAGATAGTAAAGTTTATTTTGATGTTATCCTCCTGCTATAATGGGATCTACAGTGGCTGTCTCATGCCATTTTGAATTCTGTCACTGTATTTCCCCCCAGCACCTCCATCGGGAGGGCATTACAAGTATCCACCATCCTTTCAGTGAAAAAGTATTTTCTGATGTTAACTTTAAGTTTACCTCCTTGATTGTTCTGGGGGGCTTGGCTAATTCCAAGATGGTGACAGAGCTGCATTGAGCCGAAATGCCTAAACGAAAAGGCAAGCAGAAGGTTTTTCCCGCGGAGCCTGTTCTTGCTAGTGTGGGACCCATGGACCGGTTTGTTCGGCTAACTGAGCAACAAGTTGGGGAGATACGAGCGGGCTTGGTTTCACCGGCTGAGGAGGTTCCGGCGTTTCCCGCCTTAGATGTGTCTCTCTCCCCTAATGGGTGTGCTCCTCCTCCTGTCCTAAGCTTTCCGGCGACTCATCCTGCAAGCGCAGTTGAGCCTCTTTCTGAAGTGGTGGGAGTGGCGACTTGTGAGCGGGGCCTACTCGAGGTGGACTCCGGTGAGCAGTCAAGTACATCAGTGGCTGCAGGCTCAGTGGTGTCTCAATCTTCGGAGGTAGCGGTTTCCACCCATGGAGGGAGTGGGTCTGGTGAAGGGAAAGCTCCTCTTCTTGCAATGGCTGTGTCTGAGTCGCCAACAGTCTTTACTTTGCCGCGTCCAGCTGTGATCTCTCTGGAGAACATTTGGGAGGCGATTTCTCAACTTTCTAATGTTGTAAGTCAACAGTTGGCTTTGTCTACTTCTCAGGTAGATAAGCTTGAAGACTCCTGCTCTAAACTTAAATCTGATGTGGTGGACATTAAAGCGAAAGCGGATATTGGGACCAGAAACTATTGCAGGTTTCTGAGGTATCCGCCTCCTTAATAAAAGATAATATGGCTATAAGGTTAAAGCTGGACTCCTTAGAAAATGTTGCCATATCTTCCAATATTTGCCTACTTAATTTTCCTATGCTTCCTGCGGTTGCTCTTTTGGAATTGTTTAAGAAGTATATTCAAGAGGTATTGATGGTGCCACCTGACTTAATTCCCCCAGTATCTAAAGTGCATTTTTTGCCATCGGGTAAGAAAGTGGGGAAGACGGCAGTCGGATCGTTAGATATGGATTTCTTGGATGTATCAGCCTTGCTTCAAACTCCTAAGGATGATGAACTAATTGTCTCCACCATGACAGTAACTTTTGCTTTACCATCGGATAGAGACTGGATTCTCAAGTTATACTTTAAAAAGCATGCCAACTTGTTTATGGGTAAGAGAATTTCGATCTGCCAAATGTGGACAGAGAGATTCAAAAAAGACACAAATTTTTTTGTTGCTGCGTCCTGGGGTGACTCAGTTGGGTGCTTCTTTTGTGCTTAGATTTCCTTGCAAATGTATAGTTGTATTTCAGTCACATAAATATGTTTTCTTTCAGCCCGAGGACTTGTCCTCCTTCATCAATACCCATATTGTTACATCCTCTCCTTCCTGAGTGGTTCCCCATTATTACTGAGTACTAAGCTTGGTTCTCCGCCTTCTCTTGGTCTTTGGTATACCTTTTTCCTTTCTTTTTAATTCATACTGGGGAGTTTCTGTCCTCCGTATGTTTGTTCTGCTGCTCTCCCTTTTTTTTTTTTTTTTTTTTAGGACTAATGATACTCTTGTAACTATGTTCTTATGTTTGTTTCTTTTTATTGTTTTTTCTGTAACAGGTTGTATCTTTCTGTACAAGCGTGTTTGCTTAATATATTGTAAAATGCATAAATAAAAAGTTTACCTCCTTGCAGCTTCATTGTATGCCTTCTAGCTTTACAGCTTCCCCTTCCTTGAAAATTTTATTTGTTCATTAATATCCTTTAAGTATTTAAATGTCTGTATCATATCTCTTTCACTCCTCTCCTCTAGGGTATACATATTTAGGTCTTCAAGTCTCTTCTCATACATCTTCTGGCACAGGCTCCAAATTATTTCGGTCACCTTCCTCTGAACCATTTCAAGTCTTTTTATGTCCTTTGTGAGATATGGTCTCCAAAACTGAACACAATGCTCCAAGTGCGGCCTCACCAACAACTTGTACAGGAACATTAATACCTCCTCCTTTCTGCTGGTTATTCCTCTCTGTATGCAACCCAGCATCCGTCTGGCTTTGGCTACCACCTTGTCACATTGTTTTGCCAGCATGAGATCGTCAAACACTATCACTCTGAGGTCCTTCTCGTGGTCCATGCACACCAACCTTTCATCCCCCTATTGCATACAGTTCCTTTGGATTTCTGCATCCCAAGTGCATGACTGCACTTTTTCACATTAAATCTTAACTTCCAATTTTTGTAGATCGGTCCTATGTTGTCCACTCCCTCAGAGGAGTCCATTAGTCCATTCTGTTGCAAAGTTTCACGTCATCTACAAAAAGCAAATTCTTCCCTTCAATCCTTCAGCAATATCACTCACAAATACATTGAACAGTACTGGACCCAGAACCGATTCCTAGGACATACCACTTCTCACTTTCCTTTCTTCTGAATGAGTTCCGTTTACCACTACCTTCTATTGTCTGTCAGTTAATCAATTTCTGATCCAGTTCACCACATTGGGATCCATCCCCAGGCTGCTCAGTTTTTTGATGTCTTCTATGAGAAACAGCATCAAAGGCATTGCTGAAATCTACATAGATCACATCCATCACATGCCCTTGATCTAGTTTTCTGGTCACCCAATTTGTTTGGCATGATCGACTTTTGATAAAACCATGTTGCCTCGAATCATGCACCCATTGATTTCAAGAAAGTCCATTATTCTTTCTTTCAGGAGTGCCTCCATTATTTTTCCCGCCACTGAGGTAAGGCTTGTCACCTCTTCCCCTCTAATAGCGTGTCAAAAGTAAGCCTTTCTGGAGCTGAGGGATTTTAGCCTAGCAACATGTAAAACCTGAAAGGACCTTTGAGCTGCAAGCAGTGCCAGCTTCTTGGAGCAACACTGCAGTATTAGTGATGTTTAAGCTACCAAACAACACTGCCTTTTTGCAACTGCTGGCAATTGGGCAGTTATCTCGGGCTCCTCAGACTGTAAAATTAGCATCAACTAACCATAAAGCAATAGATCTTATCCTCGCCTCACTCTTGTTGTTCTCATCCTTCCATCACCCACCCTCTATACCCCTTTCCAGTGACACACACACACACTCTGCATATGCAGTTTCTCTTTACTAATGATTATGTTTCTTTTTATTTTATTAACTGCCATTAACTAATCTATCATTCTCTCTGTCCCTGGCCAACCAGTTCCCCCAACCTGTCTGTTCAGACCCAGAGTTGGCCAGTCCCCTTCCACTCTACTCTTCACTCTTAGTCCATGTTGCTTCCAAGGCAGCTAATGCCTTCCAGCCTCACATGATTTTGAATTTGAGCCACATAGTACCTATACTCTGGCAGTCTTAGTTTTATGAGAATAGCTCAAGAAAGCAGGCATCATGCAGTTCAAACTTGGTGCCAAAAACAGTGGTTCCAGAGGTGACATGTGGAACTGCTCAGTTATGAAGGAATTGACTAATTGGAGAGGAACAGAGTTAGGGAGAAAAAAGTGAGAACACCAGTGACTTCTGTTTCTGCCAGTCCAAGTCAACCAAAATTTGGGTGACCATCATGAAATTCTCTAGAGTGAAGGATTTCGGTGCAAATTTTGAATTGCCCAGTTGCACAGAACTCCCAAGTGGCTATTGCATTCTGACATATAATTACTACAAAGAGCTGCTTTGCATTCCATAGAACACTGATGTGAGCTGCAAAAGAGCTCAAGCAAGGAAGGTCAGGTGATTTCTTTTTATGCCATTACAACTATTTGGTGCTGCCTTTCTCATCGGGGCTACCATACTCTTAAGCTGTAACTAGTCTCAGTGCAAATTAGACAGTCACTTTTCATACTGCAGGAGCCTTTCAAAAAAAGAGCCCTTTCTTTTCTTGCCATTTTCAACTTAAATGTTTAAACTTACATATGACTGCTCTTGATTGAGTGAACAAGAGCTAACCAATCTAATAAAAAGAGTGTCACATCACATCAGACTGTCTCTGCTTTTTGATCAATCAATTAGTATGCGCTAATCACTGGTCATTGAAGGATAAGAGAGCCTACCTACAGGCTGAGGTGAAAGGCAACACTGCACACCAAAGACTGTTTTTGTTGTTAATAGATGCATACTTTCAACCTTTCTCTAAAGACAAATGGCTTGATATTCAATGGCACCTATCTGGATAGCAGCACCTGCTAGCTGGATAAGTGCCGCCAACTAGGGTTATCCAAATATCTTTAGCTGTACTATCCAGATATTGCCAACAAATTATGATTGACTGCCCTCGCACTATCCAAACAGTGCCATGGTGGCATGTGGGCACAGCCAGGATGGTCCAGGATTTATCCTGGTGAATAAAGATTCAGCTTGTAGTCCATCCTAAGTACACTCAATCTTATCTGATCTCAAAAGCTAGGCAGGTTTGGGCCTGGTACTCCTTGTGGCCTTGGGCAAGATACTTTACCCTCCATTGCCTCAGGTACAAAACCAGATTGTGGGCCCTTCGGGGACAAGGGATATATATATATATATGTATACAGTACTTGAATGCCCAGAGGATAGTCACAACATGGGCAACTATCCATAAGGTCAGCAGGAGTCAACGTTGACTCAATGGCACTTAAAAAATTATCCAGACAATTATCTGGACAGCAAAGTGAATAATGTTGCTATTTGGGTAAGTTCTGTCGCTGACCATAGTATTTGGATATTCAGCTCCCCCACTATCTGGATAGCAACTTTCAACATCCAGATTTTTTTTTCTCTGTGACCAGTAATTTAAAAAAGAAACAAAAAAAGAAACAAAATAGCAGCAGCTCAATACTGACTTGAAAACCTAAGACCCAGGGCATCTGCTGAACCATTATCCTACCACCTTCTCAAACTTATAACAACTGGTGTGCTAGAAAATATTATCAATTACCTAAAGAAAACACCATTCTCCTTGACTTTCCATTCTCATCTCTGACTGCATCCCAAAGCCTTTCAGATATGTGACTCAATATATATTCAACTGGAACCAGTGCATATTGTCCTAAGAACTGGTAATGAATGATCTCTCATTGTTAATCCTTACATTATCTTAGCTACTGTATTTTTTAGCAATTGCAATTCTCTATAAGCTTGAGATATTCATTAATGTCCTCCTCACATCCAATAGATGCAACAAGGGGTCCATTCAAAGGTCCTCCTAAGAAGGAGGGAAGATCAAAGACTGGGAGTCTGGCACCTTTGGAATTTGGCACCACTAGAATGACCATGCCCAGGTCAGACCAAATTCTGCACAGACGTTGGCTTCTGAAGCGCCATGTGGGGGAAAGAAAATACAGGAGTCACTCCTGGAGAAGAGCAGCCAAGCCAGCCACTCGCATATCCTTCATGCAGCTGAAAAAGATTTTCACCCTTGGCATTCCTCTAGGTAACCATCACACCAAACAATACCAGGCCCTACCTCTACACGATGAGGTTAAACTCACAAGGACTTAGCTCTCACTTGCAGAGATCCAAGATGTCCCTACTCAAAAAGCTGGCCTGCATGTGGTCACCAAAAGAGCTACCGATGAGCCTCTGCCCAAAGACAGCTCCATCACCTCTGTGGCTATCACAGCACTGCAAGTGTCATCTTGCTTGTTGGCATATGACATTATACAAAAACATTCTCACTGCTTTGTTCACTAGGAGAAAATGAAACCCATTCAGAGCCAGGTGGATCACCCTAGCCTCTGGTCTGTTGATCATTCAACAAGCTTCCTGAGGGGACCAGCACCCCTGAACAAAGTGATGCAGACAATGCACCCCCCCCCCCCATCCTTGATGACTATCTCCCAATCTGGTGCCTCCAGAGGCATCCCATCAATCAAAAGGTGTGTTTGTAGTCATCAATCCAATTCCCCCTTAATCTTCAGGGGAAAAAGTAGGCACTATTTAGGACCAAGAGAAGCAAGGAGTCAGAAAGTGTCCCTATAGGTGGCGCACGTACACCTTGGCCGAAGGTACCAATTACATGACCAAAGCCACTGACCTCAGGAGCTGCAGATAGTCCGAGGTCCTGAGAAATGAATGACAGCAAAAGCCCCTGAGTTGAAGCTGCAGCTTTTCCAGCCTTTACATCCTGCCAAAGCCAGGCGAGTGTTGAAGTCGGCAACCAGGTACTCCCAAGTCCTGGGAGGTTACTAGGCCACTCTTGGGATAGTTGGTCACCCATCTCAGCTTCTCCAGTCATCAGATCACCTGGGTAGTGTCTGCCTGGATATCTCCATAGTGTCAGACCAAATCAGCCAGTCAACCAGATACGGGTAACCCAGATTCCTTCCTCGCGCAAGAAGGCTGCCACAAAAAAGGCAGATCATTCTGACTCATTCTGGACCTGAAGACTGGACGTTGCCAACTTAAAAATGCCCCTATTCTGCATGGAGACTCTCAGGTTGGTCATTGTGTCCATCCAGTAAGAGGTGTTTCTAATCTCCTTGTAACTTTCAAAATGTATTCCCATATTCCAAAATGGTAGCAACATAAGCGGTTCTTATTTATTTATTTATTGTTTTTTATATACCACTTTGTCATGGTAATCAAAGTAGTTTACGTATAACATTTTAACTACTGCACAAGACAGTTTACAATAAACAATGTAGAATAGTTTACAAGGAACAATTGTACAAATAACAACCAATCAAATTTCAAAAATATTTAACAGAGTAGTCTTGAACTATTTATAGGAAAATTGAACATGAGTGGTTTGAGCGGTGACTTAGAGTTGGGTGTGTCAAGAGTATGAGATTGGAGGTGTCAGAGATTGTGATTATGTTTGATACGGAGGTGGAAGAGGTCTATTGTGGCTGCTCACATTGGTATATTCCGTAAAGAAAAATATTTTGAGTTGCTTCCTGAACCAAGTTAAAGCTTTGATTTCTCTTAGTGAATTTGGACGACTGTTACATAGGGAAGGGGCGCAGAGGGAGAATGCTATATTATTATATTACATTGCTATATTATTATATTACATTGCTAGCTCTCTGACTGGGAGCTCTTAAAAGGGTTTTTTGTATATTTTTTAAAGGAAGGTTACTTTCTTTTTGGTGCTTTAGGGGAACTTTCCTTGAGCACAGTAGGTTGCTGAACTCTAGTAACCTCCTCAGCTTTGGAAACTGCTAACACCTAATCAGGTGTTAGTTCCCACCCACCCCTAGTGAGCAGTCTTGCTTTATAGGGCACCTTCCCCTTTAACAAATCACAGAGAATTGGACCAGCACATTTTGAATATAATTAAAGAGATTTAACTGCTTTTTCTCTGAAAGGACAGCTGGGAAACCGGCTGGTACTTGGTAGATCTCTCTCTTTTGCTTTAACAGATACCTAAGCTCCACGAACGGAACAATGGCTGGGAAAAATCGTATTGCTAAAGCTGTTGCCCCTGTTACAGCTTCTGCCTCGGTCCAGACAGAGGTCCTAATGCCAGTTGAAGGACCAGTTCCATGTGCAGGGTGCCTGCATGCTGAAGCTCTGAGGAAACAAGTGGAGGAACTCAGAGAGGAGGTGGCGAGGCTGAGGAGCATTCAAGACAGTGAGAAGTACATTGATGAGATGCTTCTTGCAGCAACCAAGCTCTCCAGCACAGGAGAAGATGGGTGCCAACAGAAAGTCGATAGTTGGACACAAATCACCAGGGCCTGCAAAATCACCAATTCAACTTCTCCAGCCCTTGAATTGAAAAACCATTATGCAGCCCTGGAAGTGAGGAGGTGAAAGCATCGCTGGAAAGGGAAGAAACAGAGTTCAAGTACCCCAAAGTTGCAGAATCAGTGACCAGAAGAAAACGAAGGGTAGTGGTGGTTGGAGACTCTCTTCTGAGAGGTACCGAGGCTTCCATCTGCCGACCAGACTTGATGTCCAGAGATGTATGCTGTCTGCCTGGTGCCAAAATCCAAGATGTTACGGAGAGTTTGCCGAGACTCAACAAGCCCACTGACTGTTACCCAATGTTGCTAATCCATGTTGGAACAAATGATACTGCCAGGTATACCTCGGAATGTGTCAAAAGTGACTTCATGGCTCTGGGACAGAGGGTGAAGCAGTTAGGTGCACAGGTGGTGTTCTCTTCAATCCTCCCTGTTGAGGGTAAAGGCCAAGGCAGAGAGGCTCACATCCTGGAGATGAAAGCATGGCTGCGTGGATGGTGTCATCGAGAGCGTTTTGGTTTCCTAGACCATGGGATGCTGTTCCAAGGGTTGCAGAGCAGAGATGGCATCCATCTGTCCAAGAAAGGTCAACGCATCTTTGGTAGTAGACTGGCTAATCTACTGAAGAGGGCTTTAAACTAGATTCGTTGGGGATGGGTGAAGAAAGCCCCCAGGTAAGTGAAAGCCCCCAGGTAGGTGATACATTAAATACCTTTATGGAAATGGGTAACAGGGGTAACATATGGAAAGCAGTGTGTATAAATGCCCGTAGCATGGGAAATAAGATCCCTGATGTTGAAGCTTTGGTGGGAGTGACTGACTTGGATTTAGTGGCAGTTACAGAAACATGGTTCACAGAAAACCATGATTCGGATGTAACTATACCTGGCAGCACAGTTACTTACCTGTAACAGGTGATCTCTGGGAACAGCAGGAATTAGTCCTCACATATGGGTACGTCGGTACCGACGGAGCCTGCGCGGGAAAGCTCCCCAGCCTTTCAGATGAAAGGCTTTTGGGGCCTCCCACTGCACATGCGCGCTGCCTTCCCGCCTTCCTGACCAGCTCTCTTCAGTTCGAGTTTAAAGCTGAGACAATAGAGAGAGGAAAGGAAGATAGATAGATAGAGATACAACTCCTAGGGGAGGTGGGTGGGTTGTGAGGACTAATTCCTGCTGTTCCCAGAGATCACCTGTTACAGGTAAGTAACTGTGCTATCTCCAGGAACAAGCAGGAATAAGTCATCACATATGGGGACTCCCTAGCTAAGATGCCTGGGAGATCCCCCTCCAAGGGTAAACCATCTTCGTATGGATCTCAGGCATCCATCCAGGGAAGGTGGGCAGGAGTTGTTTAAGTATGGAACAGGTGTTTGAGGACAGCCTGACCAAACAAGGCATCCCGGCGGGAGTCCTTGTCCAAGCAGTAATGGGCTGTGAAGGTATGAACCGAGGCCCAAGTGGCTGCTCGACAGATCTGATCTATGGACACAGAGTGAAGATGAGCCATAGAAGTAGCCATGGCTCTCACATTGTGAGCTGTGACATGGCCTTCCAGAGAAATGTTCTTACTCTGGTAAGCAAAAGAAATACACTGAGCAATCCAATTGGAAAGTGTACGTTTGGTGACTGGAAGTCCCAAATGAGAAGGATCAAAAGCCACAAAAAGTTGGGAAGACTTTCGATGTGGCTGAGTCCTGTTGAGGTAAAAGACGAGAGCTCTTTTACAGTCAAGAGTATGAAGGTTCCTCTCTGCACTGGATGCATGAGGAGCCGGGAAAAAAACAGGTAGATATACCTCTTGATTAAGATGAAAAGGCGAGACCACTTTAGGCATAAAGTGGGGATTCGTCCTAAGGACCACCTTATCATGATGAAATCTGGTATAAGGTGGATTAGCCACCAAAGCTTGCAGTTCACTGAGGCGGCGAGCCGAAGTGACTGCACTAAGGAAAAGAACCTTCCAGGAAAGAAATTTCAGGGAGGTAGATACCAACGGTTCAAAAGGTGGCTTCATAAGTTGACCCAGAACTAGATTCAAGTCCCATGCCACCGGAGGAGGTCGGATGGGAGGCTTAGTGAGGGTCAAGCCTCTCATGAATCTTGCTATAAGAGGATGAGAGGAGACAGGTTGTCCATTTATAGGTTTTAAGGATGCTGCAATAGCACTTAAATGGACTCGTACTGAATTCGTCTTGAGGCCTGCATTGGAAAGATGCAGGAGATAGTCTAGTAGAGAATTCAAAGGAAGCGCAAGAGGGTCAAGACCCTGTTGCGCACACCAAATGGAAAAACGTTTCCATTTGAAAGCATAGGAACGCCTAGTAGAGGGTTTCCTAGAGGCATGAAGGATATCTTTCACTGGTTGGGAAAGATTAAACTCATGAAGGCTTAAGCCTTCAGTAACCAAGCTCGGAGATGTAGGGACTTGGGGTTTGGATGCCACAAAGTCCCCTGCTCCTGAGACAGAAGGTCTGGTGCAGCTCCCAGGTCCAGGGAGGAGCCCTGGGAGAGCTGTAAAAGGAGAGGGAACCACACTTGGCGTGGCCAGTGTGGAGCAATGAGGATCATGGATCCGTGATCCCTCTGAAGTTTGAACAGAGTCTTGGGAATCAAAGGAAGGGGTGGAAAAGCGTACAGGAATTCCTGACCCCAATGTAGGAGAAAGGCATCGTTGGCCTGAACTCCCTGACACGGAGTCCTGGAACAGAACCGGGGAAGTTTGGCATTCCACGGACTTGCAAAGAGGTCTATGTCCGGGGTCCCCCATTCCTGAAAGATTCTGCGTATCTGGTCCATATGTAGGGACCATTCGTGTGGGAGCAGAACTCGACTGAGTCTGTCTGCCCGAGAGTTTTGAACTCCTGGAAGATATACTGCCAGAAGATGAATTTGGTGCTCTCTGGCGAAGGCCCATAATCTGAGAGCTTCGTTGCAAAGCGACAGAGAGCCCGTCCCTCCTTGTTTGTTGACATAGAACATGGCTACCTGATTGTCTGTTTGGACTAGGAGGGTGTGGAAGACTGTGAGGGCAAGGAAGATTTCTCGCAGTTCCAGAAGGTTGATGTGAAGGGTGGTCTCCTGAGGAGACCAGGTGCCCTGAGTGGAGAGGTGCTGGAGATGAGCTCCCCACCCTGCTTGGGAGGCATCTGTTGTGAGGGTTGCTTGGTGCAACGAAGGTTGGAAGGGGATCCCCAACAACAGATTTTTGGAGGATGTCCACCACTGGAGAGACCAAAACAGTCGTTTTGAGGTGAGTATTTGGTCTGAGAGCAGTCCTGATGCTTGAGACCACTGGGTGGCCAAGGTCCATTGAGCTGCTCTCATATGAAGACGAGCGTAGGGCACCACGTGTACCGTGGAGGCCATGTGGCCCAGAAGCTGCAGCATTTCTCTGGCTGACAAGTGACTTCTGGACTGAGCCTGGGAGGCCAAGCTTATTAGTCTTTGGCCTCGGACCAGAGGGAGGTAGGCCCTTGCAGTGGTGGAGTCCAATTGGGCCCCTATGAATTCCAGAGACTGAGTAGGGATGAGATGGGATTTGGGAATGTTTACCACAAGTCCCAGATATTGAAGAATACGCCTTGTGCGGTCCAGAGACATCTGGGCTTCTGACTGAGATGGAGCTCGGATGAGCCAGTCGTCCAGATATGGGAAGACAAAGATTCCCATGCCTCTGAGAAATGCGGCTACGACTGCCATGCATTTTGTGAAGACTCTTGGAGCAGAGGCCAGACCGAAGGGTAGTACTCTGTACTGGAAATGTTTTCCCTGGAGCAGAAATCTTAGATATTTTCTGTGGGATGGATGGATGAGTATATGAGTGTATGCATCCTTGAGATCTAGAGAACAAAGCCAATCCTGACTCTGAAGGTATGGAAGGAGAAGGCCCAGAGAGAGCATTTTGAATTTCTCCTTGAATAGAAACCTGTTCAATTCTCTCAGATCTAGGATAGGTCTGAAGCCCCCTGTCTTCTTTGTTATGAGAAAGTAAGGGGAGTAGAAACCTAACCCCTGTTGTGGAGGAGGAACCTCCTCTATTGCCCCTTGGGCAAGAAGAGAAGAGACTTCCTGACCCAACAGGGTCAGAAGAGATGGGGGAGAACTGAATTGCCTCACCATGGTATGGGGAGGAAGGCTGGAGAAATGAAGTTTGTAGCCCTCCCGGATAATAGAGAGGGTCCATTGCTCTGATGTGATTTGTTCCCATCTGGGAGCAAAATGAGCTAGCCTTCCAGGAATGGTGAGGGGCTCTGGTTGTTCTAGATCCAGAAACGGCAAGTTCTCTAGAGGCAAGTCAAAACCCCTGAGGGGGTTGAGCCTGCTGGGGTGTAGCAGACACTGCAGGCTTTGACTTTACCTGCTTAGATTGTTGACGCTTAGCCGCAAAGCGAGGCTGAGCAGATTGCTGGCCAGTATTTGTGGGAAATCTGGCCTTTTTATAGTAAGGCCTTTTAAAAGACTTCTTTTTGGCAGGGGTAGAAGTAGACTTGGAAAGTCTATCTAGAGTGGCATTTTCTGCATCCATTTGAGCAGCTTTAATCTGCCAGTCTTCCCCAAATAAGTTCTCACCGGTACAGGGCAGATTCCTGAGGCCATCTACAACCCAGGGTTCTAGGTCAGAAGCCTGGAGCCAAGCGAGACGTCGGGCTGCAATAGCAATTCCCGAAGCTCTGCCTGCAACTTCAAAGGAATCAAAGGCTGCCCTGTTGGAGAACTTGGAGACCTCTGAAAGTTGTGTCACCATAGAAAAGAAGTCCGCCCTTTGATCATCAGGGATAAAGGGGGCAAAATTCTGTATTTTTAGGGCAAGTTGTCCAAGAAACATGCCCATATAAAGGCTATAAGAATTGATCCTGGCTATAAGCATACTAGCCTGGAACATCTTTCTTCCAAAAGAGTCTAGGGTCTTACATTCTCGCCCTGGAGGGGTAGAAGAATGCCTTTTAGGACTCTTTATTTTCTTCATGGCAGACTTCACCACAATAGAGTGGTGAGGCAGCTGAGTTTTCTGGAACCCAGGCGAAGGAGGGACCCGATACATGGTGTCCAACCTACGGGAATGGGGAGACAGTGTTAAAGGAGTCTCCCACAAATCCATCAAGTGTTCTTGAAGGATTTCATGGACAGGCAGAGTGACTGCCTCTTTAGGAGCTTTTGAGTATCCTAAAATGTCCAATTTTTTTGATCTGGGTTCTTTTTCAGAAGATGTAGCAATAGAAAGTGCTTTAGCTACATCAACAATGAAATCCTGAAAGGATAAATCTTCTGGAGGAGACATCCTCCTCTTTGGAGAAGAGGGCTCCTCAGGAAGAGTAAGCTCAGCAGAGTCATCAGAGGAATTGAATTCATCAGAAGAATCTGAGTCTTCCCTCTGTACTGCCAATGTACGATACGCATACCGATCGGTATCGACATCGGGCGTATCGGGCATGAGATCGGTACCAGGCGAAAGCCTGAATCCGGCATGCGGAACCGATCGACGTTTGGAAGTCGATGGTCTCGGTTCCGGTGTGGATACCGGAACCGGGGTCGGTACCGAGGGTCGGTACCGAGGGCGTCGCAGCCTTAATGAATGCCAGAACGGCCTGCTGCATGGTCTGGACAGTACTGCCCATAGACGCCACTACTGCCTGGATGTCGGTACCGGTATGGGCCGGTACCCCAGAGCAGTCCAACAGGTGATCGGTCGAGGCAGTGCCATCGATGTCAACCTGTGACCCCATGATTGCTTTGGAGGCCGGAACCTCCCGCCGGGGTTTTTTGGCCTGGGCAGAATCCTCGAACTCAAAATTGAGAGCCTCTCGATCTTTAGAAAGAGATTTGCTTTTAGAGGATTTGCCCACAGAAGTTTTGGTTACCTGAGATCAATCCAGAGAGGAAGACCTGGATGACTGTGATGCTTCTGAAGGAAACAGCACATGGAGCTTGTTGGCCCGGTTCTGCAAACCACGTTTAGACATCTGGGTGCAGGATGGGCAGTCCGGTATGGAGTGTTCAGGTCCCAAACATTTGAGACACCATTCATGGGTGTCTGTGACAGAAATGACAGCACTGCATTTGGTACATTTTTTAAAACCAGGGACTGGCTTCTCCATGAGGAGAATTTGTGTAGGCCTTAAGGCCTAACAACAGGTACCAAACTGTGCTGAAGAAAATAAAAAAAGTCTTTTTTTTTTTTAAAAGAAAGAAAGAGAGACCGGCGATACCGGTTTCGGTATGGGGAAGGCAGGTACGCGGTCTAAAGAAAAACAACAAATTTAACAATTTCTTCAGCGGTGACAGGAACACGACCTGCTGGCTCCGCGGAAAAAGAGAAACTGAAGAGAGCTGGTCAGGAAGGCGGGAAGGCAGCGCGCATGTGCAGTGGGAGGCCCCAAAAGCCTTTCATCTGAAAGGCTGGGGAGCTTTCCCGCGCAGGCTCCGTCGGTACCGACGTACCCATATGTGAGGACTTATTCCTGCTTGTTCCTGGAGATTATACTTTATTCAGAAAGGACAGGGTAGGAAGAAGGGGAGGAGGAGTGGCACTATATATAAAAACTACTATTAAAGCTTTGGAATTACAGAGCTTAAAAGGGAGAGAGGAGGCATTGTGGGTTAAACTAGAAAGAGGGAAAGAGAAATCTATTTGCATTGGTGTGATATACAGACCTCTCTCACAAGAGGAAGAGGTGGACAGAGAGTTAATTGAAGACATACGCAGCATTGCAAGAAAAGGCAAAGTGCTACTGATAGGAGATTTCAATATGCCAGATGTTGATTGGCACATTCCTGCTGCAGCATCATCTAGAAGTAAGGAGATCCTGGATTCTCTACAGGGAGAACTATTCAGGCAATTGATAACAGACCCCACACATGAAGGGGCCATACTGGACTTGGTGCTTACCAATGGTGAAAGTGTTTCTGATGTTGTAGTGGGAGATCATTTTGCATCCAGTGCAGTGTGGTTCAGTATTAGGACTAGGGCTGTTAGAATCCATTCCAAGGTGAGGATCTTAGACTTTAGGAAGACTAACTTTGCGAAGATGGGCCAATACCTCAGGGAGTCGTTAGTGGGATGGGAACAGCTGGGGGATGTAGAAAAACAGTGGGCAAAACTGAAAGGGGGTATTTTAAGGGCAACCAAACTTTTTGTTAAAATGGTAAATAAAGGCAAAAGGAAAAGGAGACCGCTATGGTTTTCGAAGGAAGTAGCTGAAAAAGTGAAGAAAAAGAGGGAGGCCTTCATGAAATACAAGAGATCACAGAGAGAGGAAGACAAGCATCTGTATTTGGAAAAACTTTGAGAAGCTAGCAAAGTAGTCAAGAAGGCAAAGATTCAAAAGGAGGAGGAAATAGCCAATGCAATAAAATGGGGGGATAAGACATTTTTCAGATATATTAGTGAGAAGAGGAAGGGCAAAAGTGGTATTGTCAGACTCAAGGGTGCAGGGGGGGAATATGGATAAGGATAAAGCGGAATTGCTTAACAAATATTTTTGTTCTGTGTTCACAGATGAAGAACCAGGAGCAGGACCTCAGAAAACACCCACAAATAGGAACAGAAGCGAGGGACATCGTGAACAATTTTCAGAAGACTGTGTTCATGAGAAACTAGCTCAACTTAAAGTAGACAAAGCGATGGGACCGGATGGGATACACCCTAGAATACTGAGGGAACTTGGGGACGTTCTAGCAACTCCACTGTCTGACCTTTTCAATGCCTCGTTGGAGTTGGGAGTGGTGCCAAAGGACTGGAGAGAGGCTCATGTGGTGCCTTTACACAAAAGCGGAAGTAAGGATGTGGTTGAAAACTACAGGCCGGTTAGTTTAACTTCGGTGGTGAGTAAATTATTGGAAACGCTGCTGAAAGAGAAAATAGTGAGGTTTCTGCAGTCCAGCGGATTACAGGATCCGAGGCAGCATGGATTAACCAGAGACAGGTCTTGTCAGACAAATCTGATTGATTTCTTTGACTGGGTGACCAGGGAGTTGGACCGAGGGAGAGCTCTAGATCTGGTGTATTTAGATTTCAGTAAAGCCTTTGACACTGTTCCTCACAGGAGACTTATAAACAAACTGAGCACCCTAGAGATGGACCCTAAAGTTACTGCTTGGGTTAGAAATTGGTTGGGTGGGAGGCGACAAAGAGTACAAGTAAATGGAGCTCACTCTGAGGAGAAGGATGTTACCAGTGGTGTGCCCCAGGGATCTGTCCTTAGTCCGATTCTTTTTAACATCTTTGTTAGTGATATAGCGGAAGGGCTGTCGGGTAAGGTTCGCCTCTTTGCGGATGATACCAAAATCTGCAATAGAGTAGACACCCAGGATGGGGTAGATAACATGAGGAGGGATCTAGCTAAACTTGAAGAATGGTCTAGAATTTGTCAGCTGGGATTTAATGTTAAAAAATGTAAGGTCATGCATTTGGGCTGCAGCAATCCGAGGGAGCAATACAGTATAGGAGGTGAAGTACTTTTGTCCACTAAAGAAGAGCGGGACCTAGGCGTGGTTGTGTCTGATGATCTTAAAGTAGTTAAACAGGTAGAAAAGGTGACGGCAAAAGCTAGAAGGATGCTTGGGTGCATACGGAGAGGAATAGCTAGCAGAAAAAAGGAGGTGATAATGCCTCTGTATAAGTCTTTGGTACGACCTCATTTGGAGTATAATGTGCAATTCTGGAGACCACACCTTCAAAAGGATTTGAACAGGATGGAGTCGGTGCAGAGGGTGGCTACTAAAATGATTAGTGGGCTTCATTATAAAGCATATGAGGACAGACTGAAGGATCTTAATATGTACACCTTAGAGGAAAGGCGGGATAGAGGTGATATGATTGAGATGTTTAAATACCTCCGTAGCATAAATGTTCAGGGAGAGAGCCTCTTTCAATTGAAAGCAAGTTCTGCTACGAGGGGACATGGGATGAGGGTGAAGGGAGATAGATTCAGGAGTGATATGCAGAAATATTTCTTTACGGAAAGAGTAGTGGATCCATGGAATAGTCTCCCAGTGGAGGTGATAGAGATGAGGACAGTAACTGAATACAAAAAAGCATGGGACCAACACAGAGGATCTCTAAAGGTAAAAAGTGGACTGTTGTAGTTGTTATGGAAGGACAGACTAGATAGGCCATGTGGTCTTTTTCTGTCATCATGCTTCTATGTTTGTTGTAGATTGGTTTAGTTTATTGCTCTGTTAGGGGTGGATAGCATGCTTTTTAGGCTCTCTCTTTTTATTCTTGTTTGTTGTTGCATATTTATTAGTGTGTTGAGGTATATTGGTGCAATGTTGTTTATCGTTTTGAAAATGATCGTGAGAGCCTTGAATTTGATTCTCTGAATTATTGGGAGCCAATGGAGCTGAAATAGGATGGGTGTTATGTGGTCTGACTTTTCAGATTTCATGAATGTGCATGCAACTGTATTTTGGGCCATTTGGAGGGGCTTAAAGGTTTTCTTTGGAAAGCTGAGGAGTATACTGTTGCTGCAGTCACAATGGGGAGTTATAACTGCTTGAGCTACGGTGCAGACGTCTGTGGGTGAGAGTAGTCTCAGATGTTGAATCATTCTAGTTTTGTTGTAAATTGCGCGGGTAGTCATGTGGATGTAGGCATGTATCGTGAGAGGGAAGAGAAAGGCCACATTGCTTTGCCCAAGAGTCCATGTGACATGTTGCAGGAGTTCAAGCCAGGGCTCCTAGGCTCACCAGAACCAGATAGGCTGATAACCAATGCTCATCCAGGGTCAGAAAGGAAGCCATACAGCATCCCTCCCCCACTCCCAGCTAAACTCACCCAAAATCAAACTCTGCAGCCTGCAAGCCACCATAACATTCTGTGCATGCCTAAAGAGACCTAGCGGGGGAAAATGGAGGATTGTAAGGACGAAGCTGAGGCCGTGTTTTCTAAACACCTGTAAGAAGAGCGCTCAAGGTCCCTAGGTCCCCAAGAAATACTCCTGGGCCCCAAATACCCCCCCCCAAAAGGATGCTGCCGAGCAGCTAACTAACCAAATCCAGCCTGAGAGCAGAGAACCCCACAGCAGGTCCCAGAATGCTGGCCAAAAATATGCCCTGGGTATCACAGCCCCAATGGGGCAAAAATCAACGGCCGTAGCAAAAACATCCTTAGGAGTCACAGGCTGCTCAGGCCCCATGGCTCAGAACCATGGTAAACAGAAAAAGAAAACATGAAAAGGAAACCATGCTGGAAAAAGCCCCAGAACTGTGTCAAAAGGGAAGCCCCGAAAAGGGAATTTTGATGCCTGTCAGGCCAACCAGGGAAACCCCAATAGAAAGGCCCCAGGTACCCATGCAATCCTGGGGAGGCCAGGCTGAAGAAGGGTTTTGTTTGTTTTAGATTGAAGCTGCTTTATTCAAAGCAGCAGAGAGACAATTTTTCCCAATGAAATCAATGGGGGAAAAGGGAACCAAAATTAAGAAAAAAAAGAGAAAAAACATAGCAAAGATGAGATTTAAGAAGGCAAGAAGGAAGGGGGTTTGGGCCCAATTTACAACCCCCCCTCTGGGATCCCATGGGGCTCTCCTGCTCCTCTTCTGGCTCACCAGCACTTGTAACCCATAGGAAACAGCATGGACATAGGCGGCTGTCCGCTCCAGGAGATATGGGCAAACCCACACTCCGAACTACATTGGGCTCTTCATTCTCAATCCAAGATCTCTGCATTGTAGTGTCAGCGAGAAGAATCAGGCCTTTCTCTGCACACTTTGCCATCTGCCGGAAGCAGGCAATATTGAAAGTTGTTCAAGTCATCCTCCACTTGCTGGCTGGGAAGGATAACACACTCATGTGGACTGGTCTAGCAGTATGATAAGAAAGCATCATTTCTGACTACAGCTCCCTCTGCCATCTGATTCTGCATTACAATCCTAGGCTCTGTTTCTCAACAAATCTGAAACACTATCTTGAAAAACTTTTCCCAGAGCATCACAAACTTATTTCATGCTGAATTACCTGACACATTTTCTGCCCATTACTGTTTTCAGTCTGAATAAGATCATTTTCCACCAAAATATATTATCCTCCTTAATCTTCTTAACATTGTGTATGCTCTGTACCTTAATGTAATCTCTATTTTCAATAGGCATCATCTCCTCTCTAACTTCATTTCAGGTTTCATACTTTGTAGTTCATCGCTGAACCAAAGAGCAATTGTCTGCTTAGGAATTTGAACAGGGCCGCATGGGACAACAACTTCCACCACGTCTTTTGACCATAACTGTGTTACACTGACCCCCTAAGGTGCTGTACCTTGATTGCAACCATTTCACCTAAGCATATCCATCTGTTACATTTCTCTCCCCCAACCTCAAACCCAGTCACACACTGATCTGGCCAACATAATGACTTCATTACAAACCAATCAATCTTCTACTCTGTCTCTACAAAGCAGAAAAAAAAAGAATCCAGGATTTGAGCAGCCAGTCATGTCTGTACTAATCCCAAAGCCTTTCATATCTTCTATTACTATTGTGTTCACCCATTTACCTAGCCTCACCAAATACTGAAATCCCCCAGCACTAACAATCTACAAATCTCAGGGCAACCTGAGATATCATCTTCAATATATTCTGCTCTAAGATCTCTTTGGTACTTCCAGGGGCACCATAAACCAAAAGGACACCCATGACCAATGACTCACCTATACTGTCCTTATAATTGGAAGAGTGGCCTTATATGTAAAGCGCAACCACTCCTCCTATCCTATTGTCCGTCCCTGCTTAAAATGTTTATACACCCCTCAAAGCAGAGCTGATTAAGTATTACTTCATTGTGGCTCTCCAACCAGGATGCTGATCAACAAGAGATCCAAATAATCATTCTGCACCAAATTCTGAAGCATTGGCTGATCTCTTAAATGTATCAAGGCCCGGCGCATGCCCTCCCAACAGGAGAATCCCTGGTATAATACACAGGGTACTGAAATTCTCTGTAAAGCTTCTCTTCTTGCCCGCTTATCATTTCCCTCTTTTCACCCCCACTATATTACTCAACGCCTATAACAAGTATGGCCATCCCTTCTAGCAAAGAAATCCGTATCCCCATCAGACAGAGAAGTATTTCTTACTCCCCAGTTTCCGGCATATCTCTAGTCACAGTTGAAATCTCATCCCCCTTCTCGCAACATCCCATACTGCCTCCCTACAATATTCATCTTCAACCAAACTTCCCCCACCACAATTAAAAATTAATATTTTGATTTCAGCCTAGCAATAGAAGTAGACAAGAAGGTTCAGTCCCCCTTTGGCTATGCCCCCTTCAAAGGCAGCCCAGATACGTCATCACATATATGGGCAAGGAAACAACTCAGAGCGTTCAACGTTAACTCTGTATTAGCAGCAGATTGCAGTTCAAAGCTCACAGAAAGGCTGTTGAGTATGCTTTCCAGCAGCAGTCAGGTGGACTGGAGTGGAGGAGTACCCTAATGGTTAGAGCACTGGCTTGGGAACCAAAAAACAGGGTTCGATTCCCACTAGCACTCCTTGTGGCCTTGGGCAAGTCACTTAACCCTTCATTGCCTCAGAAAAAATCCAAGTTATCAAGGACCCTGTTTCATGTACATTACCAAGTTTAAGTTACAATGTAAACTGCTTTGACTAAATGATAAAGTGGATATAAAAAACCCCTGTAAAATAAATAAATAAAATCTGTACCTTATCAAGTACAGAATCTTGAAAAAAAAATTTAGTTTCTACTTTGCCTTTATGACCAAAGGTAAAAGCAATGGTGACAAATCAGTTTTATAAATGTCGTTTGATACATAGATTTAAAAAAAATTTATGCTCAGATGATTTTTGTTAAGGCCTTAGTGTTATCCAGCCTAGACTACTGTAACTCATCTTACCTAGGCCTGACTATTATAACCTTATACCTGTTTCAGATTGTTCAAAATGTTACACTTAAAGGTCAACAGCGGAGCCCAATATTTGATCATATTTCTCCAAACTTCTATTGGTTAGATAGGCTCCTAATGTTACAGGGTATAAATCCTGACATTAATTCGCAGAGTGCTAACCAATGAAGTATCATTCAACATCAGTTCTGTGTTGAAACTTTATAAAACTTCTCTTCTGTTACGGTTGATGGGACTGAATCTGTTGTACATCCTTTTCCCTCAGTACTTGCATCTGGTGGAAACACACAGCTATTCATTTGCTGTGGCCAGCTCCTTCCTATGGAATTCCCTCTGTGAGATGTCATAATTGGAGGCTAATTTCCTGAAGTTTAGATAAAAGCTCAAAGCATTCTTTTTTACCCAAGCTTTTTAACGAATATAACATTACTGCTCTATTTCTTTATTGAAATCCGATTTTTAATTTGAGCATGTGGTTCTAATTGATATTCATGACTTTGTGTTTTTATGAAATGGCCCTTTGTTTTAAACAAATTCTAATCATTTTCAGGTTTGTAGGTGATTATCAAAGTCTTGATTCCTAGCTTTATATGGCGCATACTATTTGTTTGTTGTCTTAAATATGTTTCTTGTACCCCATTCAGAATAGCAGACAGTGCAGATAAGATTTTTAAACATTTATAAATGGGGAAAGCGTGCAAAATATGGCTCATGGAACTTTTTCCAACCCTTCTCTCTTCTGTGAGTATCTGATCCGAAGAGGGGAGGGGAGAGGGGGGAGTTAGAATGGAATGTTTGGAAAGAATGATAAAATGAAACCAAGTGTGATAACATATCAATTATTAGTTGTCACGATCAGATTTTATAGGATGAATTTTAAGGTTTAACCACAAGTATTAACACTAGAAGCCCCAAAAGGAATTTTACCTAGAAACCCCAAAGTGCGTCAATTGACGCATTATCATGACGACTGCGTTTAGCATGAAATGCAGATGTGAATTAATGTGAAGTTACTTATTTGTTAAATACGTGCAGTATGTGACATCATTACATGACATCATCGTGTGTTTATTGTTTGTAATGTCGGAGTAAAACTGTAAACAGTGATTGAGATGCGCCACCTAGTAGGAACATGAATTTATACCTAGAAGCCCCAAAGTACGTCAATTGACGCATCCAAGATAACTGAGTACGTCAATTGACGTACTTTGGGGCTTCTAGGTATAAATTCATTTTCCCACTAGTTGGTGCATCTGTCATTAATTTTCGATGCACATATTTGAACATCTTGACCTTGCTAACAAAGTCATGGAACATGACTGACATGGTTCTAGCAGTGGTGCTAGTACACAACTTCGAAGATGAATTTGCGTCAATTGACGCACTTTGGGGCTTCTAGTGTTAATTAGCAGCACAAATAGCAACTATTAAAGAAAGCAATATGGTTCAGTCAGTTGCTTCAAAATAGAGTTTACAACAAAAAAACAACAAATACACATCTGAGACGGCCCATCGAGAAGTGCATGTATGTGCCTCTGTCTGTCTGTATCTGTGACAAGGAGCGTAGAAGAGGGGAGAGAGAGTTTGAAAAGTGTAGTTCCCTATCTGCTATATTCACTGTATCAACATGTCTGTGCTGCAGAAGCTGTAAATGCTTAAATGTGCTACACTGAAACTTCATGGCATGTCCCCTAGTCTTACTAATTTTGAAGGGGTAAACAACAACCAATCTACATTTACCCATTCTACTCTGTTCATTATTTTATATACCTCTGTCATATCTCCCCTCGGCCTTCTCTTTTCCAAATTCAAGAGCCCTAACCTTTTAAGTCTTTCCTCGTAAGGATATCTATCCATCCCCTTTACCATTTTGGTGGCTCTTCTCTATATCTTTTCTAATTATGCTATATCCTTTTTAAGATACAGTGACAATATTTGAGGTGCAGTCACATCATAAAAGTGAAACAGAGGCATTATAATATCCTTTGTTTTATTCTCCATTCCTTTCCCTATGTTTCCTAACATTCTATTTGCTTTCTTGGCTGTCACTACACACTGGGCAGAGAGTTTCAACGTATTATCCATGACAACGCCTAAATACTTTTCCTGGGTGGTGGTTCAAAATATGGAACCTTGCATCGTGTAAGTGTAGTTTGGGTTGTTGTTACTGTGCACTTGTCCACATTAAATGTCATCTGCCATTTGGATGCTCAGTCTCCCAATTTATCAAGGTCCACTTGCAATTTCTCACAATCTTCTTGCATTTTAACAACTTTCAATGATTTTGTGTCATCTGCATATCTGATCACCACACTCCTTATTCCCATTTCCGGGTCCAGCACAGATCCCTGGGGTACTCCACTATTCACCTTTCTCCAATGAGAAAATTGGCCATTTAGCCCTGCTCTCTGTTTTCTAGCTTTCAATCAGTTCCTGAGCCACAACAGTACATTGCCTCCTACCCCATGGCTTTTTAATTTCCTCAACAGTTTTTCATGAAGGACTTTGTCAAAGGCTTTCTGAAAATTGAGATTTAGTATATTATAACCAGCTCACCTTTATCTACCTGCTTATTCATACCTTCAAAAAAAATACAAGAGATTGGTGAGACACAACTTTCCTTGGCTAAATCCATGTTGGCTTTCTGCCATTAAACCATGACTATCTACATGTTCAGTAATTTTGTGTTTTATAATGGTTTCTACCATTTTGCCCAGTACTAATGTCAGGCTCACTGGTCTATAGTTTCCACGATCACCCCTGGAACTCTTTTTATAAATGGAATTACATTTGTATTTATTTATTTAACAGGGTTTTTTATACCGCTTTATCATTTAGTCAAAGCGGTTTACATTGCAACTTAAACTTGGGAATGTACATTAAACAACAACATTGATAACTTGGATTTTTCTGAGGCAATGGAGGGTTAAGTGACTTGCCCAAGGCCACAAGGTGTGGGATTTGAACCCTGGTCTCTTGGTTCCCAAGCCAGTGCTCTAACCATTAGGATGCTTCTCCTCCGATACTTCACCTTTAAATATCATTTCTGGCATGGGTAAGTTTCCTACTCTTCTTCAGTAAAGACTGATGCAAAAAATTCATTCAGTCTCTCCTCTATGGCTTTGTCCTCTCTCAGTGCACCTGTTACCCCTCCATCATCTAATGTCCAACTGACTCACTTACAGGTGTTTTGCTAAGATTATACTTGAAAAAGTTGTTATTATGTGCTTTTGCTTCTACGGCAAGCTTCTTTTCAAAATCTTTCTTTGCCTGCCTCATCAATGCCTTGCATTAACTTGCCATTATTAATGTTGTTTCCTGTTTTCGGCATCATTTTCGGAAAGATTCGCTCTTGCTATAACAGTCTATCTGACCTCACCTTTAAGCCATGCTGGCTGTGTTTGGTCTTCCTTTCACTTTTTTTTAAGCATGGAATACATCTGGTCTGGGCTTCCAAGATAGTATTTTTAAAAAATGCTCAGGACTGATGTAAACATAGTTACTCATCTGTAACAGGTGATCTCCGAGAACAGCAGGAATCAGTCTTCACATATGGGTGAACATCACTGGCAGAGCCCACGTGGGAATGCTCCCCAACGCCCAATAGGAGAGAATTTGGGAGCACTCAACTGAGGAGAGGAGTTTGGAAGGTGGGAAGGCAGGCACACAGACGCAGTGGAGTTGTAGCTGAGAAGAAGAAGAAAATAAAAGAACCCTACAACTTCTAGAGAAGGAGGGCAGGTTGTGAAGACTGATGCCTGCTGTTCCCGGAGATTACATGTTACAGGTAAGAAACTATGCTATCTCCAGGAACAAGCAGGAATGCATTCTTCACATACGGGACTCACTAGTTCCCAGGTACCAGAATGGTATGGAGGGGGGGGGAAGAGTAGTACAATCCCTGAGGCAAAGAACGTGTAGTCGAAGAGTCTATAACACTGAACTCGATTCCAGGAGGCGATACTCCCCCAATCATAGTCCGGTATCTTGTAGAATTCCAGGATGGAGGGTAGGAGTTGAGTTTAGGTCCCAAAGAGGTGCTGGAGTACAGCTTGACCAAAGACAGCGTCCCAACGAGAGTCTCTGTCCAGACAGTATTGTGCAGCAAAAGTATGCATGGAGGACAAGGTAGCTACCCAGCGAATATTGTGTGCAATTCTGGTCACCGTATCTTAAAAAGAATATAGCAGAATTAGAAAAAGTACAGAGAACAGTCACCAAAATGGTAAAGAGGATGAAAGGATACCCCTTATGAGAAGAGGCTTAAAAGGTTAGAGTTCTTCAACCTCAAAAAGAGACAGCTGAGGGGAGATATGATAGGGGTCTATAAATTAATGAATAGAGTGGAATGGGTAAATGTAGAACGATTCTTTATGCCATCAAAAAGTAGAAAGACCAGGGGACATGCAATGAAGCTGCATTGTAACCCGTTTAAGACTAATAAGAGAAAATATTTTTTCACTCAACATGTAATAAAACTCAGAAATTCACTACCGGAGGATGTAGTAAAAGCTATTAGTATAGCTGTGTTTAATAAATGTTTGGACAAGTTCCTGAGGGGAAAGTCCATAAACCATTACTAAAGAGGACTGGGCTAATCCACTACCTGCCCCAATACAAGCATTATGGAACCTCTGTGTCTTTTTGAGAAACTGCTAGGTACTTAAGACCTGGATTGGCCAATGTTGGAAACAGGATATTGGGCTTGATGGACCTTGATCTGACCCAGTATGGCATTTCTTATGTTCTTATGTTCTTAAATGATCTCAATAGCTACTGAACAGAGATTAGATATGGATGTTTCCACAGCCTGCACATTATGAGCAGTGACATGACCCTCCAATGAGAGTTCTGCTTGTGCATAAGCAAAAGAAATGCAATCTTCTATCCATCTAAATAGAGTATGTTTCGTCACCGGTAGGCCCAGGTGACAAGGATCAAAACAAAAGAATACTGAGAGGATTTTCTGTGATCTTTAGTTCTATCCAAGTAGTAGGCCAGTGCTCGCTTGCAGTCTAGAGTGTGTAGTGCTGCTTCAGCCCAAGATCCATGTGGTTTAGAGAAGAAAATCGGGAGGATTACCGACTGGTTTAGAGAGAAAGAGGAAACCACCTTTGGAAGAAAATGCGGATGGGTATGCAGAACCACCTTGTCACAGTGGAAACTAGTATAGGGGGATCCATCACTAGAGCCTGCAGCTTGCTGATGCGGCAAACTGAAGTGAGGGCAATAAGGAAAATGACCTTCCAAGATAGAAACTTCACCGCTAAAGGTTCGAAAGGTGGCTTTAGAAGTTGCACCAGAACCACATTCAGGCCACTGGAGACGGCTTAATCGGTGGCCTGCATGAAACGTGCTACTAAGGGGTGTGAGGAGATAGACTGTCCATCCACTGGTCTGTGAGAGGCCACAATAGCACTAAGGTAAACTCTCAGAGTTAATCTTAAGACCTGTCAAGGATAAGTGGAGGAGATATTGTAGAAGTGACTCCATAGGGCTAGAAAACAGGTCAAGGTCCTTTGGGCATTACCAAAGGGCAAACCTATGCCATTTGAAGGCATAAGATCGCCTGTGGAATCCTTACGAGATGCAAGGAAGACATCCTTGACCACCTGTGGTAGGTTGAGCTCAGAGAACACTAGCCCTTCAGCAGCCATGAAGTCAGGCATAGGGAGTGAAGACGGGGATGGAGGAGCTTCCTGTGGTCCTGAGAGAGGTGGTCGGGTGCATACCCCAGGCTGAATCTGCGCAAGGCAAAGAAGCAGAGGAAAACAGGGTTGATGGGGTCAAAAAGCAGCTATGAGGATCATCGAGCCCCTACCGGCCTGTAGTTTGAACAACGTCTTGGGTATCGAGGGGATGGGAGGGAATGCGTAGAGCAATCCCTGTCCCCAATAGAGAAAGAAGGTGTCTGGAACCTGTCAGTGCAGCAATGGAACCCTGAAGTAGAAGAGCAGAAGCTGCATGTTTTGTGGAGTGGCAAAAAGATCTATGAGTGAGGTTCCCCATTTTTGTAAAATCAGAGCACCTGTCTCCCGATACAAGGTCCATTCATGGGGACGAAGGATACGTCTTAGCCTGTCTGCTAGGACACTGAGTTCGCCCGAGAGGTACACCGCTCTAAGGTGGATGCAGTGAGAGATGGCAAAGGCCCATAGGCGAATCGCTTCTTTGCAGAGGGGACGTGACCCCATTCCCCCTTGTTGGTTTATGTAGAATATGGCTGCTTGGTTGTCTGTTCTGACTAGAACAGGTTGCCCTGATAGTTGGGGTTGAAAAACCATTAGAGCATTTGTCAGTGCCAGTAGTTTGAGCAGGTTGATCTGCAGGGCCGATTCCTGTTGTGTCCAAGTCGCTGTGTGGCAGGTCATTCAGATGTGCCCCCCAACTCAGCTTGGAAGCATCTGTCGTCAGGGTGCATTGAGGTGGAGGCATCTGAAAAGGTGACCCGACAAGTAGGTTTTGTGGGAGACACCACCATTGAAGGGACGATTAGTTGAGAGGTGATGTGGATTTTGTCTCCGAGTCGACCCTTCGCTTGTATCCATTGGGAAGACAGAGTCCACTGCACGTTTGCATGTGTAATCGAGCATAGGGGCTAAAACGGACCGTGGAGATCATGTGTCCTAATAATTGTAGCATTTCTCGAGGTGTTACTTGGCTTTGCTATGTACTCTTTTGTCAGATTGATGAGGTGGGCACAGCGATCCTGTGGGAGGAAAGCTTGGACCAATCAAGTGTCAAAGAGCACACCGATGAACTCCAGACATTGGGTTGGAGCGAAATGGGTCTTTGGGAAGTTTATGACAAACCCCAGATGTTGGAGCACCATGATGGTGCAATGAAGGGAGAGTTTTACCTCTTGGGGTCAGTCTCCCCTGATCAGCCAATCATTTAAGTAAGGAAAGACTAATACCCCCCAAGGTGCATAGGTAAGAAGCGACGACCGCCATGCATTTTGTGAAGGCCCTTGGGGCAGAGGCTAGACCAAAGGGGAGAACCCAGTATTGATAATGATTTCCTTGAAATATGAAGGGCGGATACTGTCTGTGCAAGGGATGTATCAGTAAATGCATGTATGCCTGTTTTATTTATTTATTTTTATTTATTTATTTAAAAGTATTTCTATAGATCTAGATACTTTTTAGATCTAAAGAACATAGTCAATCGTGTCTCTGGAGGTATGGCAGAAGAGTTCCTAGAGATCTTTTTTTTTTTAATTTGTTCTTTATTCAAGTTTCCAGCATCAATGTACATCTCACATCTTAAGACCACCACCAGTCTGTCAAATTCTTCCGTCCTATACATCAACCATCCAACTGCCACCAACTCTAGTAATACAAATATTTTTTATTTATTTATTTATTAACATTTTTTATATACCGCACTATTCATTATCAGCGCGGTTTACATGGAACAAGAAACCTCAGACAAGTTACATTTATCTGGTCATTACAGTTAACAGGAAGATCAACTTGGATAACAGGAGCAACTATTTACAAAACAACTATATACATAGCAGTGTCATAGTGTCTGAAAAGCGAACTGTTAATCTGGTAAAATAGTGTAATGTGCTGTTGAGACAGGAAAGTTTACGTGGTTGAAATGTAGTTATTGATATTTGGGGGTGACTGTGTTTCTTTGTTCCCTGGGAAGTATTGGAGGAAAAGGTGATGTTTAAGGGCCTTCCTGAACTGGCTGAGATTGGAGATGGCCCTAATGTGTGATGGCAGGGTGTTCCAAAGTTTTGGGGCACAAAGACTGAAGGCTCTGCTCGATGTTGTAGAGTTGTATCTTATGACTTCCTTTGGTACGATTAGCATATTTATTTCCGTGGTTCTTCTTAGTCTGTTGGGTGGGATTGGTTGTATCATCTCCGATAATGAGGTGGAGGCGAGACCTTTGTACGCTTTAAAGGCCAGGAGCAGTGTCTTGAAAGTGATTCTCGCTTGAATAGGAAGCCAGTGTAGTTGTTTTAGAAGTGGCGTAACATGGTCTCTTTTGGATACTCCAAAAAGTACTCTCGCTGCACTGTTCAAGGCGAGTTGAAGAGGATTTAAGGTAGATTGAGGAAGCCCTTGTAGTATGGAGTTTGCGTAATCGAAATGGGGAATGATTAGAGCCTAGTAAACAGTATGGAAATCGTCTGGATCAATCAGTTGGCGAAGATGTCTAAGGGAGCGGATCTTGAAGTAAATTGCTCTTACTGTGTTGGATATGTGAGTCTTCATGTCATGGTATTGATCAAGAGTCACTCCTAGGTATCGGATATGGGGTTTTACTTGCAGCTTGGCATCTTGAACCTCCAGGTATGTAGGTGGTATGAAGTTCGAGTTCCTTGAGGAAAAGAGAACCTCCGTTTTTTTATGTTGGATTCTGAGATTTTGTGTCAGTAGCCAGTTTGATATGGCGTTGAAACAGTTGGTTAAGGGAGTAAGGTCCATCTTATTTATGCAGATCGGCATGTATAGTAACACGTCTTCAGCATATATCATACAATTGACGTTAAAAGATCTGATGATGTTACATATAGGTTGCATGTATATGTTAAATAGTAATGATGATAGAGAGGATCCTTGTGGGACCCCCTGTCCTTGATGAAACTGATCTGATATTGCCCCATCTGATCGCACATGCTGCCATCGACCTGACAAGTATGAGTTACACCATTCGAGTGCTGTTCCACAGAGGCCCTTTTCTTTTAGACGGATAATAAGAAGCTCATGACATACTGAATCAAACGCTGCCGCAATGTCCAAAAAGATGAGTATGAATCCATGCCGGATGTTGTCAATGCCAGAGTTAAGGTTATTGAGGAGGGTGGTAAGGAGAGTCTCGACACCATGTGATTCTCTGAATCCATGTTGGCATGTATCCAACGGAGCTGCAGAGTCAATGTGGTCTTGTAACTGCCTATAGAGCACTTTTTCAATTATTTTTGCAAGCGTAGGTATGCTGGAACTGGGTCTGTATGAGTCTGCTTTTTGTGGATCTAACTTGCAGTTTTTTAGGAAAGGTCTAATGGAGGTCTTTTTGAGAGCAGAAGGGAATGAGCCGGTGTCAAATGATAGCCTTATAATCTTGGATATTATTGGAGCGAGATCATTGCGGAGATCCTTTATCCAAAAGGCTGGGCAGGGATCAGTGTGTGCTGTGGAAGTATTGAGTGTTGAGATAATGTCTTCAATTAGTTTTAATGAGGGAGTAGTGAAGGACATTAAAGGTGTTGGGTGCCCTTGAGTTATAGGGGCAGAGGGTATTGAAATTTTATTTGTCCGGCACATCTTAGATTGTATGTAAGTAGCAAATTCTTGCGGGCTGATTTCGCACTGTTGTTCGGGTGACGGTTCCTTGGCTAATCTCTTGACTACACTAAACAGGTCATGAGGTTTATTTAGAGCACGTCTCAGGATGTCTGTGTGGTACTGTTTCATCTTTTCTGCAATGGACTTGCGGTGAGTAGCAAGATGCTGCATGTATGCAGTCTGATTGTTATTAGTGTGTGATCTCCGCCATCGCTTCTCAAGCTTTCGTAGTAGTCTTAGTGATTCTTTCAGCTCGGATGTGAACCATGGGGCTGTCGCTTTTTTCCTTGAAGACCTGCTCCTTGGTGGGCATAAAGCAATGGAGTTGAGTCTGTTGTTCCAACAAGTGATCATCTCTTCTAAGTTTAGGGTGGTGTCTTTGAAGAGTGCATCAGTTTCGGCCAGGATACGTTCTCTGTTAAAAGGTTGGAAGAATCTGGCTGTAGCGTTTGTGTGTTTATTTAGATCTGTGTCACTTGTAGGTTGTTTGTTTTGAGTAGGAATTTGGAAAATAATAAGCTTATGGTCTGACCATGGGACCGCTATGATTGATAACAGTATGTTTTGAAGCTGATTATGAGCTGACTGTGGGACAAATATGAGGTCAAGAATATTGCCTTTTACATGCGTGGATTCCTGCACTGCTTGCTTGTATCCTAAGATTTCCAGGGCATCTATAAAGGCGGATGATTGGTTGTCTTGTAGGGATGGTAAGTTAATGTCTCCTAGAATCCAGTTGGGTCTATTTGAGCTCGGTGTGTTGGAGGCGAGGTTTATTATAGCTGATAATTCGCACGGGGAGGATGATGGAGCTCTGTATAGTAAGTTTATGGAACAGAGGCTGTTGGAGATAGAGACAGTTTCAAGGTAGTTGTTGCTAGTGGAGTCATCCATTTTGAACTGGAGTTCCGTCTTGGTGAAGATAAGTACCCCTCCTCCTCTTCTGTTTTGTCTGTTGCTAGTGAAAACTACAAAGTTATTGGGGAGGAGCTGATTGAGAATTATATTATCTTCAGAGGACAACCATGTTTCGGTGACCATAAGGATGTCTAGGTTGTGAGATGTTATTAGGTCTGTGATAACTGGCCATTTTTTACGAAGTGAGCGAGCATTAATGAGGGCACACTTTAGGTTTAGAGGGTGATTGTGGTTTTCTTGTCTTACGTTTATATTGTGTTGAAGAGGTATATGTAATAGATAGTGGAGCGGAGATCGGTGGGCCCAATTTGGGTTGTGATAATTTGTGCCTGACCATTTTCTCCAGTTATGTAAGATAGGAATATAATTGTGTGATGAAGTTAGAGCTAGAATATTTGGTAGCAACTCTATAAGAAAGAGGTATAGGCCTAATGTTATCTTGATGGGGAGCCCCATTCTCAGCCTATATCCTTGAGGAGGAAAAAACTGCTAGGGGGAGGGAGGAACTTATAGTATGACACTGGAGAGTTGTTTGCAAATAACTTGTGAGGAGTTATATAGTGTTTAGCCAAGCATGGACAGATGTTACCAGAAACTTGCTTAATGAGAGACAAAATTCTGCGGAAAAGTACTTATTATCCAGCCAAGCATAGACAGAGAGCAGCTTGAATTTTGACTACTGAGAGAGAGACAATCTGTGAAAGGTTACATGTTGTTTAGCTAAGCATTAACAAGAGTTATGAGAATCCTGCTTAATGAGAGAGAAACAGTATGTGAATAGATACCAATTATTTGGTCAAGCATAACAAAGCTATCCAAGTCTTGCTTAATGTGAGATAAACAAATGGGAAAGTTAGATATTATTCTTCACCGGTATTAGATGGCTTGCATAGATTTGGGCTCAGGTGGATTATGCAGGTTGCTTGAGTTGCTCTAGAGGTCTCGTGCGATTTTAGGGCTGTCGTCTTGACTTTCCCAGTTCACGCTTGTATGGGTGAGATTTGATCTGTATCTACTCAGTTTGGTTGCAGAAGATGATAGGCTACTTTCATTTGTGTTTACGTGGGTGGAGGAAGGCTGTTTTCGAGTGCCCCGCCTAAGGGCCACGCCAAAGGGCCCTCTGGCGAGGCCCTCAGGTGCGGGCCCGTCAGGCGCGGGCCTGTCTGTCAGCAGCCGTTTAAATGTGCTTGCTGTTCCCTCCCACAGCCCCGATTGGGCTGGAGGCCAGAGCGTGGTTGGTGGACGGCCTGCTCTGGAGCTCTACCCCGATCGGGGGAGCAGAAGATGGCTGGAGGTGGAAAAGGGCTGTTCCCGCTGGAGGCAGCCGTTTAAAGGTGCTTGCTGTTCCCTCCCACAGCCCCGATTGGGCTGGAGGCCAGAGCGTGGTTGGTGGACAGCCTGCTCTGGAGCTCTACCCCGATCGGGGGAGCGGAAGATGGCTGGAGGTGGAAAAGGGCTGTTCCCGCTGGAGGCAGCCGTTTAAAGGTGCTTGCTGTTCCCTCCCACAGCCCCGATTGGGCTGGAGGCCAGAGCGTGGTTGGTGGACGGCCTGCTCTGGAGCTCTACCCCGATCGGGGGAGCGGAAGATGGCTGGAGGTGGAAAAGGGCTGTTCCCGCTGGAGGCAGCTGTTTAAATAGTCCAAATACTCATATGCAGCATATTAAACATTTTCTGTTTTTCCTTTTTTTATTCCCATTCCCCTCCTTTTCCCCCCTTTGACCCCCACCCCCTTCTCCTCTCCCTCCCTACCCATCCCACTTCCCCCCCGTCTAATCTCCAACACTATAACACTATATCGCCCTTTTCACCATGTAAATTTAACATTAGGCAACATACTTGTAAAGCACAGTTACTTACCTGTAACAGATGATCTCTGGAAACAGCAGGAATAAGTCTTCACATATGGGTATTGTCGGTACCGACGGAGCCTGCGTGGGAACGCTCCCCAGCGTCCAATTAGAATGCTTTTGGGAGCATCCCACAGCGCCTGCGTGCTGCCTTCCTGCCTTTCCCAACTGCCTCTCTCCAGTTGAGTTTTAAAGCTGAGACAAAGGGAGAGAGAGAGCAAGGGAAAGGAAAAGAGATAGATAGAGAGATACAACTCCTAGGGGAGGTGGGTGGGTTGTGAAGACTTATTCCTGCTGTTCCCAGAGATCACCTGTTACAGGTAAGTAACTGTGCCATCTCCAGGAACAAGCAGGAATGAGTCTTCACTCTTCACATATGGGGACTCCCAAGCTAAGATGCCTGGAGGAGGCCCCAGCATGTTGCAATCTAAAGATGGGCCATGCTTATCCCTCAAAACCTCAGGCATCCAAGGGATGGAGGGTAGGAGTTGAATTAGAAAAGAAAAAAGAGGTGCTGTGGAACAGCTTAACTAAACAAGGTATCCAGAGGGGAGTCCTTGTGTAAATCATAAATATTAGAAAACTGTTGAGTCTTAATTTTCTAATGTGGATCTCACTCAAAAATATTGCAAAAATACTTGTTGAGGGTAATAAGGGTCTGTGGTTGAGAGCCAGATCATTATCCTCAAAGAAATTCCCCCAATGTGAAGTAGAGGGAAACAAATAAATTTTGCAATATAGGAAGAGATGAGAAGTCCTCATGGCCAGAACTAACCCCAGAAGAAAGTACTGGGGGAGTTCAATGAGGCTGGACTTTTGAGAAATAGCTAAAGCTTCTGTAAAGTCCAAAAAATTGAACTTCTTGTCCTTGGAGCAGAATAAGGTCCTAGGAAGAGTGGAGATAATCTGACTGGTTTGGATGAAAAGGCAGAAATACCCTTTGCAGAAAAAAGGGGATAGGTCTTTAAGACCTCCTTTATTCCAATGAAAGAGAAAGATATTTGTACTAGGCGTTGAGCCTCCAATTTCTTGAAGATCAGTGAAAGTCTTTTGTAACTGATGTCACGTATGATGATGACCTTACATGTAGAGCTTCAAATGTGACGTAACCTAAAAGGTAACGGTAAAATAAGGTATTTCGTA
This sequence comes from Ichthyophis bannanicus, assembly GCA_033557465.1. Taxonomy (NCBI): domain Eukaryota; kingdom Metazoa; phylum Chordata; class Amphibia; order Gymnophiona; family Ichthyophiidae; genus Ichthyophis; species Ichthyophis bannanicus. The sequence goes on along the minus strand of CM066035.1, from coordinate 161,532,267 downwards.
AATTAACATAGAAATTGGTTGTCCATTGAGTTTTATGGTATGCTGGGGCAGCATTAATATGGACAGTAGACAAATCTTTCAAAGTCAGATGTTGTATAGAGATTGACGCAACAACAAGAAGGATGAAGACCTACTTGAGAATATTGATGGAGAATCTCTGTCTGGTTAAATATGGAAGAACTATAGAGAACGTTTCGTGGAAACTTGTAATGCGTTCTTCAGTTACAGGGATAAGATTAGACTTCTTGAAAAGATCTAGCCCCTGAATAACCAGGTCTCAAGACGTACGTGAATGAGTGCAGAGGAGATCCTTAGTCTTAAGACAGCAAGTCTGGGTCCTTCTATAATTTCAAATAGTAGCTGGAGAAAAAGACGCAATATAAGGGGATACCATGTTTGCCTCTTTATGAGGGCAATATGAGTATCATGCGTTCTCCTGTTCAACATAAGCTACCATGAAGTATAGGAAATTAGAAGGAAAGTAGTGAATAAGGACCAACTGCAGTGAAAAAGATGCATCCCTGTTGTGGAAGTTCCAGTGAGATGTGGAACAACCAGGGAATTGTGCAATTTTCTACGCTTTCACGTGGTCTAAACCCTGATTACCTTTTCTTAAAAGGAAATTTTAAGGAATATGGTAAGAATAGGAAAAAAACAGTCATGTAGGAACATGACTGGCAGAGTCTACCACCTGAAGCCCTTCTTAGCTATCTGGCAGCTACCTATTAGGAGTAGCTCTGAGGCTCTCTGGCAAAGGCCCACAGTTGCAGAGCTTTGTTGTAGAATTGTAGAGAGCATGTTGTAGGCTGCTTAGATCTGGCTGTTGAATTGCCAGTGTGCAACCTAATCTATTCTGTTGGAGCCAAAGAGAACTGAAGGTGGCTAAGAATAGTAGACAGGCCTGATGCCTGCAACAATAAATAGTCCAAATGAGTTCTGGATCTCTTTTGGAATTATCTGTTAAGGCAGCATAAAAGTTAGGTTCCATAGATTGGAGAGGACCGACAGACATAATTTGGAGTAGTGATACCCAATTTCTGTCCGAAAAGCTGCCTTAAAAGATATGTGAGAAGGAGATGAACCGCAAAAGGTGAGAAAACTCTGTATGGAAACTACTTACTGGAGTAGATATTGAAGAAAATCCTATGGCTTAGAGAAAATAAGCCCTCCAGTTGATAAGTAGTACTCTTAGAGACTGAATGTCTGGGCTAAGAGGGATAGAAATTACTACAGAGTTGAGAAGACTTATAATTTAGTAAGTCTTTGAAGAGATAGGGTCCCCTTGCAGTTAAAAGTATGAGATATCCTCGTACAGGAAACTGACAAGGTGAAGGGTATAGTTCACCCTGTTGTTAGTTGTTAGTTCTCCTTTTGTCTTAAAAGGAGAAACCTGTTATCTCTGGGGTATAATAGTCCTTAATAGCTCTTAGAGCTAGAAGGATAGATTTCTCTTGTAGCAAGAGATTCATGCCCAGAGTCCAGGATTGAGTCAATGTATGACTGATATGTCAGCATGGATGAGATGAACTTTAGATGCTTCTGTTGAAAAGAAGTAGGTTCAAGTTCTAAACCTCACACAAAAAAAGTGAATAAAATATCAGAAACCCTGCGATTGCTGGGTTTGCTGAGCCTGTTGAGGTTTTGATTTTCTTAGCCTGGTGTGGTGTTGCCCATCTTTGGAAACATCTGCAGAATGGGTAGAAGATGGATAAAACTTTTTTCCTTTGGGGGAATAAAGCTTTTTATGAGATTTTTTATTAGCTGGGATAGAGGAAAGTTTTGACAATCCTCTGAAAGTAATAGCATCAGTGCTGTGATGCAGCAGACCAGCGGAGAATAGAAGAAAATGTTTTAAACACAAAAAAAGGCATGCACAAGCTGCAGTATTCTCAGGAACCTGATAGGGGGAGCAAGAGGGACCTACGGAAGACTGAGGATTCACGCCCCACAGGGTGTGACCTAAAGCCAGCCAGCCTCCAATCCAGGAAGGCAGGAACTCCTTTTAAAGAAAGTCTGGAAGACTGTAGGGGGAGAAGCGGCGGTAAAGAGGAAGGTGGCTGTAGAAGCAGAAGTGTCTGTAAAGCCAGAGGCAGCAGAGAAGTTGCAGAGCCTTCAGAAGCCAGAGAAGTAGCAGAAACTGCAGATGCTGGAGAAACTGCAGAAGCTACAGACGCTGCTGGAGTGCAGGAAAGAGGTACAGGCCAGAGAGACCTGAAAGGACAGAGGATACAGAAGAGTCCAGGAGATTCAGGAACGCAAAAGCCGTACTGTGACTGCTGTGTGAAAAACCCAAGCCATATTGCAGGAGCAAGGCAGGATCTCACCAGGAGTAGGCCTCAAGCCTCGTCCCAAGGAAAGAAGCCGGAGTTACCAGGTAACCCATACTTTGTTGGAAACAGCCTTCAGAGGGCTAGTGTATGGAGAGGACAAGAAACAGAAGCTCCCTGTCCATGGCACACAGCTTAGGAGACAAGGTATGAAAAGCTTTTATCAAATAAGAAACTTTTAACTAAGCAAGGTTTGCAGGAAGCAAATGTAAAACCTTTGAAGAGAAAAGGATATTCACACTATAGAACAGCTCATGACCGACGCCCCACGCTGAACCCCAAGCACTGGGAGCTCATACAGCGTTTGTGTGAAAAGCCTGATTATAACTTGCCAGGAACCATTAACTCTGGTTCAGATATGCTTGAGCAAGAACCGATGCAAGTGGAAGTGGTAGAGTCCCTTTCAGAGGAAGAAATGGATTGTAGCTATTGTACCACTGGAAGCTTGGAATCCCTGTGTAGCAAGTGAGCAGCAAACTTGTGAAATTAGAAACGCTTGTTTTTGTATCCTCTGTGAAGAAAACAGTTTTTGCTTTTGAACCTGAGTTGTACCTTTTCTTTCTAACCTGATGTAAGGACATTTCTTTGGTTGTTTGAATCTGATCCGTTTGAACCTTTTTGCAATACAAGGGAAATAAAGCCTTATTTTCCTCCACTCGAAGACTTGTGTTCTCTGGGTATTTGGTAATAAGGACGCTACCAAGGCTATAAATCCCTGGGCCCTAGAAAATACATATCAAACCCAACCTTATTTATATTTATGTCCGACCTGCCTTGGCGCCCCTTAACCACCAGGGTGGCGTTGTGACAGTGCTCAACTGATTAGCTTGAAATAAAGCCTCCTTGTTGAAGAGATTTTCACCAGTACAAGGAGTATTTCCCAGCCTTTCCTGAACCCATCTGACAAGTCTGAAACTTGGAGCCAGGCTATGTGTCGTGCTCCTATGACTATAGCAGAAGTTCTACTAATAGACTCAAAACAGTCCAGGGAAGCACGATTAAGGAACCTAGAGATATTTTGAGCATGACTGACTAATAAGGAATAGTCTGTTCTTTTATGCTCTGGAAGAAAAGGGTTCAAAAACTTTAAGTTCTTTGTGACCTCGTCAAGAGATAATCCCATATAGAAAATATATGAGATAATTCTTGCTGAAAGCATGGATGCCTGGAAGCATCGACGTCCAAAGGCATCTAAAGTCCTAGACCAGTGATGGCTAACCTTTTTGAGCCCGAGTGCCCAAACTGCCGCACAAAACCAAAGAATTTCCTCAAAGTGCCAGCACGTCCATTAAAGCCTCATTTGCATAAGGTGCCTCATTTGCATAAATATTTGCATAATGTTACCATACACTAACTTTTAGTAAACATGCCTCTTAATGAGTATATGGATAAAGAAAGACTAAAAGGTTTCTACATTACTATAATCCAGTACCAACCGCCAGGCACATTAGGAACTACTACAAACGCTGCCCATTTAGAACCCATAGCAAACCCGCCGTATCCTAACAGTACTACCAGGACTCACAAAGCACCATACCCTAACTATCAAAAGGCAACACTGCAAATATTAAACCAATACATTTCAGAGAACAACAATACATGACCTACTGGGGAAAGAACAAGTGGCAATGTCAAATAGGAATTATATAAACAGAATACCTCAGCTCAGTTACACATGCAGAACAGACCATCACCAAACAAGGAATCACAATTTAAAAACAGGAAGACAATAATTAAACTGGGAACCCCAAAAGCCAAACTTGGAATATACAACAACACTGTAGAAATAAAACTATAAATTAATTTCCTCTTGTACTAAACAAAGCGCAAAAATTAATGATGCACATTTCCCAGAGCTGACATATTCCAGTTAATAAATTCAAAATAAAGAGATATTTTTCTACCTTTTGTGCATTTTTTTTCAGTTGCAATTGCTCCAGCCACTTTCTTCTGGTTTCTTCGTGTCTTCTCCTAACTCTCCATCTGCTGTCCATTTGTCCTTTCTTCTGTCTTCTTGGTTTTTTTTTTTCCATTCTCTCTCTACATCTGCTTTAACATACTAATCTTTCTCCTTTTGCTCTTTCCTCATTCCTATTTCATCTACTCAAAATTTACCCCTCCATCCTCAATCCCCACTTATTCTCCCAATACCCGGCCAATTGTAGATTTTTTATCCCTCCCACACAAAATATTTTTCCCCTCTCCATTTTACTCTCCCAGCCCCATCCCATTCTAATCCTCCCCCAACACCAGCTCCCTTCTAGTTCCAGCCTCACCCAGCATCCATTCCCTTCTAGTCCCTGCATCAGCCCATTTCCAGTCCTAGCAGCCCCCCAACCCATTTCCAGTCCTAGCAACCTCCCAACCCAATACCAGTCCTAGCCCCCCCTCATCAACCCACTTCCAGTCCTAACCCCCCATAAGCCCATTTCCAGTCCTAGCTCCCCCATCTATTTGCAGTCCCATCCGAGTCCCTCCATCAGCTCATTTCCAAACCCAGCCCCCCATGAGCCCATTTCTAGTCCTTTCCTAGCCCCACCATCAGCCCATGTCAAATCCTAGCTCCCCTCCACTCAGCCCATTTCCAATCCAAGCCCCCCATGAGCCTACTTCCAGTTCTAGCCCCTTCATGAGTCCATTTCAATCCAAACCCCCACCACAGCCCATTTCCAATCTTAGCACCCCCCCAACAGCCAATTTCCAGTCCTATTCTAGCCCCTCCATCAGCCCATTTCCTGTCCTAGCCCCCCCTCACCCATTTCCAGTCCTAGCTCCCTCCCCCTCACAACCCATTTCCATTCCAAGCCCCAATCCCATCAGCTATTTGCAGTTCAAGCCCTCCTTCCACTCAGCCCATTTCCAGTCTTAGCCCCCCCATAGCCCATTACCAGTCCTAACCCCCCCATCAGCCCATTACCAGTCCTAACCCCCCCATCAGCCCATTTCCAGTCTTAGCCCCCCCCATAGCCCATTACTAGTCCTACCCCCCCCCAATCACCATCACCATCACCATCACCAGCCCACTTCCAGCCTTAGCACCCCCCCTGGCCCATTACTCGCCCAACCCCCCCCCCCATAAGCCCATTTCCAGTCTTAGCCCCCCCCCCCCCCATGGCCAATTACCAGTCCTAACCCCGGCCAATTACCAGTCCTAACCCCCCCCCCCCTGGCCAATTACCAGTCCTACCCCCCCCCCGGCCGGCCAATTACCAGTCCTACCCCCCCCCCTGGCCAATTACCAGTCCTAACCCCCCCCATCAGCCCCTTTCCAGTCTTAGCCCCCCCCCATGGCCAATTACCAGTCCTAACCCCCCCCCTGGCCAATTACCAGTCCTACCCCCCCCCCTGGCTAATTACCAGTCCTACCCCCCCCCTGCCAATTACCAGTCCTACACCCCCCGGCCAATTACCAGTCCTAACCCCCCCATCAGCCCCTTTCCAGTCTTAGCCCCCCCCCCATGGCCAATTACCAGTCCTAACCCCCCCCCCATCAGCCCCTTTCCAGTCTTAGCCCCCCTCATGGCCAATTACCAGTCCTACCCCCCCCCATCAGCCCATTTCCAGTCTTAGCCTCCCCACCATAGCCCATTACCAGTCCTAAACCCCCTTCCCCCCTATCATCCCAAATTAAAAAAAAAAAACCCACACAAAGCGGCTGCTTCTGCCGCGGCAGCCTCAAGAGCTCTGCCGCGGCAGCCTCAAGAGCTCTGCCGCGGCAGCCTCAAGAGCTCTGCCGCTTGGGCCCCCCCCCCTGCCCGGCAGAGCCTCCCTGCATCATCTACCTTCAAGTCGCAAAACGCGGGCTTCTTTCAGAGCCGCGAGAGTTTCCTTTCTCGCGGGAGAGCCGCGAGAAAGGAAACTCTCGCGGCTCTGAAAGAAGCCCGCGTTTGCGACTTGAAGGTAGATGATGCAGGGAGGCTCTGCCGGGCAGGGGGGGGGGCCCCGCGGCAGAGCTCTTGAGGCTGCCGCGGCAGAGCTCTTGAGGCTGCCGCGGCAGAAGCAGCCGGTTTGTTTGGTTTTTTTTTTTTTTAAATTTGGGACCTTTTAAATGCGGACCTTCCCGCGTGCCAGCTGCAAGGCCTTCGCGTGCCACAGCTGGCACGCGTGCCATAGGTTCGCCATCGCTGTCCTAGACTCACGACCTGGTGGATATGAAGAGTGCTTCTTTGCACTCTTAACACACCTCATTGCTGATTCTACAACAATAGAATGATGAGGAAGTTGAGTCTTTTGAAAACCTGGAGAAGGTGGCACCTTGTACATAGTGTCAAGTGTCTTAGAATGTGGGGATACCGTTAAAGGAGTTTCCCACATTCTTAACAGTGGATCTTGTAAGATCTGATGCAAAGGAAGCATGATCACCTCCTTTGGAATCCAGGGGAATTGCAGTGTCTCTGAATTCCCCGGTAGGGATTCTTTACCAGGTATAGAAATGGCAAGTAACTTTGCCATATCAAGCAGAAAAGCTTGAAAAGAAATCTCCCCCAAGGAGGACTCTCTAAAATGAGGGGTAAAGGCTAGTATTTTATTTATTTTTATTTATTTAGACAGTTTTGTATACCGCCTTATCCTTCAATCAAAGCGGTCACAACACAATTGGGGGATACATTTAACACGCAGGGATATGAGACACATACACTAATACTTACAGGGAACATGGGCAATGGAGGGTTAAGTGGCTTGCCCAAGACCACAAGGAGCATCTGTGGGACTAGAAACCCCAGTCCTTCCGGCCCAAGGTTGCTGTCCTCTAGTGGGATTTGAACCCCCGACCTTCCGGCCTGAAGTACCATGCCCCAACCACTAGGCTACTCCTCCCTAGTAGAAAAATCAGCCTTGGTACCGATGGATTCATCCCAGTCATCAGGATCGGAAGAGTGAAAAGGATGAAGCATCGGATTTTCTTTAAAGCGATGTCTTTGGTACTGCCCAAGGTCGCTACCGAATCCTCCATGCTAGAGATCGATTCCAGGCTCGGCATCGAGGGAAGCGATTCTGTCGAAGCAAGCATGGACGGTACCGACACCGATGTCGATGTCGATACCGGTACCGAAGGCGATACCGATACTCGAGGAACGGTCTGCAGCAACTCTAACGGTACCAAAGTAGCCGAGAGTTCTAGACTACGTTCATCGGTGAGGAGTGTTTCGTCCATCACCATAGCCGATGCCGGGGTGTCGGTACCGCTCGAAGTGGCCACAACCACCGAGCATGGCCCGGGTATGTTCTTCAAGGTAAGAACCCCGGGAACAACCTGGAGCCCTGTTAATGCTTTGGAGCCCGAAGACTCCCGCCGGGGCTTTATTGCTAAGATGTCCTCGAGGGCAAGGCCGAAGCCATCTCGATGCTGAGAAGGAGATCTACCACTCGAGGACTGGCTAGTCTTTACAGACTTTTGTTTGGTTACCTGATCCTGTGAAGAAGAAGAAGATATTCTAGCTGGTAACATCGAGAGCGATGTGAACCGGGTATCGAGTTGTGCTCGATTCTGAAGACTTCTTCTGTTTGAGCTCCAGCAGGAGAGACACTCCAGAGTGCAATGGTCAGGACCTAAACCTTTTAGACACCAAGTATGAGTGTCTGAAAAAATATCTGTACCACCACACTTTGAGCATTTCTTAAGGATAGTGGCTGGCTTTTCCATAATGGAAGGATAGAGGCCTAGTGGCCTAGAAACCGTCAGGCACTAAAATAGGAAAAAATTTCTAAGGAAAGAAGAAATTCTTCAGGAAAAAGAAAGAAAAGCACCGGCGGTACCGGTAGCATCGAGGAAAGGCAGACGCGACCACAAAAAACTAAGAATAAAAAGAAGAATTTTCTGCGGTGACAGGAATACGTCCTGCCGGCTCCGTGGAAAACTGGAGAGAGGCAGTTGGGAAAGGCGGGAAGGCAGCACGCAGGCGCTGTGGGATGCTCCCAAAAGCGTTCTAATTGGATGCTGGGGAGCGTTCCCGCGCAGGCTCCGTCGGTACCGATGATACCCATATGTGAAGACTCATTTCTGCTTGTTCCTGGAGATATGTTATAAACAGTGAGCATTATAAACTTCTTAAACAGTTCAATAGCGATATCTTGATGCAGGAGAAGAACCAAACCAAATACTTCTTTCTTTACTTCGCTATTCCCCCTCCTTCTGATTTCCCACACCAATGTTCCACCCCTCCCCCCTCCACTGTGCATACAGCTCCCACACCTTATTGTACTTTGTAAGAGTGTGCTTTCTGTGTGCTTCTATCACACAAAAGCACCATAGCTGCTCCATTCTCCCCACCACCTCTTTTATTGGGGGTACCTCCGTATTTTTCCACCACCTGAGAAGGCTCATCCTGGCAGCAATAACGCAGTACCCCTGTAACTTCCCCAAGTCTCCTCCTTCCCCTGCCTCCACCTCCTCATTCAATATTACCATAGCCGGTGTAAACTGTACCCGTACCCCAGTAATATCCGCTGTGAGACTTTCCACGGCTGCCCAACAGCCTCGTATACTGGGGCAGCTCCAGATCATATGTAGGAGGTCCCCCCTTGCCCCACATCCCTTCCAACAGCTCTCCAGACTTCCCAGGTACAGCGCATGGAGCCACACCGGAGGTCAGTACATTCTCAGCCTTAGCTTATAGCTATTTTCTAACATTGCTGTCCCTGGGGCTAGCCTGTGAGTTCTGACATAAATACTATCCCACCTCGTGGAATCCCATTGGCCTCCCAGCTCCTCCTCCCACTGCTTCTGACTCCGAATTAGCCCCAGCTTATGCTTCCCCAAAAGCTTATACAACCTTGATATTATCCGAGTATTCGTCCCCCTTTTCCCCATCATCTCCTCAAAGCGGGTGGGCAGGGCAGACCAATCCTTTTTCACCTCCTTCTGCTGCAACCAATGCCACATACCCATATACGCATACCTGTCTCGCTCCTCCAGCTGATACTTCTCCTGTAAATCCTCAAATTTCCGGATCCTTCCCCCATCTTCTACCATTTGGCCAATTTTCCTCAACCCCTTCCGCCCCCACTTCTTAAGGACCCCCACCACTTCCCCCCTTCCTCCCTCTGCCACCGACTGGATGTAAGTCTCCCTGGAGTATGTCTCCCCCCTCCCCCATCAGGTACCTCTTCCATTTCCCCCAGACCTGTTTAGTGAGTTCCAAATACAGATTTTCCTCCCCCTTCCCCCGTCTTCTAGCCCCAGGATCCCATATCCAGGCCTCTGTACCCGCCTCCTCCTCTCCTTCAATGCGTACCCACCCTGGCTGCTCCAGTCCCTCTTTCCACACAAACAGTGCCTGGAATTGCGCCGCCTCATAGTACCGAAATAATGATGGGACCCCCAGCCCCCCCTCTTCCCTTGTCTTATACATGGTAGCCCTAGCTACTTTCGGGCGCTTCCCATTCCAGATAAACTGCATTAGCAGGTTTTGCATCCTATCTATTTCCTTTTTTGTCACTCTACACGGTAAGGACATATACACAAACAGCAGTCTCGGCAGTATATTCATTTTTACCACTGCTATGCAGCCCATCCATGATAGATACAGTCCCCTCCACCTAGAAAGATCCTGCCGGATACTTTCCCCCAATCCTTGATAATTCCATTGTTTAATCCTAGACAAGGGAGTCCCCAACTAGATCCCCAAATACCGGAAATTTCCCTCCACCCACCAAAACCTAAAACTGTGCCGTATACTCTCCTCCACTCTAGGTGCCAGGTTGAACCCCAACATTTTGGTTTTACCTTGATTCATTCGATAGCCTGCTATTCGGCTATATCGCTGAATGCCCTTCATTAACACTGGCAACGTTGTAATTGGCTGTGTCAAGGTGAAGATAATATCATCCGCAAATAACCCAATCTTTTCCTCTCGCCCCCTAATCTCTACCCCCTTTATGTCCGCCTCCCGCCTAATGTATGCGGCCAGCGGTTCAATAGCTATCGCGAACAACAAAGGAGACAGCGGGCATCCCTGTTTAGTACCTCTATGAAGCTCAAAGCTATCTGAATACCCACCATTCACTCTGACTCTAGCTCTCGGCCCCTGGTATAATGCTCTTATCCAATATACTGCGTTCCAAACCCCATTTTCTCCAGTACTCGAAACATATATGGCCACTCCACTCGGTCAAACGCTTTTTCTGCATCAACCGTTACCATCACTGCCGATTCTTTAGATCTCTGAAGTTGCCAGGCTATATTCAAAATCTTTCTCACGTCACTACCCTGTTGCCCCTTGACAAACCCGGTCTGATCATGATGGATCACTTTCTGGCACTACATCCTGGATACGGTTTGCCAACACTTTCGCCAAAATTTTGGCATCCAGATTTATTAGGGAAATTGGTCTATAGGAACCACATACTCCCCTATCTTTACCCAACTTCGTCAGTACCGTAATTCCGGCTTCCGCCATAGACTTTGGGAGACTATCTCCTTGGAGAACCCTATTCACTACCTGAGTGAGGATGGGTGTGATCGTTTCAGACATCACTTTATAGAACTTTGCAGTGTACCCATCCAAACCAGGTGCTTTCCCATTCTTTAGCACGACTATAGCCCTCCTTACCTCCTCCTCCTGAATCTCCTGCCCCAAGCGTTCCCTCTCCTCCTCATTCACCTGGGGGAGGTGACACTCATTCAAGAACTCTTCAATCTCCTCCCCACCCCGCCGTGGTTTCACTTTTATACAGGTTCTCATAAAATTCCCTAAATATTTTCCTAATACCCTTAGTTCGGTGTTCTATTTCTTCTTTATGATTTCTAAGCCCATCTATAAGCGCTGTTTGTCTCCTTGCCTTTAGGCGACAAGCTAACAGCTTCCCTGCCCTGTTCCCCCCCTTCGAAGTGGGCCTGCTTCAACACCGCCAGTTGATGCGCCACCTCTTGTGCTCGCAGTTTGCTCAGTTCTGCCCTTACCTTAATGAGTTCTGCTATAGTGTGTGGATCCTGCACCGCTTGGTGCGCTCTCTCAAGCTTCTCCAAATTCTGCAGTAGTTCATGTTCCACCATCCCTTTCTCCCTCTTTACTTGTGCCCTCCTGCTCACCAGCTGCCCCCGAATTACTGCCTTTAGTCCATCCCACAGAGTCCCCATAGACACCTCCCCTGTGTCATTCAACCTAATATATTTGTTTATACTGTCCTTAAGCTTCCCCACATACCACTCCTCTTCAAGCAGGGAATCATTTAACCTCTAGAATTTTAAACTATCTTCTTCTGTCCCTAGGGCCAACTTAACACTAACTGGTGCATGGTCCGACTATGTGATTAAACCATGGTCCACTTCCTGTACCCTCTCCACCCATTGTCCCCCCCCCCCCATATCATGTCTAACCTACTATACGATCCATGTACTACCATGTAGTAAGTATACTTCCGCTCTCCCGGGTACCTTCTCCACAAATCAACTAATCCTAATCTCTCCCTCATTTTGTGCAGTTGACGCCTATCCCCTCTCCCCCTGACCCCCACTAGTGTCTAGGCGGGGGTTGCACGTCAGATTAAAATCCCCTCCCAATATTATGGAAGTGCTTCCAAATTCCTCTAGCTCCCTCAAGATTTGCTCATACGCCTCCCCCTGCCTCTCATTTGGTCCATATAGGCTAATCATCCACACCTCTTCCTGATCTATTTGTAGTTGCACCCCCACCCATCTACCCCCTTTCCCACTACGGGTATTTTTCACCATATGCCGATATTCACCTCCCACCAGAATCCCCACCCCCCTTTCCGGGAGTTCTTTCTCTGTCCTGCCAAGACCACCTTAGGGTATTGTCTGGATGCTAATAGGTATTCCAGCCCCACCCGCAGATGGGTTTCCTGAATGCACAGAATTTCCGCCCCCATTCTTCTGCCCTCTTGTTCTACCATTTTCCGCTTCCTCCACGTAAGTAACCCCTTTACATTCAATGTCACAATTTTTAACGTTTTCCTTCTCTGATCTACCTTCCCCTGGCCCCGCCCTCCCTTCCTTCCCCCACCTCCCCTCTCCTGTGCCCCTACCCCACTCCCCCGCTTCCCCCACTTCCCCCTCTTCCACATATTCCTGCTCCCAGGTCCCTCCCCTGCTTCCCCCTCTCCTCTACCCTCCCTCCCCTTCCCCCTCATCCTCCTCCTCCAGAGGATTAACCAGGAGTAGTGTGCCCCCTACCTCCCCCATCCACTTACTTCTCGCTTCCCCCTCTCCCTCCCTGTCCGTGCACCCCCTCCCCCACTTCCCATCCCTCCCTTAATCTTACCCTTCCCCTCCCCACCCCACTCTTCCTCCTAACCCCTTCCTCCTCTCCCTGTTGCACTCCCTCCCCCTCCTTCCTCCCACCCTTTGCCCCTCCCTGTCCCCACCACCAGCACTCACATCTTTACTCCCTCTTTACACCAGATCCCCCTCCCACCACCCATCACCCTCCATTCCTACCGACCCCACCCCTCCCAGTCACACAGTACTCATTACATTCCTCCACCTCCTCCACCATGTATACACCTCATATTATTTATCAGTCCTCAGGTTTCTTTCGCAGTCCGGTCCTCACGCTGCTCCTGCCTTGTCCTCCCTTTGGTCCACCTTTCCTGGTCCTCTCCTTGCTGCTGCTGCTGCCTCCTCCACTCCTTTGAGGCTGCCACCTTAGGGGCAACCTGGGACCCCAGCCCTGCTTCACGTAGTGCCCCCATTGCCTCCTCTGGCGACTGCGTCCGCCATGTCCGCCCTTGTAGGGTGAAGAGTATTCCAAACGGATGTAGCCATCTGTACTTGACTTCTGCTTTCCGCAATACTTGTGTCACAGGTTGCATTGCCCTCCTTCGCTGTAGGGTGCCTGCAGACAGGTCTTCATATATATGCACAGGGTATCCCTGCCACGTAAGGGCTCCAGCGCCCCTCATATTGTTGACAATTCTCTCCTTTGTTTAATAGCGTGCCAAGCATATTACAATGTCTCTGGGCTTGTTCCCTACTGGTGGTCCTAGCGCCCTGTGTGCTCTCTCAATTTGTATGTCCACGGCTGCCACCTCCGCTCCCCCTTTCCTTAACACCTCTAGGCACACCGACACTGCCACCTTTTCACTATCTTGAAATTCTTTCTCCTCTGGGATTCCTCGAATTCTCAGATTATTTCTTCGCAATCGGTTCTCCAAATCTTCCAATTTGTAAAGTAAAGTTTCATGCTGAGAAGTTAATTTTGCACCTCTTTGTATCCCCTCCTCCCGTAGCTGCTCAATTTCTTGCAGGCGGGTTTCATGTTCTCCCATCCTGCACACCAGTTCTCCAATTTCCTCCTTCAGTGGTCCTAGGAGCTCCATTAGCTCACTTTTTACTGACTGCACCTCTTTTTTATTTCAAGGAACCAGTCCCTAAGCTCCGCTCTTGTGATATTTTGAGGCGGTTCGTTTCCCATTGCCTTCTCACTCTCCATTTCCACCTCCTCCGCCCGCTCTTCAGTGCCTTCTTGCTGTTGTTTATTCTCACTCTGCACTATATCATTTTTCCCTGCATGTGACCCCGAGCATGCATACTCTGAGGTCTGCTGCTTTCCTTCTTGTAATCATCACGGCTGTCCTTGTCCCTTCCTCTCCCACAGCTTCTTTTTACTTGCAGTTTGCAGTTTCTCTGTCCCCGGGTCCTGGTTCAGCGCTCCTCCACAGCCTCTCTCAATCTCCTTTGGTTTCTGTAGGTGGCTTCAATAGGGGACACTGCTTGCTGCCTCGGCCATACAGCTCTCCTCCAGCCCAGCTCTCCTTTCTGCTGGCTCCGCTACTGCACTCTCACCTCCCACTTCCTTCGCAGTCCTGCCAGCCCCTTCTCTCCAGCCTCTTCACTCCGACAAGCGCCTCTGGTTACCGCTGCCTCCTGTGCTCAGCCGCTGTCTCCGTACCCCTCACGCCGTCCACTCCGAAGCTTCGGGCGCCATCTTGTCCCTTCACGTGGCTGGCCTCCGCTCCTGCTGTTGCAGTTCGCTGCCAGGTCCCCCAACGCCGCCACGTTTTAAAAACTTCTCTTCTGGCTCCCAGCTTCTTCCCCTCTCTGAGCTGCCTTTCCTCACCTCCGAAGGTTCCGTTTTTTACTTTTTTGGCTGGGTCAGTGCCAGAGTGGCTGCCTCATGCCGCCATTGGCTCCAGTGACATCACTTCCTCCCCAGAGAAATCATTTTGAATTTTTCTCAGACCATGAAATTTAGATCTCTGAGATCCAAGATGGGCATGAAGCCTCCTGTTTTTTTTAGAATAAGAAAGTATGGAGAGTAGAAGCCAAACTTTTCTTGAGGAGGATGAGTTCTTACTATGGCACCTTAAGACAACAGGGTGGTCACCTCTTCTTTTAAGAGAGTGCTTTGAAGGGGATGTATGGGATAATCCCCTGTGAAGCAGGTGGAGGGTATGGTTTCGAAATGAAGCTGATTACCCCTTTGGTCAATCTAGAGCATCTACTGCTCTGATATTATGAGGTTCCATCTGTGGGCATAGTGATAAAGTCTGCTTGTTTCGGGGTAGTTTCGCCAAATGGGTTAATTTTGCGTATACCATGGCAGTCGTGAACCTCACTTCTAAGCCAGGGTATGTGGAATATGATCTTAATCTCTAAAACTTACTGCTAATGCTCAGCGTAATACTTGCATGTGGAGGGGCTGGGGCCCTCCAGCAGCAGATTGACAATGCTCTCTAGAAAGGAGTCAAAAACCAGGTGCAAGCTGTACCTGTGCAGCTGAATGAAGCTTAGGAACCTTGGGTTTCTTGGGTTGGTGAGGACCCCGCTGCCTTTGCCGAGGATGCTGAGGTTGATTGGCAGCAGAAGGCGGGTAAAATGGATAGTAACTCTTTTTTTTTTAGAATAAAACTATTTCTTGGGAAGAGCCTTCCTTTTGGATAGGTCAGCTGTTTTCCTGGAAAGGCATTTTAGGGTGAGATCATCTCTTTCCATCTCCCCTGCATTTTCCTGCCAATCTTTGCCAAAAAGGTTTCTCCATTACATGGGATATTGGCCAGTTTATCCTGAATCCATTGCTTGAGGTTTGATGCCTGTAACCAGGCCATTCTGAAAGCCTCAATGCAGACTGCTTAAGTTCTGCTTGTAAATTCAAAAGCATCAAAAGAGGCCCTGATAAGAAACTTAGAAGTGTTCTGGCCTTGCTTGATAAGTGTCTGGAATGCACTCTGCTTATCCTCAAGAAGTAGAGGTGTGAAAGTCTCCAAATCCCTGGTGACATCCTTCAGAAACATGCTCATGTACAGCATATAAGAGTTGATTCTGGAGGCCAACATGCATGCCTGGAAACATCAATGCCCAAAGGCATCGCATGTCTTTGAGTCTCTGCCAGGAGGCATAAATGAATCGTCCTTTGAGTTCTTTATTTGGTGCATCACCGATTCCACCACTGAGTGGTGGGGAAGCTGAGATTTTTGGAAGCCTGGGCACTCTGGTACTCGGTACATTGTATCAAATCTCTTGCTGACAGGCAGAACTGTGAGCAGGGCCTCCCACATGCAGAGAATAAGATCCTGCACCGGTAAGATAGCCGCCTCCTTGGACGTGGGAGGGTATTGGAATATCTCGAATTCCTCCACCCTCGGTTCTTTTTATGAGGTTACTGTGATGGAGCCCTGCTGCCATGCCACGTATGAAGTCCTGAAAGGGCATATCTTTTGGTGTGGACTGACGCTGTTCCTGAGGCGGCGAAAGGTCCGAAGGGATGTTGTGAAGTTCTCAGGAAGCGAGTGACCCCTCGTCAGATTCTGAGGAACTTGAATCAGAGTCCAGCAAGAAATCAAAGTATCAGCGGTCTTGGGTACGACTTCAATGCTTTGTGGAAGTCGACTGTCAATGCCGATACCGATACTCAGAGGTATCAGAACTGAGAGGTATGGGAGCCTGAGCCTGTTAGATACCGGGGGCATTGACCAGTTCCAATGGAAGAATCGGCCTCAGATGCTCCGATGATGCCGGTTCGAGGGCTGGCATCGAGCCCAATATACCTGGCTGTAGGCTCAGTGCCAGCCTGCACTCCTGAAGCTTTCGATGTTATTAGTACTAAGGCTGCAAGCACCAAACACCTCTTGAGAGCAGCATGTGCTGGTCTAGAGAGATGGCCGATGTCCATGTGGAATCACATACAGAGCTCTAAGCCACTGTCCCAGAACATGGAACTGGTAGCTCTCAGGAGGTCAATGCCTCGGGAACGTCCTGGAGTCTCACTTGTGCTTTGGAGGAGATATTCTCCTGCCGGGGCTGTTTGGCTGGCACATCTGCATCGAAAGCATCTCTAGTGGAGTTGTGATGCTTATTTTGGGACTTCTCCCTAGCATCAGAATTGGTCTTCAATGCCAAAGATTTGGAAACAGCCACTGAATTTGACTTACTTCTGTGTTTGGACTTTGAAGAAGCCTGAGAAGAAGTGGAAGCCACTGAAACAGAGTCCAAGGCGAAAAAGATCCAAACTGTGTGGCTCAGTTCTTGAGGCCTCTCTTTGTCATTTGTTGGCACAAAGGACAAGAAGTGTGTTCATGTTTAGGACTCAAACATTTTGGACAGCAGCCATGTGGCCAAAATGGTACTGACACTCTTAGTACATTTTTTGAAACCACTGACTGGCTTTTCCATGCCTTAAAAAGTTGTCTTCGAGATTGAAGATAAGGCTATGGAAGCCTAGTTTAGTGGTGAGAACTGCAGTGAAAATCAATAAAACAAAACTGAAAATAAAAAAGGAGAAATTAGACCTTACCTGCTAATAGTCTTTCCTTGAGTTCTCTCCAGGCCAGTCCAGGAAAGTAGGGTAGTCAACCTCCTCCAGCAGCTGAGGGCTGAAAAGAACTGAAAAACTCTTTGCTGACAGGCGCACTAGCTCCCCCTAGTGTCCGAGAGAGTCCATCAGTCTTATGGTATCAAAGCAGTGTGCCTAAAAACATACTAAACTGGAACAAAACAACAAAAGAACTAACCTCAAAGGATTGCCAATATAGTCAGAGAGTGTGTACTTGAACAGGAACTCCCCTGCTTTCCTTTTTTTTTGTTTCGGCAACAATTCTCTTTCCAATGTCACCAATGCCCCCAGCTCCGGCCACCAGCTAGGCAACCTGTTATGAGTGGAACACCTTTTTGCCGAGGACATTAACAACTTGCATACTCGCAGACAACAATGGGAGGGTCCTGGACTGGCCCGGAGAGCACTCAAGGAAAGACAATTAGCAGGTAAGGTCTAATTTCTCCTTCCTATTCGTCTCTCCGGGCCAGTCCAGGAAAGTAGGGCAGTACCAAAGCAGTACTTACAAACGGGAGGGTCCTGCGAGCCCGGCAACCACCGCCGAGGCTCCCACTGCAGCATCTGCCCTGGCCTGAACATCCAACCGATAGTGTCTAGCAAACGTATGCAAAGAAGACCACGTTGCCGCTCTACAGATATCCACTGGCGGAACCAAGGCATACTCCGCCCACGAAGTCGCCTGACTCCTAGTAGAATGCGCTCTGATCCCCACTGGAGCCGCCAAGCCTTTTGTTTGATAAGCTGTCCTAATGGCATGCTTCACCCAACGAGCGATAGAAGCCTTGGTCGCCGCTCTCCCTTTAGCCGGACCCCCAAACAGCACGAATAACCTGTCCGACTTTCGAAAAGACTTCGTTTCCTTAAGATATCTTCGCAACACACGTCCCAAATCCAACCTCTTCAGTGACCGATCCCATTTTTCTTCCTCATGCGGACGAAAAGTAGGAAGGAAAACAGCTTGATTCAGATGAAAACTAGAGACTACCTTAGGTAGAAAAGACGGTACCGGCCTCAATACTACCTTCTCCTCTGAAAACTGAAGGTACGGCTCCCTGCACAAGAGCGTCTGCAGATCCGAAACTCTGCGCGCGGAACACAAGGCAACTAAAAAAGCAGTTTTCCAGGAAAGCTCCGGTAGGTTACCGGGGGTCTTGGACTCAAACGGCGGCTCCGTCAGAGCCTCCAACACCAAATTCAAATCCCACGGAGGAACCACTTGCCAAACCGGAGGCCGAATGATTTTGGCCGCCCTAAGAAACCTTCGTACATCCGGATGCGAGGAAAGTGAACGACTTTGCACCTTCCCTCTATAACAGGCCAGCGCCGCCAGCTGCACCTTAAGAGTGTTGAGGGCTAGTCCTTTTTCAAGCCCGTCCTGAAGGAAAGCTAAGACATCCGGTAGTTGCACTGCCGAAGGCCGAACCCGACGATCAGCACACCATGCTTCAAAAATGCGCCATACTCGAATGTACGCTACCGAAGTAGAATTCTTCCTGGACCATAACATAGTGGCTATCACAGACTGTGAGTATTCTTTATGAAGTAATCGTTTCCTCTCAAGAGCCAAGCCGTAAGCAAGAATCGATCCACCTGCGGCATTAATACGGGACCTTGGCACAACAGATTTACCCGAGCGGGCAACCTCCAAGGAGCAGCCACCAACAGACGCACCAGATCAGCATACCACGGGCGCCGGGGCCAATCCGGAGCAATGAGGATCACTGTCCCCTTGTAGTTTGCTATCCTTTGAATCGTTCGACCTATCAGAGGCCATGGAGGGAAGACATAAAACAGCAGACCCGTCGGCCAAGACTGAACCAGACCATCGAGACCCTCCGACATGTGCTCCCTGCGCCTGCTGTAAAATCGAGCCGCTTTGGCATTTGCTTGAGTGGCCATGAGATCCAGAACGGGCTGACCCCACCTCAGCATGATATCGTGAAAAATTGCCCAGTTTAGTTCCCACTCTCCGGGATCTATGGCATTCCAACTGAGATAATCCGCCTGAATGTTGTCTTTTCCTGCTACATGAGCTGCTGAAATCGCTACCAGATGCGTTTCCACCCAGAGAAACAGCTGTTGACACTCCTCTAGAAGTGACACATTGCCCGTGCCGCCTTGCTTGTTGATGTACGAAACGGTCACCAAGTTGTCGGAAAAAACTCGAACTGCCCGCCCCTCGAGCAGATCAACAAACTCTACGAGCACCAAGCAAACCGCCCGTAGCTCCAACCGATTGATCGACCAAAAACTCTCCTCCGCCGACCATACGTCCTGCGCTATGCGCATCAAGCAATGCGCCCCCCAACCGGAAAGGCTGGCATCGGTTGTGAGTAACACCCATTCTGGTAAGGCTAACGGCACTCCCGCTTGCAGATATGCAGGGACCAACCACCACTGCAGACTGACCTTCACCTCCTCCGGACACGGCAGTCACCGAGAGAGAGGATAATCTTGCGGAGACCACCGCATCAGTAAGGCCTGTTGAAGAGGCCGCATATGAGCTCTGGCCCACGGAACTAGGTCTAAGGCCGCCGCCATAGACCCCCAACACCTGTAAATATCTCCAAGCCTTCGGTGCCTGAAGGCGCAGAAAAGCCGTAACTTGCGCGAAAATCTTTCAAACTCTTTCCACAGGGAGAAAAACTGAGCCCATGTCGGTGTCGAATAACGCTCCCAGATAAGTCAATTGCTGCCCCGGTTGCAAATGACTCTTCACTCGATTGATGACCCAACCGAGCTGCTCGAGAAACTCCACTACTCTGGCCGTTGCTGAGAGAGACTCCGCCCGCAACGGAGCTCGTATCAACCAATCGTCGCGATACGGATGGACCTGAATCCCTTCTTTCTGTAGTGCCGCTGCCGCCGCCACCACCATGACCTTGGTGAAGGTACGAGGGGCGGTAGCTAGTCCGAACGGCAAAGCTTGGAACTGAAAATGACCCATGGGGACTGAAAACCGGAGAAATCTTTGGTGTTCTCGCCGGATTGGAATATGCAAATACGCTTCCGTTAAATCTATGGAAGATAGAAATTCCCCCGGTTTTACTGACCGGATTACCGATCGTACGGTTTCCATCCGGAAATGTGGTACTCTCAAACAATGATTCACGAGCTTGAGATCTAGAATAGGCCAAAAAGAACCTTCCTTCTTGGGAACAACAAAATAAAACGAGTATCGACCTAAGCCGCACTGGTCTGCGGGAACTGGTACAACTGCGTGAAGACGCAACAAACGCACCAATGTGTCGTTGACTGCCATCCTTTTTGGCAGAGGACCGCACGGAGAAGCTACAAAGGCATCCACCAGTGGGTGCACGAACTCCAGAGCATATCCGTCTCTGATAATCTCGAGAACCCACTGGTCCGTAGTGATGCGGGTCCAGGCGGAGAGAAACTCCTTCAAACGACCTCCCACAGGAATCTCCGCCTGGACCAGCGTCCCATCATTGAGGCTTTTTTGTTGAAGTGTGCTGGGCGTTGAAATAGCCCCTATTGAATCCCCTGGCTCCACGAAAGGATTGGCCTCTAGCTACAAAACGTCCATGCTGATAAGGCATAAACCGGGACCCACGGAACCTGCGAAAATCGGGACCTTGATCTCTCTGCAACGACGGCATCTTAGCTGCTCTCGGCCGGTCCTTGGGAAGGCGACCCCCCTTGGAATCGCCTAAATCTTTCACAATCTTCTCCAAAGCCTCCCCAAAAAGCAGCTTTCCCTTGTATGGAAGCTTACTGAGACGGGCCTTAGAAGACGCATCTGCCGCACAGTTCCGTAACCAAAGAAAACGTCTAGCTGCTATGATGGACGCCATCGATTTCGCGGATATTCTTACCAAATCATAAAAAGTATCCGCTAGATAAGCCGCTGCTGACTCCAGCTTAGCGCCTTCCGCCGAAGAGTCTTCCTCCTTATCCTGAGCACGCTCTCCCTGAAGGCAGCGTATTGACACTCTGGAAACATATGCCCCGCACACTGAAGCCTGTAAGGCCAAAGCACTGGAATCAAAGGCTTGCTTCAAGAGTGCTTCTAACCGACGGTCCTGAAAATCCTTCAGAGCCGTACCTCCTTCCACCGGAATGGTAGTCTTTTTTGTAACAGCTGAAATGAGGGCATCTACCTTAGGCATATGTAATAACTCCTTTTCCTCCTGTGGAATGGGGTACAGACGTGCCATCGCGCGACTGCCCCTTAGAGAGGTCTCAGGACACTCCCATTCTGATTCAATCATTTGCTTAATAACTCTATGAATGGGGAAACAATGCTGTTCTGACTTAAAACCTTGCAGCAGGGGATCCTCTAATGGCTCCTGCTGAACCGTAGGAAGCACAAGATTTAATGCCGCGAGAGACTGTGCAATTAAAGCTCCTAACTCCTCCTTCCTGAAAACTCGGAAAATATTGGGATCCTCTCCTGGTCCTAACTCACCCTCCTCCAACTCCCCAGGCCAAACATCAAGTCCGGCCTCTGACAGAATTTCTCCATCTTCTGGTAGCTGAGACCCTGAACTCAGAGGTCCCAAGCCTTCTAAGGCTGTTTCCCCTCCTGGTAGCATAGAGGAGACCCCTTCCCCAGGGTCTGCCTCGGAGGACTCCACTTTTTTTCCCCCTGACCTGCAGGTTGTAGAAGGAGAAAAAGAGGACTGTGATCTTTTCATTAAATAAGCGCTATGGAGTGCCAAAATAAACTCCGCCGAGAGAAAAGATTCTAACGATCCTGTCTCCTCTGACACAGCTGGCTGCACTGCCCCCTCAGCTGAAGGAGCTTTGTGCGACTTAGCTCTCTTTTTTCCCCAACTTCACTGGCAACGCGGGAGAAACCGACGGCTGAGATAAAATGGCCGCCGTTCCCGCTCTTTCTGTCACGCTCTGGGGCCTAACTACCTCTTCTTCCTTAGTGTCTTTGGTCTTTTGAGGCTCCATAAACCCTCGTTCAAAAAGAAATAAACAGAAGAAACTAAAAACCTCAAAACCGCACCGCCGCAATTTATCCGAGCCGGCTTACAAACCGCGGAGAACCAGGCGCGTCCCGGTAAACAAAGCCAGCCAGGAAACGAGGCACTTCCTGACCCCACAATCAGAAATCTAAACCCCGCAACGGCTTATGCCACAAGCCAAGAACATTATGAATGCCCTGGAGCAGCTTCCTACCTAAAAAGCAACGGCGATGTTAAGCTTGCAGCGAACCGCTTCCCCGCTGCCAGCGGGTAGCCGGAACTGCAGACATCCGAGACAGAGAATTGTTCCCTGGGGCTCCCAGAGTATTTCTCCGTTGTCTCTCAATAAATAAATCTCCCAGAAGCAGGCTCTGCTTTTTAAACACACCCACCTGGTGGTTTCGGAGAAAAACGGAGGGGTTCTGGACTTTCTCCTGTTTTTTTTTTTTTTTTTTTTTTTTTTTACAGGAAAGTACAAAAACGGAAAGTGGCTCCACTGAATAGCCCTGCTAGAGCTTCTCAGCCAGCACTCAGAACACCTTATCCCCCGATCAGATGTTAAATATATAGAAATATAGTCTGTATGTTAAAATATAACTCTTCCTATTAGTCTCTCCGGAGCCTGTCAGCTATACGACCAGCTCAGCTGCTGAGGACTGAAAGACTGATGGACTCTCTCGGACACCAGGGGGAGCTAGTGCACCTGTCAGCAAAGAGTTTTTCAGTTCTTTTCAGCTGCTGGAGGAGGTTGACTACCCTACTTTCCTGGACTGGCCCGGAGAGACGAATAGGACGGAAGAATTATCAAGAACGGTGTCAGATACGTCGGAACCAACGTCGACGGGAAGGCAGAAGCACGAGGTACCCCGAAGGGCACAAAAAAAAAGAAAAGAAAAAGATTTTCGGCAGCATGAGGATGATGTATCCTACTGGCTCCATGGAAAACAAAGAACTGAGGAGAGGAGTTGGGAAGGCAGGTGCAGTGGAGTGCTCTCAAAGGCTTTCCTATTGGATGCTGGGGAGTGTTCCCGCACGGGCTGTCTGTGACATTCACCCATATGTGAAGACTGCATTCCTGTTTGTTTCTGGAGATACTCTTAAATTTTGCAATTATTCCTTTTAGTGTGTTCTTAACCAATTTCCTTATTTTATTATAGTCTCCTTTTTGAAGGTTAAATGCTAGTGCAGTCAATTTCTTTGCTAGCCTCCTTCCATTTATTAAATCAAATGTGATCATGTTATGATCACTATTGCCAAAAGGCCCCCAAAAAGTTACCACTTGCACTAGATCTTGCATTCCACTGAGGACTAGGTCTAAAATAACATCCATACGTGTCAGCTGCTGAACCAGCTGCTCCATGAAGCAGTCATTTATGTCATCTAGAAACTTTATCTCCCTAGCATGTCCTGATGTGGCATTGACTCAGGCAATATCGGGGGGTAACTGAAATCTCCCATTATTACTGTGTTGTAAACTTTGCTAGCTTCCCTAATTTCTGTTAGCATTTCATCATCTGTCTGTTTATTCTATCCAGGCAGATGGTAGTACACCCCAATTGCCATCCCCTTCCCCTTTCTCTATGGAATTTCTATCCATAGAGATTCTACAGTGTATTTTGTTTACTGATGTTTCACTCGATGCCCTCTTACATATATAGAGCCAAACCTCCACCTATGTGATCTACCCTATCATTGAAATATAATTTGTAGCCTGGTATCACAGTGTCCCATTGATTATCCTCCTTCCAACAGGTCTCTGAAAGGCCAATTATATCTAACCTTTCATGCATTGTTACATATTCTAACTCTCCCATCTTAATTTGTTAGACAAGAATTTGCATACGGGCATTTCAAAGTTTGTTTTTCGCTAATATTAATAGTCTGGCTATTTGATGACAGTGTTAATTTGGAATCTTTCAACTCTGTCTGATTTTTACTTAAAGGCAACTGGATTACTTTTACCTTTATTGGAACCTCTCTAGCAGGATGCCCTGACTTCCCTGTTTTGCTATTATCTTCAAAAGATACATCATTCCAAACCATGCACTCTTGGGCGACTGTCAGCTTTCCCTCATTGTCTAGTTTAAAAACTGCTCCCTCTCTTTCTTAAAAATTTATGCCAGTAGCCTGGTTCCACCCTGGTTAAGATGGAGCCCATCCTTTTGGAAAACCATCCCCTCCCCTTCCCCAGAATGCTTCCCAGTTCCTAACAAATCTAAAACCCTCTTTCCTGCACTATTATCTTATCCACACATTGAGACTCTGGAGCTCTGCCTTCCTCTTGGGTCCTGCATGTGAAATGGAAAGCATTTCTGAGAATGCTACACCAGAAGTTCTGGATTTCAACTTTCTTCCTAAAAGCCTAAATTTGACCTCCAGAACCTATGTCATTGGTACCAACATGTACCAAGACAGCAGGCTCCTCCCTAGCACTATCTAAATCCTTGTCTAGGTGGTGCGTGAGATCTGCTACCTTCGCACCAGCCAGGCATGTTACCAGGCAATTCTCATGTCCACCAGCCATCCAGCTATCTACATGCCTAAGGATCACATTGACAACTGCAATGGCCGTCCTAACCCTTCCCTCATGGGCACATGGCCTTTGAGACACATCCTTGGTGCGAGAGGGTATTACATCAATTAGAGGACAGGTCCTAGATTCAGGATCATTTTCTGCCACACCAAATTGATGCTCTCCTTTCACGTATCCCCTCTTCTCCGTGGCAGCAGTGACTTCTCTACTACATCCCTGTAGGTCTCATCTATATATCTCTCTGTCTGCCTCCGCTCCTCCAAGTGAACTACTTTAGCCTCCAGAGAATGGACTCATTCCCTGAGAGCGAAGGGCTCTTTGCACTTAGTGCACACATAAGACCTCTCACCAACTGGGAGAAAAATCATACATTTAACACTCAGTTCAAAAGACTGGATAGCCCCGTCTCGCTGCTGGGCTGCTGTCTACATTTTAGATTTAAATATTTATTTTAGCTATTTAAAGTTGTTAAGTTATGTAAAGTTGCTAGGGGAATAGGGATTCTTGAATCAATACAATTATACCTAATAAGTATAAAGGATTTTTAGTGTTCACCTCAAAGCAAACTGCAAGGACTTAATTAATCTATACCTAAAGCCTAATAGCCTACTGATAAAGATAATCAGTTAAACTTGAAATTGAGTAAGATTGCTCCCTTCCCTTTAACTGGTTTAGGAGAATATAAATCAAGGATTATATCTGGGGTGGGTGGAAAGGATGTCCTATTTGCATCTGTGCTTCTAAAACAACCTCTTAATTTCCTGGGTAATTCACACTGCCCTTGGTTTGACAGAAGGAGCCTTTCAAGTTGCCCTTTCAATCTGTCACTTGACTTCAATGCCTATTTAAAAGAATTTCACTGTTCTCTTGCCTCCTAATTGGAAGCCCTCTTTGTAAATGGTCTCTAAAAAACAATTGCTCTCTATATACTCAAAGAATATTTACCCTATTCTATTCTCTTCGTTAAGATATACCCTAAATGGCTTTAACTTAAGTGAAAGCTGGCTTGTTATACTAAGTCCTAACTGACTTTAATTTAACTGAAGGCTGGCTTGTCATATCAAGCCCCAGCTGACTGCAATTTCACTGAAAGCGGGCTTGTTATACTAAGCTCTGACTGGCTGTAGTACTATGCCCTGACTTAATAAAACCCTGAATTTTAAAATACACAAATTTTTTCAGTTTTAACCTAAAGAATTCCCGTTTCCCCAAGATTTAGAGAATTTCTCAGACGGTAAGTACTCACAAGTGCAGATTTCTTCCCAGCAGTAGCAGCCATCTTGGTAAACATTCAAAATGTAACAAAAAAGACATCCCCTTTGTGTTAGGAAAACTGTTGTAAAATCTAGATGCAATTTTTCAACTGGAACTCTTACCAATATTAATTTCATCGTCTGTTTCTGCATCTCCAATGCACTCAAACTGAAAATCTTGAAGTGACTGAGAAAATTTCTGTACTGCCATAGATAGACCTGGAAGAAAAAAAATGTTTCAACAGTTAATAGTACCGAAACATAGTACAGTGTGCAACATTCACAGCATAAAACCAATGACATGTTTACTCATACAATATAATTCATCAATAATTTTTCCACACTGAAAAATCTCATCAATTCAATTCCATCTACTATGCCATTATATGTTAAAGCTTGTATAATGACCATAAAAATTAGAGAAGACAACATTCAAAGACGCAGATTCGTCTTCTTAAAGCAAAGGTTCAGTGACACTGACTTTATGTGCTAGCACATATAACGGCAATTTTATAATCTCCTGCACAGTTAACTCGCATTTTCAGACACATGAGAGGCCTATTTTATAAAACTGAAGTATGCACATACTTTATAAAATAGGGGTGTAATGATGCTTCTTAGCCTAGTCACGACGGTTACGTCTGCTCTAGAGCAGGTGTAAATGCCTGCACCTAGATCCTTCAGAAACGAGTATAAATTAGATTATTTTATAACTCACATCCCTGTGTACCCCAAAACTGAAGGCATGCACAACGGGACTTGCAGACGTGCTTAGAGAAGAGTAATGACCTAAAGCGCACATTTTGATACCCTTTTATGCACATAAGTCCTTCAAAATAGGAACTTATGCATGTTACTAGCATGTAAGTTTGCATACATGCATGTGTGTCCCTTATAAAATTGCTTCCTATATAACTATTAACCAAAGTTACTCCAGCCCATCTTGTCTAGAGTGAAGTTCATATAGAGGTGTAAAAAGACTGCATGCTCTCAATGAGGACAGTGGCTTGTTTAGAATGGAAGGCATTTAATTAAGTCTCATGATCAACTACCCCACACCACCAAATGCATGGGGGGGGAGAACGAGACAAAGAATGCTGACTGAATTGTTCAATTAAATATGGTCAGTAGCAGCCTAGGGGCCTTAGGATAAATTAGGGAAGGATAGAAAGAAAAGAATGTGTGCTTCAGCGGAAATCATAAAAACAGAGATGACAGTGAACAAGCATGGAACCTTCTGCCCTATCAAGCATACAAAGGCAAGACAGCAAGGTCAACACCCATCGATGGCAAGATGACTTTGACACACTTACCAGGTAAGAAAAAAAAGGAACGAAACTAACTCTTGCAGATGGTTAAACAATGAAGCTTAGGGCTGGGGAAGGTCTCTTAGGCATCTGATGCACGTAAGGGCTGCTGCTGTGAGTGTCGAGAAAAAGTTTGTAAACCTCCATAAGAAGATTGTCTCCATTTTAGCACAATTTATATTCAACCCATGATTAGATGATTTTAAGTTAAACCCAGATATGAGAAAGATAATCCCACTGGATAAATAAAAATATATTTTTTGTCTGAATTTTTTTTTTAATTTTTTATTCCACAGTACTATTCTGTATAAAAGAATGAGCCAAAGTTTCTCTTTAAAAGATGCAGGAAATGTTTAGTTGAGGTTATTGCTGCTCAATGTGTGTCACCAGTTACTGAATGCAGGGTCAACATACTTTCACACCAGGATAATTCTTGAAACTTTTGTTGAATAATCAAAATATATAGCCATTTTGTCTGAATTTTTTACTTAATGGGACTGTCTCTCTTTTCAGGTTTTAGATTATAATCTAATAATGTTCAGTATAAATTGTATAAAATGCATTACATCCTACACTTTCTCAACACTGTAGATGGACAGTTTTAAGTTCTTGTGTATTTAGGTGCATCAAAACTACTATTGCACGTGTTAATATAAGAACATAAGATATGCCATACTGGGTCAGACCAAGGTCCATCAAACCCAGTATCCTGTTTCCAACAGTGGCCAATCTAGGTCATAAGTACCTAGCAGTTTCCCCAAAAGACACAGGTTCCACAATGCTTGTATTAGGTCAAGCAGTGATATCCTGGGTGCCTTTTAATAATGGTTTATGGACCTTTCCTCCAGGAACCGGTCCAAACCTTTTTTAAACTCAGCTACACTAACAGCTTTTACTACATCCTCCGGTAACAAATTCCAGAGTTTGATTACACATTGAGTGAAAAAATATTTTCTCTTACTAGTCTTAAACAGGTTACCCTGTAACTTCATTGCATGTCCCCTAGTCTTTCTATATTCTGATGACGTAAACAATCGATCTACGTTTACCCGTTCCACTTCATTCATTAAATTTATAGACCTCTATCATATCTCTCCTCAGCCATCTCTTTTCCAGGTTGAAGAGCCCTAACCTTTTTAGCCTCTCTTCATAGGGGCATCCTTCCATCCCCTTTACCATTTTGGTGGCTCATCTCTGTACCTTTTCTAATAACGCTATGTCCTTTTTAAGATACGGCAACCAGAATTGCACACAATATTCAAGGTGTGTTTTATGTAATACACTTCAACTTTCCTCAGTGGTAAAACACTGTGTAAGATAATGCAGGCACTGAAAAGGTTTATATGAGCCGATTCCTGAGTGATGAAACATTCAAGATTGGGACCACTGGCCACAGTTATGAAAGCAACAGTGATGTCTATCAAAGAGACAAAAATAGATGAACTGCATCATACATAGGGGTTCCAACAAGCATGTAAGAAAGAGGTCAGCAAGGAGATTTCTTTTTTTTCCCCTAAGCAGGATGCAGTTGCTTCTGCTTTCGATCCAACCTATCTTTGGTTCTTTTTGGGAGGAACCATGTGCGCTGTCAACACTCAAACCAGTACTTTCTGGGTGTGCTAATTTCAAGCATCACAAAACTAGCACAGCCAGAAAGAACGTTTGGGTGAGCTTTGAAATTCGAAGTTCCCTGTCTCTTACCACTCCCAGTGATAATAATGAATGCTTAATAGGAATAGATATCCCTGCCATCTGAGGAACAACTGATTGTGAGTTTGACATTAAAGTATGAATTTGTTTGTCCCTGGCCAATCAGTCATCAACTGTAAATGCAAAGAAACCAGATCCTGAATTATCAAGAAATGTAATCAGAAACCAAGAAAATGTGGCAGAAGGATACAGAAATATTTCCCATCTTATTGGGAGCCACAGGCTCAAAGAAGTTGAATTTCCTATCACATTTTGACAAGTTGCCATACACCTTACATCTTATGAACTTCAGAAGAAAGTTCTCTTTGGCACAAAGCAAGTACTACGGTGAGAGATAGAAGTAAATTTGAGACAGAGATCATTTTCTACATACCCTGGGCTTATGAATGAGGTTCATTGCTGTAATGATACGTGCAAAACTAACCCATTTGGAGAAATTGTCCCCAAGAAAAATCAGCCCAAGCAGGCATAAATGTCAATACAGACATGACTTCTGCAGAATTTGCACTAATATTTTATAGTCACACACAGGCGCCTTTGGGTAGGTCAGTCTTTCCATTTATTGCAATATCATCAAGACCACAGTACCAAGAGAGTAATTTTATAACAGGTCACCTAGGTTAATTGGGCAGGAAGGCACCCATTGTTTTTGCCTATTTTATAAAGGCACTTAGGTGTCTGTGTAACTGTTCAATATAAGGGGATTCCCTATAAAATAACACAATATTTCCATTTTATTTTGTGTTTGTTCTCCCTAAATAATGCACTTTTCAAATAGCATGGGCATATATGCATTCATTGCATGCTGTGTGTCTATGTGTTAGAAACCATTCTACAAACTATTTAGTAAGTTCCTGGTCAGTTCAATACAATCATACAAAGGATTTCAGATTCACTTGCCTTCAACAATCATTTTATTAAACAGAAAAAATTAAACATGTACTTAATGTCAGCTGCTCATTGCTTGAGTATGACATAGTTCAGAAAAAACATAAGCACGTTGAGTTAGCAGATAGCACCATATGATCAAGTATAAATATCATATAGGCAAGTCCACCATGAAGCACTTAACTAATGGTATGAATTTCTACAACATTCTACCATGTCACAGTAGGCTCTGGCTTCCCTGAAAATTTCAAGTGAGACAGATGAACAGAGAATATAAAGGGCTTTAAAGGGTGATGTCTTCATGCATAGAGTGAAATTTTAATTTTAACATTTTCATCCAAGAACTTTTGTTTTAAATTTGATAAAGTATATCAATTTACAAGGTGAAATTAGACCTTACCTGCTAATTTTCTTTCCTGAAGTCCCTCCAGTCCAGTCCAGATGCATGGGTTATGCTCATCCATCAGCAGGGGGAGACTGAGAACAGCAAGCTCAAAACATTTCCCCTAAGTAGTCCGTGCTTCTCTGCAAAGCCAGTATGAACCTCACAGAGCAGCAGAATGGAGTATCAAAACCCCAACAACTCCACCAGCCTTGCAACAAGGCGTGCACCAGAACAGCATGTGCACTTGGCCATTGAGATCTCAACTTGTCTTAAAGAATATATTTATTTATTTATTTATTTTGTTTCTTGTCAAAACCAGACCCAACCCCACCCCTATCCAAGGGCTGAAGTTCACAGTGGGGAGACCAAATAGCAGAATCCCCTAGAAACCACAATGAAATGAAGGGAGAACCACCACAACCAACTGGCCCGGAGATCACCTGTTCCAGCTAACAGTATCTTTAGAACAGGCACCAGACCAGAAAAACAGAAGTCAAACCCCGGGAGTCTCGATGGCCAAGTGTGTCCCTTTAGGAAGTACATGGCTTCAACCCAAAATCCAATGGGAAACAGCGAATAGAAGGTTGCAGGATCCGAGGCAACATGGTTTTACCAAAGGGCGATCTTGCCAAACAAACCTGAGTTCTTTGACTGGTTGACCAGAGAACTAGATCAAGGGCATGCGATGGATGTGATCTACCTAGATTTCAGCAAAGCTTTTGATACTGTTCCTCACAGGAAGTTATCAATAAACTCAACAGCTTGGGGATGGGTCCCAAAATGGTGAACTGGATCAGAAATTGGTTGACTGACAGACAACAGCGGGTGATGGTAAACGGAACTCACTCGGATGAAAGGAAGGTGATTAGCGGAGTGCCCCAGGGTTCGGTCTTGGGACCACTACTGTTCAATATATTCTTAAGTGATATTGCTGAAGGGTTGAATGTAAAAATCTGTCTTTTTGAAGATGACACAAAAATTTGCAACAGAGTGGACTCCCCTCAGGGAGTGGGGAACATGAGGAAAGATCTACAAAAGCTGGAAGAATGGTCTAATGCTTGGCAGTTAAGATTTAATGCGAAGAAGTGCAGTGTTATGCACTTGGGAAGCAGAAATCCAAGGGAATTTCCAAGGGAATTGTATGTGATAGGGGGAAAGAGATTGATGTGCATGGACCAGGAGAAAAACCTTGGCGTGATAGTTTCTGATGATCTCAAGGTGGCGAAACAGTGTGACAAGGAGGTGGCAAAAGCCAGAAGGATGCTGGGTTGCATACAGAGAGGAATTACCAGCAGAAAGGAAGAGATATTAATGCCACTGTACAAGTCGCTGGTGAGGCCTCACTTGGAATATTGTGTTCAGTTTTGGAGACTGTATCTCGCAAAGGATATAAAAAGGCTGGAAACAGTTCAGAGGAAGCAACCAAAATGATTTGGAGCCGGAATCATAAGACTTATGAGAAGAGACTTGAAGACCTAAATATGTACACTCCGGAAGAGAGGAGGGACAGGGGAGATATGATTCAAGCCCTCTAAATACTTAAATAGTATTAATGGACAAACAAACCTCTTCCAAAGATGGGGAAGCTGTAAAACTAGAGAGCATAACATGAAGTTGCAAGGGGGTAAACTGAAAGGCAAAGTCAGGAAATACTTTTTCACTGAAAGGGTGGTGGATGCTTGGAATGTCCTCCTGATGGACGTGGTGGGGGCAAACACAGTGACAGAATTAAAAATGGCATGGGACAGACATAGTGGATCCCTTTATAGCAACAGGATAAAATCAAAATAAGCATAACTATCTCTTATATTTGAACAAATAGGGGTGACCTACACGGAACAGTGGGTACACCCCTAAATAAAGGCATGGGGAGAGGTGACCTGCACGGAGCGGCAAGTGCACCTACTCTTGCCACCTTGCTGGGCAGACTAGATGGACCATGCTGGTCTTTATCTGCCATCATATACTATGTTACTATGTTATTTTAGTTTTGAGCATATGTGCTGTATCAGCATGGAAATTTATCAAAAAGTACTACATTAAGGGCCTATTTACTAATACGATCATGCATTTACCATGCATTAATGGACAAAATTACTATGCAATAACTACAAAGCCTCCATGTTAATTGTTGGGAGTATTCCTAACATTTTGCTACTCAGTTAACAAAGAAAAAGATCTTTTACTGTGCATTAACCTAATGGCAGATAATATAATACAGGTAGTTACATTCATTCAGGTGGTGTTAGCTGTACCACATTATCTGGCATGTTAATGAAGATGAGGTAGGGAAGTTACCCATGACTAAATGTGAAATGCACTGGAAGAATTGAAAGAAATATTGATAAACCGAGAAGATATATTACAACTATTTGATAAACTAAATAGTAGCAAATCACTTGGACTGGATGGTATACACCCAAGGACATTGAAAGAACTGAAATATGAGATTTCAGACGTACTATTAGAAATCTGTGAACTATCATTAAAATCATCTGCAGTACAGGAAGACTGGAGAATGGTCAATGTAACGCCAATTTTTAAAAAGCGTTCCAGCAGTGATCTGGGAAACTACAGGCCGGTGCGCCTGACATCAGTAATGGGCAAAATGGTAGAAACCAAGGAAAGTCTTGTCTTACTAATCTGTTATATTTTTTTAAGGTGTGAATAAACAGGTAGACAAAGGTGAGCCGGTCGATATAGTGTATCTGGATTTTCAAAAACCCTTTGTCAAAGTCCCTCATAAGAGACTCTTGGTGAAGTTAAAAAGGTCATAGAATAGAAGGCAGTGCATTACTGTGGTTCAGGAAATGGTTAAAAGATAGAGGGTAGGGCTGAATGGCCGATTTTCCAATGGAGAAAGGTGAATAGTGGAGTACCCCAGGAATCTGTGATGGGTCACCTGCTTTTTAACATTCGTAAATAACCTGGAAATGGGAACAACGAGTGAGGTAGTCAAATTTGCAGATGACACAAAATTATTCAAAGTTCTTAAAATCCAAGAGGATTGTGAAAAATTGCAAGAGGGCCTTGATAAATTGGAAGACTAGACATTCAAATGGCAGATGGCATTTAATGTGGATAAGTGCAAGTTATGCACCTAGGAAAGAACAACACAAACTATGGTTACACGATGCAAGGTTCCACATTAGGAACCACCATCCAGGAAAAAGATTTAGGCATCATCGAGGATAGCATGTTGAAATCTTCCACCCAGTGTGCAGCGGCAGCAAAGAAGGCCAACAGAATACTCAGAATCATAAGGAAAGGAATGTAGAATAAAACAAAGGATATTATAATGCCTCTGTATCGTTCCATGGTGTGACCACACCTTGAATATTGTGTGCAATTCTGGTAGCCATATCTTAAAAAGGATATAGCGAAATTAGAAATGGTATAGAGAAGAGCCACCAAAATGGTAAAGGGGATGGAAGGATACCCCTATGAGGAGAGGTTTAAAAGATTAGGGCTCTTCAACCTGGAAAAGAGACATCTGAGGGGAGATATGATAGAGGTCTATAAATTAATGAATGGAGTGGAAAGGGTAAACGTAGACCGATTGCTTACACCATCAAAAAGTAGAAAGACTAGGGGACATGCAATGAAGCTGCAGTGTAATGCGTTTGAGACTAATAAGAGAAAATATTTTTTCACTCAACTTGTAATCAAACTCTGGAATTCATTACCGGAGGATGTAGTAAAAGCTGTTAAAATAGCTGGGTTTAAAAAAGGTTTGGACAAGTTCCTGGTCCATAAACCATTATTAAAGAGGACCTGGATAATCCACTGCTTGCCCCAATTCAAGCATTATGGAACCTGTGTGTCTTTTTGGGAAACTGCCAGGTACTTGTGATCTGGATTGACCACTGTTGGAAACAGGATACTGGGCTTGATAGACCTTGCTGTGACCCAGTATGACATTAATAGTTAACATGAGTTAACTTCCCACATGATGCAGTTGCCACCCATTCTCAACACTGTTCTGCATTAGATGTCAGTGATGGACATCACCCAAGTATATTATATGCAGGACAGAATCTGAAAGTAGTGTACCTCTGACATGGTAGGAAAATCCACCAATATGAAATCAAAAGAAGAATTCAAAGAAAAAAGACACCTGGTGTCCTGCCTCATGCTCTGGAACATAGAAATTCATAAAATCTAAAAGAAAGAAAAATAATAAAAACGGAGTCAGGCCAGAAGGCAAATAGACAAAATAATGAACAAACTATGGAGCCCAGTGAAAACTGTTTAGCTGGGTTTCTGGATAAAAAGGAAATAGATCAGCTAGAGAACTGTGACAGTGAGAGAGGTCAAACATTAGCAGGGAAACTGACCCCTTTGTAGAAAGCTCTGCAAAACTTGTTCCTATCAGAGCATGCACACTCGTGTAACCAACAAACCAGCTCATCTTCACAGAATGATATATACATCATTCACTGCCAAAAAAAAAGTCACAATTTCTAATCTGAACTTTACAGAGCCTTAGGTTAAGAAAACAATCAACCCACATGATGACCACTGAGAATCAGGCATGGCTCTGAATAATTTCTCAGAAATAAAATCTTGCAACATAACAGAGCACAATAAGGAAATCCAGTATCTATGCAACACTGGTGGGAATAGTATAAAACGTGTTCAATAATTAACTTTTCAAAGCAGACATGGAAAGTGCTTTGAAATATCTGACTTGGTAAGCTGTTCCCAAAGGAGCAGTTTGTTCTTAAATATTGCAGCTCAGTCAGTGGATATGCTTGTAAAATAAACAGCAACACAATGTGAATGCAATGCCACAGAAATGTGATGATACCTGAGAAGTAATTTGACTGCTATCCTGGAAATTCTCCTCAAGGGATTCAGCTTACTCCCTCTTTTTGTTTTACTTAGAAAGACAAAGTATCTCAAAATAAATGACTTTTCTCCAGTAGCAACTTACATTAAAAGGGGATCACTCAGAAATACTCAGAGTATGTGAGAAGATATTCATCATGGCTCATTTTATTTATACCCAAGAACCTGACAACATCCTCCCTCCATTTAAAACCACATCGCCTTCTGATACCTTCTTCTTAGAAGTGAGAAGAATCCACTACATCTTTCCAGAGCTCAAGTTATTACTAATCCTTCAAATTTCAGGCTCTAAGGAGCTTGAGACTGGATGCTGGAATCGTTTAATAAATCTTAGTTCTGAATTACTAGCGATGGCAATTCCAGTATGAGAGGAGAGGAAACGGCTATTCTGTGTCAATTTGATGCTATAAGAATCCAATCTGTCCCTTCTGACATTTACCAAGGTTTTGGCTACCAGAAGAATGAAAAGATAGGGATACAGATATGCATTATCATTCTCAAAGGAGAAAGCGTTGTCTTCTTCTCTGCCATCAGACTTTCTCTGATGTTAGTATACAAGTACTTTGCTGTTCAGAAAGACCATATCACGATCCAGGGACCAGTTATGGAAAACTAAAGAAACAACTTAGTCTGCATGTTAAGGTAGTTACTCACCTGCAGAAGGTGTTCTCTGTGGACAGCAGGAATAAGTTTTCAGAGTCATTCACAAAGTCTAGGGCAGTTTCTTGAACCTGGTCTAGGTGACCTTCAATCGAGGCCACTTTAGAATTCACATTGGATTGATACGTTTCTTGTTGCACCTACTGCTGTCCAAATACAGTCAATTGCTGCGAGATGGTTTGAAGCTGTGTCAAGATCAAAGATTCCATAGAGGAAAACGTCTCCCATAACTGTTCCATAGTAAACACCTCCGGTCTCACCAACCTAGTTCTGGAGTCTCTCACAGGAACTTGCCATCAAATCCAGAAGCAACAGTACCTATCTAATTTGCTCCAATTTCATACCACTCATTGTCTTCTCAGAGCCATACACATCAAACATTTAGTCCTCCCCACAGTCAACAGGGCACACCTGGAACAAACCCACAAATCAGCCATCTTCTATCTGGGCCCCGCCCTATGGAACTCCCTGCCCCCTGCTCTCTGTTCCAAAACTTCCTTTGTCAGATTCAAAACATTGTTGAAAACACATCTCTTCCATACTGCCTTTGATCTCCCTCATGCAATTCTCAGCAAGACACCCCTAACCTGTCCCTTCCTGCCCAATCCTGAGGCATTCCCTATATTTCCTGCTCTTTCTTTTGTCTTCATATCTTTTGCTGTCCTGTTACAACCCTGGCGTTCCTTTCATCCTCTTGTGCATTTTGTTTTTATTATACAGTATTGTAAACCACTCTGGGGCACTGGCCGCTAGGACGGTATATCAAACACCTAATAAAGATAAAGAAAACAATAGAAGAGAAACATCAGACTTCTGGAGTAGCCCGCTCTCACTCTCCGCGGCCTCCATCATCCCAGAACACACAACAGTTACCAATTTTTGGAGTGGGCTGCTGCATGCCGAATGCAGAAACAGAGACTACAACTCCTCGTGGGCTCCGCTCTGAGCTCTCCAGCAACGCTGACACTGCAGGCTGTTCTGGGGGTGTACGACTCTCCAGACTCAAGGAGACATCCGGCCAGCAGCGCTCAGAGGTCCTCCTTCCACCCCAGCAGGCCAGCCAGAGAAACTTCGTCCCTCTGAGCAGGCCTCAGAAAAGCATCCACTGCCCGCTAGTCGCCAGCTTCTCCTCCGATGGCGCTGCCGCCATCACCATCAAAGCCTTCCGCTTGTAACCAGAATGCGGCATAAGTGAGCAGAAGAAAACACCACCAGTACGAAAAGGTAGGAGCCCCGCAGAGAGGAGTTAGCGAGCATCCATCTCACAGCACCAATTTGCCCCTCAAGCCATGGCTCTGACATTGTGAACTGTAACTTGGCCATCAAGGCTCAGACCTGCCTGGGCATAAGTGAAAGAGTTGCAGTCTGCTAGCCAAATTGAGAGTGTTTGGAGATGGCAGTCCCTAGCTTGATAGGTCAAAAGAAACAAAAAATTGGATGGACTTTCTATGGGCTTTTGTCTGCTCCAAGTAGAAGGATAAGGTTTGTTTGCAATTTAACATGTTCAATGCAGCTTTCTCTTTGTGAACATGAGGTTTTGGGAAAAATGTTAGTAGGACAACTGACTGATTAAGATGGAAATCCGATACCACTTTTGGAAGGAATTTAGGATGAGTATGGAGGACCACTCTATTAAGATGGAATTTGGTGTAAGGTGGATGAACTACGAGAGCCTGAAGCTCGCTCACTCTGCATGTTGAAGTGACTTGACACCAAAAACAAAAGCTTCCAGGTCAATAACTTCAGACAGCAGAAACTGAGTGACTCAAAAGGAGCTTTCATGAGCTGCACAAGAACCATACTGAGGTCTCATGACACTTCAGGAGGTTTGAAGGGAGGTTTCAAGAGAAACAACACCGCATAAAGCAAACTAAAGGCTGTACCGTGATAGGCTCCAATTGCACTGAGTTGGACTCCGATAGAATTAGACTTAAGTCCAGACTCAGAGAGATGTAGGAGATAAGCTGTTTTTGTGTGGGACAGATGAAAGGATCTAGGGCAAGGCCCTCACACCAGATTGCAAACTTCCTCCACTTGCAGGAATAAAATTTTCTCATTGAGGCTCTCCTGGAGGCCAAAAGGATATCAGTCACACCAACTGGCAGATTGAGCTCAGACAACATCAGCCACTCCATATCCACATCTTGAGGGTGAAGGACTGGATGTTAGGATGCATCATCATGCTGTTCTCCAGTGAAATCAGCTCCGGCACGTGGCCTAGCTGAGTGGCTCCTTACTGCAGAGTTGTAGCAGGAGAGGAAACCAAGGCTGTCTGGGCCAGTAAGGAACAATGAGGATCATTGTGCCTCCGTTTGTTTTGAGCTTCAGGAGGGTCTTTGCAATGAGAGATATTGGAGAATACAGATACAGAAGACCTTTCCCCCAGTGAAGGATGAAAGCATCAGAAGTTAGTCTGCTGTGTGTTCTTACCCTGGAACAGAACTGAGGCACCTGGGCATTCTGCAGAGTGGCAAAGAGATCTATCAAAGGGGTACCCCACTCCCATGAGGGCCACAACCTCCCTGTCCAGTGTCCAGTCATGTGGTTGGAGAACTCAACTCAGTTGTGTTTTGCTCGCCTGGTTGACATGTGGCTCTCAAGTCCATCCCATGTCTGATGACAAACTTCCACAACCTAACTCCCAACATAGGAGGTACAAGCCCATTCCTCCCTGCTTGTTGATGTAGAACATTGTGACTTCATAATCAGTCTGAATCAGAATCATTTGACTGTCTGGTTAATCCTGGAAAGCATTTAGAACATTATTATGGCCATTAACTCTAAGAAATCAATCTGGTGGAGACTTTCTTGGAAGGACCAAGCTCCCAGAGTGTGAAATCCATTTAAATGAGTTCCCCAACCCAGTTTGGATGCATCTGTCATCAAAACGTTTTGGGTGGAGAAATTTGGAAGGGGAGACCTTTGAGCAAATTGTGATGGATTGTCCATCATTGCAAAGACTGAATGAGCAGATTGATAACACAAAGACAATCCCTGAGTTGACCTGTAGCTTGGGTCAACTGAGTCCGCAGTGCACTGAGCCTGCCTCATATAGAGACATGACAAGGGTGGTAGTGTACTGTAGAAGCCATATGACCTAGCACAGTCAACATCTTGTGAGCCATGACCTGCTCTCTCAATTGAACCTCTCGCACTAGCGCTGTCAATCTGAGGAGTCTGTTGTACGGGAGGAAGACTCTTGATTGAGTCACGTCAAACAGGGCTGCTATGAATTCCAATTGTTGGTTGGGCTGCAGGTGGGATTTTGAGCAATTTATAATGAACTGTAAAAGTTCTAGCACCTCAATAGTCAAACATGCTGATTCTTGAATACCTTCCAGAGTAGTATTCTTGATCAGCCAATCATCCAGAGGTAAGCAGCTACTACCGCAAGGCATTTTGTGAAAACATGAGGTTCTGAGGCTACGTCAAAAGGTAATAACCACTACTGGAAGTGTTGTCCCCCTCAAGATGAATCTGAGGTACTTCCTGTGAGTGGGATGCATCTGTATGTGGGTAGTCCAACATAAAAGCACGATTCCATGTAAGATATAGGGACCCAGTCGAAAACGTGATAAAGAGAAAGCACAGTTACTTACCTGTAACAGGTGATCTCTGGGAACAGCAGGAATAAGTCTTCACATATGGGTACGTCGGTACCGACGGAGTCTGCGCGGGAATGCTTCCCAGCGTCCAATCAGAACGCTTTTGGAAGCATCCCAACATGCATGCGTGCTGCCTTCCCGCCTTTCCCAACTGCCTCTCCTCAGTTAAGTTTTAAAGCTGAGGCAAAGAGAGAGAGAGAGAGAGCAAGGAAGGGAAAGATAGAGATAGAGAAATGCAACGCCTAGGGGAGGTGGGTGGGTTGTGAAGACTTATTCCTGCTGTTCCCAGAGATCACCTGTTACAGGTAAGTAACTGTGCTATCTCCAGGAACAAGCAGGAATGAGTCTTCACATATGGGGACTCCCAAGCTGAGATGCCAAGAGGGAGTCCTAGCATGTTGCGAATCTAGAAAGAGCCATGCTACTCCTCAGAAACTCAGGCATCCTGGGGATGGAGGGTAGGAGTTGAATACAGAAAAGGAGCTGTGGAACAGCTGGACTAGAACAGGACTTCTATAGAGGAAGACCCTGTATAGAGGGCATTTGGTAGTAAAATATTGTAATATGGGCCTCCCTTGTTGGCATTGCAAAAGTCTACTGAGGTTCATATGGATTTGTTAGAAGAGCCAGTGAAAAACCTCAAGGAGTACCTCACTGAGAAGTAGAGGTAATAAAAGTAGAAAAAACAAGTGGAGGTCAGAACCCTTTAGGGTGAGAAATAGCCCCAGGGGAAACTGGGGTAGTATAAAGAGGTAGGGCTTCAGCGGAAGATGCGGAAGGTACTATTAGACAAGGTTAAGCTGTTTTGGTCCAAGAACAGTACAATCCTAGGACCAAAAGAAAAATGAGTCTGACCCATCTGGACTGGCAATGGAATTAGTCCATGTAGGGACAGACTTAGGAAGCGCTAAGCTTTAGATTAACTGAAGTTCCGCAATGTCTTTCCTAAATGGGGTCAAATAGGAAAGAAAAAGGTACATGGAGAGCTTCAGAGGTACCTAACCCTGAAAGGTTATGGTAAGGAAAAAGTTTATTACCACAGGAAGTGGTTGTATGTGTAGAACCCCAAGTATGCTGGCACAGCATTGATAGGGGTAGTGCCCATCTGTCAGGATCATATAGGAATGTATGGATATCTGAACCTAAACAGACAGATAGATAAGTATGTGGATACATATCTACCTAAAAGATATATCTCACTAGATAGATTATATCTATATCTATATCTATACACACACACATATAGGGTATATATGCATATCTATATAGAGAGAGATATGTATGGGCAGAAGATACACAGTTAGATATCTAGAGAGAGAGAGAGAGAGAGAGATGGATGTATATGTAGGCATATAGACACATGTCTCCAGGTATGTGGATGGAGAGATGCCTATAGAACTAGATCCCCCTAGGAATATGGGGAGAGAGAAAGATTCATCTAATAGCAAGAAGGGTGATACCTGCTTGAATAGATGCATAGAGAATCTTCTTTCCCTAGTTATGACTGACAGAGTCAGAGGAATGGTTTCCCTGACAAGAAGGCATCTAGATTCCTTTCAGAAATGGAGCTCTTGAATAACCAGGATGGTCTACGTGAAAAATGCAGAGGATAACTTCTGGACTTGCTGCCTGCAGACTGATCTCTCTAGAACTGCAGTATGGTGATTGGCTAGAGGGCGCCAGTGGAATAAGATACCATAGTGACCTGCTTATAAGGGCAAGATGGGTATCAGGCGTCCTTGAGCTGCCACTGAAAGAAAACTATCTCCGGCGAGAGTCCAAAGGAGATATGGGCCAAGCCAGGGAATTGGCCATTCTTTAGGTTTTCACGTGATGAAAGGCCTGTGTCTTATGTCTCAAAAGAGATTTTAGATGAGATGGTAAGGGTAGGGAACACCTACCAGCCATGAGAACATGACTGGGGGAACCCCTCCTAACCATCTGGGGTTATCTGCTAGGCAGAATATTAATGCTCTCTAGCAAGGGCCCATAGTGCAAAGCTACTCTGTAGAGTTGCAGAGAGCATACTGCAGGTTGGTTGGAAGAAAAAACTGACTGTTTAAAGCCAGTGAGTAACTTAACTCTTCTGCCAAGGACAAGGAGGCAAAGAATAGAAGTTAACCAACCAGTGTGTGATAATAAGGTTTCCAAACAAGGTTAATAACCTGTTTGGGGTTTAGCACTGAGGCTAGAAAGATTGCTAGTGGAGGGGAAACCCTGGTTGTGTGGTGAACAGAACCAGTGGCTTAACCACTAGGAATTGCTGTATCTGCAGCAACTACCAGGGCAGCGGAAGAAAATTTCTTTCCCCCCCCCTTTTTTAGATTGGGAAAAAGAAACAACAGACATAGTAGGACTTCCTATTGTCTGATGAGCTGCCCTAAGGTAATAAAGGGGGAGACAACTCTGGAAGGGAGAATCCCCCTGTGGAATAGGTAGAGGACCATAGGGGCTTACCAGTGTAAAAGAGCCACTCTTACAAACCGAATGTTGTAGTAAGAGGGAGGTAAGACAGAGTTGAAGGAGACTGACTATGCAGGAAGTCTCTGAAAAGTAAGATGATACATGCCAGTACAGGGAAAAAACTGTCTTATTGATAGTTGTCACTTTTCTTTTCCCCAAAGAGGAAGAGAAACCTGTTAAGTATGGGCATGATCATCATAAAGACTCAGAGAGTAAAAGAAAAGATGTCTCTTGAAGAGATATCTAGAAAAGGTTAGGATAAAATTAGTGCAGATACTTCAAGTGAAAAGAAGCAGACTGCCACTCTAACCACCAACCAAGAGAGGTAATGATGATCTATTTGAAACCCTGCGACTGCTGGGTTTGCTGACTCTGTTGAGGTTGAGGTTTCTTCAGACCAGGGCGATGTTTCCCCTGTTTGGGAACATCTGTATGATGGGTAGAAGATGGATAAAACTTTTTCCCCCTAGGAGAAGAAAGTTTGGTAGGACATTTCCTACCAACTGGGAAAGAGGAAGGCGTAGAACAGCCTCTGGAAACAGGAATGTCAGTGGTTAACTGAGCAACTTGGAGTAAAGACTCCTTGTTAAAGAGATTTTCTCCAGTGCAAGGAGTATTTCCCAGTCTTTCTTGTGTCCATTTGTCCAAGTCTGAAACCTGGAGCCAGGCTTTACGTCGTGCCCCTATAGCTATAGCAGATGTTCTGCTAACAGACTCAAAGGAGTCTAGGGAAGCATGAGTAAGGAACCTAGAGATATTTTGAGCATGACTAACCAGTAAGGAATAGTCTGCACTTTTGGGCTCTTGAAGAAAAGGAGTCAAAAACAGTAATTTCTTTGTGACCTCTTCAAGAGATAAACCCATATAGAAAATATATGAGAGAATTCTTGCTGAAAGCATGGATGCCTGGAAGATTTGGCGTCCAAAGGCATCTAAAGTCTTAGACTCACGACTTGGCGGATAAGAAGAGTGCTTTTTAGTACTCTTAACCCGCCTCATTACTGATTCTACAACAATGGAATGATGAGGAAGTTGAGTCCTTTGAAAACCTGGAGAGGGGGGCACCTGATATAGAAGATCAGTTGCCCTAGAAGGTGGGGGTACTGTTAAAGCAGCTTCCCACATTCATAGAAGGAGATCCTGCAAGGAATGATGCAAAGGAAGCATGATGTTCTCCTTTGCTGTCCCAGGAATATACAGGGATTCTGTATTCCCTTGTGTAGGATCCTGTCCAGGTATAGAAATGGCAAGTGATTTTGCCATATCCAGGAGAAAAGCTTGAAAAGAAAAATCCCCAGAGGGAAATCCTTTTGGACAGGCTAGATCTGTTATCACCCAGGGATCTATCCAACTTTATAGGAATATAAGATCCTGAATGGTGGAGGTCGGGACCAGCAACAGTCGGTAGCATATCGTCCATGCCAGGAATCAATTCCAGACTCGGTATCGAGGAAAGCGAGCCTGATGAAAGAAGCATGGAAGGTACCGACAATGATGGTAAAAAAGGATACCGGTAACGACTCCGGTACCGTATCCAATACCGGTGGAAGAAGGCCAGCCAGCGACGGCTCTAACGGTATCGAAAGAATCGTCGATGCTGAACATGGACCATCGGAACCGTGCCTTCGGTACCATCTGGTGTCGGTACCAAGGCGAGTCGGTACCCAGTCCTCCAGACTGGAGATCGATTCCAGACTCGGCATCGAAGGAAGCGAGTCTATCGATGCACATCTGGAGGGTACCGACGTCGGTACTAGTACCGGTACCGGGATCAATACCGATACTGGAAGGTCGGTCTGCAGCATATCCAACGGCTCCGTAGGTACCGAGGACACCAGACTATGATCCTTGGTGAGGAATGTTTCATCCAACACCATTGCCAATGCCGGGGTATCGGTACCGCTCGAAGCGGATGCCACCACCGAGCACTGCTCAGGTATGTTCTGTGAGGGTTGAACCTCAGGAACAACCTGAAACCCCACACAGGCTTTGGAGACCGAAGACTCCCACTGGGGTTTTAAATCCAGTGTGTTCTCGAGGGCAAGGCCAGAGGTATCTCTATGCTGTGCATGAGATCTACCACTCAAGGACTCGCTAGTCTTAAAAGACTATTTTTGGGTTACCTGATCCCGTGTAGAAGAAGAGGTGGTCGGTGCCCTGAAGTCGGATGGGGACCGCGTATCGAGGGGAACTCGATGCTGAAGACTTCTTCCCACAATACTATTGCAGGAGGAACACTCCGGAGGAAAGTGGTCAGGACCCAAACAGGATAGACATCAATTATGAGTGTCTAAAATAAGTTTTTTACCGCCACAATGTGAACATTTCTTAGGAATAGTGGCTGGCGTTTCCATGAGGAAAAGAGGGGTAGGCCTAGAAGGTCGGGAAAACCCCATCAGGCACTAAGAGGGAAAAAGTTATTCCCTAACAGGAATAAATAGAAGAAAAAAAGAAAAGAAACACTGGCGGTACCAGTGGCGTCGGGGAAGGCAGCCACGACCACAAGAAAACTAAAAAATAAAAGAAGAATTTTCTGCGGTGACAGAAGGATGGAAAATAGTAAATGAATAATAAACCATACATATAAAACGGAACAAATGTATGAATAATATATAAAAAACATTCAATCATCAGAAATAAAAAGATAAAAATGAATATATAATGGGAAAAAACAGCCA
This sequence comes from Ichthyophis bannanicus, assembly GCA_033557465.1. Classification (NCBI taxonomy): domain Eukaryota; kingdom Metazoa; phylum Chordata; class Amphibia; order Gymnophiona; family Ichthyophiidae; genus Ichthyophis; species Ichthyophis bannanicus. The sequence continues at coordinate 161,487,938 of CM066035.1, read as the reverse complement.
AACAAGGGTGTGACATGTAACCACAAATCAACTGCCAAAAACTGGAATGAAAATACCTCTGTCAATTATAACCCCATAAGTAGTCTTGTAAGCTAAAGAAAAAGATGAAAGAAGATCAGTGTTGCTACTAATATATAAAGAAAAGCAGAAGTGATCAGCACAGAATAAAAGGGAAAGAAAAATGCTGGTAATACTACTCATTATACTGTGAAACCAAAGTATATTAACTAAATGATATCATCACCTTGGAACTTTGTTGAATTGTCAGTTAAATTATGGATAGACAAAAATGAAATGTACATCATTACGTAAGCTAATGCTTATAAATATTGAAATACGAATGTAATGGCTAAATATGTAAAAAACGTTTAAACCACCGACATCGCTAAACATACCGGTACTATTCAAAATAAACAGATGCAGAATGCCCACCAAACTGAGAGCCATTATTCAAAAAGGGTTTAAAAAACAGATTATATTGACTTGAAAAAATGGGCTAAAAATGCCGGTACAGTTTCAAATTGCAGAATTTATGAAAGGTGTCTTTGCATTATACCAAAAATTTCAGGAAGTAAATAATTGTTTGGGAGAAGTTGCTATGCATGTGTCCAAGCTGGGCACTCAAGTACATAAATTTCAGCAAACGATGTTGCTGCAATTAATGATTATTTATATGTGCATAATAAGTTAGAGGCCTTGGAAAATTTTTACAGAGCCAATAACCTTTTGGTTCTTAAACTTTTCCTGCGACATCTCTATTGTCAGCTGAAATTCTCCTTGATAATTACTTTGCAGAGGTAGTGTTATTTCCTGAGAAAACAGTGACCCAGAAATGTTTTTATTTGCCATCTGGTAAATGTCAACAGGATGGGAGAGGGGAAGGGGTTGATGGTTTTATAGTTAAGAGTGGTACTTTATTAGTTAATTTTGCATCAGTGGCTATAGCCTTGTCCCCTCTTACTGCCCCTTTTACCCCTCCATCATCTAATGGTCCAACTTACTCACAGGTTTTTTGCTATGAATGTACTTGAAAAAGTCTTTATTACGCGTTTTTGCTTCCACAGCAAGTTTCTTCTCAAATTTTCTCTTTGCCTGCCTTATCAATGCCTTGCATTTAACTTGCCAGTGCTTGTGCTGTTTCCAGTTTTCGTCATTTGTCTCCTTTTCTATTTCCTGAAAGATGCTTTTTTTGGCAACAGCCTCTCTGACCTCACCTTTAAACCATGCTGGCAGGTTTTTGGACTTCCCTCCACTTTTCTTAAAGCGTGGAATACAGCTGGTCTGGGCAAGCAAGATAGTATTTTTAAACACCACACGAGCTTGATGTAAGTCTTTGACCTTTGCAACTACTCCATTTAGTTTTTTCTTAACTATTTTCCTCATTTTCTCCCTTTTGAAAGTTAAAAGGTAGTACTGTGGATTTCCTTACCATCCCTCCTCCATTAATTAAATCAAACTATTACCCAAATTGTGGAGACGATATTGAACGCATCTGTTTGGCTCCAAGGAAAAATTAAGACTGCCCTAAAAAAGCACCATGGCATCAGGCAGGAAGATGGCATGCATGCATGGTGGAACCTCCCAAAAGCTTCCACTAGCAGCTGGGGAGCATTCCCGTGAACGCTCCGTCTGATGACATAACCCATACGTGTGGACTTCATTCTTGCTTGACCACAGAGAAAAGAGATTTTCATCTCCTGGCAAAATAAGGGTATTCCTGTGGAAGAAAGCCATCTCTTATAATCTATTCTCTTCACAACAAAGGAAGTGGAATGTCATGCTCTTTGCTTATACATGTACTATAGCTTCTAAATCTCAGAAAAGAATTATGTTACTTGTTTGATTTTTGAAGGTCTATAGTAAGTAGAGAACAGCCTTTTTATTTTATTTTTTATTTATTTACATTTCTTATATACCGCACTATTTGACATCAGCGCGGTTTACATAGAACATAAAATTCAGCACCAAAACAAGCATCTGAGTTACAGTAAACAGGGTCATAAAACTTGGATAACAAGGTAATTTCAGTAATGAGGATCATAAAACTTGGATAACAATGTAATTACGAATGACGGGATGGTAAGGTAAACTATTGACATCTTAAATTATAGGACATATGATACGTAATTAAAGGTCAATGGAACCTTATACTTAAAGGTCAGTGAAACCTTACTAAGTGGGGAATTCTGGTTCATTAGGTGATTCGGAGTGCCTATAACTCACGGAAAGGGGACGTGCTTCTGCACTCACCGGGAAGTATTTAAGGAATAAGTAATGCTTGAGGGCCTTTCTAAATTGAAGTAGGTTGGTGATTGCTCTAATATCTGGCGGCAGTGCATTCCAGAGTTTAGGGGCATGGAGACTGAAAGCCCTGTTAGCTGTTGATGAGGTGCTTCTAGTAAGTACACGGGGAACCATTAGCGTATTTAAAGCAATTGATCTTCTTGATCTATTCGGGGTTATGGGTTTGATGAGTTCGGTTAATGATGAGGAGGAGAGACTATTTACCGCTTTGAAGGTAAGTAGTAATGTCTTGAAGATGATCCTGGCATGTATAGGAAGCCAGTGTAACTGCTTCAGAAGGGGTGAAACATGCTCACACCTAGATGCTCCATAGAGAACCCTTGAAGCGCTATTCATTGCAAGCTGTAAGAGGTTCAAGGTAGATTGAGGGAGGCCTAGCAGAATGACATTAACATAGTCAAAGTGAGGCATGATCAGAGCCTGGTAGATGGTGCGAAAATCCTCAGGTTCAAGCAGGGGGCGGAGATGTCTTAGAGATCAGATTTTGTAGTATATGGTTCTTACAGTGTTGGCTATATGTGCTTTCATGTCCAGGTTCTGGTCGAGTGTAATACCCAGATAACGTATTTTGGGTTTTGATTGTAGCTCAGCATCATTCACCTTCAGGAATTGTGGAGGGCTAAAGCTCGGGTTCTTTGACATGAAGAGCACTTCTGTCTTCTTATGTTGGATCCTTAGGTTTTGTGACAAGAGCCATTCCGATATGGCATCAAAGCAGTTGCTCAGAGGGGATAAGTCCAATTTGTCTATGTTGAAAGGCATATAAAGCAGGACATCGTCCACATATACTATGCAACTCACATTGAAAGACCGGATGATCTTGCAAATAGGTTGCATATAAATATTGAACAACAAAGCAGAGAGGGATGAACCTTGTGGGACCCCCTGCCCTTGGTGAAATGGATCAGACTTCGCTCCACCAGCCCGAACGAGTTGCCATCTTTCAGATAAGTATGATCTGCACCATTCAAGGGCAGTTCCGCCAACTCCTTTCTCTTTTAGCCGTATTAGGAGGAGGTCATGGCTCACCGAGTCAAATGCTGCGGCTATGTCCAGGAACACAAGTGCAAAACCCTGTCGGATGTTGTTGATACCAGAAATTATGTTATTGAGGAGAGATGTAAGGAGTGTTTCTACACCGTGTGACTCCCTGAAGCCATGTTGGCAAGGATCCAGCGGAGCAGCGGTATCGATATGGTCTTGCAATTGGCATTGAACCTCCTTTTCTATTAACTTTGCGAGAAAAGGAATACTTGAGATGGGTCTGTAGGAGTCTATCTTTAGAGGATCTAGCTTACAATTTTTTTAAGAGTGGTCTGATGGACATTTGTTTGAGGGCAGAGGGGAACGTACCAGAATTGAAAGACAGGTTTATTATTTTAGTTATTATTGGGCTGAATTCGCAACGCAGTTCCTTTAACCAGAAAGCTGGGCAAGGGTCAGTCTGAGCAGTGGTGGTATTGAGAGACATGATCAGATCTTCAATTCGCTTCTTGGTAGGCGTAGAGAAGATGGTTAGAGCTGTTGGGCACTCTTGGGCGATGGGGGCAAATTCTAAAGGTGGTTTATTTGTTTGTGTAAGCTTGGATTGTAGGTAGACCGCAAAGTCCTGGGGATGGATCTCACATTGCTTTTCAGTGGTTGGTTCCTTCGATAGGGTCTTGACTAGGTTAAACAAATCATGAGGTTTGTTTAAGGCCCGCTTCAAGGTGTCCATGTGGTACTGCTTCATTTTATCTGAGATGGCCTTGCGGTGGATGGATAGCTGATTGAAGTAGGCTACCTGGTCAACCGTGGAGCGAGACCGACGCCAGCGCTTCTCGAGGTTCCGTAGCTGGGATAGTGATAGTCTCAGTTCATCTGTGTACCTTTATTTCCAAAAGACTGATATGACATCTTATCTTATAAGGACTACACATTTGATATGGAATTTTTCTAGGACAGGATCCCAGACCAGGCTGTATACTATCTGTAGTCAAAACAATTTGATGTTATAAAATTTGGAAGAGAAATTCATTCATCATACTGGACTGAGAGAGTTATCAATTCAGATAACTATGAACTCCTCTATGACCTTTAAACGAACCTGAAGTCCAAGTGTCTGAGACCATTGGGGCTCACTACAATTTCTTTATGTGAAGATCAATTTAGAGAGATAGCTACAAAAGACATAATCCTAACAGTCAAACATTCTGGAGAATGTAGCTCCCTGAAGGAGAGGGACTGAGATTTTCACGTTTTGGTTCTTTTTAACTTTCAAAAGGTCTAGCACTTGAACAAGAAGACTCTCTCCTCTGAATCCAGTCAAACAGAACTGCAATCCATGTTATTGTGTAGCTCTGTTCTGTATGCACTAAGAGGCCAATGTGATGTCTGTTCGGGTGAGCGAGATGAAGGTTAGCCTACCATCAGGTCAGAGCCCCTTAAATGGTGCAGATAATGCAGGAGAGTGCTGCGCAGGTCTGCATTTAGGGTAACACACTCAGATACATCTATGCCAAGGTGGCTGTTCCTTTCCAGAGGATTAGATGGGATCTTTGAGGCTGCATTGACATTCGTCCTAAGCAAGTATGATGAAGAAGACTGCCCTCCAGACCTGGAAGCCTGGAGGATCACTGGGACTGGTTCTTTGCGACTGGACTCAAAGTCCTTGAACAGAGAGGTAGAGGCAACATCTGCAAAGGTTCAAATTTTATGTGCCGTGTCAGCTGATCTCTCAGCAGGCAATACTCTCCTCTTTCTGGACCAACAGCAGTCTCTTCTCTGCCTCATAGTGACTGCAGAGATGTCTCGCGCAACCTTTTGGGGTTCACGGACATAGTCTGCAAGAGTTCTTGCAATCAGTGATTATATTCTGGGTGTGGAAGTAGCTGGTACTTTGTCTTTATCTGCAACATTTTCCGCAGAAACAAAAAAAAAATTAAGAAAAATATTTTTTCAAGGCAGACAATGAAAAACAGACAAAATCAAGACAAAAGCACTTTGTTTTGTGTCCTTCCGAGAGTTAATTACTTGCATTATAGTTAAAGGAAAAAATTCTATCCTAACTGGAAAACTAAAAACATGCAGTAAATGTTGCTTCATTACTGCATTGAGCTTTCCTTCGACAGCTTGTATAGGACTCGTGGGAAATGTGCAGCGACTGGTGTTTCCTCTCAGCAGCATGTCTTCAAGCAGAATAAATACCTGCCCCGTGCATCAACAATGGTCACTGCAGTTTTGAAATGTTCATGTGTTGGACTCTGGCATTGGAGAATAAGATTTGGATTTATTTTTTTTTACAGCTACTGAATACTGTTTCTTCTGTGCCTCGGCCTCTATTTCTATTCTATCCTCTATCTTCTGTGTTACATTTGGAGTGATCTTTAGAGTGCAAGGTGATTGCTGGTTTGTCCTTTGTCAGAATGATTTCTTTGCTTAGGTCTTAAAAGAGGCATGGTAGCTCATGACTAGTATGAAAATGGAAAAGGGGAAAAGGAAGTGAGTAGAAAGGAATATATGGGAATTGCAAGAGATTGAGTAAGGAAAAAGAGGACACAAGTGTGATGTATGAGAGAGAGAAGAGGAACCAGAATGGGGAGATGGTGAGTCTGAGAGGAATATGAGTCGACAGGGAAAGAAGAAAAGAGAAGAGAGAGGAGGAGGAGGAGGAAAGGGAGGGGTACTAGAGTAAGGAACAGGTGGTAAGCTGATGGAGCAGGTTAGCTGGGTTGGAAAGGGAGTAAAAGGAAAAAGCAAACGAAAGAGACAAGATGGGGAGGGGGGTGAGGGTGCAGTTTGGGACCTACAACCACCAACCATGGCAGGAGATAAGGGGCAATTAGGATCAAGCAGTGGACAGCAACCAGCAAAGAAATTCATTTTGAATTTGTGTTTCACTGCAGCAGAGGATGCAATGCTATACCGTGCTCGCAAAAAGTACCATGAGCTGTATGGAAGCAGACATCCTCAGCGCTGAAGGACTGGATATGAGACAGCATCTGGCTGGAGTTAGCAGCCTTAGCTTCTGCAAAAAGACCCTGTAGCAAGTATACCACCATTTTTGGGCATATGTCAGGAGGTCAAAGCAAAGATGGTGAAGACTGCTAAAGCCTAGCAATATACTGAGGGAGGACCACTATCCACTACTGAGTAGATGCTGCTCGAGGACCAGATGCAGGCAACACTTTTGCCTGAAACTTTGTCAGGGCTGCTAATGGGCACCAACATGGCTAAGGTATCAACTGTGGTAGTAAGCACAACCCCACCCACTTACTGACACATACACATTTATATGCGATATGTAGACAGGTAGTGATGTGTTTTGGGCTCAATTATTAAATTGCACTTGATGCAGGAATATTACATTTTCCAGAACTGAGAAAGTGGCTGAAGCTGTGGGATAAAATTATCAGTTAAAATGAACCAAGAACTCAGCTCAACACCAAGACTATCCCCATCTATAAACAAGATGACCATTTCAAAAGAATGTAGACAAGTATTCCTAAGAAACTGAGGCTTGACCTCAAGAGGAGCATTTTGGATAATTGAGGTACCTCCGTCTCCTACCCATGTTTCCACTCTTGTGGGATTAGTGACCTTTAGTCACCTAATGCCATTGGACTAGTGAAGCACAATTGCCTTGCTTGAGCCCCAGATATCAAGAGCAGTATTCATCCATGTCTTTTTTTTTTTTGTCCTCCTCTTGGCCTTTATCCAAGGCTTTCCGGCCAATACAATCTTCACCCTTCCATTCTAAGTATCCAAACCACACCTGTCTTTATTCGATCTTAACCACCTTGTTAAATCAAGTACTACCTGAAAATATATTTTGAAAATTGTGACTTTTGAAAATATTGCAACTTACATTAAGAGAAGAAGATCTTCTTTAAGATGGCTATAGATTCCTTTTAAATGGAGACAAGCTGAAAAATAGATTCTTTTTGTTATTTTCTATTAAAAAAAAAAATTACAAGTAGGAAAATTGGTCTGAAACATGTTGCATGATCAAGTCTCCCACTGAGAACTGCTAAGCTTCAACAGCTGCTCTATTTGCCACACTCAATTTGATTCTAAGTATAACATGTCACACTGGGCTATTTTCCACACAGCACATTGTGAATGTAGCATCTGGTAACATGATTACGCTTTATAATGTATTAAAGTTTAAAATGTGAAATATACAGTGAATCCTGCCTACCTTAGGCTCTGGGTATGAAGCCTAGCTAACTCACTCAGGTGCTGGGATAAAGTCAACTCCTAGTCACAGCAAAAGTATCCTAGCAAATTCTAAAGTCTTTAATCAGCTGTACAGCATTACTACCTTTTTTAATACACTGTGCTGTAACAGTTCAGTTTCACTTGAACACAGTTTCTGCCCACATGCTTTAGTGCTCATTTGGCTTCAAACACAGCTTTGTTGGAAAAAGATAGTTTCTCGCAGACTACTGTGTAAAGGAAAAGTCAGGTACAAGATTGATCTCTCCATTGTACTTTATCATTTAAAATATTTGGATAGGACTAGTTACCCATGGAAGCTGTTTAAAGTAGTGGCCAATTTAAGTCAGGGTTTTAGGAGATGCATGACCTTCAAACATATCCACTCTATCAACAATTAAATGCCTAAAGGCTGAACACAGTTTAGGAAAACCATCCACATAGTTGCTGAGTTGACATCAACTCAACAACACTTAACAATATAGCCTATCCATATCCTTAGGCCAGAGTTCTACACAACCAGGATCCAATTTTAGTCCTCAGACCCTTCTTGTGGGCATACTTTGCTTGCAGCCTCTGTGGTCTTCAAGTTAACTCATTTATGCCACTAGCAAAAATGAGGGCTACAGAATATCGTCCTCTCCTGAATCTGGGATCCTCATGGCTATGGCCATTCCCACTTCTCTCTGGAAAATGCTCATCTTGCACCTATCTGATAAGGTACTTTTGTTAGTTAAATTGAGTCTCTCAAGGTATTCTGCCCATCTCTAATTTACCTTTTCTGGCTAAGCTTACAGAAAAAGTGGTGGCTCAACAACTTAATCTTTCTTGATGCTACCAATGGGGACGTTCTAGCAGCTCCACTGTCTGACCTTTTCAATGCCTCTTTGGAGATGGGAGTGGTGCCAGAGGACTGGAGAAAGGTACATGTGGAAGGATGACATTGAGAACTACAAGCCAGTTAGTCTAATCTCTGTGGTTAGTAAATTATCGGAAAGGCTACTTAAAAAGAGAATAGTGAGGTTTCTGGAGTCCAATGGATTGCAGGATCAAAAGTAGCATGGATTCACCAGAAGCAGGTCTAGTCAGACAAATCCGATTGATTTCTTTGAATGGGTGACCAGGGAGTTGGACCGAGGGACAGCCCTAGATGTGGTGTATTTAGATTTCAGTAAAGCCTTTCACACAGTTCCGCACATGTGACTTATAAACAAACTGAGCATCCTAGGGATGGACCCTAAAGTTACTGAATGGGTTAGAAATTGGTTGAGTGGGAGGCGACAAAGGGAACCGGTAAATGGAGTTCACTCTCAGGAGAAGGTAGTTACCAGTGGTGTGCCGCAGGGATCTGTCCTTGGTCTGATTCCTTTTAACATCTTTGTTAGTGATATTGCGGAAGCGCTGTCAGGTAAGGTTTGCTTCTTTGCAGATGATACCAAAATCTGCAATAGAGTAGACAACCAGGAAGGAAGAGATAACATAAGGAGGGATCTAGCTAAGCTTGAAGAATGGTCTAGAATTTGGCAGCTGAAATTTAATACTAAAAAATGCAGGGCTGCAAAAATCCAAAGTTTAGGGGGTGAGGTATTTCTGTCCACAAAAGAGGAGCAGAAACTAGGTGTAATTGTGTCTGATAATCTTAAAGTAGCTAAACAGGTAGAAAAGGCAACTGCAAAAGTCAGAAGAATGCCTGGGTGTATAAGGAGAGGAATGGCCAGCAGAAAAAAGGTGATAATGCCTTTCTATAAGTCTCTGGTGCAACTTCATTTGGAGTATTGTGTGCAACTCTGGAGATCGCACCTTCCAAAGGATATAAGCAGGTTGGAGTCTGTGCATAAAGGGGCGACTAAAATAGTTAATGGTCTTTGTTATGAAGCATACGAGGACAGACTTAAAGATCTTAATATGTAGAGGAAAGGCGAGATAGGGCGATATGATAGAGACATTTAAATACCTCTGTGGCATAAATGCACAGGAGGGTCTCTTTCAATCAAAGGAAAGCTCTGCTACGAGGGGTCATAGCATGACAGTGAAAGGGGACAGACTCAGGAGTAATATGCGGAAATATTTCTTTACGGAAAGAGTGGTAGATGCATACAATAATCTCCCAGTGGAGGTGTGGACACAAGAACAGTATCTGATTTCAAAAAAGCATGGGACAAACACAGAGGATCTCTAAAGGTAAAAAGAGGACTATAGTAGCTGATATGGAAGGACAGACTAGATAGATCATGTGGTCTTTTTCTGCCATCATGTTTCTATGTTTCTAATGATCTCCATCCGAGACAGTCTGATTTTAGGCTGTGACATAGTAATAAGAGCAAGTATGGAGAAGACAGAGCTTAAAGATCCCAATTTACCCATGTCTAACAATAGCCAAATTAACATGAATAAAATACATTCTCTAAAATGCTTGTATGCAAATGCTAAAAGTCTAAAGAATAAGATGGGAGAGTCAGAATATATAGCACTAAATGAAAGGTTAGATATGATTGGAATATCAGAGACATGGTGGAAGGAGGACAACCAGTGGGACACTGTGATACCTGGGTACAAACTATATCGTAATGATAGAGCTGATCAAATTGGTGGAGGGGTTGCGCTTTATGTTAGAGAGGGCATTGACTCAGAAAGGATTAAAGTTTTGCAGGAAACAAAATCTGCTGTAGAATCTATATGGATTGAAATTCCATATAAAAGGGAGAAGTCAATGGCAGTGGGGGTGTACTATCGAGCGCCTGGCCAGAATGACCAAATGGATGATGAAATGCTCAAAGAAATCATGGAAGCTAACAAAAGTTACAGCACAGTAATAATAATGGGTGATTTCAATTACCCCGGTATCGACTGGATCAGTGTCACGTCAGGACATGCTAGGGAGATAAAGTTCCTAGATGAAATAAATGACTGCTTCTTGGAGCAGCTGGTTCATGAACCGACCAGAGGGGAAGTCATATTAGACCTAGTCCTTAGTGGAACACCAGATCTAGTGCAAGAGATAAGGGTGTTGGGGCCACTTGGCAATAGTGATCATAGCATGATCGCCTTTGATTTAATTAGTGGAGGAGGGATAGTAAGGAAATCCACAGTACTACCTTTTAACTTTCGAAAGGGAGACTATGATAAAATGAGGAAAACAGTTAAGAAAAAACTAAAAGGAGCAGTTGCAAAGGTTAAAGACGTACATCAAGCTTGGGTGTTGTTGAAAAATACTATCTTGGAAGCCCAGACCAGCTGTATCCCACGCTTTAAGAGAAGTTGAAGGAAGTCCAAAAACTGCCAGCATGGTTTAAAGGTGAGGTCAGAGAGGCTGTTGTTGCCAAAAAAGCATCTTTCAGGAAATGGAAAAAAGAGCCAAACGACGAAACCTGGAAACAGCACAAACACTGGCAAGTCAAATGCAAGGCATTGATAAGGCAGGCAAAGAGAGAATTTGAGAAGAAGCTTGCTGCGGAAGCAAAAACGCGAAATAAAGACCTTTTCAAGTACATTCGTAGCAAAAAACCTGTGAGTCAGTTGGTCCATTAGATGATAAAGGGGTTAAAGGAGCACTAAGAGGCGACAAGGCGATAGCGGAGAGACTGAATGAATTCTTTGCTTCGGTCTTTACTGAGGAAGATGTAGGGATGTTACCCATGACTGAAATGGTATTTAAAGGTGTGGAAAAATTGAAGGAAATATCGATACATCGCGAAGATGTCTTACAACTATTAGATAAACTGAAGAGTAGCAAATCACCTGGGCCGGATGGTATACATCCAAGGGTGTTGAAAGAACTGAAATATGAGATTGCAGAACTGCTATCAGTAATCTGTGAACTATCATTAAAATCATCTCTAATACCTGAAGATTGGAGGATCGTCAATGTAACACCAATTTTTAAAAAGGGTTCCAGGGGTGATCTGGGAAACTACAGACCGGTGAGCCTGACGTCAGTACCGGGAAAAATGGTAGAAACCATCATAAAGAATAAAATTACTCAGCATGTAGATAGTCACAACCTAATGGGAGACAGCCAACATGGCTTTAGACAAGGAAGATCTTGTCTTACTAATCTGTTATGTTTTTTTGAAGGAGTGAATAAACAGCTGGACAAAGGTGAGTCGGTTGATATTGTGTATCTGGACTTTCAGAAAGCCTTTGACAAGGTCCCTCATCAGAGACTTTTGGCAAAACTAAAGAGTCATGGGATAGGAGGCAGTGTACTATTGTGGATCAGGAACTGGTTAAAAGATAGAAAGCAGAGGGTAGGGCTAAATGGCCAATTTTCCCAATGGAGAAAGGTGAATAGTGGTGTACCCCAGGGATCTGTGCTGGGTCCGCTGCTTTTTGACATAGTCATAAATGACCTGGAAAGTGGAATAACGAGTGAGGTTATCAAATTTGCAGATGACACAAAACTATTTAAAGTTTTTAAAAACCAAGAGGATTGTGAAAAATTGCAAGAGGATCTTGATAAATTGGAAGACTGGGCATCAAAATGGCAGATGAAATTTAATGTGGACAAATGTAAGGTTATGCACCTAGGGAAGAACAACCCAAACTATGGTTACACGATGCAAGGTTCCACATTAGGAACCACCACCCAGGAAAAAGATTTAGGCGTCATTGTGGATACCATGTTAAAACCCTCGGCCCAGTGTGCAGCGGCGGCCAAGAGAGCAAATAGAATGCTAGGTATGATAAGGAAAGGAATGGAAAATAAAACAAAAGATATTATAATGCCTCTATATCGTTCCATGGTGAGACCGCACCTTGAATATTGTGTGCAATTCTGGTCGCCGTATCTTAAAAAGGATATAGCTATTTTAGAAAAGGTACAGAGAAGAGCCACCAAAATGGTAAAGGGGATGGAAGGATACTCCTATGAAGAAAGGCTAAAAATGTAGGGCTCTTTAACCTGGAAAAGAGACGGCTGAGGGGAGATATGATAGAAGTCTATAAATTAATGAACGGAGTGGAACGGGTAAACGTAGATCGATTGTTTACCTTATCAGAATATAGAAAGACTAGGGGACATGCAATGAAGCTACAGGGTAAACTATTTAAGACTAATAAAAGAAAATATTTTTTCACTCAACGTGTAATCAAACTCTGGAATTTGTTACCGGAGGATGTAGTAAAGGCTGTTAGTGTAGCTGGGTTTAAAAAAGGTTTGGACAAGTTCCTGGAGGAAAGGTCCATAAACCATTATTAAGAAATGACCGAAGATATCAATGCTTGACCCAGTACAAGCATTGTGGAACTTGTGTCTCTTGGGGAAACTGCTAGGTACATATGACCTAGATTGGCCACTGTTGGAAACAGAATACTGGGCTTGATGGACCTTGGTCTGACCCAGTATGGCATATCTTATGTTCTTATGTTATGTTCTCTGTACTAATGTTCAATGAAGTCAATGTTAATTAAGAATGCAGCAAAGACATCTTGCTAATTCAACTGGACTTATGTTTGACATTTGATACCATGGACCATAACTCATTGTTATTATGGTAAAAAGAAATGGGAGTAATGTGTTGCCTTCAATTGTTTAAGTCGTACTTTACACCCTGCATCTTCAGAGTGAGCACTGACAATTCATCTTCAGCCATCTATTCTATCAAACAAGGTTCAATCCTAGCTCCTTTGCTATTTAACACCATCTTGGCACCCTTAGTTACCTTCATCCAGAGACAGGGATTGAGCCTTTATTTTCAGATGATATCCAAATTGTGATTGCACATGACAATTGGGCTGCAAACTGCCAAGACTACTTTCTGCACCCTTTATAGTTAATTAATGATTGGATTAGATCGCAAGGATTAATTTTCAATCCATTTAAATCTGAGGCCATCTGGTTTTCCAAGAAAACCATCACCTCTGCCTTTTATCAGAGTATAGCGAATATTCAAATTCCTCTCAAAGATGTAATACGATCTTTTAAATAACTCTCTCTTGCCCAGCACATCTCAGTCATAGCAAAGAACCTTTATGGAGCTCTGAGGCTCATTCAATTTATTGGCATTTTCTGGATTTTCAGGCATTAAGTATTGTCTTGCATGCTCTGGTCTTAACCAAACTTGACTACTGTAATCCTTTAGCATCTCCTTCCATGGTTAGTGATGAACACAGCAGTAAAGGTTTTGTTCATGTCATGTCTCTTGATCGAAGAGGTGGTTTCCCTTCTTTGCTAGAATTAGCTATAAGTGATCCTTATCCTTACCCACTCAGCATATTACACCAATACACCTGTATATTAACTCACTAGTCATTCCCTATTGTCCCACATCCCAAGCACATGTTTCCCTTCCCTTACCCTATTGGTTTCAGTTGCCTTTGAAGTCTAGGTTTTTCTTCTTCTCACTCCTCTTGTGGCTAATGTTCTGTGTTATCTTTTTGTCTTGTTGAGTCTGTTCTCGGGACCAGGCATTGCTTTTTGTCACAGTGTGCTATCTGATTCCTCTCATGTTTATTTTCTAGTTTGTAAACTGCCTTGCTGACAAATTGTTGTACAGCTAGCAGTATACCAAATTACAATAAATAAATATTCAATTCCAACTGTTATCCACAAACCACTGAGCTACAGCATTAAATGACATATCCACCTGAACAGATGGTCCAGTATTCCCCTTCTCAACTGGGTTCACTAATGACATATCTATATAAGTGCACCCTGTAATACCCTGGGCCCTAATCTCCCTTTCTAATAGATGCATTTGGAGTAGCCTAGAGGTTAGAGATGCAGGGTGAGAACCAGGGAAGATAGAGTTTAAATCCCACAGACATGCCTTGTGGCCTTGGGCAAGTAACTTAACCCTCAGATACAAGCTTAGATTGTAAACTCTCTGTGAACAGGGAAATATCTACAGTACCTGAATGTAATTACCTTGAACTACTACTAGAAAATGTGTGAGTCAAATACAAATAAGTAAAATGTGAGCATAATGGAGATCACTGAGGCACTGCACAACCAACTTGGTTGGTCAAGGGATGAACTTTATCTCAGTTTGGGGGCAAGAGGACATCTGCACTGGACCTGCACTGAAGGTACGAAATGAATCTTGCACAGACATGTTCATGATCTGTGCTGAGAGGGCACCACAGTGTCTGTGCTGAGAAGAAGCTGGTCAATGCAATTATCCAGATGGAGTCTTTGACGGTGGAGATATCATAGGAGATGGCTATGCAGGCTTGCACTTAAGAGACCATTGAGAAATGTCTGTGCTTCTGTAGTGCTTTGGAAGGATCTTTTGAAAATGTCTACCCCTCGGCAAGTGTTTGAAAATTGGCTGTGCTTTTGGTTTGGAAACCTCTTATGGCATTTTATGCTGATCTTGATGAGACCTGGCACTGCTCCTTTGTTCAAGTGGATTTATTCAAATTCTTTCGTAGAATTCGAATTAAACATTTTTTTAATGACCAACCTACTTTAAATTCAGAAATTTCCACACTCAAAAATAAGTCCAGGTGGAATCCACCCTCCAATACAGATCCTTTAATCGAAGCATTCGAAAAGATTGTTCTTAAGGAAGTGGACAAGTTTAACAACAAAGTCAAGACCCCGTATCAGAACCTCTCCAAGGGTGAAATAGCTGCTATAAAATCTCTGCAGCGTAATAATGACATTATTATAAAGCCTGCTGATAAGGGAGGAGCTGTAGTTATTTTAGATAAGGGATATTATATTGCAGAGATCAATAGACAACTTAAGGATACCTCTTTTTATCTGCGGCTAGATGAAGATCCTACTCAGTCATTGAAAAGATCCATAGATAGTTTTATTTTAAGCGCATATGACATTGGATACCTCACAGCCAAAGAAAAAGATTTCCTCATTGTAGATTTCCCTATAATTCCAACCATCTATATAATTCCCAAGATCCATAAATCGTTAGAGCATCCCCCAGGTAGGCCTATAGTTTCCGCCATAGGCTCCCTCCTGGAGCCCATTTCACAATTAATAGACCACATCCTACGGCCTTTTATCACTCGGATGTGGTCTTATGTCAGAGATTCATCTCATGTTATTAATATTTTGTCGTCCATACAAGATATCAATGATGAGACACTTTTGGTCACTTTAGACATCGAGTCCTTGTATACCAATATCCCTCAGGCTGAAGCTCTTCAGATTATTGAGTTTTATTTGTATAACAGGGAGACACATAAAAAATTACCAACAATATTTTTATTAGAACTAGCACGCTTCACCCTGTGTGAGAACTACCTCTGTTTTCGAGAACTATTCTTCAAACAAATCAAGGGTGTTGCAATGGGGTCCCTCCATGGCTCCAGATATCGCCAATTTATATGTATCCCACTTTGAAGATAAATTTATCAAAATTAATCCATTTAGTGCCCAAATTAAGCTCTGGGTGAGATACATAGACGACATTTTAATATTGTGGGATGGATCCACAGACCGGTTGTCAGAATTTAACACATGGATCAATCAGTGCGATCAAAATTTACGGTTTCAGGTCACTTTTGACCCCGTCCAAATTCCATTTTTAGATCTTTTGATTAAAAAAGTGGACAATAAGTTACACACGTCTCTTTATAAAAAACCAACCGACAGAAACCATCTTCTGCACTATACAAGTTTTCATAATTTATCTCTCCGGAATAATCTTCCAGTTGGTCAGTTTTTAAGAACTAAGCGTCTCTGTACGTCAGATCAAGATTTTGAATATCACGCCACTTTAATGAAACAAAGGTTTAGTGAACGAGGATATCCCAAGTCTCAGATAGACAAAGCCTATCGTAGAGCTCGCGACTCCTCTCGTGATGATCTTTTGACATTGAGAGAACGACAACCCCAGAAAGGAATTGTCTGTTCCCTCTTGTATTCGTTTCAATCTCATAAAATAAGCAAACTTTTGAAAAAACACTGGTATTTGATACAGTCGCTACCAGGCTTCCAAGATATTCCCGTGATTACAGCACATCGCAGGAATGGTAATTTGCGCAATCTTCTTGTACCCTCAGCCTTCACAGAACAACGTTTTCTTTCAAAATATAAAGGTCATTATCCATGTGGGCAATGTTCAGTATGTAGCTTGTCACTTACAGTAAAAGACTTTTATGTTCACCCTGTTACTAATTTCAAATTTTATTTGGATGATTTCACGAATTGTGCCACCAGTCATGTGGTTTATGTCATTGTTTGCCCCTGCAATAAACTTTATGTGGGAAAGACTATACGGCCAGTTCGTAATAGGATCACGGAACATCGTAGCTGTATTAAGAGAAATGTTATGGATAAACCCCTAGTGCCTCATTGGCAGGAAGCTAAACACAGTGTCTCAGATTTACGGTTTTTTATTATTAAGAAAATTAAGTTGAATTGGCGGGGTGGTGACGTTGACCGGACGATTCTACAGTTAGAACAACGTTTTATTTTCAATTTGAATAGTCTACATCCCTATGGACTCAATATGGATCGCGACTTGACAGTCTTTTTATGAATACATGTTAGTTTTTCATCTGGTTTGTTCTTTCATTCAATTTTTGAGTAGGCTTTTATTTATATGCATATTACAGATCATAGTCTTTTTAAATTCCTTCGTTTCATGTTTGGCCGTGATGTGTTTTTTATACAATATATAAATTGTGGTGGGTTCATATTATCATCTTTCTTGGTTGATTTATATTTTTACTTATGGCCAATGCTTAGCCTGGTGTAACCTGTTAATCATTTTCTAATTCTTTAGATGTCCCTAGACATTATATTTTACAAGTATGTTCCTTTAACACATATTACTAGCTGGTCCAGTAATTAGAAAGGATCTAAGTATATGGCGGTTTCTTGGTACTATTTCTTTAAAAAGCGCCAGTCATTTTTAGTAATATATAGGGTCATAACAAAAGTACTTATTTATTTATGGAGAATATTTTTAGTTTTGATCCCAGCGAATTCTAATCATTTTCTTCAAAACCATTAACATTTCCTTTAACCCTAATCTTCAGATCATTTTATCATTTTTTCACATTTTTTTGAGTTTACTTTGCTCTTCATATTACATTATTTGATGGTCTCCGTAGGTTTAGTTGATTTCACCACATTTGCATAGGACAGTGCGCACGTCTTCCCGCGTCGCTGATATGTACCCGCGTACGCATGCGTCGGCGTTTTTTGTGCAAAGAATGAAAGTATAGCGCACAACCTTTGGTTATTTTCAGCGGTTACTACGAGACGATAATCTTCACAGTAAGTGAAATTTCAATAATGGAGCGGCACGATCGGGCAGCATGAACATCTTAATTGCAAAATATTTCATTACACTCACAATCTGATGTAGGATTTTTTACTCTTCGATCCATTCACGTACATTGTTTTTCAGTTGAGCTTGAATGCTATTCGTTTTTTACATCTCAGGGTTTCTTTTAAATTTCGGAATCTCTTATACATAGTCACATACATATAGTCCTCTGACACTAGTTGAGGAGGATGTTCACATGTGCCTTGATAGTGATGTGTTCCAGATAAAAGACTAGTATACATCGGTTGAAACAATCCTTTAATTAGAATAGATTTTGATGTGAGATTTTAAGTTTTAATGACAGGTGATATTTGCGATGTGTCCCAGACAAATAAAATTAAAAATAAGTTTGTTTACATCGATTGAAATAGATCTCCTTATTGAGACAGATTTTGATGTGAGTTTTTAAGTTTAAATGACAGATGATAATTTTAAGGGCCTTTTTGGTTATTTACCATAGTTATTTTATCCATCCCTTCGTGGTTGGGGCTAGGCAAAGTCATTTTTAACATACAAAATACCCATGAATTACACATAAATCTCTTGGGTTGTTTGTTTTTTGTACAGTCTGGGTTAAATTATCTGGATATTCATCAAGACACTACAAATAGGTTCCTGGAACAGGCATGTATTTTAAATGTTCCTTCCTTTCCCTTCTCCTTGTTGGTTTCCGGTTTTTATCATTTTTTACTCACTATTCCTTATGGTTTTATTGTTTCAAATATATTTTTTATTGCTATTTATTAGTATTTATTGATTTTTATAATAAATTTTTTAAATATGCCCTTTATGTTTGCACCATTATTCTTCCTTGGTCCCTCTCCCCTTTTGGGGTTTCTGAATAGTTCTTCTGTTTGTTGTCACACTCCTGACAGTTCGGTTTTGAGTTTTATGAGTTTTGAGTTTTCAGTTTATTATTCTTTTAATGTTCTTAAGATGTGTTATTAATTAGCAATATGATATTATTTATTTATTTTAAGCAATGTTATTAATTATTTATGGTATATTTTATAAATATATGCACTTTTCACTATCTTTAGTGGTTTAAGGTGTACCTAATGATATACATGTTTATAGTGCTCTACCCATAGTTCAATTGGTTGTTTTTATGTATTTCTTAAGTAATTCATAATTTAGTTTCATAGTTTTATATGTTATTTGTTTCATTGATCATTCTTAGTCCCTCACTTATATTATTATTTTTACTATTCGTAATATCAATGTATAAGTTCATTATCATTTTTAATGTTTTTAATATTTGAATGTTTAGCCAATGAGCCCCTGAAGAAGGTGTTGCGAAACACGGCCTGTGTCGGGCCTGGCTGGTCATTTACCAATAAACAAGTTCTTCCTACAACATCCACGGTTCTGTTTGGTTTACTGCTCCTTTGTGGACAGACACTTGAAGTCACTGTGCAGGGAGAAGGAGAAGAAAGCAACGTCTGCTGACGAAGACCTGCTAGATTATGTAGAGTCCAACAATATCATTTTCCTATTCTGTGCAAGCAGGAGTCTTTTCTCCATTTTGTAGTGATTACAGACCTAGATTAAGCAGTCATTTGGTCCCACAGATAAATCCTTCCACAATGCTTTCAAATCAGCCTGGCGATGGTCTAATCTCAAACTAAACATCCTGAGCAGGTGTTGAAATTCTGGATCTTTCTCCACACTGCAGAACCCTGACTTCGATTGGGACATTTGGACTAAAGGAAGAATTTCTTATTTTTTAAAGAAAGAAAGAGACAACAAAAAACATCTGGTCTATGACTACCTGACAACCCACAACCTGGATATTTTATAAATAACAGAGCCTTGGCTCACTGACAATGACACAATACTGATGAACCAACTGAAACCACCACATTACAATATCCTCAACTGTCCTCGAATCCGCAGGAGGGGGGTGGGGAGGAGTGACCATATTAACAAAAACCCACCTAAAATTCAATATGATAACAATAGAAAACATAGATGGCCTAGACATGCTCACCATCTCCAAAAGAACTACAACCCTATGTCTGGTATACAGGTCACTCCGCACACCATTCAATGACGTCTCAAGCATCTTAGAAAATGCAATCAAATATACCAACCACAGCAAGGACCTCATAATACTGGGAAACTTCAACCTTCCATCTGCTCCACCAAAACAAGCATCTGCTTCTTGGAAGCCATGAACTCTCTCGATTACTCTCAAATCCTCAATAACCCAACAGACGACAAAGGCAATATTCTCGACCTTATTTTCATCAATAACAACAAACACTTCCCGCCACCACAATTGTACCCATAACTTTGGTCTGACCACACCCTAATAGATTTCCAACTACCATTACATACATCAATGAGTAAGTCCCACCAACAAGCCCACTGGTGCCTCAAAATGTTTGACAAACGAACATTCACTGCAAATGAAAACAAACAACATTGACATGCTCATAAAAAACAGGAACCAGATAACAAGGGAAGCAGCAACAGCACCTGCATCAGCTCAACACACCAAGAAACAACCAAAGACACCTTGGTACACCCATTAAAATCTATTAAAACATAACTATTAAAACCTATTAAAACATAACTACAACAGATTGAAAGGAAATGGTAGAAAGCCAAACTAACCACAGACCGCAACAATTACGTCATGACTCAGAGAATATTGTAACAAAACTGACCAATGCAGAACATACCACCCCGATTTAACTATGAGCTCCATTAACAGACCAAGATAACTCATTGACATTGTAAAAAACCTGGTAAAAACACTCAGCCTGGGCAAGGGAGAAGACGTGTCCAACCCACAAGCTCTAGTAGCCTACTACATAAACAAAAATGCACATCCAATCCAACAAAAACACATTACAGAGTAACCTTACCACCACCCCATGGAAATCCTTCAAATCCATCAGTAAAGAAAACCTGAAAAATATCATCACATCACTGAACACCATGACTTCCCCACTACACCAGTGGATAAAATCAGTCAAAGAAGAACTTAGCCCATCCTCATAAAGATAACCCAGCTATCATTATTACAAGGATACATGCCTACCAGTCTAAAAACCTCCTCCATCCGCCCCATCCTAAAGAATGCACAATTGGACCCCAAGGACCCAGCCTCCTACAGACCCATATCCAGCCTTCCCTTCCTGCCAAAGCTAATAGAGAAAAAAATACAACAGCAACTGCAAGAACATATCCACAATCACTGACCTCTGAATCCACACCAAATACAAATTCTTAGCAAACCAAGGAGTGGAGACACTCATAACCTCCTTATTGGATGAAATAATAAAAGGAACCCAATGACCCCAATAAGCTTTCGTCCTCATATTCTTAGATATAACTGCAGCCTTTGACACCATCAACCACACCATACTACTACAGCGTCTACAATCCACTGGCATCTAAGCACAGCACTAGAGTGGTTCAAATCCTATTTAACAGGTCAATAGCAACAGGTAAAAATGGGTCCCAAGACATCATCATAATTCTAAGAACATCAGGGCATACCACAGAGATCAGCCCTGCCATTCCTCCTCTTCAACTTACACCTCCAACTCATAGGCACAATATTCGAAACCCACGACATACTCTACAACATATATGCTGATGACATCATGCTCTACACACCATTCAACGCCCACAAACCTTTGAATAAAAAAAATATTACAATGTCTAGCAGATGCCACACGATGGCTGATGACTCACTAGCAATAAATTACAAGACGACAGAAATATTATTTATGGTTTATGGTTTAGGCACTTGATATATCGCCCTTTACCTTGTGTATCAGAGCGGTTTACAGATATATGCTAACAGGTGCTTTTTATTCCCTCGTCCCCAAAGAGTTCACAATCTAAGTGTATCTGAGGCAATGGAGGGTTGAGTGGCTTGCCCAAGACCACAAAGAGTGGCCATAGGACTAGAGACCCCAGTCCCTCTGGCCTGAGGTTACTTTTCCCTATGTGGGAATTGAACCCCTGGCCCTTCAGCCAGAGACAATTCATTCATCCCCCCAGCTACCCTAACAATAAACAATACTGAACTAAAGGTACAGACTGAAGTTAAGTAACACTTAGCACCTCCAACCTCTACTATAAGCCTCTCACTTCTACACAGTATTCCAGGCCATAATCTCACCCCACCTTGGCTGCTGTAACACAATATACTGTAGACTACCAAAATCCACCTTCCTACCACTACACATGGACCTGCACACAGCTGCTCACATCATACAAGGTGCCACAAAGTACTAACACCTAACACCCATCCTAAAACATCTTCACTGGTTTCCTCTGTCTAGCAGAATCAAATACAAGGTCATACAACTAACCTTCAAGATCATCAGCAATCAGCCCACCCCCACCCCCCACTTACAAACCTTATTACAAAAAACACAAAGTACCAGATCAAGAAGGCAGAGCACACAAACATGCTGAATATCTCCCATGAAAAAACAAAAAGCAACAAATTTGCCTGCAGTAGATCCTTTGCACTACGCATCCACCATATGGAACTCACTGTCCATAAAACTACAAAATACCACAGAACTGGCCACATTCTGCAAACAACTCAAGACCCACCTGTTTATAGAACATTTTGGGCCACCTGAAGTACCTCCCCCCACCCTAAACTGTGTAAACTTCCCACCCCCATTGCATAATCACCTCTTGGCAATAATCCTCCCATCTTTGCACAATGTAAACTATTTGACCCATTGTAAATAATGCAAATAAGTTCAAGTTGTATGTATATATGTTCCTAGTCTCTGTATCCAAAAAGTTATGACCCGGTGGAAAGTGGTATTTAAAAAAAAACTTGCTAAATAAATAACACTTCTTGAATATGAGATTTTTGTTTGTGTCCATTCAGCAAAGCAGATGAACAAAAAGAGGACTGAGGAGACCACTGCATACAGGAAGGTGCACACTGTCAGACGGCTGCCTGGGTGAGAATCTTCACAGTCTTGTCAAGTGCATATGTCTATATGATTTGCAAGGTATTGGAGTGGAGGAGTGGCCTAGTGGTTGGGGCAAGGTACTTCGGGCCGGAAGGTCGGGGGTTCAAATCCCACTGGAGGACAGCAACCTTGGGCCGGAAGGACTGGGGTTTCTAGTCCCATAGGTGCTCCTTGTGGTCTTGGGCAAGCCACTTAACCCTCCATAGCCCATGTTCCCTGTAAAATAGTTCTCTGTGTGCTGTGCTTTCCTGTCTAATCAATGTGTTTATACCTCAAAAAATTTCCTGTCATGATTTGACAATTTCCAATCTGTAATCAAAACCGCTGCTGATCGCTGGAAGTAGCGGTATACAAATGTATACTAAATAAATAAATAAATAAAAATAAATTGTGGGCAATGTAGTTCATTCACACCAGACACAGCTGCTGACAATAATTTAGTTGTGCTCTTGGGTAAAGCCAATAAGATATTTATTTATGGGGTTATTTCTCCCAACACAGATATGCTTGGTAGCACATAAATTAGGTTACTTGCTTTCAGTATTAACTTGGAAAAACAAAGTCAAAAATCAGGAAAACAACAAATGAAAAGCCACAAAGCAAGAAACAAACTGTTCTTTTCAGGTTAACTTCTGATTACTTCCCACATAGATACAGAAGTGATTCTCTCCTAGCTCACAAGCAATTAGGTAAGGCTTAATTGCTAGCAGTCACCAGCTGAAACCCCTTAGCTGGCTTGCCTTCCACTGTGTGGGTCAAATCCTGCTTCAGGAGCTTTTCTGAGTAGATTAAAGAACAAATTTGTATTTCTTTGTGATGGTTGCTGTACTTTATAACAGAAAGTTACCAACGGAGTTTAGATAGAGAGCAGTCCATATAAACAGGATCCTCATCTGCTATTATTCCCCCTTGTTCAACAAGCATGGGTTCAATATCATGGATTGGCACAGATGAATCTCTCAATGGAGCATTTTCAGGAGAATACTTGTTTCCCTGCTGTCTTTCAAGGTTATAGCCAGGGCATAGATCAGTGTTCATACCTGAGCTTCCATTGCTGTTAGAGTTCCTCTCTATATAGCCTGGCCAGTATGTAGTCCAGTTCTTATGTCCAGCCTTCCAATCCAGATCCCTGGACACTGGATCTCTCTTCACATACCTTCTGGCACAGGTCTTAGGGTCCCTTCCACGTGCAGCCGTCTCCCTCACAGGTAGCTTCTGGTGATTCCTAGCTCTGCAGCACCATTCCTCTGGCTTTCCCCAGTCCAATGGTGTATGCTGGCCCTTGGAATACCTCCCAGTATACGTACTGCTTTGGACTCTTCTAGACCTCTCAAAGGCTTTTCTCCTTTTTCTTCCAGAGGGTCTCTTTCCCTCTCTGTCCGTCCGGTTTGGCTTCTGCTTCTGATGATCCTTCAGATGAAACTGATGATCAAACTCAAGCTGATTCTCAGGATACTGAGGACAATTCTCTGGATATCCAAGGTGATCATGAAGATGGTCATCTGTAGAATAAACTCTACTCTTATTCTGCTTAGATGAGTGATCCTCCCTAACACAGCGCAGCTGTGCTGAATCAGGCCCTGCCCTTTGAGATGAGTGCTTAGGGATTACCTCATAGCCCTCCTGATTGAACACACGTTTCCTCACTTCAGCTCCTCTAATGGCTGTTGGAAAC
The DNA here is from genome assembly GCA_033557465.1 of Ichthyophis bannanicus. Lineage (NCBI taxonomy): Eukaryota > Metazoa > Chordata > Amphibia > Gymnophiona > Ichthyophiidae > Ichthyophis > Ichthyophis bannanicus. The sequence continues at coordinate 161,463,561 of CM066035.1, read as the reverse complement.
CTGGTGCATTCTGGGACTGGTAGTCTTTTATGGCAAAATTCTGTTTTCATATTTCTACCAGAACTGACAGGTTGCTCGTTCAGAGTCACTTCACCTTTTCTATAGCTCCTTCCTGAGCTATGATAAGCTTCCTTATCACAACACATATTCTTCTCTTCCTCCTTTCTCAGTTTCTGTGGATAACTCTCTACACCTCCCCGTTTCCTCGGCTCACAACCTTGGGGTTGTCTTTGACTCCTTTCTCTCATTTTCCACACACATCCATCTGATAGCTAAGACCTGCCATTTCTTTCTCTATAACATCAACAAAATCCTCCAATTCCTTTCTGAACACACTACTAAGACACTTATCCACTCCTTAATCACCTCCCATCTTGACTACTGTAAACTACTCCTTGCTGGTCTCCCTTTGAATCATCTCTCTCCCCCTCAATCTGTTCAACACTCTGCTGCATGGCTAATCTTCCGCCAGACTCATCAAGCCCATATTACCCCTCAAATCACTTCATTGGCTCCTTATCCATTTCCGCATCCATTTCAAACTTCTCCTACTGACCTATAAGTGCATTCATTCTGCAGCTTCTCACTACCTTTCTTCTCTTATCTCTCCTTACACCAACCCTTGGGAACTCCGCTCTTCTGGCAGATTGCTTCTGACTGTTCCCTTCTCTTCTATTGCTAACTCCAGACTTTGCTCCTTTCACCTTGCTGCACCTTACCCACTGCTTTCACTTCAAGATTCTTGTGCTAGCATAGCAACTTCAGGCCGGAGGGATTGGGGTTTCTAGTCCCATGGCCACTCCTTGTGGCCTTGGGCAAGCTACTTAACCCTTCATTGCCTCAGGTACACTTAGATTGTAAGCCCTTCGAGGACAAGGGAATAAAAAAAGTACCTGTTAGTATACATGTAAACCGCACTGATTCTAAAGAGTGCGGTATAAAAAACATAAAATAAATAAAATAAATATACAGGTTTTCCACTATACTTACGGCTCTTCCACCAGTTTCCCGCATACATTTGGCATCTACCTGCCATATGGCTTTTTACTTTTTGACACCATATCTCTGGAACACCCTACCAGACTATTTCCAACTAGAATCTAACTTTCAGAAATTTAAAAGAGCACTAAAAACATACTTTTATGAGAAGGTTTTCCCAAATTTCTGGAAGGAGGGATAGCAGCAGACACCTGAGACTCATAAACAGTTTTCTGTCTAAGGGCCTTCAAGTCAGTGCTGACTCCTGGCGACCCAGCTGCCTCTATTTTCTTGTTACTGTTTTTTCACTGTCCCCTCTTGCCTGGCCTGTTGAGAATTATGGAGTTCTTTTTTGTTCTGCTTTTTACCAAAAATTTTAATTTGTAAACTGCTTTGCTGCTAGCCATGTAAAAAGCGGTATATCAAGATTTTAATAAACATGCTCTGTCCTGGCACTATGAGAGGTTGATGCCCACTTTATTTATTTGTCAGGATTTTTTATATCACTTTACTTAAACTTGGTAATGTGCATTAAATAGGGACATTGATAACCTGGATTTTTCTGAGGCAAAGTGACTTGCCAAAGGTCACAAGGAGCGGTAGTGAAAATTGAACCCTGGTCACTTAGTTTCCAAGCCAGTGCTCTAACCATTAAGCTATTTCTTCACTCCACTTATGTGCCTGATTTAATCCTGCAAGTTTATGGGAGAAAAAAAAAAGCATTTTCAGTCTTCAAATCACAGCAACATGAAGGAGAAAATAATTTTCCTTGGAGGATTGGAATAACAGTTTTATATTCAGCACTATTCTATTGACTTTGTTCACAGCTTTTGTCTAGGTTCATGGCACAAATCATTTAGAATTCTGCTACCATCCTATAACTTCCTGCCCAACTATTGATACGCTGGCCTTCTTTTGCTCTCCACATATCACTCAAAAGATTAATAGATTATAGAACATAAAAACAAAAAGGGAGAAAAAAATACTGATCGGAAAGCGTCATTCACTTTCTGTTCTATAAAGCAGAGTCATTTGAGAAGTGCCTACATGTAAGATCTGGCCCCTTCCATAAAGGTGCTTTAGATATTATGTATATCAGAGTAAAAATAGTCCCTGATGCTACTCTTTTAAATGGGGACATTAAAGACTTATTGAACTACTAATTAAGGTCTAAAAATAAAGAGCTTTACTCAAGTCCAACCAATGTATCTTCTCATGACCCCACTGCTGTTCCTTTATCCTGAACTTTCCTGTCATTCTGTAGGTCGATGAAAGAGCATTTACATTTCATATACTTTAGACCTTTGTAGAAAAATATGGTTCAAATATTTTAACCACTTGGACTTCGAGGCTTTCTAGTACATTTAATTTTTAATAAGTGTCTCAGGCAACTCGTATTTTTAAATGTTCTCTTCTAGATACAGAATGGAGAGATTATGGTCCTAAAAAATGTGAGCTATATTTTTCATTGTCATTTGAATTGTGAACACTATTTCTGCCAGATAAAAACCCTAAATCACAGCCCCAGGGTAACAGATACACCGAAGTGTATCGCAGTTACATTACATCGCAAACTAATAAAATATGTCATCCTACCCAGTAGTACATATACTGTACAGTATGTTATACTGTAGCAGTAAAATGTTTACATTAGCAAAGCCTCTACTTTAAATACTAGTTTGCTTTCTGTGTATTTGCTATAAAGAGGACCACTATATTTCATTACCCGGTCACGATTTCTTGCCAACAAAATGTTTCCGCCTTGCATCCCAGTTCCCACACCCATGCTCACAGCCAGTGATTTCCTTTCAGCTCCCTAAAACTGAAATATTAAGAGACATGCTTGTCTTATTAGGTTATTTGTAAATCGATCGTGACTATAAGTTTTCTCATATACTCGCATGATCAATTGTAGTTGCAATCTGTCTTAAGCTATCTGGGTACAAACATTCACATAATAATAATTCAACTAGATTTATGTTAAAAAGTATGATTGCAGTCTTAACATCATGCCACAGAATATAGAAGTCTTCATTCCCAATGAGAAAGAAAAACTAATGAAATCAATAAAAGTCACTAAAGTTGTCTGCTACTGCCCATATGATTTGTCATGATGTGACAACAGTATGATTTAATTTGATGTCAATGATTTGTCTTTGTCAATAGCCACGTCTCGTTATGACAGCTCTGGTAAAACTCTGCAGCACTAATAAGAAAGCTGCTGGATACATGGGTCAAATCACTGTCACAGCCTGTGAGAAGCGAAAGCTTTTATCAAGGCATTCCCAAGTACCGAACCCTTGGAACAACATAAGAGCAAGGGTCATGGGAAACAGAAGCTTTGCTCACCCTACTTCCTGGCAAACGTATGTGAGCAAGTAAGCTCTGCATCTGTTTGCATGGGGGAAAAGAAAAAGCCACAGAAACTATGGCGATGGAAAATGCTGCAAGAAAAATATGGCCACAGGTTTTAGGCAAAAGGCATTTAGCACAATATAAAAAAAAACATTCACATGAACACCAAAGCATTTATATCACCATCTGCATCCCCATCTAATTAAAATGTGTAACTTCAGATCTTCCCTACTTTACTGCAGATCACTACAAACAAATTCACATAACATCTTGTTAAGATGCATACAAAATCCAAATAAATAAACTAAGAGCAAAATAAAATAAAAGGTCCTGTAAAATTAAACATTCAGGTTGATATTTAAACTCGACAGTCTGTAGTTTTTTAAAACTCCAGCCACAGCATTTAATTGAAACATAGATATTTAGTACTGCTATCTGAATAGCCAACAGTGCTGAATATAGTGCAGACCACTTAGCACCAGAACCATCCAGTACCAGAGCCAACAGAGATCTTCAGCCCACTCTCCAGATAGTTATCCAGATAAATTTAGGATCAGCGGCCGTATATAAGCTGACCCAGACAATGCTCCAGCCAGCAAACCAGTATTCGCAGCTGCTTGCATCCAAGATAGTGCCCCCAGAGGCAATTCAACCAACAGAGGGCAAATCAGCAGCCACCATGCCAATCTTTCCCTGATCTCCTGGGGAAGAGAAAATGCTGAACAAACAAGTGGGAGCAGGGACCCGTAAGTCTGAGAGTAAACCTACAGGGAGCACATGCATGCCCTGTCCCAAAGCACATGTTCCAGTGTCAAAGACATCGGACCCAGGTGTACAGGCAGATCTCCGCCCTGGGAGCGTCCCAAAAGCAAGGACTCCAGAGCTGCCCGCAAGCCTGATCTACCACTTCAGGAGCAAGAAAAACAGACTGTCCAAGCATGCACTGAACAAGAACCCAGGGGAACTAGACCTCTTTGAGGTGGACATTACCCATGCCTGCACCTTCAGAGACTGGACCACCAGGTAGGCGCACATCCAGGACTGTTCCAAGAAGCAGACAGACTCAAACAGTCAAGAAGGAACAGGAAACTCTGGATTCCTTGATGATGCATAAGGATGCCACAACCGCCCTGACTCTTCAACAAGTGCAATGGACGCATGGGAAAAGCAAGAGTAGTACCCAAAACTGAAAACGGTGACCCAGGACGCTAAAGCAGAGAAAGCGCTGAAGATACTCCTGGATAGGAAGCAAGAAGTATGCCTCGGAATAGTGCAAAAGGGATAGACAACCTCCACATCAGACTCCTGCAAAGACAAATCTGAGGCTCTCCAAGCAGAAAGAGGTCCTTTTAGGTTGGCACTGGCCATCGAGCTTTATTATAGTGCTTCAAAGCTCTGTTTGCCTTAAGGCAACAAGATCCACTCAGAGCTGAGCTTAGATCACTGGATTCAGAGTCCAGAGCACTGAACATCACACTATGGAATACACAGGCCCCAGGAAGGGAGAGGAGAACTGCCCTTGACTCCTGATGTAGAGAAGCCATAATCATAATCTCTGGGACGCAGGACAGGTAGGAATTCAGAATGTGCTTTTCATTAACTTGGAATTTTTTTCCTCCCAAATGCTGCACCAACCAATGGACCCATTTGTCCACTTTGTAACATTTTATGAAGGGATGAATGAACCTCACATTTTTGCTTTTCATATTTCTTCCAAAGATGCAAGTCTTTGCCACAAACTAGGGAGTCCTCTTGTTCAGCAGAACTCCAAAGGCACACTATGGCTTGTGTTACATGACTAAAAGCAAATAAAATAACTTAACGAACTGACCAAAAATCCAAAATTTAAAAAAAAAAAAAATTAAAAAATGTATTTTAGAAATACGATGTAATTGTTATTCCCTAATGAAACTATTATGTACACAATGGGGGTTATTCTGTCCCCCGAATATTCGTGGGCCTCACCGCCTGTGTCTAACTTCCCCGTCGGTTGTATGAGGAAGTTAGACGAGGGCGGGGAGGGGGCAGATCAGGGACGGAGTTAGGGCCAGTGACTTGTACAGGGAAGTTATTCCACCTCGGAGGTGGAATAACTTCCCCGGACAACATAGATGGCCAGATCAGGGGTCGGGCTGCGGGAAATCAGCTGCAGGAGCCGGAAGCCGGGATCGTGGCTTTTAAATGGCGCCATGGCACCGCGGCTCCATTTAAAAGTCCTGACTGAGTTAGTCAGGCATGTCCTGTACGTGCAGGCTGAGCTGAATCGCAGTCCCGGCCTGCACGTATAGGACTGTTCACAATTCTGATGTGCCCTGCAGGATCAAAATTGAAACACCCTCTGTACGTCCGGTTCAGATTGGACGGTGAGAGGGCTTCGGCGTCTGGGACAGAATCAGGCTAATTAAAAGTAACAGTTATGGTTCCCTGCACCATTTTGTGTCACAGAAAAGTGAAAATAAGTGACCAAAGAAAGAAAAATGTCAGAAAGCAAATTTTAACGTGAGATTACTTGTAAAACTAGTCTGGGTCCGATATGCACTTCATTTGAGTTCAGTCTCTACATTTTCTCAGATTTCTAAAAGGAAACTGAGATTATGCCTGTCCTCTTTTGGGTGATTCACTTATTTTTACTGTGCCAAAGAACCGAAATACAAGGGCTGGTGAGTTTCAACCTAGCAAAACTTGTTAGACACAGAAGTGCTGGCATTCTGCTCTCAACACTTCCACTATTGCTGCTGTATTCACAAAAAGCTGAAAAAATAAGAGCTATTTGTCATGAAAGGGATCTACTAGGAACACTGGACTAGCACCTGAATATGGAATCGCACATAAACAATATCACCAAGGCTGTTTATCTTAATTCCGCTACCTCCGTCATCTTCGACCATTACTTGAACCTACTGACTTCCGATCTGTTTTCCAAGCTCTCATTATGCCTCACTTTGACTATGCTAACATAATTCTACACGGCCTTCCTGTCCACACACTCCAACCATTACAAATGGCCATGAATACTGCCGCACGAACCATCTATGGTGTCTCCAGATACGAGCATGTGACACCTCTCCTAATGCAGCTTCACTGGCTTCCTATAGCCGGTCGCCTCAAGTACAAAGCCCTCCTTATTGCATTCAAAATCCTCCACCAGCTCTCTGCAACTGCCTTAGAAGACTTCCTACATTGGATACCTGACAGCAGAATCAGGAGAACAAACATGGCAAATACCCTCACCATTCCCACTCTGGCTAATAAAACCTCCCAATAATGAGTGGAGGAGTGGCCTAGTGGTTGGGGCAAGGTACTTCAGGCCGGAAGGTCGGGGGTTCAAATCCCACTAGAGGACAGTAACCTTGGGCCGGAAGGACTGGGGTTTCTAGTCCCACAGGTGCTCCTTGTGGTCTTGGGCAAGCCACTTAACCCTCCATAGCCCATGTTCCCTGTAAAATAGTTATCTCCAAGTTATAATGCCCTGTTCAATGTAATTTCAGTTTTTTCAATGTAAACCGCACTGATGCAGAATAGCGCGGTATATAAGAGAATGTGAATAAATAAATAAATAATGTTAGGCATAGAGCCTTCACTTTATTTGCCCCTCTACTCTGGAAATCCCTCCCTGCTCCAAGCCGTCTTTATCACTGACCTTTCCACCTTTAGAAAGACAATAAAAATATATCTTTTCCAGCTATACTTTGAACACCTTTTGAGGGAGTCATATAGTTAAAGTTATATAGAGAAGGAATTGAATAATCAGCTTGGAGAATGTTAATGGGAGGATACTTTGTATGGTAAATTTCAGACATTATTGCCAGAAAACTCAGATTCTTCAAATAGAGACTTTAAGCTAGAGTCACACGTAACGAGTACATTCTCCATGTGAGATTTACCATAGGGTGCTCCACTGCATACCCCCTGAGGAAAGCGTTGCCGAAACGCGTTGGGGTTCATCCAATAAAGACCTTTGTGACCTTCACACGTCTCTTGCTCCTTGTGTTCTCTGACTCAACAGCAGCTTCATAATATGTATTCCAATTGTTCCCAATTCTGCTGGAGAGGGTGTGGGGAAGGGGAGGGGGGTAGGTTCTATGTTGCATATAACCAGGCAGCATCACCATGTAACAGTTCTGGGAGCAGACAGTAACATGTGATGCTATACACACAGCTTGACATAACACAGCCTAACTTCGGTCCACTAGAAATATGCCTTGACATGCTCCAATTATGGCTTCAGCAAAACAACATGTCAATAAACCACAAAAAAACAGAGGTCATGTTCATTTCCAAGAAAGCCAATTTCATCCCACCCACCACAGTCACTCTTAACAAAAACATATACCACACGAAGCCTGTAATAAAGTATCTAGGAGTCCTACTAGACTGTAATCTCAGGTTGGACAAACACCTCAGATCAGTTAACCGAGCCATCTTTTACAAACTCAAAATTCTACAACCACTTCGCAGTATCCTCGACAAATCCGACTTTAGATCTGTTGCTCAAGCACTAATCATTCCACACCTGGACTACAGCAATGCCATTCTACTAGGGCTTCCAAAGAACACACTCAGCATCCTGCAAATGGCCCAGAACGTGGCTGCAAGAGTCATCATGGAAAAGAAAGTCACCGACCACATAACCCCAGTACTAATTGACCTGCACTGGCTCCCAGTGGCCGCCCGCATCATCTACAAACAGATCATCACAACGTTTAAACTCATCCATGGCATCGCACCATCCTACCTCAATTACCTAATCACTATCCAACCATGCAACAGGAGCAGGAGAACTATGAATCTCAACACCCTGTGTATCCCGACAAGCATTCGATCTGTCAAAGCCGAAACAAGCAAGCGGGCATTCACATACACAGCGCCAATTCAATGGAACCAACTACCGCATGAATTAAGACTCACAAACAGCCTGACTGAATTCAGACGAAAGCTTAAAACATATCTGTTTCAAACCCACTACAACCTGATCTAACCGCAATACCCTACCTCAACCAGATGAACTTTACCGCCCACGACAGCATAAAATCTAATAGCATATAGTCATGTATTAGCCTGTACTCTTTGGAAGTCAACATTGTATATAATGTATATTTGGCCCCCCAACCTACTGAAATCAAATGTATACCCTGATCTGTGTGCTATATTAATTCAACTGTATATTGTATCCTACTGTTTATCCCGCTTTACGTAAATCATTGTCTAATCAAAATGTAAAACTAAAAATTTCAATGTATTATACAATGCATTATGATTTCTGTAAAGTAAACCGCTGCTGATCGTAGGAAACAGCGGTATACAAGTATTTACTAAATAAATAAATAAATAAATAAATAAACATGTATCAAAGAAACTCTCCAACGGGTTCTCTTCAATGCCACAAATCTGTGAATTAATCTGCCATTTCTTTTTTTTTCTTTTTTTTTTTGGGGGGGGGAGTTGCAAAGTGTAGTACTGCAAAAACTCAGAAAAGTAAAGAGGCTCCTCTCAATGGAGGAGTGGGTGGAAGGGTTGCAAGAGGTGTACATGATGAAGTTGACAGCAGATTTACAGAATAAAGTACTGGAAAGACTGAGATGTGTTTTGGAAGTAGATGACTTTGTAGAGGAGGGATTTGGTGGGGGACAAGTTTTAACAGTGGGCCTCTCATCTACTTAATATGTTGAACTTCACTTAGGGTGATCTTGGTAGAACTAGCTCTAAGGGAACAAAGAACTCTGTTAAAATAGAAGATTTTCTAGCATGTTTTCTGCTTTTGTAAACCAAGGGTTGGTTGCTGGAGTTGTATACAAAAATACGATAAAAAAAAATTAAGTACAAAAAAATATATTCAACAACCAAGCTGACAGCAGCAGCTCAAGCACTTCCTATAAGCCCCACCACGAAACATGCCATTCCTCTATGTGCCACCACATTCTCTACCCTTCTCCATCTTTTTCCTCTTCATCCCCACAAACGACCCCTTCCCCATCCAGAAGAGGAACCCGGAACAGCAACTCAGTAATGGAGGCTCCCTCTCTGGTAGTTAGGCCAACTTTTTCCTGCTCACAAAGTCTCATAGGATGCTTGCATTTAGTGACTAGAATTCTCAAGGGTTGCTGTAATGGGTTCAGAGAGAGAGAGAGAGAGAGCGAGAGAGGACGCATAATTTCAGTGGGAAAAACTACATGTGCATTAGGCTTGTGCATGTTGGGTTCATTCGGCCATTGGTTTGCACACCTAAAAATTAAGCAGGCAGATGAATTGCTTGTCTGCATGTATAATCAATAGCACGCATGTAAATTCATAGGTATAGAGATGCACAAGCAGTTTGTATGTGCAGTATGGATGCAATCATGACCAAGACCAAAACAATTTGGTCCTGCACACGCCTAGCACACACTATTAAAGAAAAAGACAATATACTACCTTGAAGCAAGAAAATCATAGGACTTCAGACAACAAGGGTTCAGCATTTTCATAGTGTCACTATATTTACACAGGTGATAAGTATTCAAGTACATAAGTCCCATACAATAGGCAATAGACCCCAGAAGTTGTGTGTCCCTGAAAAGGGCTCCACTTCCCCCCATGGATCTCTGGCATCCTACCAGGGATGGTGGGTAGGAGTTGATTAGGTATGGAACAGGTGTTTGAGAACAGCCTGACCAAACAAGGCATCCTGGCGGGAGTCCTCATCCAAGCAGTAATGGGTTGTGAAGGTATGAACGGAGGCCCAAGTGGCTGCTCGACAGATGTCATCAATAGACACAGAGTTCAGATGAGCCACTGAGGCTGCCATGGCGGCTCTCACATTGTGAGCTGTGACATGGCCCTCCAGAGAAAGGTTCTTACTCTGATAGGTGAAAGAAATACACTGAGCAATCCAGTTAGATAGTGTTCTCTTGGAGACTGGAAGTCCCAAATGAGAAGGATCAAAAGCAACAAAGAGTTGAGAGGACTTTCTATGTTGCTGTGTCCTTTGTAACTAAAAAGCTAGAGCTCTTTTACAGTCCAAGGTATGAAGATTCCTCTCTGCATTTGATGCATGAGGTCCTGGAAAAAAGACAGGTAGGTAGACCTCTTGGTTTAGATGAAAAGGCGAGACCACCTTAGGCATAAAGTGTGGATGAGTCCTAAGGACTACCTTGTCATGATGGAACCTTGTATAAGGTGGATTAGCTACTAGTGCTTGCAATTCACTAATGCGGCGTGCTGATGTGATTACAATGAGAAAGATAACCTTCCAAGAAAGGAATTTCAAGGAGGTGGTAGCTAAGGGCTGCCCAAGAACCAGGTTTAAGTCCCATGCTACTGGAGGTGGTCTAATGGCAGGCTTAGTTAGAAGGAGGCCTCTCATGAATCTTGCTATAAGAGGATGAGAGGAAATAGGTTGTCCATTTAGAGGTTTAAGAGAAGCTGCAATAGCACTCAAATGGACTCTTACTGAATTTGTTTTAAGCCCTGCATTAGACAAATGGAGGAGATACTCCAGTAAAGATTCCAGAGGTATAGCAAGAGGGTTAAGACTCTTTTCTGAACACCAAATAGTAAACCTTTTCCACTTGAAAGCATAAGATCGTCTAGTGGAAGGTTTTCTGGAAGCACAAAGAACATCTTTCACTTGCCTAAGGCCCAAAAAGGCAGGTGCACCTGAAGAAAATAGAAAAGAAATATATATATATATTTTTTTTTTAGAAATAGGAAAAGAAAGACCGGCGGTACCGGTAGAGCGTCGAAGAAGGCAGACGCGACCACAAAAACAAATAAAGAAATAAAGAAATTCTTCTGCGGTGACAGGAACACGACCTGCTGGCTCCACGGAAAAAGAAGAACTGGAGAGAGGCAGTTGGGAAAGGCGGGAAGGCAGCACGCAGGCGCTGTGGGATACTCCCAAAAGCGTTCTAATTGGATGCTGGGGAGCGTTCCCGCGCAGGCTCCGTCCGTACCGACAATACCCATATGTGATGACTAGATTCCTGCTTGTTCCTGGAGATAGATTTGCACTCCACCCCTGAATATACTCACAGTGAAAGTACTCACCATTGGCCTGACATGCATACTTATAGAATAGCAACTGATTAAATTACGTGCATATAGGCCCACCCATGCACGTTGATCATTGAAAATACAGGACTTACACACATTGATGTTGCATAACTTTATGTGAAGTCTTATAAAATTACCTCCTTAATGAGAGATTTAAGGCATGACAATGATATTTGCTATTAGTTAAAGTGGAGTGTAAACCAGCGAAGCCAGGGATCAAATCCAGTTTCTCCCACTGATAATCTTGTGACCTTACGCAAGTCACTTTTCCCAATGGAGAAATGTGAATAGTGGTGTACCCAGGGATCTGTGCTGGGTCCACTGATTTTTGAAATATTCATAAATGACCTGGAAGGTGGAATAATGAGTGAGGTTATCAAATTTGCAGATGACACAAAACTATTTAAATTTGTTAAAACCCAAGAGGATTGTGGAAAATTGCAAGAGGATCTTGATAAATTGGAAGACTGGGCATCAAAATGGCAGATGAAATTTAATGTGGACAAGTGCAAAATTATGCACCTAGGGAAGAACAACCCCAACTATGGTTACACGATGCAAGGTTCCACATTAGGAACCACCACCCAGGAAAAAGATTTAGGAGTCATTGTGGATAACATGTTAAAACCCTCGGCCCAGTGTGCAGCAGCAGCCAAGAGAGCAAATAGAATGCTAGGTATCATAAGGAAAGGAATGGAAAATAAAACAAAAGATATTATAATGCCTCTATACCGTTCCATGGTGAGACCGCACCTTGAATATTGTGTGCAAATCTGGTCGCCGTATCTTAAAAAGGATATAGCGTTATTAGAAAAGGTTCAAAGAAGAGCCACCAAAATGGTAAAGGGGATGGAAGGATACTCCTATGAAGAAAGGCTAAAAAGGTTAGGGCTCTTTAACCTGGAAAAGAGACGGCTGAGGGGAGATATGATAGAAGTCTATAAATTAATGAACAGAGTGGAACGGGTAAATGTAGATCGACTGTTTACGTTATCAGAATATAGGAAGACTAGCGGACATGCAATGAAGCTACAGGGTAAACTACTTAAGACTAATAAAAGAAAATATTTTTTCACTCAATGTGTAATCAAAGTCTGGAATTTGTTACCGGAGGATGTAGTTAAGGCTGTTAGTGTAGCTGGGTTTAAAAAAGGTTTGGACAAGTTCCTGGAGGAAAGGTCCATAAACCATTATTAAGAAGGGACCCAGGATATCATTGCTTGACCTAGTACAAGCATTGCAGAACCTGTGTCTTTTGGGGAAACTGCTAGGTACGTATGTCCTAGATTGGCCACTGTTGGAAACAGGATACTGAGCTTGATGGACCTTGGTCTGACCCAGTATGGCATATCTTATATTCTTATGTTCACTTAATCTTCCACTGCATCAGATACAAACTTGGGGCATATTTACAAAAGCATGCTACCCAAGTAGTGTGGGAGTAGAGCATATTTTTGGCACTGCATTACAAAGTAGCACAGGGCCCTTTGCTAAAATACCCACGCTACCCAGCTAGCGCATATTTCGGAAGCACCTTGACAGAACATGGGCCACTAGAGTGGACCTGTAAAGCCCACACTGCCGGCTCTTGGCGGAGAGCAACTACCACCAGCACAATGAACAGCGACAGCTGTTCCCGGCAGCGGTAGTAACACAGCAAGCTGCGCTAAATTCAGGGGGACGGAGGGCCCTGCTCCCCTGCAACCAGCGCAGTGTCCCACACTTGTAATGTGGCCCGAAACCACATTACCAGCATAGGCTAACCCTTACATTGCAAGTCTTTAAGCTGTCTGCAGACAGGAAAAACATGTATTGTACCTGTATGTAACTTTTTTTTAAAGGTGCATTAAACCCATGTTAGACATCTAATTCACTTTTAGTAAATCCACCCCAAAAGTGACTTGTCCAAAGTCGCAAGCAGAGTCAGTAAAAGAAACGGGATTTGAACCCTGCTTTCTCATTAAGCCACTGCATTAAGCATAGAAACTGTAGGCTCATACTCCCAGGATAGCAGAGAACCAGAGAAAGTTACCAAACTCTGGCTTGAAGAAACACCAACACCTTGTGAGCAATCAAAGTTTCTACAGCTGGGATATGTCCTTAGCAGTACCTCTAATTGGTCTTTACTTGCCATGTTATTATGTATAAATCTAACATATCAAGGGCCTCCCTCCCTTCCTATTCTTTGCCTACAAAGACAAAATTAGCCCACAATAATTAGAAAGAGCAGGTATTTCAGGAAGAACATCAGCAATAAAGAGGTTTCTAGCAGTCTGTCTCTTGCAGCTGTGGTAAACTCCCAAGAGATACTGTTCAGTTTCAGCAGCTAACCACCCACTCACTGAGCCAAACCCAGGGTGGGGAGACCGTCCCATTTACAAATAGGTCAGTTGGCTTCTTAGGAACATAAGCACTCATGAAAACTGCATTTAGCCCTGTCAGTGACCAAAAAATCCGATATTGGGCACTAAGTGTTAATCATTATTCATTCTGTTACTGTAATTATAGAGCTCTCTGTACGAAAGGCAAGTATTGTCTTACATGCTGCAGCAGTTATGATAGACTGTGTTCTTTTCTTTCTATAATCCCCCCCCGATCATTCAACAGCAAAATGCTTAAAGAAATTACTCTACCCATAACTACTGGATAATACCATCCTCATAAACCACACACACACCAGTCACAATTACCATCCAAACTCATTTCATCGACTGCTCTATTTTAACCTTAAAAACAAATACAATTACAGACAAAGTTTATACTATACTGTAAAGGCAGAGCAAGTATCCTAACCTCCAGTACTCTACTGTTAGAGCAAGGGAATACAATCTGAATGTATCACACCATCAGCAAGCAACACTGGTGACAAAGTTTGGGCATAACTGGATCATGCAAAAGGCTAGTTTGCATCCTTTCCTTTTTAGTTTCAAAATCTTGGAACATAAAAGAACCAACTGGAAAACGGAAAATATATGCACCACTAAAACCAGGGAGTCAAAGATAACCTGAACCAAAGGAGTGAAGGAGCAGCCTAATGGTAAGAGCAATGGGCAGAGAACCACGGAAACCAAGTTTGAATCTCACTGCTGCTTCTTGGGCAAGTCGCTTAACCTTCCATTTCCTCAGGTACAAACTTACAGGCCAATGCAGAAACCTTGCGCTACAGCCCAGTGCTTAAAGCTCTAGTGCAGGGTTTCATAGTGCGACTTTAACGCTGGCTCTTTCCACTAGAATGCAATATGCAAATTACCCAGTGCACAAAACGTTAATGTTAAAACTGGGAGAGCAAGCCAAGCACATGCGCACAGAAAGTCGGTGCAAGGTTGGCATGCTGTCCTGGAGAAACAGGGTCATCTAAGGTGAAGTTTGATACCTCACCTCAGATAACCTAGGCATCAGGGGATTTCCCAGGCACACTGTCGGGAGAGCCTAGACACTGACCTTCTGGCAGAAACAAAGTCCCCCAATCCCCCACCAACCCAAACAAAAATAATCTCTGGCAACTCATCAGCCCCCAAACCCCTCCACCCCCTTCTGGCACATTTAATCTGGGGCAGGAGCATTGCCCACACGCTCCCGCCTCTATGCCACTATCTTGAAAAATGGCGGCACCAGACCCTGCAGAGTGCATTCTCGAAAGGCTCGTGTGTCCCGGGAGCAACACAGAAGGGTCACTCGGCCATATAAGGGATTTTTTGCCTTAAATGACAATCTGACCCCACCCAGTGCATCCCAGGATGCACTGCACGGGGCCTGGCACTGCCATGTTTCAAGATGGCAGCGCAGGGACGGAGATGTGTGGGCAATGTTCCTGCCCCAGATTAAAGGTACTAGGAGGGAGGGTGGAGGGGTTTGGGGGCCACCAGGAATTTCTTTTTATTTGGGGAGGGGAGGGTTTGGGGTCGCTGGGCCACCAGGGATTCTTTTTGTTTGGGGGGGGGGCCCACTGAGGATTGTTTTCTCAGGTGGGTGGGGGGAACAGGGCCACTACGGATTTTTTTTGTTTGGGCGAGGAGTGGAATCGAGGCTACTGGGGATTTTTTTTAATATGGTGGGTAGAGAAATCAGGATTACTGGACCACTGGGGATTTGGTTTCTGTCAGGGGGAGGGGGTTCATCATCCAGAGGAAGCACTGGCCCCCCAACAGTATGCCAATGGCATTGGGTGTTTTCCCTGATGCATGGATCATCTGAGGTGAAGTGTCAAACTTCACCTTAAATGATACTTTTGCTCCCGGCTGGATCTTAACGCCTGCCTGAAGCTGGCTCGAAGATCCAGCATTAACAACTATACTAAGTTTCAGCACGGTTTCTTCACATCAGGTGCAAATATTATACAGCGATTTGCATGAAACTTACCGCCAAGTGCAGTGCAATTCAGCGCAATTGTTTTTTGGTATCTTTCCAGAGCTAGCTTGCTTTCTGCATCAGAGCAGGAAAATAACCAGAAAAATGCCGCACTAAACTTTTCTGCATCAGTTCATTGGACTGTAAGCCCTCTGGGGATAGGAAACGCCTACTATATCTGAATGTAACTCACGTTGAACGTCTGAGAGAAGGCATGAGCTAAATCCAGTTCTCTTTCCCCTCACCCAACCATTATTTTTTTTCCTGAATCAAAAACAGAACCAGAACAATTATTTGAAGATCTGTTGAACCTGAGCTGGAACATAACCATTAAAGAATGGGAGCGTCATTTCAGAATGAGTGTTCATCCAGTTTCAGATTTAGGCATAAGCAATGCAGGCAACAGCCTCTGGTGCCAAATTTGGATAGGCACTGCTGAATTGCCATGCCTGGCGCTGCTGTTCTAAAGGTCGCCTTTCAACAGCAAAGTTGAATATGAGCTTCGGCACAGAGGATGGAGGGGGGACGTCCCTGCACTCACACACTGTACAGGTTTCCATGGTGAGAGGAGACCTGTGCCTTGAAGGGAGGAGATGGCAGCTCACCACTTGCTTATTTCACAACCAAATTGAATTAGAATAAGCACCTAAGATCAGTCAATGGGAAGATTAGATCTGAAAGCAAACCTAAAACAAGCAGGCCGGCCCCACAGCTGCTGCAAGACAGTGGGTATCCTAGGTAAACTGTCAGCCTTATGTCCCCAAGATGTTGCTAATGAAACTCAGCAATCAGGATCATCAACAACCATCCTGTAGAAATGCAGACATGGACTTCAAACTTCTAAATATTAAAAACTTTGCTGTGTATGTATGTGTATGCCTGCACTCTCTGTAGGTAAAAGACTGCTGATGTCAGAATCTCTTGTTCTGCTTTGACTGCAGCTGCTCTTTGCTGCCCTAAGCAACTGCCTAGCAGGGCCAGGAATATCCATTACTTGAACTAGGCAGTCACCTATAGCACCAACCTTTCGAAGGCAGCCCACTGCCATCTCGCTCCAGGACCTGCAGTGGCAGCAATGAAATTAAAACAGCAACACAGCACTTACCTGTAGCCTCCGATGCCGAATGCTGTTGGTGACCAGCCACTTCTACCCTCGTGCAAACAGAAGTCTGTGTCGGAGGGGGTAAAAGTGGCTGGTCAAAACACGGCACCAACCACATGCAGCATCGGAAGCTTTGGGTAAGCGCTGCCCTGTTGCCGCAGATTCCAGATAGAGGCAGGGGGTGGGGGTGGGTGGCAAGAATGATGAGAGTTCGCCTACGGTCCCTTGTTATCCTTGCACCGGCCCTGCTGCCTAGTCTTTAATGGTTGGGCTAGCTCTGAAAAGTTAAACACTAGTTACAACAGGGTTAGACTTATTAATTGGCTCTGCCCTGCTTTGTAAATGAGCATTAAGATGTGTCTTATATTTATATTCTCATGCAAACTGGTTGGTTCATAAGTGCCAAAACGGTTACTCAACCTTTGATTGCCTGAACAAGACTAACTTCAGTCACAGCTGAATCTGAATGGGAACAAAATCAGAAAACAAATACAGTAATGGTCTGACTTACTGACTAACATACTGACATGTAACATTTTATTATACTATCACTCACTCGAGCTTGCGCCTCTCATGGAAGTGAACGGGAGAGAACTTCTGAATTAAATATGGATGCGCCGATAGATGTTGAGATCTACTGCTCACAGGGAAAGTTGTATGCTAACAAAGAAACGCTTTCAACTGTTCACCAGAAACAACAGCAGTCTGTACTTTCATTTCATGCATGGTGATTGAACATTTTAATATACACCCCATGAATGGATGCACTCTGTTGTATTTTAACGTATTCACATTGTACAATGCTCTCTACTTGATGCAGGTTGCACAATTACCTCTTTCTTCCAAACCAAAGATTCCCAACCTGTGGTCTGTAGACCCCTGGAGGTCCATGAGACCTTCACTGGGGGTCCACAGGACACAGAAAAGTTTTTTATTTTTGCTAGAAAACATTTGAGCAGAATACAGAGACTGTTATGGAAGCTGGATCAGTGGTGGCTGCTGGGACTGATGGTAGCCATGCATGCAGGAAGTAACAGCAGCAGCAACTGTGGGGATGGGACTGGAGGTGGCCATGAAGGGGGGGGGGGTAGAGGTGGCTGTACAGACCAGAAGCAGATAATGGAGTGGGGCTATCAGTGGAAATGGAGGGGTGTGATCACAGGCAACAAATAGGAGCGTCAGGACCAGAATCAGATCACAGTGCCTGGGAACAGCAATACCGTGTCAATAGGCGAGGCGAGGAAGAGACACTAATGGTGGGGACTAGCTGAGGGGAGGACTTGGGGGGGGGTGAGCAAAAGGCTTGTGGAGATTGGTTGGCAGGGAAGTAGGGGAGAAGGATCAAGAGTACCTGGGTGGTGAAGGAAAGAGATAAACTGGTGGGGACTGGCTGAAGGCCTTCCCGGACTATCGGGACAGTGATTGGGGCTTTTTGATTGGACACTGATGATCTATTTTTTTTCTAACGCTTTGCTGTAATGAATTGGTACTCTTTTCCTTTTGATGAGGTGTTTTATTGTAAACCACTTTGTTACATGCCCAGGTCTAAAGGCGGTATATCAAAATATTAATAAGCAAATAAACAAACATAAACAAAAGAGACAGGTTCTTCTAGGAAGCAAGAGAGACTGTGGAGCATGGCTGGAAAGAGAAGCAAAGACTGGCAGGGATTGGCTGAGGGAGGGAGGGAGAGAGAAAGACTGTGGCATCAGGAAGAAAAAAAAAAAAAAAAAGGGCAAATCGGAACAGACTTGGTGCTGGGTGCTGAGGGCTGGTGGGGGCCAGGAAAAGTGGTAGGGCTAAACCGGGGGTCCCTGAACATTTTGAATGAAAGTAACTTCATATATACACATGTGTATTAGGAAAGCAAGATCATTTTTAACTTTGAGTCAGGAACAGTAAAATTATCACAAATTGTGTGACATATCTGCACTGACAATGAAAGCCCAAATTAGACGTCATGGACCTGCAATCTTTTCCCCGTCATAATTTTTCTGAAATGTCCTGGTTCATCTTTTCCTAGCTGCTTAGCTCTTTGATATTTATGGGATGAGCCAAGAGGAGATCATAAACCAAATTCAAAACTTAGAACTTAACTGTGGTTTCATGATTGTCACACAAGTATACATACCAGCAACTTCTGGGGTAAGAGGTGGTGGGGGCAAGAACATTGGTTAACTCTCTCTACACAGTCTGGAGTTACTCTGCATTCACCACTTCAGAATGGAGCCATGCAGGACCAGCCCAAGAGTTTCTGCCACTCTAGGCAGAAGCCCCAGCTGTGACGCCCACACCCCCACCCCCACCACCACCCCCATGCACTGCGCCGCCCACCCCTGGCCTGCACCGTGCTGCCCTTCCCCTCCATGCTGAGCCGTCTGCACCCCTGCTGCCATGCTATGCCCCCTCCCCTGCTGCTGCTGATGATGATTCTAGCAGTGGGCAGCTCACAGGCATCGGCAGGCCATGTGCTGATCAAGCACATGGCTTGCTGTGGGCTGTTGTCACTGAGCCCAGCCGCCCGATGCCGGAAATCAGCAGCAGTGGAGGGGATGGTATTGCGATTCAGCACAGGTGGAGAATGGCATTGCTGGATGCGTGGGAGAGGCAGCAGGCCATGTGTGTTCACATGGCCTGCCGCCCACAGAAGTCTACCACCCTAGGCAGCCACCTAGCCTGCCTAGTGGACAGGCCAGCCCTGGTGCTGTGCACACTTGCACCTCTGTAAAGTAAACTCAAGTTTCGGTTCCCAAAAGACAATGTACATGGTATTTTACAACAATCAACTTTACAGAATTGCTTTTGTTTATAAATTAGGGTTTCTTACTCTATGGAGATCATTTTAGAAGCTCTGTTCATGCTTTGGACATCCAAAAATGGGCTTGGAGACATGCAAAGCATAGAAATGTCTACAGAGTCATTTTAGAAACCAACTCTGGGGACAACCCAGCGTGAGGACATGCAAGTCTGAACAGAGATGTGATCGAGGCATTCCAGGAACCTGGACACGCCCGCCTGATCACAGAAACGTTGTGTATGCCCGGCATCACGTCTAACATTAGATATGCTCTAGGCACAAACAGGCACATGAAAGTGCTCATTTTAACTGAAAAATATCCAGAGGGTGTAGAAAAGAAAGCACTCCATCATCCGCGGTACTCAGTACAATGTCAACGGCAGCAGCAGTAGGATTTCAGCCCTATTGCTATTGCTAACCCATTACTCTAACCATTAGGCTATGGCAGACATCCAGATCTTGAAATATGCTTCTGGGGAAGTCTATGTAGATGCTCGTGCAGACATCCATAACGGGCACGTCCATGTTTGTGAAATTACGTCTGCACCTGGAAGTCCTGCTTTTTTCCCCCCAGATGTTCTGACTTAGACATCCCAGATTTCACTTGGATGGCCCTTCTAAAATTCTCTTTCACGTGTTTATTGTTTGAAATTTTAGGTGTTTATTTTTGAGGCAATTAGGAGCTTTCCCAGAGTCAGAAAAATAGGCCTTTACTGATTTATTTGCATCACAAAAATTTTTTTTTACTGGCTTTCAGGTAGATTCCAAGTAGATTCCATTCAATGACCCAAAACACAACTTTCCATTGCTAGGCCCTTCACGCAACAGCCCCTTTATCCCAGCCCCAGTATCAGCATCAGCCCCTCCTCTTTTCCAATCCCCAGAATCCTGCCCCAGCCTCTTCCCTTTTTCCGAGCCCCAGAAGCAGCAACAACCCCCCAACCCCTGCATCAACTGCCATCTTCCCTAGCCTCAGTATCAGTCCCCTCTCTTCTTGCACCTGCATCAGTGATCCTCCTCCCAAACTGCTGCAGTGACAGGAACTTATGGTTTCCTGCTCTCTGCTTTTTCTGCCAGCTCTGTAGACAGCACCATGGGAGGCTTTGCAATGCAAGAACATAAAGCATGTTTCAAAGCCTCTCAAGTGCCAGCAGAGGGCGGTAGTGCTGCAAAGCAGCAGAGGGGGGCAGCAAAAGCACAAGCTCACGCTGTTAAGAGGGACTCTGCCACAGCGGCCAGCCCTGATAGTGCCACCCGACAGTGACAACAGCTGCCAGGTGATGTCATAGAAGTACCTGAGGAAGGGGCAATTTTTCAAGGGGCGAGGGGTAGTTATTTATTTATTTAACTGCATTTATATCCCGCTTTTCACCGGGTCAAAGCGGTGTAACATGTAACATAGGGAGGGGTAATTTCTTTTAGGATGGGGCCATCACCAGGGTCAACAATTAATGATTATGGGTGGACATGGACATGATTTACTTCTGCTAAAATCTAAGTGTGAGGTCATGGTGGTGTTTCCGTTGAAAGATGTTCACGGAATAGGATTGTCTTTAGCTGTTTCTTAAATGATGTGATGTCGTTGTTGTTCTTGATGTGGTTTGGTAGAGAGTTCCAGAGGGATGGAGCATAAAGTTTGAATGCTCTGTTGCAGGTCCGTTGTGTAGATTTGGTTCTTTTGTGGGGGACAACGATAGAGTTATTGGAGGAATGTCTGGTTGATCTGTTGTGGGATGGTCGAGGCAGTAAGGAGTGTAGTGAGGTGTTCCGTGCTTGGTGGATAGTTTTGTGGATGAGTAAGATGGCTTTGTACTTGATTCTTGCTTGCAGTGGAAGGAGGTGAAGGTCTCTTAGGATTGGGGTGATGTGCTCCCGTTTTTTTGCATTTTGAATAATCCTTGCTGTGGTGTTTAAGGCAGTACGGAGGGAGTTGGTGTGCGAGGCAGGAAGTCCATGATAGATTATGTTGCAGAAATCCAGATGAGGGAGTGTCACAGCTTGCATCACTGTCCTAAAGTCGTGAGGTTCTAGGAGGGGCCTGAGTCGTTGGATAGTTTTAGCTTTGTGGAATATCATCCCAGCGGTTTTGTTGATTTGTTGTTTGAAGGTGAGAGCTTGATCAATGATGACGCCTAGATATCTTATTTGAGGCTGGATTTGTATTTGTGTGGTTCCCATGTTGAGGTGGGTAGGTGGTTTGAAGTCAGGTTCTTTTGTTACTATTAGGGCTTCGGTTTTCTTTATGTTGATGGATAGATTGTTCTCCTGTAGCCAGTTGGCCACGTCGTTGAAGCAGGCTGATAGCTGTTCGTTTTTTTGGGTTGTTGGTTGTAATTGGTGCGTAGAGCATTATGTCGTCCGCGTAGATGTGGAAGTTGATGTTGTGGGTGCGTATGATTGAGCATAGTGGACGTAGGTATATGTTAAACAACATGGCTGATAGGGTGGATCCTTGGGGTACTCCTTGAAGTTGTTTGTAGGGGGGCGAGGTTGTGGAGAGGGTGCGAATCCGTTGCTGTCTGTTAGTTAAGTAGGATCTGAACCATTGGAGTACAGTGTCCTTGATTCCGATTGTTTGTAGTCTGTGTATGAGGATTTCGTGTGAGATTGTGTCGAAGGCCGCTGATATGTCTAGGAAGATCAGGATGTACCCTGAATTTTTCTCTTGTGTTCCGATGATGAGTGTGTTCATTAGGATATAACCAGAAATCAGAAGCCCTATATACAATGTACATTTAACCACTATGATGCTAAAATAAATCAGAATCAAACATCTGCATTTCCAAAGTGAGGGAGCAATATGTGAAGTGTGAACATGATGTGGGGAGAGGGAGGTGAGGGAAGAGACCCACAAGCTCAACTCATAGGAGCAGATGTGAGCTAAAAGCCTTAAATACCAAAATTGCATTTCATGCACTAGATTGTGCAGCAATCCGGTGACATGCAATATTACATTAATGACAGCAGATAGAAACCTTACAGCCTATCCAGTCTGTTCATATCCACTCTATCGTGCCTTCTTCTCCCTCAGAGATCCTCTGTACTTGTCCCATGCGTTCTTGAATTCAGATATCATCTTTACCTCCACCCTCTCCACCGAGAGGCCATTCCACACATCCATCACACTTTCTATTATTTCCTTCTATTACTCCCGGGTCTGTCCTCTTTCACTTTCATCCTATATTCCTATAACACCTCACTCCAGAACTTCCTTTCAATTGAAAGACTCTAAACTGTATATTTATACCATGGGTGTATTTCAATGTCTATCAGTCTCCCCTCTCTCTCTCTCATCTTCCCCCCCCCCCCCCCCACCGAGTCTACATATTTAGATCTTTAAGACTGTTCCCATATGCTTTATGACAAAGACCTCTAACCATTTAGTAGCTGCCCTCTGAACTGACTCCATCCTATTTATATCCTTTCAAAGGTGCAGTCTCCAGAGCTGCACTACGTATTCCAAATGAGGTCTCGCCAGTCACTCGTACTAAAGCAGTCCCTGTGAAATAGCTGCCCCTTTCCCACTGTGAACAAGTCACATTGGAAAACCTGTTCAGAAGCATAGCAGATCTAGCAGTAACTATATAATTAATACGTTCCTACTCTAGTCACTTGTTTGGAGCTGATGGTTGTGGTACGCAAATTGGTCCTGGACAAAATAATATTGAGAGCTCAGGTTTAAACATCAAGCTCAGAGACTTCAGATACATTTTTGAGAGTTCAAACCACAGCTGGGGCATGAACTCTGTAGTTAGAGAAGTTGCAAGTGCAAAAGCTAGTAAAATGGTGATAACGTGTTCGTTCATTCATTTAACAACAGGATGTGGTTACCTGTGTGAAGGCAAAACAAGCATTTACGTTTACGGGTTTATGATATCTAGATGGTGTTTTTTTTAAAACAGGTTATGGAATACTGTCACAGCAGGAGGTAGGCATCTGAGCAAGTTCAATATCAAAGGGTCTAGTGGCTATAGAAGAGGAAGCGGCTGGGTACTAGCACACAAAACAGGAGGCTCACTCAGGCACAGTGGAAATGGAGAATGAATACCCCAGTAAACTCCTAGTTTTCCAACCCTGGAAAAGCACCCAATTGTCTCAAAACGAAATCCTTGAAATTCCAAAATGATAAGTGCCTAGATTAAGAAGCCCTAATTCTAAATCAAAATATGTAGCAGTGAAAACGCTCACCCAGTAATTGTTCTTCATAACAAAAGGGGCCAAGAATAAACACATTTCATTTTGACGAGAACGATTCATTCTCGGCCCCTTTTCTTATGAAGAACAGTTACTGGGTGAGTTTTTTTCACTGCTACATAGTTTTGTTTATAATTAGGGCTTCTTACTCTAGGTGCTTATCATTCTTGTATTCGAAGTGTTTATTTTTGAGGCAATTACGTGCTTTTCCAGCATTGGAAAAATTAGAATTTGACTGTTGTACATTGTCTTTAGAGGTTCAAGTATGCACAGTATTCGCCCACTGTGGGGCGAGCAGAGTAGCTCTAGATCATATACAGAATGGTTAACTACTGTATCTTGTGAGCAAAACCTGTGTTTTAGCCTCTATTACCTTTTACCCCTCCCCCCCACCCCCCAAGAAGTTACTAGTATGTCCATTATAGTACTTGTGTTACTGTCTTGGAAACTATAGTTATGTTCCAAGATTTGCATTACGACCTGTTTGTTCAGGGATCCCCCCTCCCCCCCAGTTTACCCCCACCATTGTCTTGGACCCCACCACCCCTCTGTCTCCACTAGCCTTCTATCTCCTTTCCCCTTCCTGATTCTACAATATCTTTCCTTTCTCCTCCTCCTCTCAGCCAGTTCCCAACTGACTTCACCATGTCTCTCTCTCTCTCTTGAAGAAGGGGGAGCGAGACTGGTGGGCACCGGCTGAAGAGAATCCCCAAGAGTAGACAAGATCAACAGATGAGGTCGCTGCCAAGCACTGGCTAGGCCGACAGGACTGAGAATGTGGCTATAGATCCGATTCCCTAGCTAGCTATCCATGGGATCAGTGCAGAATGGGGAGGCTAATGGCCATACCTGATATTATGTCACATATTAATCAGCCTGACTAGAATGGGAAGCCAGCTTATGTATAAAATGCATGTTATTTATTGGCTGAAAACTGTAGCCATTAACTGCATCTCTCATAAATCAGAGCAGATAGAATGTTTATATCAGCATGCTCGACAGCTTCCAGGGCTATCTACTACACAAGTCAAGTCCTGATAAATTTCATACTCTCAAAATTCGCAGTTCTGAGATATTTCCAAAACTTCTTTCATCTCTAATAAGGAGGACATTATCTTCGATAACTGTGGCTTCAAACTTTCCTTCAAAGGCATGGCAATACTTAGAGCTTATGTGGGCAGTGGCAAAACTGAACTAGATTAGACCAATGAGACAAAGCTGTCCTCTACTACTACTAGATTCCACAAGTTTGGGAAAGACACTGCCAGTTAATGGGTGCCTTTGCAGGAACTTCCAGGGCATCAGAGAGCAGTCATCTTATGGCCAATACATTGGCACTTCTAAAATGCCTTTAGAACTGTTTCGTAGAATGCAATTTTTAAGCGATCTAAAAGGTACATGGGTTTTGCTATTAAGGTTACTGTAAATTAAGATGGATTTTATTTGTAAATTTGATTATTAGCAAATGTGCTACAAATTACATAGAATGGCAGCTAACACATACAAATTAAGGGGTTATGCAATAAACAAAATGAACCACCAAGATTCAGATCTTGTTGGCACTTGGCCTTCATAAAACTGGGACTGCTGGGCCAGCCTTATGGCCCAGTGGCAGGAGACATTTAAAATTTCTAAGCCCAACTCCTCCTCAGGCCTGTCAGGACCAAATATGCTGCACATAAAGCCTTCATCGCCCCTCGCCAGGGAAAGCGTTCTCACTGACCAAACTCTGGGTGCACTCTATCAGATTCTAGAGGAAGCAATGACTTGTAATGGAGGTACCAGAGTTAAAACGAGAGCGGAAACCACTGGAAGCTGCAAAATAAAGGCTCAAGGCACTGTAGCTTCAGTACAAACTGGATCTGACAGTGCAAGAGGTTCGGAACGCTTGGGCCAAAAAACAAACAAAAGTTGAAACAGTCAGGTCTGCATCTCAAATATTGCAAGCAGACTTGAATGTTTGCTGATTAAAGTGTTAACACATACTAAAACATTCATTTAAAATGAACCACTAATTTACACCACCATACTGTTTGTTTCAATTACCAGACACACTGACAAAAACAGGTCTGTGAAGGAGATTATATTCCTTATTCTTAGAAGCGTTTACAAATGTGGTTTTGACGCTTATCTCTTTGCTTATTACAGGAAGCACAACCCTTTGAAATGGCAAGGGTGATAGTGAGTGGCTGGGTTAAAGCAGCTCGTACTGAAAGCATGGCAAATTACAGAATGGTACCAAGCTGGCTAGTCAAAGGTTACTCTCAACTACGGAAAAGCTTCAAAAACCCACTCAACAGTCAGTCAAAGGGAGCTACAGTTCTATTACTCAGACTGGTTTTCCATTAATTACACATGCTTTTCAAGCATTTCATTTATCTTACAGATGTAATGTGAAACCGAGAAACATAATTAATGAACTTAACCCAAGCTGAACATTTACGCTTGGAAGAGCAGGAGGCAAGTCAGAACCAATTTGGCTGTAAACATTTCAACGGAGCAAAAATACAATGAATAATCCACCCGGACTCCAAAGTTGGAAAGACTTGGAAGTATCAGAGCGGAGGGGAGGAGGGGGGAATTTCTCTGGAGGCTAACTGGATAGTGTTCATGAGGCTTAGCAAGAGTACATTCAAAGTAAAAGTGCCGTTGAGAAGGAATGCTATATGATCATACTATATACCTGTGAAGGCTACTGTAGGACTATTGCAGCATGCCAACGCTTTAAGGACAGATAGGTCCGTTTACCTTAGCTAACACTCCGAGCATGCAAGTCGGTCACATGCTCCAGTATGCGTCAGTACGTGAGCGGTTGCTATCATGTGATGGGGGCATAGGTATACAGACTGAACAAAATGTGACCGAACCTATGAGATGGTTGTGGAAGGAGGAGGGGGGGGGGGAAAGAGATGCAAAATATTGGGGCGGGGGGGAAATCAGAGATGAAATTAGATTAGAATAAGACATTGTATTCATGGTCAAACATGTTTTAAAGGGCAAAAACACCACAATCCCTGGTAGGGAAAGCAACAATGGCCGATAAGACAACGTTTTTAATGGGAAAGTTTAGAAAGCGTTTAAAGTTTGTAATATTATGTTTGTGGTATTCTGAGATATCATAAAGAGCTTTACTTTAGCTAACTTAACTTTTTTTTCATGCACAAAATTTGCTTTAAAATTTGCTTTAAAATTTGCAAGCTCAACCCCAGAGGATGTAATTGCAGCAGCAGCGCTCTGGCCTGCACATACATCAGCCTTAAGCAGCAAATATATTCAGCTTGCCAAAGGCGAGCAAAGGCACAAGAGTTTTAGATGCCACATGTGGAAGGCAGAAAAGTGAGGCATGTATTGCAGCCTCTTCTCCTCCATGCTCCAAATATCTTTCTTTCCAGGACATTAGGAACATGTAATTTCAGTTTGTTCAATGTAAACCGCACTGATGCAGAATAGCGCGGTATATAAGAGAATGTAAATAAAAGATTTTCAGATTAAATCCCTCCCAATATTTGCCCTTAGGATACTTCCTATTTATTGCTGGTTTTCACACCACACAGCTTGCAGAGGACAAACCTTTCTATTAAAAAAAAAGAGACTTAGCTAAATTACTAGTCAGGACCACATTTTCTGGCAGCAGAATTCCATAGTTTCATTATGTACTGACTAGAGCAGGGGTGGGCAATTCCGGCCCTCGTGCACCACAATCCAGCCTGGTTTTCATGATGGCCCTAATGAATATTCATGGACTTATTTCCATACAATAGAAGGCAGTGGATACAAATAGATCTCATGAATATTCATTAGGGACATCATGAAAACCAGGCTGGATTGTGGTGCACGAGGGCCAGAATTGCCCATCCCTGGACTAGAGGAAAAATCTTTCGATAATTTGTTTTAAATTTGCTACTTGGTAGTTTCATGGGATGTCCCTAGTCCTAGTATTATTGGAAGGAATAAGTAACCATCCCCTATCACCTTTTTCTAGAACTCTGGTAATATTATAACCCGCTATGTCTGAAGGATCTAGAAAACAAATAAGAGAGAAGTATGCAAATGGACGACTAACTCTTGAATGAAATATCTATGGTGACTCCGAACCCTTGTACATCCCGAATATCTTCTTATAGAGAGATGCAGCCCACCAAATATATTTAAAGAACTTGTATATCTAATGAATATCTAATCTTTAGATAAGTTGCCCTCTGGCACACAAATCATGGGGGTGATCCATCCCCACATACATTTTACTGGGAAAAATGGAGAGCCGCCACCTTAAGTAGAAGAAGCTGAAAGCCTAGAGAACTGGTTAGTACTTCTACACATGCAGAACTCGCAAAAAAGAAAAGATTGATGAGCTGACACGCTAAATATGCATGTGTTCGCTAATTATAGAATAAAGGATATTCCTAGGGGGAAGAAAAGAAAACAAAACATGAACAACGTTACCCAAAGGAACACTGTAATTAGCTGATGTGACAATGAGAAACTACAGTTTAAAAGAATACAGATTAGAACTGTCAGGAATTACAACCAAGTAAAATTTACAGCAATTATGGACTTAATTTTGCTATTCATTCTAAAACAAAAGCAGTGAGCACAAAAATCTCTCCGACAACTGTATGAAGCAGTACCAGCAACGGCTCTTGTAAAAGAGCACTCGTTGGGGGGTAACTTTATAACAGGGTATCTAGGTTAACAGGCTAGAAAGGCATTTATGTTTAGCCTATTTTACAAAGACACATAACTGCCTATGTGTCTTTATAAAATACTAGCAGAAATCGCGCCTACGTTGAAAGAGCAAATATTACACCTGCTCAAGAGCAAGTGGAAATCATTAACCTATATGTACAAATAGATTCAAAATATGCACGTAAAATGTGACTTTCCCCACACTCCCTGAGCATATCTGCCCTACAAATTTATGTGCCAGCTTGCAACATGTCTGATTTAGGCGTGACCTAATTTCTTCTTGTTTGTTTCAATTACCAGACACACTCTGACTAAAACAGATCTATGAAGGAGAGATCATGCTCCTTTTCATGGCAGCATTTACGAATGTGGTTTTAACGCCTATCTGCTTATTACAGGAAGCCCAACCCTTTCGAATGGGAAGGGTGAAAGCGAGTGGCCAATGGGGTGATCCAGCTTCCCACAGCTTGGGAGAGGGGGCCTTGCCATGGATCTCTGCTGGGGCTCGCAGAGCAGTTTTCCCGTGAATCCCTGAAGCAGAGTTTTAACACAATATTGTGTCGGATGTGGATTTCTTTTATTGAACACTTATGTCAGTAAAACTCCAGTCTTTAATGACATGAATACAAGCTACAATAATAACCATAAGATAAAAAGATTTTGAACAATTGCCCAGATTGCTTAACTGGGCATTTTTGGACCAATGACGACATCAGAGCAAATCTGGCTTTGTAGCCTTAAGTTTCTTCAGGCTCTCTTGCTAGGAGCAGCATTTAGTCATTATATTTGAGGTTATTTTTTCTAATAAACGTTTTTAATATAGAGTATTTTCGGGGCATATGTTATTCATTGTATTTCCTAATTTTATAAGAGGCACTGTACGCGCAAGAGATTTTAAAAAAATTCCCCTCCACCTGTATACTGCTGGGAATGTGGTTTAGAAACTCGATATGGCAGCTCAAACAGAAAAAGCCATTGAAAGCACCCTTGTTTTGATCTGATCTACAATTTGTTCCCTAGTAGATACAGTACTGAAGACTCTCACAATACTATGGACTACAAAGACAGGGGAATACTGTTGGGTTTCTCCTCAGAACTTCAGGCAGGCTTCCCACCAACAACAAAAGTAGCTCAAGAAGACTCAAGAAAATTGTTTAAAATAAGGGGTTTGGTCTTATCAAAGATGAATACTTATATCTATACTTTTGGAATAATTCAAATTCACAAATTTTTCTCTCTCATGTTTACCATAAATTTCTAATCAAGTTACATTAAAACACACAATTTCTAACATACAGAATTAAAATATGTTAAATCAAGCGAGTTCACAAAAAGTAGGAACAAGTAGCAAGGTCTTCAATTTTTTATGACGTAGTGTGTAATCCTTTTCTTGACGTAACTAATGGAAGATTATTCCATAATTGAGACAGCGTAGTTACTCACCTGTAACAGGTGTTCTCCAGGGACAGCAGGAATCAGTCCTCACTTACCGGTGACGTCGGCACCAACGGAGCTTGCACGGAGCAATTCCCCAGCTTTCAAAGAAAGCCTTTGGGATTGCTACCACGCATGCATGGTCCTCTTCCCACCCAAGGGTGCCATCTTGCTCAGTCAGGTCCCTTAGCTCGAGCCCTACCAAGCAGATGGCAAGGGAAGGACAAAAATACAGCAACTCATCAGGGGAGGCGGGAGGGTAGTGAGGACTGACCCCTGCTGTCCCTGGAGAATACCTGTTACAGGTGAGTAACTGCGCTTTCTCCAGGAACAAGCAGGAAGTCAGTTCTAAGTTATGGGACTCCCTAGCTACAGGCTAGGAACCTGTAACCAAAAAATGCCTCCGCAAGGCCATAGCAGAAGCCGAAGCCTCAAGGAGATAGAGTCCTCGGGTCGAAGCCCTCTGTAGCCATGAAAAAGGGACGGAGGGCAGGAGTTGCTTTTACCCCGAACAGATTACGGAGTACAGCCTGGCCGAAGGCGCTGTCCCGGTGGGACTCCCTCTCCAGGCAGTAGTGGACAGTGAAGGTGCTGGTGGAAGACCAGGTCACCGTCTGGCAGATGTCCATTAGGGGTACGGAGCGCAGCGAGGCCACTAAGGCCGCCTTGGCTCTGACCCCATTAGCGGTGACTCGATGATCCAGAGGGACGCCCGCCTTCGCATGGGCGAAGGCGATGCAGTCCACCACCCAAACTGAGAGGGTGCGTTTGGTGACTGCTTGTCCCTGATGATTGGATCGTAGGTCACGAAAAGCCTATCAGACTTGCAATGAGTCTGAGTACGCTGCAAGTAGAAGGTGAGGGCCTGCTTGCAGTCGAGGGTATGGAGAGCCGCTGACGCCTGGTCAGCATGGGGCCTCGGGAAGAAGGTCGGGAGCACTATCTCCTGAATGAGATGAAAAGCCAACACGACCTTCGGCAAGAATTTAGGTTGGGTCCGGAGGATCACCCTGTTCCGATAAAACCTGGTGTAAGGGGCGCCAGCCATGAGCGCCTGAAGCTCATGGACTTGGCGAGCCGAGGTCAGTGCCACCAGGAAGGCTACCTTTCAGGACAAATGCCGAAGCAAACACGTTGCCATCGACTCGAAGGGTGAATGGGTGAGCTGTATGAGCATCACGTTCAAGTCCCATTCTGCCGGAGGGGGCCAGCTGGATGGCTTGGATAGCAGAAGACCCCGCATGAAGTGGGAGACTAATGGCTGCCCCGAGAGAGGCTTTCCCTCAATAGGGAGTTGATTAGCCAATATGGTGCTCAAATGAACTCTAACAGAGTTCAACGTCAATCCTTCCCTCGAGAGATGAAGGAGGTACTGGAGAACCCACTGAATCGGGCATGAGAAGGGGTCAATCTGGTGTTCTGAGCACCAGACGGAGAAGCGTCTCCACTTAAAGGCGTAAGTCTGCCTAGTGGAATCCTTCCTCGAGGCAAGGAGGATTTGCTTGACCTTCCCAGGAAGGGCCAAAGAGGCTAGAGAGACCCGTTCAGCTGCAAGGCCGTGAGGGATAGGGAGGTTAGGTTCAGGTGGAGAACCCGACCCTCTTCTTGTGTTAGCAGATCCCTGGCCGAGCCCAGGGGAACCGGAGGCTCCGTCAGCAGCCAAAGCAGGAGCGGGAACCAAGGTTGCCGAGGCCACAAGGGAGCCACAAGGATTAACGATGCCCCATCCCGCTGAACCTTGAACAGAGTCCTCACAATGAGGGGAAAAGGAGGGAATGCATATAGGAGACTGGAGGACCAGTCCAGGAGAAATGCATTGGGGCCCTCCCTGTCCGGGTGCAGTACCAGGCTGCAAAAGCGAGAGAGCTGCGTGTTCTGAGGGCTGACAAAGGTCTATCGCTGGGGTACCCCAGCAGAGGAACAGCCAGCCTGCCACTTTGGGATCCAGTCGCCACTCGTGGGGGTGAAGGATTCTGCTGAGTCTGTCCGCCAGACCATTCTCCTGATATGGGAGGTATGCTGCCCTGAGGGACATCCTTTGTCGGGCGGCGAAAGAGCAGATGAGTACCGCTTCCCTGCAGTGGGAGTGCGACCCCGTGCCCCCCTCTTTGTTGATGTAGAACATTGCTACACAGTTGTCAGTCTGCACTAGAACAGACTTCCCGCTGAGGAGATCGACGAAGGCCCTCAGGGCCCACTGAATGGCCCGGAGCTCAAGCAGGTTTATTTGCTGCTGAGCCTCCGTGGGTGACCATTGCCCCTGCGTGCAGAGAGACCTGCAATGAGCTCCCCACCCTAACAGGGAGGCTTCTGTAGTCAGCACCACATCGCGCTGTGGGGTCTGAAAGTGCAATCCCCGCAGGAGGTTGTGGGGTTCTGCCACCAGTTCAGGGACAAGCGGAGGTCGAGGAGAACCCTGATGTGGTCCCTGAGGTGTCCGAGGGATTGGCTCCATTGGGCACTGAGACACCATTGACCCATCCGCATGTGCAGGCGAAAGTAGGGAACCACATGCACGGTCGAGGCCATGTGGCCCAGGAGACATAGCATGGACCGAGCGGTGACCTGGTGGGCACTTTGGATGCAAGCCACCAGAGCTCGGAGGCAGGTGGAACGATCCACCAGCAAGAAGGCCATGGCCTGCCGAGTATCGAGGTGCGCCCCGATGAACTTGAGAGCCTGTACTCGCTCGAGATGAGACTTTGGGAAGTTGACCAAGAACCCCAAGTTCTCCAAGAGGAGGATAGTGCGCGACATCACTTGCCAGGCCTCCTCGATGGAGGAGCCCATAACGAGCCAGTCGTCGAGGTAGGGAAACACCAGCACGCCCCTGTGCCACAGATGAGTGGCAGCCACGATGAGGCACTTCATGAAGACCTGTGGTGAAGACGTGAGGCCAAAGGGGAGCACTCTGTATTGGAAGTGCTCTCCCTGCACCCTGAAATGCAGTTACTGCCTGTGTTGGGGGTGGATCAAGATATGGGCGTAAGCGTCCTTCAGATCCAAGAAGCACAGCCAGTTGCCCTGCCAGAGGAAGGGCAGCAGCACGCCAAGAGATAACATCTTGAACTTCTCCCACACCAGGAACTTGTTTAGTCTGCGGAGGTCGAGGATGGACCGCAGTCCCACCGTTTTCTTCGGGACGAGGAAGTACCAGAAATAAAAACCCCGACCTCGAAGGTGGGAAGAGACCTTCTCGACTGCCCGATGGGCAAGGAGGGAGTGCAACTCCCGCTGCAGCAGAAGCTGGTGCGCGGGGAGTCAAGGAGGCTCCGCTGGGGAGAAGGGTGGAGGGAGCCTTTTGAAATGAAGTTGATAGCCCTCCAGGACAACCTGGAGGACCCAAATGTCTGAGGTGATGAGCGCCCATGATGGGGCGAAATAGGACAGACATCCCCCCACTGGCTACTGCATCGCTTGAAGGTGAAGGACCATGCCGCTGGTGTCAAACCCCTGTGAGGGAGCTGGCGTTTGGGTCTTCGGGCCCTTTGGTTTGCGGTGCCACTATCCAGGCTTTCCCTGAGCCAGGGTAGCTGGCTTGGGGGTAGCCAGATATGGCGGATAACCGCGATACTGTAGGCCTTTCTTGGGAAAGAAGGGTTTCTTGGTCGGCTGCTTCTTCCGAGGCAGCGTCGAGGTCTTGTGGGAGAGACGGGTTCTGATAACGAATTCCGTCTCGATCTCTGCAGCCTTCTCCTCCATTGGTTTCCCAAACAGTTGTTCACCGAGACAGGGCACATCCAGAAGCTTCTCCTGCACCTATTGCTCCAAATCCGAGGATGGGAGCCATGCCTAGGGGTGAGCCCCAATGTCTGTGGCTGCCACCCGAGCCGCCATGGATTTCAGCAAAGTGCGGAATTTGTCTAGGGGCTCCCCTGCGAGGCCCGCAGAAACCCCCCTCCCCCGAGTTCCTTCGCCAAGTCGCGTAGGAACATACCCATATACAATTGGTAAGCCTGGATGAGACAGGAAAGCATGGAATCTTGATAAGCCTTGCAGCCCAGGGCATCGACTCCCAGCCAGGTGGCACCGATGAGTGTGATTTCGGGCTCTTCTGCTTCCGCATGGCTGATTCCACCACCATCGAAGTGTGTGGGAGCTGGGTTTATCGGAAGCCTGGCCCGCACTGTACCTTGTACATTGTGTCAAGGCGCTTGCTCACAATGGGAACTGAGGCTGAGGCCTCCCACATGCGGAGCAATAGCCAAGATAGAATCGGCGGCACCGGCTTGGTGAGGGATTCCCGGGGGGGCCTCATACTGAAGCGTATCGAGTTCTTCAGCACGAGGGTCCTCCTCGGCCTGGGAGACCAGGTTGAGGGCCTGAGCCAAGTCCCGGATGAACACCAAAAGGAGGTGTCCTCAGGTAGTGAACGCCGCTGGAGACCAGGCAGCGAGGGGTCCGATGGGAGATCCCGGTGGGCACGGGTCTCCTGGGAAGTTTCCCCATTGGATTCCCAGTCCGAAAAGTCAGTCGAGGGATCCAAGCTGGGCAGTTCGCCCTATCCAATGGCCGGCAATCTGGAGCTGGAGGCCCTGGACGATCTCACCTCCGAGGAACGGGAGAGCAAGCGAGATGCGATGTCGAGGACCTTCACGAGGCCCGTGACTCTCGGGGGTTTCCTGGACGGATTTGGGTGTCCCACGCGAGAGAGCAGCAGTCTCTCAGTGCAAGTCAGCAAAGCTGGCCATGAGCGCCTCCTGGGAAGCAATGAACGTAGAAACACTGCGTTCGAGCACCAGCATTCAGGATTCCCACATGGGCATGGGGCCCTGGGATGCCGATACCGGGGTCACCGGATCGAGCATCAAGGAGGAGAGGGGGTCCTCACCAGGATGACCCTCAGGAGACTGGGCGCCTTCGCCGGAGGCCTCCATTTCTCTGTGAGGTACCTTACGGGGCCGCTCCTTGTCTGACTCTTGGGAATGCCGAAGGGGGCTAAGCAACGGGCGCAGGAGCACTCACGCTTGTCGGGGGCCCCAGACAGCGACTTTGAGGCCTTCTTCTTTTTACGCTGTTCCACCTCGGAGGACCCCTGGTCAGAATGTTGCCTGGAACGCGGTGCTGCAGGGGGAGAACTCACCGGAGGGGAGATGACCAAAGGTGCCACCGGGGACTCCGAGGCGGCCTTTCGAAAAATGTTTTCGGACTTCTGCTTATGGCTGAGCAGGACCTTAGAGGACATTTTCTTACAGAGCGAACAGAGCTCTGGGTCATGGTCGGCTCCCAGACACCGCAGACAACAGTCATGAATATCCATAAGAGACATGTTTCTAGAGCATCTATCGCATTTTTTAAACCCGGTGGCCATGGGGGCAAAAATGGCCCCTGCGAGGTCGAAGACCCACGCGGTCAGTGGTTGGGAAGAAAGAAGGGCGCGAAGCCCGAAAAGAAAAAAATTTGGAAAAGTATCCCCGTAAGCTCCAAAAGAGAGCAAGTGGAGGAAGGGAAGAAGACTGGTGCAACCAGAACAAAAGAAATGAGAGCCTGTTAAGGCGAATAAAAAAAACTTTTTCTGAGGGACGAGGACATGCGTCCTAAGGGCTCCGCGGAAAAAGAGAGACTGAGCAAGATGGCACCCTTGGGCGGGAAGAGGACCACGCATGCATGGTAGCAATCCCAAAGGCTTTCTTCGAAAGCTGGGGAATTGCTCCGCGCGGGCTCCGTCAGTGCCGATGTCACCCATACGTGAGGACTGTCTTCCTGTTTGTTCCTGGAAAATAGGTTTTTTTTCTAGTCTTCATTAGCAGGCTGAATCAATCAACAGAATTACAACGCAATCTTGACTCATTCAAAAGGGTCTAGAGGTTTGATTCAAAATAACTAGCATATTCAGATCACTATTTATTTGTTCATTCTTTACTTTGCTCAAATGGTAACCAGTGAAGTTCTTTCGATACAGCCATAATATGATTATTTTTATATGAACTATAAAATCAGTCACGCAGCAGCTTTTGGTGTCAACTTTAAACGACTGAACCCATGCTTTCAGCAGACATCTATAAGGGGGTATGTCTACTAAACCACGGTAGCCTTTTGCAGCCATCGCGGTGCAACAGCTGTAAACGGCCTGCAGTTAACTCAAAAACCTTCAAGGTTTCCTCAGGGAATATGCCTAGCAGTCCCCCTGCAGATACCATGGTGGTTTTGAATTTACCGGAAATCTGTGGTGCCTGCAAAAGCAGGCATCAAGAGTCTGCACAGTAAATCCAAAGGGAGGAATGTTAGCAATCAGATGTACAGTGTTGATTAGCTCTGTACCCCAATCGCTACTATGCCCCCCACCAATACCCTGATCAAGCCCACCCCCCTTAAATAATATTGTCAGTACTGCGGATGTAAATATCTGTGGTACTGATGAAACAACAGACCTCCCTTCCCTTCAACACCAGTCCCCCCTGGACAGTTCTTGATCCCTATTGGTGCACCCCCTGGCTAAAATCAAAGCCCGGCCTAGTCAGTCAGTGAGCCCTCCCCATCCCCCCCCCCCCATCTAATCCCGGCTAGTCAGTCAAGCCCTTGATACCCCCTTCAGAGAAAATATACTCAGGCTAGCCAGCCAGCAAAGGGGAGGCCCATATTCTTGCATATGATATGGTTGTTAACCATTTCTTTGCTTGCAGGGAAGGTTTGCCGACTGCCTCCTTGTATCTTTTCCTCCTCGGTATTGTTCTCTCAAGAGCTAGCCCATAAGCAGGCATGGGCAGGATCTTCCATTAGAACCTAGATGTAGATGTGCCACTCTTTGTTTTCAGACTAAACTATTGCAGTCACTGACAGGTGCAAGAATCAAAGTAAGTAGATGCTCTATCACAAAAGTGGCCAGAGGAGTTGCTGCTGGATGTGTTTCCTCCATGGCGACTGGTAGGCTGAGTGGTTCAAAGAATATTCCACCATGCAGGGCCAGTGGTTCTAGAACTGTCAGACTGGCCCAAAAGGCCAAGGTATGCAAATTGAGTCTGAAACAAAGAGTGGCACATCTACATTTGGGTAGGAGGGATCTCCTGAGTCAATGCTCTCTCATCAGCAGCTGTCTTTTAAAAGGCAGCTTACTTAGCCTCACCTCTGAGGTTGCATCTGATGACCAGCTTCTCATCCAGAGTCTCCTTCTTGATGTCACTGATGTAGCCATCAACCCAGCTGTCATTCTTACCAGACTGTATATAGTATCAGCCTTAAAAGATACCTCTTATTCCACCATGACAAGGCTACTCATCAGTGAGGGGGTCTTCTTCAGACCATACCACCAAATGTCCTGCTGCAGCCACCTTAATAAGACCTTAGCTACATGGCTGCCACAGACTAAGGCCCACAGAAATAGCCCAGAAATCTCAAATGTCTGCGAGTGCCTCCAGCTTCCAGTCCTGCATGTCTCTTAAGGCTGCTCTGCCTTCTATCAGGATATTTATACTTATTTATATGTCCAATACAATGGCATTCACCTTCAGCATGCTTAGGAATTTATCCACTTCTTTCAGCCAAGGGTACTCTTGACCGTGGTCGTTCCCAATCTATAAACAACATATCTTTGATGGCCAGGTTTGGCCATATCACATCAAGAAACAAAAAAAATAATTAGACTTGAAAGTTGTCCTTTATCCTTGCCAACTCTAAGCATTTGGAATCTCCTTTCTCAGGGCTAGTCATTTGCTCTGCACTCCGTGCGGCCCTCTCTCTCTCTCTCTCTTGTTCTCTCTCGGATTGTTACTTTGAAAAGTTAGAAAGCTGTCCTAAGCAAAGAAACAGGAAC
The DNA here is from genome assembly GCA_033557465.1 of Ichthyophis bannanicus. Classification (NCBI taxonomy): domain Eukaryota; kingdom Metazoa; phylum Chordata; class Amphibia; order Gymnophiona; family Ichthyophiidae; genus Ichthyophis; species Ichthyophis bannanicus. Next base: position 161,425,887 of record CM066035.1, on the reverse strand, counting down.
CTACAATATACAAGTATTTATGTCCTTTAATATCTGGAGTTTATTTTTTATTCCTACATATGCAGCTCATTCCCTGGTATTGTCACCTATTAAAAAGTATGCAGGACTCTAAAATGTACTCCTCTTTGAAAGCTAGTTAGTATATGGAGAGCACAGAAGAATCCTTCTGTAAGAACATGAACCACACAGGCCAGGTCTGATGCGGAAACAAGTGTGAAACTACCATTAAACTATGTAACTGCAGTGGACATTCCTTAAGCATTAATTCTTCTAATGCTATTGTAGCCATGTGTATAAAAGCTGGAGAAGCTATTTTCACTAAGTAAAATAATTACCAGGAGGACTAATGCTAAGTTAAAATAAATGGCATTAACTGTAAGGCTTTAAAGTGGGGAAAAAAATCAATGCCCTTTACAGTGCAGGGACGGACCATAATTCCAAGCCATCAGACATTCTAAACTTAATGGATTATTATTGATTGCAGGTCTGATGCTGAAATAAGTGTGAAAAGTCATGTTCACCAGTCAGTGGCACTCAGCTATTTAAAGGCACTGATCAATCCCCTACACGCTAAAATAAAATCAATTAACGCTAATAGAGTGTACTAAGGACCGTACAGGGAAAGATATTTGCTATAGATCATAAGATAAAGAGATATAAAGCTTCTAGAACCAAAAATTATGGATTGGAATGTGGCACCAATTAGCTAATTGTTTATATGTGCAACATCATTTTAAAAGGTGAAATTAGGCCTCACCTGCTAATTACCTTTCCTTGAATTCCTCCAGTTCAGTCCAGACGCATGGGTTGTGGCCCCCCCCCCCCCCGAATCCAGCAGATGGAGACTGAGCATGACCAGTTTTGCGATGTCATCCTATAAAGACCCCGTGTCATAACAAAACAGAGTTTCAGCCTTTCAACTACCAAATGAGCCCTCTGCTCACACCTGACCGCATTCAACCGAATGTCCATTATTCTTTGTTTCTTTTTTTTCTTTTTTCTTTTTTAAAGCGTGAAAGGAACACCACCAGAAAGCTCCTATCCCTGTACCGTGAGCCCTCCATCGCTTTCAGGAAAGTAGGGAAAGACCAGAGACCCTCACCACTTCCATTCTGACTTCACACCAACAGATCCCAGACACTCTTCTTGAGCGGGCATGAACAGGGTAGGTTCTGGACTGGACTGAAGGGATTCAAGAAAAGGTAATTATCAGGTAAGACCTAATTTCACCTTCCATATCATCCCTCCAGTCTAGTCCAGGCACATGGGACGTACCACAGCAGTATCCCCTACAAGGTGGGACCCATAAGGACGATAGTGTTTTGCGAACAAATGCAATGACACCCACGTGCTTGCTTTACAGATCTCTCCCAGAGGAACCAGACACGCCTCTGCCCTGAGTGGGCGCATAAACTCAAAGGCATAGGTCTGCACCTCAATAAGTAGGCTGTCGCAATTGTCACCTGTGTGCAATGGATGCCTTCACCGCTGCTTCCCCATGGCGCATTGTCCTCGAAGATCACGAAAAGCTGCTCTGAGTGGCAGAAGGGTTCCGTCCTCTGCAAATACATTTGCAGTGCTTTCTTGGTGTCAAGCAATCACAACTTGTTATTCGTTCCCTTGACTCCCTCAACTCGCAGCACCGGGAGCGCTATGGGTTGGATGACATGGAAATCCATCACTAGCTTTGGCAGGAAGGACAGTACCATCTGCAATACCAGCTTCTCAGGATGGAACACTAAGTACGGTTCCCGACAGGATAAGGCTTGCAGCTCTGAAATCTGATGTGCCAAACAAATTGCCACCAGAAACACCATCTTCAGCATGAAATCTTTCGATGATGCCTTCTTGAGAGGCTCAAACGGGGGCTCCGTCAAGGCAGACGGAACCATATTCAGTGGGCGAACCTGTTTAACGGCCCATACGAACCGCAGCATGTCCAGATGTGCTACCAACGAAATCCTCTGATCCTACCACAGTAACAGACCAAGGCCGTCATTTGGACCCACAGTGAACCACAGTCCAGAGCAGGACATTTCTCCAGTCCCGCCTGCAGGAAGGCCAAAATTTGAGGTATCAAAGCAGTGAGTATCGTGCCGCTGTTGTCCTTGCACCAATTTTTAAACACATACTATACATGAACATATGACAAGGAGGTCAAGTGATTCCTCGCCTTCAGGAGGGTGGCTACTACTGCCAGCGAATACCCTCTCTTTTTCAGCCTCTTCCTTTCAACAACCAAGCTGTAAGCAAGAATCGATCTACCTGGGACATCTGCAGTGGGCCCTGGCTCAACATGTCAGGCCACCGCTGCTGTTAGGTGTATAAGGTCTGTGTACCAGGATCTCCGAGGCCAATCTGGAGCTATGAGCACCACTCGGCTGTGATGTCTCTCTAACTGGTGCAGCACCCAGTCAATCAGGGGCCAGGGAGGAAACACATATAGCAGGTCCTCCCGCAGCCATGTCTGCACCACGGCATCGAGCCCTTCAAACATATTCTCGCGTCTCCTGCTGCAAAACCGGCACGCCTTGGCATTGACCACGAGTGAGTCTCCTGAATACCAACTCCTCCAAAGATCACTCCGCTGGGTTCACCTGATGGCGGCTCAAGAAGTCCACCTGTACATTGTCCTTGTCCACAGATGCACCTCCACCTACTGTTTCCTCCATCAGGCCCTTGCTGGTCATGCCTCCTTGGCGGTTGATATAAGCCACTGCGGTGGCGTTGCCCGAACATACTCACACCACCTGGTTCTGCAGCAGCAGCAGAAAGTGTTGTAGCACTAGAAATACTGCTCTCAGCTCCAACCAATTTATTGACCAAGCTAATTCCATCTTAATCGACAATCTAATTCCTTCTATTGGCCCTGGGCCAACTGCACTCAGCAGTGTGCTCACCAGCCCAATAGGCTGGCATTGGTGATGACTGTGATCCAAGTTGGCAATTCCAACGGGACACCCACTGTCAGGGTTAGCAATGAGCGCCACCAACGCAAGCTGAGCCTGACCTCCCCTGGGCACGGTAATCACTGGGACAGTGGGTCCCTTTGCAGAGACAACCACCAGAACAAGAGGAACTGCTGGAGTGATCTCATATGGGCTCATGCCCATGTTAAAAGATCTATGGTTGTCACCATGGTTCCTAGGAACTGGAAATAGTGCCAGGTGGTGGGACCTTGCCTTCCAGAGAAAAGACCGGACCTGCTCCCAAACCTTCACTGCCCTTTCCGGTGGAAATGCCTCCTGTCCCCCCTGCGTGTCAAACAGCACTCCCAAGTCAGCCAGTGTGAGGGACAGAGATGGCTCTTTATGAAGTTCACCACCCATTCCAGACTTTGCAGTAGCTCGACCACTCTCCAGGTCACAATCTTGCTCTCCTCATGTGACTTCACCCGTATTAGTCAGTCATCCAGGTATGGGTGGACCAGAATTCCTTATCATCATAATGCAGCCACTACCACAACCATGACCTTTGTGAATGTTCCTGGAGCAGTAGCAAGAACAAACAGTAGCGCCTGAAACTGAAAATGGCCAATAGGCACCACTGCTGATGTTTCTGCCAGATCAGGGTATGGAGATACACTTCTGTAATGTCAGGAACTCACCCTTGTGCACCGCAATGATGATGGAGTGCAGAGTTTCCATATGAAAATGGGGGACCCTCAACACTCTGTTGACGTGCTTGAGATTGAGGACTGGACGGAAAGAACTTTCCTTTTTGGGAATGACAAAGTAAATGGAGTACTGACTGGACCTTCACTAGCTTGCGGGCACTGCCCATATCGCCCGCATGTGGAAGAGCTTGTCTAGTGTCACCCCTACCACCCAGCGCTTGACAACAGATTTGCAGGGAGAAACCAGGAAAGCATCGGGTACGAGCAACGGCAGCTCCAGCATGTAACCTTCCCAAAGGATTTCCAATACCCCCTGGTCCTGTGTGATCTGGACCCAAGCAGAGAAAAGAGTCTAAGCCACCCTCTGACCTCGTTCCACACTTGAGCCCTCCTCGCATTATTGTGGCTTCTTTACGGGACTCATGACAGGGGAGTAATATCCTCTGCCGGTTCCCCATCTATGAAAGAAGAAATTTCCTCTCACAGGGTAGTGTGCCCTCTGAGTAGGAGCAAAGTGTGTTGCCCAGAATCTGCAAAAATCCATGAACTGACTTCTTAGCCGGAGCCTTACTCCCTCCCCCTCCTGGGTTTGTCCTCCGGTAATCAGGCTACCTTAGAGTCTCCGAGGTCCTTAGCCAATTTCTCCAGCACCTCTCTGAAAAGCAGCTTCCCCTTAAATGGAAGCTTAGACAGCTGCACATTGGGCAACATAGAAGGTGGCGAGCTGCCGCTGCCGAAGCCATGCTTTTAGACGAGGCTCGCACTAAGTCATAGAAAGCATCAGCTAAGTAGACCGTTCCCAATTCCAACATTACAGCTTCGGGGCCCTCAGCCAGATTCAGTAGGACTTGGGCCCATCATAGGCATGCCTGGGCTACATAAGCCCCACAGATGGAGGTCTGCAGGGTTACAGCATTTGCCTCGAATGCTTGTTTCAGTGTGGTCTCCAACAACCTGCCTTGTGGATCCTTCAGGGCGGCTCCACCTTCCAGCGGTATGGTGGTATTTTTGTTAACCGGCATCACCAATGCATCTACCTTCAGTACCTTTAGCACCAGTCTCTCATCCAGGAAGAGGGGGTACAGATAGGACATTGTCCTCCCCCCATGCAAGCTAGTTTCATTGAGTTCCCTCTCCACGTCAATCATCTGTTTGATGCCATGCGTACTGGGAAGAAATCTTGTGATGTCCGAATGCACTGAAACAAAGAGGTCATCCAGGCTGATCTTTTCCTGAGGCGGTCCCACCACCATGTTCATAGCTCCCAAGGAACGAGAGATCAGGGCCACAAGTTCTTCCTTGTGGAAAACCTGGATTACCATGGGCTCGTCAGTGGAAGGAATCTCCCCTTCCTCAATCTCTATCTCAAGGGGCTCACCTCAATCTCTCAAGGTCCCCTCTAGTACATCCTCCAAGGAATCTGAACCCAGGGATGCAGGTTCTTCAACCTGTTCCGGCTGCTCCCTGGGCCTTTTGGCCTGTCTCAGGATGGGGCAAGCTATCCAAACTGACTTCTGGATCTGTCCTGTCTGCTCTGGAGGCTTTAGCTGTCCCTTGGCCCTGCTTTAAGCAGTAGGCCTGGTGAAGTGACAATATGAACTCTGGGGAAAAGGGCAGCACCGTGAGCTGCTCTTCCAGCTCCAATTGCTTGCAGCACTTTTTTGCTTTTGTGGAGATTTAGGGGGGACTTGCTCACCTCAGCTTTTCCCTCCAAAGCCATGCTGCTCAAGATAGCCAGCTTTTTCACCCCTGGCAGGCCATGTGACTGCCCGGAGTGATCTGAGGCAGATTCAGCCACAGCCACAGCTACATCTTTCTCGAGGGCTGCCTCTGCCGATCTGCCCTGTTCGGCACAGATACAGCAGAGACCCGCCAATGACAGCGTGCCTCTGTGCCCTCTACAAGCTGCACAGGCCTGCTTTCCTGATGGCATCTTGCCTCACACATGGTCTCCGAATGAGCCCTCCAGCAGAAAAAAAAACACCACAATACTACACCAGCTGGTGTGCACTCTCCTGCGTCCCCACAGCCCCGATCACGCAACAGCTGTCGAAAATGAAGGAACTGACAAGAAAAACTCACTCATGTAAGCGGAGTCTGCAGGGCCATGGTCCTGGCTTTGGTGGCAGAGAGTGGCAGATCTGAGGGGAGGGACCCGGGGCACCCAGGTGTACACCCCAAAACGTGAGTGAGCCTGTCAATGTTCCAAAACAGTTTGTGGTGCTCACTGCAGGCTGGCGATTGCTCCTCTCAACTAAGAACTGCCAATAAATTCTTATTAACCTTTTTTATGCCTCTTGCCAAACAAATCCTTTTTTTTTTTTTTTTTTTTTTACTTTGCACTGTACTGCCAACATAAGAACATAAGATATGCCATACTGGGTCAGACCAAGGTCCATCAAGCCCAGTATCCTGTGTCCAACAGTGGCCAATCTAGGTCATAAGTACCTAGCAGTCTCCCCAAAAGACAAAGGTTCTACAATGCTTGTTTTGGATCCAGCAGTAATATCCTGGGTCCCTTTTAATAATGGTTTATGGACCTTTCCTCCAGGAACTTATCCAAACATTCTTTAAACCCAACTACACTAAAAAGTAATTAGATCTTACCTGCTAATTAGTGTTCCTGAAGGAACGACAGTCCAGTCCCTTTACTTCTGGGTTGCGCAACCCTTCCAGCAGCTTGGAGGCTGAGCCCAACCTTTTTGGAGGGGGGGCGGTATAAATACCACTGGGACCACCCACCAACTCCAGTAATCGAATGAAAAAGCAGACCTAAAGGAATTCCATTAGCGACCTATATAACATAAGGACCTATATAACATAAGAACCTAAATAACATCACATAGACTATATATGTCTTAACTTTTTTTTTTTTTTTTTTTTTATATATAGAGAGTAGAGAGCATGAGTGGAGAAATGTTTATGGGAGGAGGTGATATGCCTGAGGCTGCCGAATCCGACTTTCTCCCGCATTCCTTCACCCCGACCTGGCCCCACGCTCGGCTCAAAGCTTCCGTCTGACTGTGAGGTCCTAACCGGGTGGGATCAGGGACTGGACTGTCGTTCCTTCAGGAACACTAATTAGCAGGTAAGATCTAATTACTTTTTCCTTATCATCACTCCAGTCCAGTCCCTTTACTTCTGGGATGTAAAAGAGCAGTTCAATCCTGGGTGGGTTCCGGAATACCGGACTGAAGGACCGCCAGACCAAAACGAGTGTCCGCCGCACTCTGTATGTCGAGCCTGCAATGCTTGGTGAAGGTATGCAGCGATGACCAAGTCGCTGCCCTACAGATATCTAGCGGAGGAACTAGACTGAATTCTGCCCATGAGGTAGCCTGTGCCCGGGTGGAGTGTGCTCGGAGACCCGGAGGCACCTGCTTCCCTTTCAGTATGTAGGCGGAAGCGATCGCTTCCCTGATCCATCTGGAGATGGATGCCTTGGCCGCCGCCTCCCCCTTGTGGGGACCCCCGAACTGAACGAATAGCTGCTCGGCCTTCCGGAAGGGGGCTGTGCGGGAGAGGTAGCGTTTCAAGGTCCTCCGGACATCCAAGAGGCGAAGTTTGCTATCCCTGCCTTCAAGCCCCTCGGCGGGGAGAACCGGGAGGTTAACTGCCTGATTTCACATGAAAGGGAGAGATGACCTTAGGCAAGAAGGAAGGGACCGTTCGCAGCACTACCTTGTCCTTGAGAAACAATAGGAAGGGGGGCTGAGAGGACAACGCTTGCAACTCGGAGACTCGCCTTGCTGAGCAGATAGCGACCAGGAAGACTGTCTTCAGGGTTAAGTCCTTTAAGGAGGCCCTCTTCACTGGTTCAAAGGGCTCCCTGGTCAGTGCGTTAAGCACTAGGTTGAGGTCCCAAGAGGGGATGACCGACCTCCGTTGAGGTCGCAGGCGTCGCACCGCTCTTAGGAATCTGGAGACGTCTGCGTGTGCCCCTAGGGCCTTGCCGCGGACCTTACCTCTATAGCACGCGATTGCCGCTAGCTGGACTCGCAAGGAGCTGTGCGCTAGACCCTTGTCAAATCCTGCCTGAAGAAATTCTAGGATCTCTGGGACAGAGGCGGAAAGGGGTTTCCGTCGGTGTTCTGCACACCATGCTTCGAAGATGCGCCAAGTCCTAACATAGGAGAGGCAGGTTGAGCGCTTCTTAGCGTTCAACAGGGTCGAGATGACAGCTCCTGAATAACCCCTCTTCAGGAGCCTCGCCCTTTCAATAGCCAGGCCGTAAGCGAGAATCGATCCACGTGAGGCATACGGACCGGGCCTTGCCTCAGGAGGTCCCTCTTGCAAGGGAGCCGCCAGGGTTGGTCGGCGATCAATCTCACCAGATCCGCATACCAGGGGCGGCGAGGCCAATCCGGAGCTATGAGGATTACGAAGCCCTGGTGAGACTCCACGCGCTGGAGAACCTTTCCGATCAGAACCCAGGGAGGGAAAACGTAGAGCAGGCCCTCCGAGGGCCACTTCTGTGACAGGGCATCCAGGCCTTCGGACATTCTTTCCTTTCGTCGGCTGAAGAATCGGTCCACCTTGGCGGACGAGAACCTCGCCATGAGATCCATGACTGGGAGGCCCCAACGTGTCACTATCTGGTTGAAGGTCTCCTGGTCCAGTTCCCACTCTCCGTGGTCTATCTTGCACCTGCTGAGATAATCTGCGGTGACGTTGTCCGTTCCCGCTACGTGCTGGGCTGACAGGGCTTCCAACCGAGTCTCCGCCCACTGGAACAGAGTGCCCGCCTCCTTTTCTAAGGCGGGGCTGCTGGTGCCGCCCTGGTGGTTGATGTAAGCCACCGCGGTGACATTGTCGGAGAGAACGCGAACTGCTCTCTTTTGCACTAAGGCCTCGAGAGCCCTGAGCGCTAAGCCGACTGCCCGCAATTCTAGTCTGTTGATGGGCCATTGTGCTTCCAGCGGAGTCCAGTTGCCCTGGACAAACTGGTCCTTGCAGTGAGCTCCCCAGCCTACTAGGCTGGCATCCGTCGTCAATAATAGCCACTGATGGGGCTCGAGAGGCATCCCGCAATCCAGGTTCCTTGGGCACTGCCACCAGCGTAGAGTCTGTTTGGTCCGCGGAGCGCAAGGTAACTGCATTGTCAAGGGGTGGTGCTGGGGCGACCATCGACGCAATAGAGCCCTCTGCAATGGCCGCATGTGGGCTCGGGCCCATGGCACCACCTCTATCGCCGCTGCCATTGTTCCCAGGACCTGAAGATAATGCCACGCCGTGGGGATTCGTCTTGCCAGGAACTGCGTGACTAGCAGTCTCAGTTCTCTTGATCTTGACCGAGACAGAAATACCCTGCCCTTGCTGGTGTCGAACCTTGCCCCGAGGTACTCGAGTTCCTGGGAGGGAGTCAACTTGCTCTTTGCTCGATTGATGACCCAGCCCAATTCTTCTAAGACTTGGATCACTCTTGCCGTCATGGAGTGGCTTTCCTCCTCCGACTTGGCCCGGATTAGCCAATCGTCCAAGTAGGGGTGCACCAGTATTCCCTCTTTTCGTAGGGAGGCCGCCACTACCACCATCACTTTGGTGAACGTTCTTGGAGCCGTAGCTAGGCCGAAAGGCAGGGCCTGGAATTGAAAGTGGCCCCTTGGCACTGCGAATCTCAGAAATTGCTGATGGGAGGCCCTGACCGGGATGTGCAGGTAGGCTTCTGTCAGATCGAGGGACGTTAGGAACTCCCCGCCCCTTACGGCTGCTATGACTGAGCGTAGGGTCTCCATCCGGAAATGTGGGACCCTGAGGCAGCGATTGACTTGTTTTAGATCCAGGATCGGGCGAAAGGACTCTCCCTTCTTTGGCACTACGAAGTAAATCGAGTACCGACCAGAACCGCACTGGTCTGGTGGTACCGGGACCACGGCCCCGAGCGTTATTAGACGGGAGAGAGTAGACTCTACCGCCGCCCTCTTTGCTGAAGAACCGCAGGGAGATTGAACAAAGGCTGGGTGTATTTGTTTCGCAAATTCGAGAGCATAGCCGTCTTTGATAACCTCTAGGACCCATTGATCGGACGTGACCCGGGACCAGGCGGGAAGAAAGCGGCTTAGGCGACCGCCCACCGACGGTTCTTCCCCCTGGCCCCCCGTCACCTCATTGTTTTCTATTACCCTGGGAGGAGGAGAAGGAGGAGGACCCCCCGAAGCCTCGGCCTGCTCCTCGAAACCCCCTAAAACCTTGTCCCCTCGAGGGAAACCGGCCCCTGGAAAAGGAGGTTGACCTGGCTGGACGGAACCTTCGGGAGTCCCTGGGCTGGGTACGCACTGGGGCTAGGGGCCGTCCTTGCTTTGGTCTATCCTCAGGCAGCCTGCCCCCCTTGGACTCGCCCAGGTCCTTGACCAACTTCTCCAAATCTTCTCCGAATAACAGTTTCCCCTTAAAGGGAAGACGGCTCAGGCGTGCCTTCGAGGAGGCGTCCGCCGCCCAATTCCGTAGCCACAGATAGCGCCTAGCCGCCACCACCGAGGCCATGTTTTTGGCTAGGCTTCTGATGAGGTCATACTGACTATCCGCCAGGTAGGCTGCTCCGGATTCCAACCTCGCAGAGTGGGCCTGAGCCTCGCCTGTTTGACCCTCTGCTGCCTGAAGTTGTTGTGACCACCTTAAGCAGGCTCTTGCCACCCAGGCTCCCGACACCGAGGCCTGCAGGGCAAGGGCACTCACATCAAAGGCTTGCTTAAGGAGGGTATCTAGCTTTCTGTCTTGAGAATCTCTAAGGGCAGTGCTGCCCTCCACTGGGATAGTAGTCTTCTTGGTGACTGCTGATACCGCTGCATCCACCCTGGGAGACTTCAGCAGCTCTTTGTCTGCCTCTGGAAGTGGGTATAGGCGAGACATGGATCGGACTCCCCTTAAACTGGACTCAGGTTGATCCCATTCTTCTTGGATCATCTGACGCACTACTCTGTGGACAGGGAAAACTTTCTGAGATCTCCTAATGGCCTGGATTAATGGATCCTCCAGCGCCTCCTCCTCTGCTGGTGTGTCTGAGGCCACATTGAGGACTTTTAGGGATTCATTAATTAGTGCTGGAAGCTCCTCCCGACGAAAGACTCGAATTATCCGTGAATGATCTTCTTCAGGGATCTCTCCTTCTTCCAGCTCTTCCTCTTCTTCATCCCAGTCCTTGTCAGAGCCATCCTCCTCCGGGGTGCCCTGGGAGAGGGACGCTAGGGAGTCTTCAAGGCCCAGACGGGGACGTTTAGGTGGAATGTCCGGGTCTGGATTGCAAGCCCTCTTGGGCTTGGCTTCTGCCGCTAGAGCCGCTTCTCCTGTCCCTGAGCCCTGCTTCCGCAGGCAATAAGCCTTATGGAGCAAAAGAATGAAGTCTGGGGAGAAAAAATCCCCGGCGCCCCCTGTCCCAGATGGGGGTGGCGAAGGGGGAGGAGGAGGGGTGGGTAAATCCGAAGACACTGAGGGAGGAAATTGGGACCCCCCCTCCCCTTCTAAGGAGTCTGCAGACCCCTGAGAGGGCTGGATTATGGCCAAGTTCATTTCTTGTTCCACGGAGGCAGCTACTGCAGCACAAGCCCTGCAGACTCCTGCCTCCGAGGAAGTGCCTCTGCGCGTGCCGCAGGAAGGACATCTAGGTTTGGCCGCCATACTCTTGATTCCAGTTATCAAGGCCCTAACTCCTAAGGGACCTGAGCAACGGGCCTAAGGCTCAGCAAACTGCACCGATAGGCCCGTGTAGGTGCTCTCTCCTTCAGCGGGCTAAAGATGTCTCCGAGAGAAAAGCAGCTGAAAGGCCCTCTATTAATTTTGCAATGTTAGCCCCAACCAAAACCGATGCAAGAAGGATAATGTAAAAATTTAATTAAAACCACATCAAACCAAACAAACTAAACTAAATTTAAATTTAAATTAGATTAAAATGAAATAAGTTCCTTTTAGCAATATACTTGCAGTTTGCAGCTGCCGTGCTGACTGGGCCCGGCTCAGCGATCCCTGCCCGTTGGCTCTACACGTGGTAGGCCTCCCCACGTGGAGCCTAACGGGGGATCGCGAGTCTGTCCTCTGAGCCGCTTATTCTCCCCTCCGGGAACCGCAGGGAACTGGAAGTCGAGTCCTGGCTGAAATGTCGAAATCCTCTTCCCCTCCGCGATCGGGAGGCCCGAGGCTCGCCGCCGCGTCCTTTAGCTGCAGGACGGGTCCGGCGTCCAGAATCTGTTTCCCGGCGTTGCCTCAAGCGCTCAGCCTCCGGGAGGGCTTCGGCGCGAGGTAGGACCAATCGGTCAAGGAAATCCTCGGGAGACAGCCGGATCTCAGCCGCAGAGCTCAGCTAAACGCTCCTCGGTACTGCTAGCACAGATCACCTCCGATGCCCGGCCCGCCTGGGGAGGGGGGGGGGAGGGAGAGAGGAGAGAGCAGGCAGGAGCAATTAAAGAGGCAGAGACTGCTTAATTTTAAACGAAAGAAAACACAGAGGAAATTAAGATAAGTAAAATTAAAGATAATAAAAGATAATAAAAGTAATAAGGTATTTTTTAAAAAGGAATTAGGAAGACTCCAGTAAGCCCTAGGCTTACGGAACCCTCCAGCTGCTTGGAGGCTGAGAATACTGGAGTTGGTGGGTGGTCCCAGTGGTATTTATACCGCCCCCCCTCCAAAAAGGTTGGGCTCAGCCTCCAAGCTGCTGGAAGGGTTGCGCAACCCAGAAGTAAAGGGACTGGACTGGAGTGACGATAAGGAACAGTTTTTACTACATCCTCCAGTAACAAATTCCAGAGTTTGATTACACGTTAAGTGAAAAAATATTCTCTCTTATTAGTCTTTAATAGGTTACCTTGTAGCTTCATCGCATGTCCCCTAGTCTTTTTATATACTGATGACATAAACAGTTGATCTACATTTATCCATTCCACTCCATTCATTAATTTATAGACCTCTATCATATCTACCCACAGCCGTCTCTTTTCCAGGTTGAAGACCGCTAACCTTTTTAGCCTCTCTTCATAGGGGTATCCTTCCATCCCCTTTGGCATTTTGGTGGCTCTTCTCTGTACCTTTTCTAATAACACTATATCCTTTTTAAGATATGGTGACCAGAATTGCACACAATATTCAAGATGCGGTCGCACCATGGAACGATACAGAGGCATTATAATATCCTTTATTTTCCATTTCTTTCCTTATGATACCTAGCATTCTGTTTGCTCTCTTGGCCACTGCTGCACACTGGGCGGAGGGTTTTAACATGTTATCCATGATAATGCCTAAATCTTTTTCCTGGGTGGTGATTCCTAATGTGGAACCTTGCATCGTGTAACCATAGTCTGGGTTTTTCTTTCCTAGGTGCATAACTTTGCACTTGTCCACATTAAATTTCATCTGCCATTTGGATGCCCAGACAGTCTGATAATATGCCACTGCTGCCCCAAAGAAGCACCAGCCACAGGATTCCTCTCTATATCCCTGTAGTGCAACCCAGATGCACAGAAGGTCCAATCATCTGTTGGAGACTGAACAATACTGGCCAACCTTCTGAGGCACAGGGCCCTTCTAGAATGACATCAGAAAGCTGGGTCATGCTCAGTCTCTATCTCCTGGTTGGGGGGCACAACCCATGTGTCTGGATTGGACTGGAGGGATGATATGGAACTACTACTATTCCTACTACTATTTATCATTTGCATAGCGCTACAGTACAAGGTATATGCAGCGCTGCAAATATACATGTAAGAGAAAGTCTCTGCTCAATAGAGCTTACAATCTATTCAACACAAACACAGCAAACAGGACTAGGGCAAAACAAAGGGGAAATGCTTAAAACACACACGCTTATAACAAGGTGAACGGGTGGTAAACAGGAGAATAAGCGTGTCGGGATCCAAAAGGTCTTTTGCATCTTCTCTGCAGCAATATCATACTGCATTATCTTCTCTAACTTATCCATCAGTTTGTCCTTTTCTTAGTTTGAAAGCCCTTAAGGGTAGAATTCTACAGCCAAGCACTCTAGTTTTACATATTTTGTGTCCAGTTTTAAGTACTATCAACACATCACATGAAAAAATAAAAACAACAATCCTTAATTGGATATCTTTCATGTAAGTTACTCTTATTTCATTGTAGATATATTTTTAGAGATCTCATAAATTCAATCGTATTGCCAATAACAAACTGTGCAAACTCATACTTATCTTGGACAGGACACACTAAGCCAGCGGTTCTCAACCTGTGGGTCGCGACCCCCACGGGGGTCGCCACAGAATTTAGCGGGGGACGCCTCACTCTGCCGTTAAAAAACCGCACAAGTTGCTGCCGCTGCCGAGTCCGCTTCTCGGTAGTGGCAACTCACCGCTGATAGGGGAAAAATAAAGCTTAAAGTGTGTAGCAGGACTAAGAGGCCCGCAAGGGAAAATAGGAATCCTGTATATATCTATATATGGAAAGGAATGTGCTGTGCTAAGACAAATTGATTGTTCTACTCGGAGACGACTAACATCTGTGAAGTTACTGATAGGCTGTGGTGGGCCTCAGGGGATGAGTTGATGACGTATGTATATGTTTCTGTTAATGTATAAAAGACAGACAGCCCCTCTAACCTGTGGAATAAACTTACATACTACTTATGTGCGAGTGTGTGTGTGTTTGTTCCCCTGGAATTCCAGACGGAGAAGGTAAGGTGATTCCTCAGCCCAGAGGATTAACGGATGTCCCGAGGGTAAGTGGTATACAGTGCTGGGAAAGGAATAACCCACACTAACAACCGCCTCCTTCTTCTGCAGCCGCGGCTCCCTGTCTATTAGGGAACCGCGGCTATGCCTGTAAAACCATTGCGGAACCTTCCTGCCTCTTAACAGGCTCTGTGCAGCATCGTCCCGCCTCCAAAGGAAGTTGTTTACCACCTCCTTTGGAGGTGGGGCAATGCTGCATGGAGCCCGTTTAGAGACAGAAAGGCTCCGCAACGGTTTCACAGGCATAGCCGCAGTTCCCTAAGAGACAGGGAGCCGTGGCTGCAGAAGAAGGAGGCAGACATGGGGAGAGGGGAGAGGGGAGCAGGGAACCTGCAACGGAGCTGACATGCACAGTGGGGGGGCTGACATGGAGGGTGGGAGGGGGGCTTACATGGACAGGGGGGCTGACATGGAGGGAGGGAGGGGGCTGACATGGACAGAGGGGGAGGGCTGACATGGAGGGAGGGAGGGGGCTGACATGGACAGAGGGGAGGGCTGACATGGAGGGAGGGAGGGGGCTTACATGGACAGAGGGGGCTGACATGGACGGAGGGAGGGAGGGAGGGGGCTGACATGGACGGAGGGGGGGCTGATATGGATGGATGGATGGAGGGGGATGACATGGAGAGAAGGGGGGCTGACATGGAGGGAGGGAGGGAGAGAGGGGGGCTGACATTGATGGATGGATGGATGGATGGATGGAGGGGGGCTGACATGGACAGAGGGGGCTGATATGGATCGATGGAGGGAGGGAGGGGAATGACATGGACAGGGGGGCTGACATGGAGGGAGGGAGGGGGCTGACATGGACAAAGGGAAGAGACAGGGGGACATACTGGACAGATGGGGATAAATGCTGTACAGAGGGGAGAGACAGTGCGGGTTAGGATTATAATGAGCAGATGGGGGGGCTAGGACTGGTAATGGGTTGATTAGGGAAGACTAGGACTGGGAATGGACTGATCAAGGGGGGGTTGGGACTGGTAATATGCTGATAGGGGGTAGGACTGGTAATGGACTGATGGGGGGCTAGCATTGGAAATGAGCTGATCGGGGAGGTTAGGACTGGAAATGGGCTGATTAGAGGAGGCTAGGGCTGGAAATGGGCTGATGGGGGGGTAGGACTGGTAATGGCCTGATGTGGGGTAGGACTGGTAATGGGCTGATATGGGGAGGCTAGCACTGGTAATGGGGTTGAGGAGGGACTAGCACTGGAAATGAGCTGATTAGGGGAGGCTATGACTGGTAATGAGCTGATGGGGGGTAGAACTGGTATTGGGCTGATTAGGGGAGGCTAGCACTGGTAATGGGGTTGAGGGGGGACTAGCACTGGAAGTGAGCTGATTGGGGGGCTTTGACTGGGAATGGGCCGATTGTGGGGAGGGGAGGATAGAGCTGCTGGCCCTGGAAGAAAACTGGGGGCTAAGGCTACAAATGGGCTGATATGAGGGGATAGGAGAATGGAACTGGAAGGGAGTGGATCTGAGAGGGGCTGCCATGGTATTTGGACTAGAAAGGACTGGTCAGTGGGGAAGGAGGGGGACTGGAAGGGAATGGACACCAGTGGCAGTCATGGGAATGCAAGTTGATATTGGAAGGTACTGGGAGTGAGGACTGGAAAGGGGCTGATACTGGGGAGGGTTACTGGGACTGGAAATAGGCTGATGGAAAGAAGTGAAGAAAACTAAAGAAGAGATAAGAAATGGCAGATGAACCATAGACCACAGAAAGAGAGCTAAGAGAAGACAGGAAAGCAGAAGCCTCAGATCGGGACCAGCATGATCAGAGAATAAATTGGTCAGACAACTAAGGTAGAAAAAATAATTTTATTTCATATTAATGATTTGACTACAAAATCATCATAATTTTGAAATCAAATATTGTTATTTGTTATTGTGATTAATTATTGTGGTTTAAATAAGTAAATTTTATAAATAAAAACATATTGCAAAGGCCTATAATATATTAATAATTCAACAAATGATTACAGCGACAATGCGTTAACGGCAAAGGAAGAGAGACGCATTTGATTTTATCATTGGGGGTCACCACAAGTTGACCAATGGTAAAAGGGGTCACGGTACAAAAAAGGTTGAGAACCACTGCACTAAGCTGTCTCTTTACTTAAAAGTTGTTTGCTTAAACCTAAAAAGAAGGCTCCTAAATTTTGAATGACTAGCTGGATCCTAAGTTAGGGGCCCAGTGCAGTCTCAGCTAACACTTATTAACTAGCAAAAAATATCCACCAGAACGTAACACTTGAAAATTAACCAGTGCATTTTTCCTAGAAAAAAAAAAAGGTGCCGGTACTCATGCAGGACTCTCATTAATACCTAAGGAGCATGGTTCAGTTTTAACAGGCAATGACAAAGATTCCAATATTGCATACCACTGCTTACCCTCCTGAAAAAAAGCCCTGAAATTAACCCATCTATATATTTAAGCAATAGGATCTCCGATTTCACTCCAACCAAGTTAAAAACAATATTTTTAAACGTCCATGCTGTGCTTCTGCTGTTTTTCTGCTATCGCTCTAGAGACTTGTTTTTCTGACTTCTGCAGTTTCTGGGTTATCCACTACAAGTCTAAAGAAAAGTGTAAGGTATCATCAGTCTGTGTCATTGCAGAAAGTAAACGTTCCAATGTCTGTGCCATCTCTGGGATTATATAGATTGAAAGAAATAATTTGTTGCCTCCACCCCCCCCCCCCAAAAAAAAAAGCACGATAATATTGAATAGAATGCAGCATTTCAGTAGCAATATGTTTTTTTTTCGGGGGGGGGGGGGGTGTTCTGTTTTGATGCTTCTGTTTGGGGTGTCAAAAGGATTCCTGTGGCCGGGTCTATCTGGCAGGCTAATAGGTCTATAATATCTAGAAGAAATGCAGGTGCTTACATAGCTGCGTCTGTCTGGCAGGGTGCACAGGGTACTTACCAGGCAAACAGTCTGACAACGGCCACTCTGCTATTGTTGGCTATTACAATGCTTTGTGGTCAGACATGGGAATAGGCGAGTCCTGGAGGAAACTAAGTGGGACCTTGGGTGCTATGCAAGATGATGAAATAAAAAAGGAGGAAGACAAAAAAATAAAATGGAATAAAACAGCCATGGATGAGGTGAAATCTTGTAAGAGATCCACAATATGAGTGTAATTTCATAACTGTTGGTTGGCTTTATGTGCAAAAAAGGCCTTTAAAAATCAAGAAGCCTTTTACGCACATAGAGATATGTGCATCCACAAGATCATGCAAACCTGTGTGCATCACACCTAGATGTTACTGGGGCACAGTTTCAGCGGATAAGAGGCCAAGTTGCAATGTACATAAATATTTTATAAAATACACAGGTGCTTGTGTAAAATACATGCACACATTCACACCAACTTAAGAGCACGTGTAAATGTGTGAAATGATATCTGCAAGCTATTAGGGGTGTTTCTTGGGAGTCTATTTTATAAGCGCTTGCCTTGTGTGACTTTTCACATAGGCGCCCCATTATAAAGTAGACCCTCTGTGGCTGCCAGCCCGTTCTGCATTCCTAGCTGTGTAGAAAGTATTTGGGAACAGTGAATGTCTTTTTCTGTTATCATATGCTATTTTCCTATGTTGTGATGAGCTGAAGGAAACACTAGCTAGAACCAGGCCTTTCAAAATATTTAAACCCTAGACAGCATGTTTAGTAAAGGGACCAAGCTTCATGTTCTCAAAACCAAAATGTTCTCGCTTCTACTAATGTGGCATCTTCCTGCTTGGGTTATTGCAACCAAATAAATATGAACAGAGCACACCTATTATAGAAAATACACACGCACCCCCACCAACACATGCTCATCACATGTTTTCCTTATAATGTTGCAAGAGGAAGTGGCCTAGCGGTGAGCACAATGAGCAGAGGACTAGCGCTTCCACCAGCAACACTTCGTGACCTTGGGCGAGACACTTCATCTCTAGTTGCCTCAGGTACCCACTTCAATTGTAGGTTCTTTGGGGGAGGGGGAGAGACATATTGTACCTGAATACCTATCACCACTGTGTTATATCCAGGAGCACTACAGACATGATAAAGTTTTACAATAGTAGTGCTCATACGTCATTAAGGGGCTTGGGATGTGGAGATTATAGTTCTACGCTTTGAATGCAAGAGAAAATCTGCTAGCCAAGCCAGTTCAAACAGTAAATGCTGGCGGCAGGTAAAGACCAGCAGGCCCATTTTGGGTAATGAAGCACTCAGCGAGTTTTCCATTCTTCCACATTATCTGTAATATTTATTATGTGTGCATGCCACTAATCCAGATTAGGCTTATATTTTGGAGCCAGGTTTTCCATCTTTCCCAGCATAGAGTGACACAGGAGTTTTTTGCAACTGAGAGAACAAACTGTGAATAATGGAAAGGCTTTAGAAAAAAAAACGATTCCCCCATAAGTGTGTAGTTAGCAATCGCGGAAATAGATATGTTTTCTTTGAACCTTCACATTTGGAAGTGTTTCTTCAGAATAAATTATATACTGATAAGGGTGAATGACGTTAAGAATGAGGCAGCGGAAGGATTTGGGGACTAAAATAATGATATTAATGGCATGCACATCTAGTTTTGGTTTTTTATGTCTTCTCTTTTCTTGGATTTTTATTGTGAATGTAGCATTAAGATACTCTTCCCCCGTGATGAGGACCAGAGTATGGCATTTGCTCTGTTTCTTTGTGACTCATTAGTTTGTTATGAGCTTATGAGAATTTGTCCCTACTTTAACTTTATTTTGTACATTTTTTTAAATAATTATAAAAAAATAAAAGAAAATTGTATGAGTAGCCAATTAAGAAGCCAAGCTCTTAAAGTCATCTTTTTACATTTTTTTGGTCCTTTTAAAGGCCCAGAGGGATTAAAGCCCAACCATCCATATGACTCCTACATAGCCCCGGAAAAAATGAACAGTTTTGTACTTAAGCATACCTCTGGACATACCTAGCCAGTCGGGTTTTCAGGATATCCACACTGCCTCCATTGTATGCAAATCTCTTTCATGCATATTCATTCTGGTTATTCAGAAAAGCTTGACTGCCTAGATGAATCCCAAGGACTGGATTGAGAAACCCTGCTTCAAGGCGATGCAAAGGCGGATAGGGAAAATTCTTAAAGTATTTCCTGTGGCTCTACATGTATTTTACAAAAGGTTCTGCATTCAGGGGGCTTTCGGTAAAATTGGCTGGAAACTGAACATTCCAACTTTGATGTCCCTTTTCTGACCTTGACACCTAAGCAAATGGGGCTTCACACACAACATAGCTGCAGAATCCAGTTAAGTCATTCTAATTATGTAGATATCATTCTTTATATACAGACCAATTCTATTCAGACCATTTGGAATCTGGATACTCATTTCTACATTTGCTCCCTCATACATCAACTAATTTCCTTCTGCATCACCTAAATTTAGTTACTCTTACAATAAGCTAACATAAGTATTTATACAACCCCTTGAGGTTCTCCAGAAGTCTCCACAGGAAGTATATTACATAACTTCTAAACCTCTGGTATTTCCCCTGCCTTAAATGAGCCATGCAAAAACCTCCAAAGGCGGACTTAGGTCCTTCCTTGAGAAGCCTAGGATGCAATTCATCTCTAGCTTTGCAGCCTTGTCAATTGTTTATTGTTTTAGTTTCCTATCTCCTCCTGGTGTGGTCCTAAATACTTTGATTTTATGTTCTCCCCACTCCCAAATTCCAATCAAGAGAGCAAGGGTGTCCTAGTGTTAGGAACAATGGATTGGAAAGCAGGAAAACTAGACTTCAAATATGCACTGGAATCTTAGACAAATCATTTGACTTTCCCCATTACCCCTGCTACCCACTTAGACTATAATTTCTTTGCAGCAAAGATTCCTTCATCCTTTTTGCAATTTTCTATAAAGCATCCTGGTTTAACTGCCATAATAGTAATTATGAACTTGTCAGACATCTTAAGAATAGAGTAGTTGTTACTGCATCCTGTAATCTTTCATCTATCGTATTTAAACCTGAGAAAAGTATCCTCCAGTGTGTACAGACCTACTGACTTGGGCCCCATGACTGCTATTATTTGCAGATTGCAAGGAAGACAATGAGAAAAAACTGAACTGCAAAGCAGCTGCCAGCGTTCTCTGACCCACAATACAAGTGTCTGAGAATAGGACACAACTGTATTTTCAGTTGCCTTCAGCATACTCAATTTCCATGTCACAGCTGTAAAAGTGATATTCCTTCCCAATGTGGAAGTTAATGGAATAGTAGAGGGGGTTACGTATTCTTAAGAATACAACTTGATTTTGTTATGATTAAAAAGAAAAATCCATCTCTGTAACATTTTGCAAAGTGCAAGCTATTCTTGGCATAATTGAGGAAATAAAACAAAGTTTTGCTTCTTTTTCCTGCAATTATTTTTGCGAGCATCCATATTAAGCATTCATATGCTGACTGCTATAATCCTTTAAAGCAGAGATTGTCAATCCTGTCCTAGAGACTCTATGATTATATGGATACATAGAATGAATATCCATGAGATAATTTGCATACAATGGAGGACCAATATTCTTTATGGCTAACCTAAAAATCTGACCAGTTGTGCTTCCAGGCCGCAGGACTGAGAGCCAGCTTTAGATTCATCTTAAAGAATGGATTTTCTTAAAACTACTACATAGCTTTATTGGAACAGTGACTTTTTAAATACACAAGATATATTAGTTTTTGATATGTTTTGAGGGGAGAAAGGCATTGTTTTCTTACTTAAAAAGGTATATTGTCCCAGTATTGATTGTCATGGGACAAGGCAATTGAAAAAATATTCTGAAGAGCTATCCAAGTAATGAAATCTCATATTAAACAAGCTTTAAGATGAAAATCTTTTTATTAATAAAACATCAGCATCATACAACTACCTGGTATAAATGGTTTCTTACAGACTACCGCGACTGATGGCACCGCATTTATATAGTCCTGACCCTCAACCCACCACCAATTGTCTAAGCATAGCCTCTTCTAAAGGCATCCACAATGGTTCTACTTCTTTCCAGATTTGCAGACAGGATACTCGCGTCCACATCCAATAAATTAAAAATCACCCAGTGTCATCACTTCTCCCTTCGTTACCATCTTTGCAATATTACCGATGACATCTCTGTCCGTTTCTCGAGTTGAAGGTCTATAAATTACACCAGTGTGGTTAGTAATACCATCTCCTTTTCCAAAATGATCCAGAGTGATACTTCTTTTCCCCATGTCCCCTGCATTTCAGCTGCTCTAATATTATTTTTAACATAGAAGGCTGCTACTCCTCTTTTTCTCTTTCCTCCTAAATAGATTATAGCCAGGTATGGTGATATCCCATTTGTGAGATTCATGTTACCACGCTTCCATAATGGACACAATGTCCAAGTCCATTTCCACCATCAGGACTTCCAGGTCAAGAAACGTCGTGCCTAGACACTGAGCATTTATGCTCACTGCTTTCCAGCAATTGTTTGTTTGTGTTGCTTGTATTTTGCCTGGTTTATATTCCAGACTCTCCTTACCCTTTGTTATTAATGTGTAAGTTAAGATGATGTGTCTTTCTATTGTCAATACTGCTGGGATGCTTTTGCTGGGGGCGCAACATTCTGAAATTGTTTTCTTCCAGCTGTCGTTCCCTTTCTCTAGTTTTAATGCCCATCTAAATACCGTCTGAATTTGTAACTTAGGACCCTTTTCCTTGCCACAGAACGATGTAGTTCATCAATACAGTATAGCCTCTTGTTGCTCAATCTATTTGTCCCAACCACCTATGTATCTAAAACCTTGTTTGCATCAGGTTTAGAGCCACATATTAAAGCTGGTTGGGCAATACAGCTCTTACTACTGCTATTAAATCATTTATATAGCACTACAAGGTGTACGCAGCGCTGTATAAACATATAAAGAAGACAGTCCCTGCTCACAGAGCTTACAATCTAATCAAGACAGAACAATACAAGAGAAACAAGGGGGTTCAAATAGGGAAGGAAACAAGGAGAATAAAGGATTAGGATTCAAGTGCAGCCTCAAAGAGGCAAGCTTTTAAGGGATTTGAAGGGGAGAGAAGCGACTTAACAAAGATAGAGGAAGTTTGTTCCAGGCATAAGAAACAGCAAGGTGAAAAG
The DNA here is from genome assembly GCA_033557465.1 of Ichthyophis bannanicus. Lineage (NCBI taxonomy): Eukaryota > Metazoa > Chordata > Amphibia > Gymnophiona > Ichthyophiidae > Ichthyophis > Ichthyophis bannanicus. The sequence continues at coordinate 161,403,439 of CM066035.1, read as the reverse complement.
ATCAAAGTCTGGAGTTTGCAAAAGAAAAAATAGGGGCATAGAGAGAAGAAAGCCAGAGGAGGAGCGGAGTTCACGAGGAAGGTATAGGGAGAGGGACGAGAGGAAAAGTAATGAAGGGCAGTAGAGTGAATGCATTTATATGTTAGAAGGAGACGTTTGAAGGGGAGCCAGTGAAATTATTTCAGAGAGGGGTTATATGAGTGTATTGGGGCTGGCGGAAGAGTAGCCATGCAGCAGAATTCTGGATAGACTGAAGAGGAGAGAGATGACACTGAAGACCAGCAAGGAGGAGGTTGCACACTTCCCATCTTGACTATTGCAAAGGGTGGACAAGAGACTTAGTAGTGCGTTCAGAAAGGAAGGGACAAATTTTGTTAATGTTGCAGAGAAAGAAACGACAGGTTTAAGCTATATGTTGAATATGTGAGGAGCAGGAAATGGAGGAGTCAAAGATGACCCCAAGGTTATCGGCCGAGGAAACAGGAAGAAGAAGAGTGCTGTCAACAGTGATAGAGAAAAGAGGAAGGGGAGAGGAAGATTTAGGGGGAAAGATAAGTTCAGTTTAGCCATATTCAATTTTAGACAGCAGTCAGACATCTAGGCAGCGATGTCAGATAAGCAAGTAGAAATACAAGTTTGAAGCAAAGGAGAGATGTCAGGTGTAGACAGATAGTTTTGAGAGCCATCAGCAAAAGATACTGAAAGACATGGGAAGAAACGAGGGCATCAAGGGACCAGGTATAGAGAGAGAAAAGGAGAGGGCCCAGAACAGACACTTGAGGTACACCAACTGAGAGATGAATGGCAGTAGAGGAGGAACATCCAGAACACACACTGAAAGAGCAATTGGAGAGAAAAGAAGAGAACAACGACAGTACAGAGCCTCTAAAACCAAATGAAGATAAAGTTTCAAGGAAGAGGAGGTGGTCAACAGCATCAAAAGCAGCAGAAAGATGGAGAAGAAAGAACTGAATACAGGTCTTTGGACTTACTGAAGAACAGATCCCTGGAGGCTTTGGCAAGAGCCATTTCAGTAGAATGAAATGGAAGAAAAACAGATTGAAGTGGATCAAGGAGGGTTTGAGAGGAGAGAAATTTGAGACAGCAGCGGAAAACTGCACGTTCAAGAATTGTGGAAATGAATGGGAGAAAGGAGATGGGTTGATAATTAGAAGGACAAGTAGGGTCAAGTGAGGGTTTTTGAGGAGAGGAGTGATTAGAGCATGCTTGAAGGCTGTAGGGAAGGTTACAGTGGAAAGTGAAAGTTTGAGAATATGCGAGATGAAAGGGGTGATGGAGGAGGAGATGGAGTTGAGGATATGGGTGGGGATAGGATCAGAAGGACAGGTAGTGATCTTAGAGGAGGAAAGAAGAAGAGAGGTTTCCTCTACAGAGATTTTAGAAAAGGATGAAAGAGTTATAGATGTTGAGTGGAAAAGTTGGTAATAGAGAGGGGGAAGAGAGGGTGAAGAAGATTTTGTGGGGAATTGAAGAGTAATCTTATGAACTTTGTCATGGAAATAGGGTTTGGGCAGAGAAAAAAGGAGGGATTGGAGGTGGAGGTGCCTTAAGAAGATAACTGGGAGTAGAAAAGAGACAGTGAGGGTTAGAGGCAGGACGGTTAGTCAGATGGAGAAAACAGTTTTGCTTAGCGAGTGCAATAGCAGACTGGAAAGAAGAAAGCAAGAATTTGAAGTGAAGAAAATCAGAGAGTGGAATTTGAGCCAAGTGCGCTCAGCTGAGCGAGCACAGGAACATAGGTAGTGGGTAGTTGAAGACAACCAGGGCTGAGTTGAGGTGCGCCTCACAGGACGTGGAATGGGCAAAGCAAGGGTATCCAGTAGAGAGCAGTATTATAGGAAACTATGGCTTCATCAACAGATTTAGAGGTCAAAGTGCAAGAGAGAAGAGATGAGACAGCAGTGGATAGAGTAAGTGGATCAATGGCATGAAGATTCCTAAAAAGATAGAAGGAGATTGGGTGAGATTAAGGGGGGGGGATAATGAAGAGTGCAAAACAGGTGATGGTCCAATAAGGGAACAGCAGAGGTATGTAAATTAGAAGGTAAACAATTAGAGTAGAAAATGAGGTCAATGCAGTGACTGATGAGTGGGGGCAGAAGAACAAAGCTGGAGGTTGAAAGAGGAGGTAAGGGAAGGAGCTTGGACGCATAGTGGTCAGAGGGGTTATCAATATGAAAATTAAAATCACCAAGAATAAGGGAGGGGAAGAATAATCCAGGAATAAGGAAAGCCAAGAGTCAAAATCAGTGAGGAAGGTAGAAGAGGACTTGTCAGGGGGTCTATAGATGACAGCAATCCGGAGAGGTAGGGGGATCAAAATGTTGGATAGAATGGACTTCAAAGGAGGGAAACGAATGAGATTGAAGGAAAAGGAGGGGTTGAAATTGGCAAGAAGGAGAAAGAAGAAACCCAACACCACCGCTGCAGCCATTGGGACAAGGAGAGTGGGAGAACTGATAGCCACCGCGGCAGAAGGCAGCAACCAAAGCAGAGTCATCAGGGAGAAGCCAGGTTTCAGTAAGAGCGAGAAGATGGAAAGCGCGAGAGATAAAGAGATCATGGGTAAAGGGAAGTTTATTAGAAATGGAATGAGCATTCCATAAAGCACCTGAGAAGGGGAGAGAGGAGGGGGAAAGGAGAGGGATGTGGATGAGATTAGGATGGGGGAGAAAGGAACTAATATGGGGATGAGAGAGAAGAGAAGGGGACCAGGATTGGGATTTATGTCACCAGAGGGCAGAAGGAGAAGAGGAGTGTGATGGAGAGAGGAGACAGCACATCAGAAACGAGGATGAGGTTGTTTTAGAGAGGAAGGAGAGGGATGAATGAGAGGAGGAAGAAGGTGAACTCAAGAGCTGAGGAAAGGGTGGAGGATAAGATGGGGGAGGAAATAATGAGGGTGGAGAGAAGGTGAGAAAGAGGGGGTATTAGGTTGGTGGAGTGAGGGAAGAAGGTTAGGAAGGATCACATAAAGGAGCAAAGAATGACGTGGATCATAAGAAATGGCAGAGAGGGCAAGTAAAGTTAGAAGAAGAAGAGGGATAATAGGGAAGAAGGGAATAAAAGTAAATAAATGAAATAAAGTAGAATAAATAAAATAGGATAAGATAGAGATAGGTAAAAGTCATAAAAGACACCAAGATTATCAAATAGGGAAACTTATTAGCAGAGGAAATAATCAAATAACAGTGAGTGACAACAATAGGCAGGCAAGCCTTATCTCAAGCAGACTATAAAAGTCTATAAAGTGTAAGATATAAAATATTAAAATATTGGAGATGTCAGACATAAATCGATTGAAGTCATGTGAGCATCCTCAGTGCAATGAAAATAAGGGTCCCCAGCCCAGAATGGCTGAGGTGCAATAAAGGAATCAACAATTATGACCAGGCAATGTTAAATAGACTCCAGCTCCCCCAAAGCCGAAGCCTGGAAAAAGGCAAAGGTGGTCAGAAGAAAGTCAGGCAAGCGGCAAGTAGGCAGCACAAGTCTCTTCAACCGCCTGAGGCTCCTGTAGCTGTTTAACAGGTAAGGCTCTCAGCAGATGATGTCACAAAGTGGGCAGAGCAGATACAGTTTCAGAGAAGGACACAGCGTGGCAATGGATTTAAATCTCTCTCCCAAAATTTGGAAGTCTTTTTGAACTGCAGTGGTAACGTTTTTAGCAGATTTGTTCCCAGATGGATAACATCAATTTTAGAATATGTAGTTTCCTCTCTAGAAGACAGACAGAAAGACAGGCAAGGACTTTTTTCTTTTGTTTGCAAATATATAGCCACCCAGAAACATAAAATTGACTAATCAATTATGAAAGATTAATATGGATCAAATAGGCCATAGAAAGCTACAGACAAACCAGTCCAGCCTGTAGTGCAGTGAATTCCGTTCCACATGGGTGCTAGAAAATGAAACTGCTTCCTGCCTGTTCTTACTGGTATCAGCTGCTGGGTGTGCTAACCACGTCCCCTAGGGAGAGGCTTACTTGCAATAGAACAAAAACAACTTTAATTGAAGCTAGTACACTATGCAAAAAGACCCTGTAAATTTAAAAGCAAATTCTGACTTTAATTCTAAGCAGGTAAATAACAAGGTTTCACTACCCCAGGGCAATTTCAAAAACCTTATTCCATAGGCCAGGCAAAGAAAATAGAGAAGTTAAAACTTTCCAGCACTTATAGCTAAAAATTTAAGTCTGCTCCAGCCCATGCCCCAGTGCAAATCAAAAACCTCTGTGCAAAAGACTGTAAACTGTGTCTTTGAAGAAATATCTTTACACCAATAAGTCTTAAGCCAGTATGGGTCAAAGGGCCCATTGAGATACAGTAGCTCCACACTGCAAGGTCCCTTTTTATCAGCTGAGTGCTATTCCAGATTGAAAACATGTTGCTCTCACTGCTGTCATCAATTTTGATTTAGATCTAGCCATAGAGGACTGTTACTGTCAGTCTATTGTACTGCTTACAGAAGATTAGCATCCCAAGGGATGGAGGCTGCAGAGGCCTTTCAAAGGGACAGAAACACTCCAGTGCATTTGTGATCCACTAACAGTGTAATCTATTCATTAATAGTATGATACTGGTCTGGTTTGCCACTTCCAGTTAGTGACAGAACCATCCATATAGGGGGATGTGATCTAGTAGTCAGAGCTCTGAAGTACAAGTTAGTTAAACTCACTGGAAGCAAGTTCTAGCTCCCTTTAGTGTTACGCAGCTCAGTTTCTCTCTCTGGATATGTGGTATATCCAGCTATAGTGTGACTACTGGCATTCATTTTAGGGGCTTTTAAAAGTAGTGTGGAGGCTTTGATGAAATCCCAACTACAAAAATCTGCCAGATCATTTACATGGGAAGTGGATGTGGGCTGCTGGAATAGAAAATTGAAAAAACATGGATGTCGAAATGAAATCCATTATGCAAATCTAAATTAAACTTGGAGGACAGTAGAAAAAAACGAAATGTTTCCCAACCTAGAATAACAGACCTGATAAATATATACAGATATACAGTAGATAGAGACTGGTGTCCCTGTGATGGAAGAGGCTGCTTTTTAATTTACAAGAACATATTAAAAAATAACCAATGTCAGCCTCCTAGACGTTTTCGGAGTATCCCCCACACTGCAAAACCATTGCAGCTTTGCCAATGAAATGCAGCAAGAGAATGTAAATGATAAATGGCTTAAGTATGCCATAACACCAAACAAGGTCCAGAAAGCAAACCTAATATTATGCAGCCTAATAGTGTTCTGTATAGAATTAATTCTTAGCTATGAATGCTAAAACCTTTAACAGATCCCTCCCAAACAAAACCAGCTGAATTTTAATAAATAGCAATTTTGCTCAGATATTATTGGTTTCTTTTTTAATACAAATTCCTCAAAGAACCAAAATGTACCAAGCATTTTCCCCATAGACATAATATATGAAACACACTCCAGTACATCTGGCCCAAAGAATGTAAACTAAGTCAACAAGCAGGCAGAAAATCAGATTTCTGAATTATTGCCTCTTCTGCAATATGCTCCATGCATTTTTATTTTCAGTCCTTGGTAGTCTGTATAAAAGTCAGTTTGAGGGACGCAATAGGAAGGAATGAAGATATATACAGACCAAATTCTGGCACATCTCCTTCAAAAGCACTTAGAACGGGAACAGACGCAAGTTAGCATTAATGGGAATTCCTTTAACTTCAGTTCACTGGATAAAAAAAATATAGTCAAGAAAAATCTTCATTTCTGCTTTAAAATAATACAATTCCGATCTTCAATAACTCCATGGAGGAGCTTGAAAGCACAAACAACGCTTTTTTTTTTCTAACATCTCTGCATGAGGTACTCATAGAAACAAACTGCTCAAATAAACCCCCAGAATGACTGGAAACAAATGGAGAAATGTACATACTGGATCATTTTCTTTCCTTGAATCTTGCTAGACGGTCCAGACGAGTGAGTTATGCTCTCCAGCCAGCAGGTGGACGCAGATGAAAGCAACTTTCAGAGATGTCATCACTTGGTATATCGACTAGTACAGCACTGAGAGAAGCCAGAATGGCACTTCCCGAACGGTAAGCGAGATTAAATTTAAAAAATAAATCTCAAAAAAATAATAAATTAGGAAATGTATTAACCAACAGCCATAAATTGGAACAATCAATAGGAATAAGTATTTGGCTCTCTTACCATAATTAACTCTGCAACAGACACTGATACTAACCATGCAATCAAGAGGAAGAGGGCCCCAAAATCAGTAGAAATAGTCTTCCAGTGGCTCGTGAACTGGTCCAGCAGGAATCAAAGTAAGAAAATTAACAGGTATTTTAAAATTCCTCCTTTCGTCTCATCTTGCAGTTTGTTTACTCTTTCTTGACGCCCCCTGCTCTCCGCCTGTTTTGTTTTCCTTTTTATGAAATGGAGTTATTTTTTCTATTTCTTGTTCCTTTTGTTGTTTTTACTGTAAACCGCTTTGGAGTCCTCCCATGGAAGGCGATAATTCATAAGAACATAAGATGTCATACTGGGTCAGACCAAGGTCCATCAAGCCCAGTATCCTGTTTCCAACAGTGGCCAATCTAGGTCATACGTACCTAGCAGTATACCCAAAAGACACAGGTTCCACAATGCTTGTATTGGGTCAAGCATTGATATCCCGGGTCCCTTTTTAATAATGGCTTATGGACCTTTCCTCCAGGAACTTGTCCAAACCTTTTTTAAACCCAGCTACACTAACAGCTCTTACTACATCCTCTGTTAACAAATTCCAGAGTTTGATTACACGTTGAGTGAAAAAATATTTTCTCTTATTTGTCTTAAATAGTTTACCCTGTAGCTTCATTACATGTCCCCCAGTCTTTCTATATTCTGATAGCATAAACAATCAATCTACGTTTACCCGTTCCACTCCATTCATTAATTTATAGACCTCTATCATATCTCCCCTCAGCCGTCACTTTTCCAGGTTGAAGAGCCCTAACCTTTGTAGCCTCTCTTCATAGGAGTATTTTATTTTTTTATTTATTTATTACAATTTCTTATATACCGCACTATTCGGCATCAGCGCGGTTCACATTATAACACAACGACCATAACAACAAGCTGTTTGGTTTTACATCGAACAGGGGTACAAACTTGGATAACAGGGGTAAACTATATACATGAGATATTTACACTGCTAGAATTGAATAACAATATCATAATGAAAGTAAGGGTCGTTTCCAAGTGGGTCAATGGTAAAGGGGATGGAAGGCTACCATCCCCTTTACCATTTTGGTGGCTCTTCTCTGTACCTTTTCTAATAACACTATATCCTTTTTAAGATACGGTGACCAGAATTGCACACAATATTCAAGGTGCGGTCGTACCAAGGAACGATACAGAGGCATTATAATATCCTTTGTTTTATTTTCCATTCCTTTCCTTATGATACCTAGCATTCTATTTGCTTTCTTGGCCGCCGCTGCATACTGTGCGGAGGGTTTTAACATGTTATCCACGATGACTCCTAAATCTTTTTCCTGGGTTGTGGTTTCCAATGTGGAACCTTGCATCGTGTAACCATAGTGTGGGTTGTTCTTTCCTAGGTGCATAACTTTGCACTTGTCCACATTAAATTTCATCTGCCATTTGGATGCCCAGTCTTCCAATTTATCCAGATCCTCCTGCAGTTTTCCACAGTCCTCTTGGGTTTTAACAACTTTAAACAGTTTTGTGTCATCTGCAAATTTGATAACCTCACTAGTTATTCCCTTTTCCAGATCATTTATGAATATGTCAAAAAGTAGCGGACCCAGTACAGATCCCTGGGATACTCCACTATTCACCTTTTTCCATTGGGAAAATTGACCATTTAGCCCTACCCTCTGCTTTCTTTTAGCCAGTTCCCGATCCAAAATAGTACACTGCCTCCTATCCCATGACTTTTTAGTTTTGCCAAAAGTCTTTGATGAGGGACCTTGTCAAAGGCTTTCTGAAAGTCCAGATACACTATATCAACCGACTCACCTTTGTCTACCTGTTTATTCACACCTTCAAAAAAACATATCAGATTAGTAAGACAAGATCTTCCTTGTCTAAAGCCATGTTGGCTGTCTCCCATTAGGCCATGACTATCTACATGCTTAGTAATTTTGTTCTTTATGATGGTTTCTACCATTTTCCCCAGTACTGACGTCAGGCTCGCCGGTCTGTAATTTCCCGGCTCACCACTGGAACCCTTTTTAAAAATTGGCATTACATTGGCAAGCCTCCAATCTTCAGGTATTACAGATGACTTTAATGAACATTCACAGATTACTAATAGCAGGTCTGCAGTCTCATATTTCAGTTCTTTCAACACTCTTGGATGTATACCATCCGGTCCAGGTGATTTGCTACTATTCAGTTTATCAAATAGTTGTAATACATCTTCCCGGTGTAGCGATATTTCTCTCAATTCCTCTGCAGTATCACCTTTAAATTCAAGTCCCAAATAAACAAATATAAAAGGCAGTGACTGTTATGGCTACAATTTGATGTCGCAAATTCAGTTGTGCATCTAAACATCACCCCTACGTTCCTTACCTAAAAAGATATTGGTATAACCCAGTCATCAACCTTCATCTGGGTGAGTCTAGAGGTGACATGGCACAAATCAAATAAAGCACTTAATATTTAAAAAAACCAAATCTGAAGGGCCAACTTATTATGAAACATCCAAGTCTTCACGGTTTTGATATAAAGAGCTATATAATGGTTGTGTACTTTTCACAGCCATAACTAGGGCGTCCACCCAAAGGAGCCCAAAAAGCTCATCCAGCTCGCCCTAGGGCAGAGGGTACAACTAAGAGAGAACCTTAGGACCCAAAAGGCCCAGCTTTCGGGTCCAGAAGGATGCTGGATAACCTCCAAAATAGGTCTGCTTGGAAAGCTTGTGCAAGAGCAGCCTCTACAATACGCAAAGATCCCATAGCATCCTAAGAACAGGAAGGTCCTCTCTGTGAACCAAGTGGATCATGGAAGGATCATCCTCTTTCATCAGTGAAATCTCCCTTTCCTCCTCTTCTGCATCCCAAACAACCCCTGTAGAAGATAAGGCTGGGTTCCCAGATGAATGGGCAGGCAAAAGGGTGAAGCAGGGATGCTCAACCCCTTTGCTGCCAGCAGCAGAAGCACTCAAGAGTCCTGGGCATCCCATAGGGGACTCCCATGGAGGGGGCTGCCAAGAAGCTAGTTAGGACTGAAAACTGCCTGTGAGCGGTTTCAGCAGCTGCAGCTAAAAGCAGACTGAAAAAGAACCCTAGGGATGGGGAGGAGGGGTGGGGGAGACTCAAGGGAGACTGCCTCTTGGAGCCTGAGGCCTCTTCACCATGTTCCCCCTCCTCAGAGACCACGCGGCCATCCAAGACAGCAGCTTGTCCCACCAGCAGGAAAACCATGGAGGAACTAGAATCTGCAATGGGTCACAGGCCCCCTGTGAACAGTCCTGAAAATGTTGAAAAAACTGTGCCCGAGGTGTCCCCATCAGACTCAGAGCAGAGGGCGTGCTGTGGAGCTGACTCGATGGGAGCCACAAGAAGCACGGGGCCAAGCATCCACATCACAGCAGAACCACTGAAAAAAAAAACTGCAAAGACCGCAGCGAAAAAGGAACCCCAAAAAGAGAATCCTAGCATCTGTCAGGCCAACCGGGGAAACCTGAGTAGAGCTGCCCCAAGTGTACCCACAGGCCTAACAGGCCCAACTGCTGGAGAAAGGGTTTTAGGGGGGATTTTTTGTTTGCTTTAAATTTGGCTGTTTTATTGCAAGCAGCAAAGACAGGCAAAGACAGCCAATTAAAGTAAATGGAGGAACTGAAAAAAATTCAAAAATAATTAAAGCAAGCTTAGCAAACAGATAGAGGACAGCAAGAGAGAAGAGGGGCCTGGATACAAACTCACCACCCTCATTCAGGAGGCCCATGGGGTTGTCCTGACCGCTCTCTGGCCCACCAGTGCTGAAACCCGTGGCTAACAGCGCTGGACACAGGGCAGATATCGACTCAAGGAGGCAGGGGTATAGCAGAGTACCACACAAACATTGGGCCAACGGGTCTCAATCACACAAGACAGAGAACTGTGGTCTGGGTCAGAGGAGACAGGCCCATCTGCTCTGCTGTACCAGTCCAAACACCTTGCCATCTACTGGGGACAGACAATACTGGCTTCTCAGTGTTGCATCAGTGGATATACCAAGTGATGATATCACTGAAAGTTGCTCCAGTCTGCTTTCACCTGCTGGCTGGGGAGCATAACCAACTTGTCTGGACTGGTTTTGCAGTACACTAAACTAGCAACACATTGCTAACAGAATGGAGACAATGAAACATTTTTATATTTAATCCGTGAATTCAAGTTGCCACAAAACATGCCCACTTTTGTTACAAAATTATTGAATGACCTTACTTTGAATACATGTTACAAATGGAACATCAAGTCAAGTTCTTAGGAGTTGTTGCCAAAGTATAAGATAAAATACAAAATGCACTGTGTGCCTCTGAGTCAGTGCTAACTCCTGGTGACCCAGCAGCTCCTGGGCTTTCTTGGAAGGGTGACTGGTAGAAGGCTGCCAGGCCTTTCTTCCAAGGCAATGGAGGGTTTAGTGTCTTGCCCAAGGCCACAAGGAGTGCCAGTGGGAATCAAACCCTGGTTGCCTAGTTACCATGCCAGTGCTCTAACCCATTAGGCTACTCCTCCACTCTATAAGCTAAAATACAGGGCCAAATTTAAGATTTTGGCACCCATAAACAGGATCGGAGGGGAGGTTGCTTTCCCAGAGAGATCACAAAGCATAGTCCTAAAAATAGACATAAATGGGCTTCCGTTTATCTTGGGTATTTGGTGCCGTCAAAGTTTGGCACCCTAGCCTGTTGCCTACATCTAAATTTGTGCATGGCTATACACAAATAGTAATGTTTTCTTCTTTATGCAAATGCTCAGTTAGGGTATTTCCAAAGCCGCAGATAGTTCAGGAGTCTTTTAAAAAAAAAGAGCAAACATATTTCTGCTAAAAATATGTCACTACTATATACAGCGTTATCGTCTAGCTCCAAAAAGAAAGCTCACAGGGCTAGAAAATCACCTCAAAATGGCCGTGGAGAAAAGGACATCCAGCATAGGCTGTGGATTACTGCAACTGTGTTTAGGATTAATATTTCAGTGGCAGCTGAGAAGATAGCAATTAAAGTAAAATATTGTGGCAAGGGTAATCCAAGGTTTGAAATAAGGGGACCACGTGTCTTTTAAGTTGAGGACCTTTTACAACCTTCAGGCATGTCTAGATATCTTAGGAAACAGGCTCAGGAGTAGTTAGAAAGGGAGCACATTTTTTGGAAAAATTAAAACTGCAGCATTTCCAAGAGGAGGAAAAATAACTGCTGCATAGCCATAAACATCATGTTGCTAAGAGGAAGCAAGCAAAGCAATGAAATATCATGACTTTGGAGACTAGGTGGTGATCAATGTGGACACGGAAAATTCCCTCCACGGGCTCACATAAAAGGTGCCAGTATGCATCCAGGAATTCTCTGCCCTGGCCAAGGGAGAGGACAGCAGTCATTGTAGCCCTGGGGGTGCCTTCTCCCTTGGCCAGGGCAGAGAAGACAGCAATCCCAACTGGTCAGGGATCCCCTTCCCCTAGATTCCTGAAAGTCCGGACTTTCTTCTCCCTGGGAGGTGTAGTGTTCAGGTGATCATGACTTTTGAGTGTAATCATCAAAATCTCAGGGGGCCCTGAAAGTTAATTTGGAGGGTGGAGAGGGGGATGAGGTTGAAGGTTCACCTTGGGCAATCATTTACCCCCTTCCACCAGCTCAGGTCTTATTCACAGCAGCATAAGCCATTAAAATTTTCAGCAGGCCACTGTTTGGTAACACCTTTGCACTCTGAATCGTATTTTCAAAACAACGAAAAAGTTTACTTAGCATAGTCCGTATTCTGTAGATATGGAGATTCCTAAAACATGTGAATAAATCCCCATGTAACAAAATAAAGTATCTTCTTAAGTCAGCCAAATATTTATTTCTTCAGATGGTCAAGATTGCCTCATGTGGAACCAGCCCCGCGGTTCAGTGGGGAATGCTGTGTACAGTGCAAGGCAGAGGACCTAGGTTTGATTCCTGATCCTGCTCTCCAAGTTGCAGAGAGCTGGGGATGCAAGCCCAAGTAGTGAAACAGTCATATGAACTTCATGTTATAATGTACTGTCCTGATAGTGTTCTTAAAGCTTAATATTTGAACAAAGAACAGAAAAGGCTTTCAGAAATCTACGTACTGAACACAGAATTAGTAGAACTAAAACAAGCCCAAATCCAAACAGGAAATGAGGGCCCCCTGGAGAACAACAATGACTGAACAGCAAGCATATGTAAACAGGAAACTGAACAGAAGTGATTGCGCTCACTGCTCCGAGGCCGATATCTTTTCTGCTCCTCACTTAGCCCCAGAGGACATTATGCTTATGGTTTTAATACTAAAATGCTGGGGAAATACATAACTAGATCCAAACCAAAAGCATTACAGATTTAATAACTTTCAATTATTTTGATATCAACTATTTCGAAATGCATAGGTCTTAGTAATTAGACATGGAGAAAAGTGCTCCAAAATTGGGGGGGGGGGGGGTTGCATAATTATACCATTAATACACCACCATCAATCTTCTCCCATAACTATGAAAAGGAAGGTAGATCTCTTCAATAGAGAACTTCTCACAAATTAAAGAGAAATCATACATGGCCTCCAAATCACGTCTTTGCCCTTGACATATATGAAAGCAGCAATCAATAGGTCATAGGATAATGCACAACTGCCAAAACAAATACCCCTACTTACTCAGAAATGTTTAGTATACAACATTTATAAGACATGATTATGTCATATCCATAAAGTATACACACAGATTCATAGTAGAGCAGAGATTAACTGTCTTCCACATTAGCTCCAAGCAACTTCATGAAGTCATGAGTCAACTGCATATGAATAGGGTTGTGCTTTTGTTTTGAAACAAGTGGCAATAGTGCTCCGTATTGCACAATAGGACGCACATCTCTAATGAATAATCAATCAGAACTTGTGTATCAAAGTAACATTTCAAAATGTTAGCGAAGTGCCAATACAAGCCACTGCATCTGGGAGACAACAATATTTCTGTTCACTTCCTCAGGTCCACTGTTCTTCTGCTCCCCAATACCTTGCAAATACATATGTACCTCATATACACAATCAGTCACTATGCACACTCACACATCTCAAGCTACCCTACTGAGACACACTTTACCGTGGCTGGTTCAACCAAGTCCCCCACATAGCCATGTCTTAGGCTATACGTAATTCATTCGTAAATGAAGGAAAAGGAAAATGTGTCCTTATGTCCTACTCTAAAGGGCTGATTTTATAAGGGAGTCATGCACTATTTATGCTCATCAGTGTCTATATTAAAAGGGACTTGCATGCATGCTTTAGTCCATCACAATTCTGTAAGCATGCATGCAAGTCCTATCACGCGTACTTTCAGTGTGGGTGTGCAAAGGGGCAAAGCAGAATTCTACGCGCGCAAGTTATAAAATAATAGAACTTACCTAAGTTTCTGAAGATTCCAGTGCAAGCATTGACCCTTGCTCTAGTGCAGATGTAACGGACACTACTGCATAGGGGCATAAAAGACACACCTCAATTTTATAAAGTACACGCGCACTTTCCTTTATAAAATAGGCCCCAAACGCATGAAAGGCAAAGCATGCTAACAGCGTGGGAGTTTATGAAATTACTCTCCACGTGTGCACTTTTCAAGTTGTTGCTGTCGTGCCTTTTTATAAGATGAGTTGGAATGGTAACATGAGCCAGAACAAATACAACTAAATGGCTTAATTAGTGTAGATCAATGTGAAGGGCAGGGCTGGGCATCGATGCCAAAGGTCAGCAATATACTCATAATGGAACTAAAAGGCCACCAGTTTCTTGTGCGATCACCAGAAAAGAGCACACATACTATGGGAGTATGTTGATGCAGTTGTTGAATAAAGTTTCACAATTTGAATCTTTCCGATCAGACACAAGTTATGTCAATATGCAAGAAAGAAATTATTGTGGTCAATATCCTGAGTCTGTAGATTTTTAGGGCAGAATTTAATGGATCCCTGTTCATTTGGCAGGTCAACTCCACATAAAGGACACAATGTTCCAAAAAATGTTTTCTGAGAGCACATTATGATCTTATTTAAGATAGCTAGTGCTCTTCAATTTGGAAAAAAAATGTTCTTGGTATTAGCTTGACCACTATATACCAATTTCATGAAGGAAAAAGTAGCGAAAGCTTCATAGGTAATACAAATACAAACATAGCATACAAAAAAGAAAGCTCTACTGAAAAGTCCCCTTCCACCTATAGAATTAAATTATATTTCTAATAAGGCCCTCCAGTAAAAACATACTCTTAAAATAGCAATATCCAGAAATCCAAAGGACAGATATGTTAAGACCTTAGCTCAGTGGAAGAAAGAAAACAGCCCAAAAATGATCAGACAGACTGGCCTGCTACTGCCATGTCTAAAACGACACTGAAAGACAAACTAGGAATTCATTTTAAAATCTGGCACGCAACAGGAGAGACATTTTAACCTTTTGACTGTCTAACTCGCATAAGATATTCTTACCAGTTTACAGATTTAAAAGAATGATGAAAGACATCCTGACTCACACACTGTCTGCTATATTAATTATTTTCACTACATTTGATATCACAGTCTTCCACAGCACAGGTTCAAATACCAAGCTGGAGCCCCAATTTATTGTCAAAGGAAGTTATTCATTTCTATGACAGCTTTCAGTGCACATCTGGAAACCAGATTCACGTTTTCTATTACATTAGGCAAGACAATTAAATAATATTTGACATTAGCTCTCATCTTATGAAGAGAGTTCTCATACGTACATTGGCTTTAGAGACTACTGGATTCACATATGAAGGAGGAAAACAATCATCTTTCGATTAAGTCTTATATTTGTTCAGTGAATAATCACAGGTTTATTATATTATCTTAACAAAACTACACAGTTATGCCTTACCTGATAACTGCCATTCCTAGAGTCCTGCCAGACCACTGGGAATACACCCTCACTCCAGCAGGGAGATGGAACAATTTCTGCTCTTTCACTATATATGCCAGCACAGCATATAGGCTGTCACTATTCTATAGCAAGTTGTCTCCACTGTTGAGCCCCTGCACCTCTCACTGCTTATTACCCAACGTTTTGCAATCATTTGTCCACGCATTCACTTTTCTTTCCTTTATATTAGCAAGTAGTGCAAGCTACAGCATCTCCTCTCTGTTTCAGTAACTCTGGATTCTTGGACAGCTTGCTAGACTGGTCCGGCAGGACTCAAGGAAGAGTAATGAGGTAAGGCATAAGGCTGTACTTTCCTCTTCACCCATGCCAGACCAGTCAGATATACCAAATACTTCTACCCAAGAGGAAGAGGAAATCCACTGTGGTCATCAGGAATGCCACTACAAAGGCAGCCTAATCTCACGTCTAATCTGCAGCCTAATCTCACGTCTAATCTACAATGTTGTGAAAAGGGGTGGATACATCATGTCATTGTTCTACAGATATCGTCTGGCAGAGCAGATCTATACTCTGCCCAGGAGGTTGCCTGTGTCCTGGCCGAGGTGCTTTCAAGTCTTTCGAAAGCTTCATGTTCATGTAAGTCACACGCTACCAATTTAATTATTTATATATTTTGAGTTCTTATTCATCCAGTCTAACAAATACTATAAACAAGTTCAGAACAAACACATGAAATTAGCCTAAAAATTAAACAGCAATAATTAAATAAGACAAGAATCAATATAAAAGGCTTCATACTACGAAAAGTACACTAAACAAAATTATATTGTTCCGAATGTTAAACTCTGTTCACTTGTTCAATGTAAACCTGTTCTATGTATTGAGTTGTTATGCTGTAAACCAGGGGTCTCAAACACGCGGCCCGCGAGAGAACGTTGTGCGGCCCGCGACGGAGGGAAACAAAAAAGCCTTGCTTCTGCTGCTGCCGTTGCCGCCGTGGCAGCGGCAGAATCGACTGTCAATTTTTTAAAAAAAAAACTGGTTTCGGCTGCTCAAGCAGCAAAATCAGCTGTCCTGCGGCCGCGGCCCCTTCCTCTCTGCCCGGAGATCCCTGAGTGTGCTCCATCAGCAGGTGCTTTTCAAGCCGCGAAGAGAGTATTCCCCTCTCGCGAGGCTTGAAAAGTGAATAGGCTTAAGCCGCGCGAGAGGGAAATACTCTCTTCGCGGCTTAAAAAGCACGCCGCTGATGAAGCACACTCAGGGCTCTCCGTGCAGGGGGAAGGGGCCGCGGGACAGCTGATTTTCTGCTGCAGCAGCAGAAGCCTGGTGGTTTTTTTATTTACCGGGGGGGGGTGTGTAGGACTGGAAATGGGCTATTGGCAGGGGGGGTTATGACTGGAAATGGGCTATTGGCAGGGGGGTTATGACTGGAAATGGGCTATTGGCAGGGGGGGGTTATGACTGGAAATGGGCTATTGGCAGGGGGGGTTATGACTGGAAATGGGCTATTGGCAGGGGGTTATGACTGGAACTGGGCTATGGTGGGGGCTAGGACTGGAAATGGGCAGATGGGGGTTAGGACTGGAGGTGGGCTGATTGGGGGGGTTAGGACTGGTAATGGCCTATGAGGGGAGGTAAGACTGAAAATGGGGTGATGGGGATAAGACTGCAAGTGGGCTATGGGGGGGACTAGGACTGGTAATGGGCTATGGGGGGGGTAAGACTGAAAATAGGGTGATGGGGGGTAAAACTGGAAGTGCGCTATGGGGAGGTTAGGACTGGTAATGGGCTATGGGGAGGTTACGACTGGTAATGGCCTATGGGGGGTCTAGGACTGGTAATGGGCTGGGGGGGGGTTGCTAGGACTGGAAATGGGCTGAGTGGAAGGGGGGCTTGAACTGCAAATGGCTGATGGGGAGGGGGGCTTGGAATGGAAATGGGCTGTGAGGGGAGGGAGCTAGGATTGGAAATGGGCTGATGGGGGGCTAGGATTGGAAATGGGCTGATGGTGAGGCTAGGATAGGACTGGAAATGGACTGATGCAGGGACTAGAAGGGAGCGGATGCTGGGTGGGGCTGGAACTAGAAGGGAGCTGATGTTGGGGGAGGATTAGAATGGGATGGAGCTGGGAAAGTGAAATGGAGAGGGGAAAAATATTTTATCTGGGAGAGAAGACAAATCTACAATTGGCCAGGTATTGGGAGAGTAAGTGGGGATTGAGGATGGAGGGGTAAAATTTGAGTGGATGAAATAGGAATGAGGAAAGAGAAAAAGGAGAAAGATTAGTATGTTAAAGCAGATGTAGAGAGAGAATGGAAAAAAAACTAGGAGAGAAGAAAGGGCAAATGGACAGCAGACGATGGAGAGTTAGCAGAAGACATGAAGAAACCAGAAGAAAGTGGCTGGAACAATTGCAACTGAAAAAAATGCACAAAAGGTAGAAAAATATCTCTTTATTTTGAATTTATTAACTGGAATATGTCAGCTCTGGGAAATGTGCATCATTAATGTTTGCGCTTTGTTTAGTACAAGAGGAAATTAATTTATAGTTTTATTTCTACAGTGTTGTTGTACATTCCAAGTTTGGCTTTTGGGGTTCCCAGTTTAATTATTGTCTTCCTGTTTCTAAATCTTTTAGTCTTTCTTTATCCATACTCATTAAAGAGGCATGTTTACTAAAAGTTAGTGTATGGTAACATTATGCAAATATTTATGCAAATGAGGCCCCTTATGCAAATGAGGCCCCGCATCTTATGCGGCCCCCGGGTTACTTTACAAGTCCTCATTTGGCCCTCAAAGCAATTTGAGTTTGAGACCCCTGCTGTAAACCATGCTGATTTAAAATAGCGCAGTATATAAAACCTAATAAGTAAATAAATAAAATATATATCAAAAGCTTTCTGAAACAGGCAAGTTAAGATTCTTTCAATAAAATAAAAAAGCCTGCATTTCGCGAAGAACAGTTAGCATGGCATTCCAAAAGAATGGACCATGTGCAGGGGAAAAAAAAAACACCCCCCCCCCCCCACAAAAGGGTGGACTCATTGCATACCTCAGAAACAGGTGGAATACATTACAAACCCTATGTGGCTAAGCATAATGGCTAAGACAGATGGTAAGGATGCAAAAGGGTAGGCAAATTAGAAGAGACAATGTCTGAGGCATGTTAAATAATAGACAAAGACATGTGAACTGTATACAATAAAAACTACTGGCAACCAATGCAGATCAAACAAGACGGGAGAAATATGGTCATATTTACATAGCTCAGTGATAAAACCCCTCCAGATAATGCAGAATATTGCTGCTAAAGTTGTCGCATAATCAGTTAGACCTAACTAAAGCAATTCACAGTAGTCAATACATTACAAGGTATTGGACAACTGTCCTGAAATCAGAAGGATCCAGATATATATGTAGAGGATGCACCATGCACACTTCATTTTTTTTTTAAATGCTTTATTTTCGTTTTATAACAACAAAGGAAAGGAAGACATACAGCTAAAAGACAAATACATACATAGAATGTGATACATACACCAAAGTAAACCCCTACCACCCCCTCCCCCCTGCTTCTTCTCTAGAAACTAATCATTCCCGAAAACGGGCGTGTACTGACATTATTGTGGTACAAAACCTAACGGTGAGCTAAAACATGATAAGTATGCATTAAACAGACATGTCGGAGCAATGGGCAGAGTGTACATAATCATTGAGCATCTGCCATTTAGACAAGCGAAAGTGAGTTTGGATATGAGGAATAGCTCTCCGAGATATCTGCTCATATTTACTATATAAGCAGACGAGGTTCCACCATTCATTGGCAGTAATTCGAGAGCTATCCTTCCAATTCCTCGTGATTAAACATATGGCTATACCCAGCATGAAATCAAGGAGAAAGCGACCCTTCTTAGGAAGAGAGGGGACCTCCGCCACTGAGCGGAGTCCCACAATCTTCCAAGAAAGAGGCTCGTGGAGGTGTAAGATAGATTGAATACGACCCCAGACCCGCCCCCAGTAAACCTGCAGTTGAGGACATTCATAAAGAACATGAGCGAGGGTTCCCACAGCAGTATGGCAAGACCAACACTGGTCCCTAGCAGTGGTGTTCCATTTGGCTATTCTTTCTGGAGTATAAAAGCATCTATGTGCAAAAAAGAAGAGAGTTTGGGTGACAGAGGCAGATCTGGAAACCCGCACCACTTTGCTCCAGAAAACGCTCCATTGCACAGGGGTTAAAGTGATTTGCAGTTCGCGTTCCCAGGCTTGTTGAGCTCTACAAGTAGCAGTGTCGGTACCCTGACATAATAATTTATAAAAGTTAGAGGCTACCCCATGTGTACTACTAATAGAGTGAATTAGTTCTAATAGCCCGTTCTCAGTAGGGGCAGAGGGCGGCAGGATTTGAGCACTTTTGAGGCAGTGTTGAAGCTGCATCAATTGAAAGTAATGTTTCGCTGGTAACGCAAATTCCTTTTGTAAGTCGGAAAAGGTCTTCCAACGAGCTGCAGAGAAGAGTTGTTGGGGTGTCCAGATCCCCCTAGAGTACCAGGGTTTCCATGCAATCGTTTTATTTAGGACTTGAATTCTGGGGTTATTCCACAGCGGGAGTCTGTCCTGAGGACATACGTTTGAACCCAGTGATAGAATGAGAGTGTTAAAGGCCGCAAGAGTATCAACAATCATTGGGGGATGGCGTAGGTCTACTTGATGGGACATGCCGGGGAGATGGATCAACGGAATTGGGCTACTTAGCTCCTCTTCAATGTCAAGCCAAACTGGTCTGTTGTCTGTTGAGGCAGCTAGCCATCGGGCACCTTGTTTAAATAGGAAGGCTTGATGATACCTAAGAAAATCTGGAAAGCGGGTACCCCCTAGTTCCTTCGCAGACTGTAGTTTGTGTTTAGCTACTCTTGGTGGTTTTCCCTGCCAGAGATAACGGACGAGAAGGCCCTCTATGTCTTTGTAGGTGTGTAGCGGGAGGAAGCAGGGCAGCATTTCTAAAATATAGTTCACTTTAGGGACTATCATCATTTTGACGGTTTCTAGGCGGCCCCACCATGTAAGGGATAGGGGAGACCACCGATTTGTGAGCTCACGGACTTTGGAGACTACCTCCTTGGCATTAAAGCTAATAGTGTCTTCTAAAGGAGAACAGTAGTGGACGCCAAGATATTTCACCATGCGGGATTGCCAAAGGAAAGGAAAGGCCCGCATGTCAGCCTCATGTACCCAGCGGTTCAGTGGGAATGCTACGGATTTGGTCCAGTTTATTTTATAGCCCGATAATTGCGAGTATCCATCAATCAGGTCCAAGACAGCCGGGACCGAATCAAGGGATACAAAGAGCATAAGGTCATCTGCATATGCAGAGAGTTTAATCTCTCTGTGACTGAAGGGGATACCTCGGATACGTGCGGACTGTCTAATAAGGAGGGCGAGGGGTTCAAGAGCTAGATCAAAGAGCATTGGTGATAGGGGGCAACCTTGGCGCGTGCCTCTTTGAAGATTAAAAGGCCGAGACTTTATGGCATTTACACAAATACTGGCAACGGGTTGAGAGTACATGACTTGGAGGTATCGGAGGAAGCCCTCCCCAAAGCCATACCAGCGGAGAACTGCAAATAAGAAGGGCCATTCTAGGCGATCAAAGGCTTTTTCAGCATCTAGGGAAAGACCCACCCATGGGTGGTCCAAATTGGCAGCACGGGATAGCACATGGCACAAGGTCCGAGCATTGTCAGCGGTGGAGCGGCCGGGTATAAAACCACATTGGTCGGGATGGACTAAGGTGGCCATCCTGTCAGATAGCCGGGTAGCCAAGATCGTTGCGAAGATCTTATAATCGGCATTAAGTAGGGAGATTGGACGGTAGTTGGTGGTTAGCAGCGGGTCTCTGCCTTCTTTCTCAAAAACTACCACATTAGCTGCAGAAAAGGATCCCAAAGAGTATGTATCTACCGCAAGGGCAGTAAAGTAAAGTTTTAAATAGGGAACTAAATCTGCACTGAACGTTCTGTAGAATTCTGTCGGGAGACCATCAGGCCCAGCGGCTCGACCCGAGGCTGTTCGTTTTAGGGCAGAATGGATCTCTGAAGTAGAGAAGGGTTCATCCAGGGCATCCCTATCAGCTTCAGAAAGGGTCGGCCGCTGAATACCAGAAAACAAGCGCTCAAAGGTCTCAGATGAGAACTCACATTCACATTGATATAGACGGGTATAAAAATCCCGAAAAAGTTCTACGATATCGGAGTCTGTGGTCAGTATGCCCCCTCCCTGTGGGGCGCGAAGGGCCGCAACGCGTTTGGCTTCTTTTTGACCTTTCAAGGCATTAGCTAAAAGTCGACCGGCTCGGTTGCTTTCACGGTAGTATGTCCCTTGCTGAAGTGCAATACTCTGAGAAGCTGCAGTTGAGAGGATTGCATTATATTGAAAACGGAGACGCTGTAAGCGAACTAAGACGCATGGATCAGTACGTGAAGTTAGAACTCGTTCGCCTGCTTTGATTTGTTGGTCTAGTATGAGGAGCTGCTGCTTGCGTTGTTTCCGCAGGCGAATTTGATAACTAGTGATCGTTGCACGAATGGCCGCTTTAAAACCCTCCCACCAAGCCCAGTTTGCAGTGTCCTGGGGTAGATTAAAGTGAAAGTAGTCCTGTATGGCTGCTCGAATTTCTAACTGGAACTCTGGTTGAGTTAATAGGGCTCTATCAAAAAACCAGGCCCCCGGATTCCCTTGGGGCGCAGTGGTATGTAATTGAAAAGAAATAGCAGCGTGATCCGAGATATGTTGGGAGTGAATCTTTGCATTGTCTACCTGAGGAACTAACAGTTTTGATATTAGAAAGAAGTCTATGCGAGACTGGGATTTATGAGGGGAAGAGAAGAAGGTAAAGTCAAGCTCATTGGGATGTAGTAACCTCCATAGATCGACTAAGGCAAGATCTTTGATCATAGAGATAAGCGTAGTATGACTCTTGGGGGGACCACTCGTCCTAGGCGGCTGTTTGTCAATCAGGGGATCGAGAACTAAATTGAAATCCCCCCCAATTATCAATGAAGTATTAGCAGAGGCCTGCGCAACCTGAGCAATGGTAGCAAAAAAGGCAGGGTCATCTACATTAGGAGCATAAAGGCATATACATGTAGCTTCAAGGTTACCTATCTTGAGATGAACCCTGGACCATCTGCCTGCTGTATCTGAGCTAGTCGCAATAATAGTGGCATGCAGAGATTTCCTAACCAGTATGGCAACCCCACATTTCTTAGAAACAGCTGGAGAATAGGCGGCCACCATGTAAGGTTTAACACTGAGTTTAAGAGTTTCCTTCGAATTTAAATGCGTTTCTTGGAGGAAAATCAGATCAGCAGCTTCATGACTTAGATAGCTCAGGATTTTCTTCCGTTTTATCGGGTTATTGATGCCTTTTACGTTCAATGATAAAATCTTACATGGTGCCATCAATCGATAATAGACATTTTAGATAAGGGCGCTTGAAAACATACAACATAAGCAGAATCTGTACAGCAATGACATAATCACCGAGTATGCTGGCCAATACACCCCATATTGAAAAACATGTACCAAAGTAACTTAGAGAAGAAGCAAAACCCCCAATGAATATGGCGACCATATGTCTGCGGGAGGAGGCCCCAGAGAGGAGGATAAAGACATGAAAAGAAAAGAAACACCAGAGTCCATAATTAACACTGTCTCTGATATTCATCGAGGCTACTCTGGGTAGACGGAGTCGGGTCACAAATATCATCAAAATAAGGCAACAAACCGCCCTCGACAGCCTCTTTGCTGAGCCGTGGCAAATCCAAAATGGCGGGTACAACGGACATGAGAACACTAGTAGGAACACTCTGGAAGTCAGCGCATCAAGTCGGCTTCTTTAGCATCCAAAAACTCCGCTAGTAGATCAGGGTCCTCAAATGTTCTTGTCTGATTGTGCAGCGTGACTCGGAGCTTGGCCGGGTACATCAGGCCATAGCGTGCTTGTAATTGTTGAAGCCTCGGCCGGAATTCCAGAAAGCGCTTTCGGCGGTCAACCGTGGGTTTAGCCAAGTCAGGATAGAAGGAGATTTTATGGCTCTCAAACTCCATAGGGCCCTTCGCCCGAGAGGCGCTGAGAATTTGCTCCACATGTGGATATCTCAAAAGTCGAAAGATAATAGGCCGCGGGGTCTTCCTGTTGAGCGTTATGTTCGTGGGTACACGATGAGCGCGATCGATCTCCAATTCTTTAGTAAAGGTGATTTGGAGCAGAGAAGGGAGGATTTTATATAGAAACTCCTTCATGTCTCCCGATTCCGCTCCCTCCGGTATGCCCACTAGTCGTAGGTTGTTACGGCGCGCTCTATTATTGCCATCTTCCACTTCTTTCTGCAAGGCCCGCACCTGACGTTCCACTTTGTCGAGTTTGGACAGCCGGACCACATGGGAGTCTAATATGCTCTCCATTTTGTCCTGACGCGAGGAGAGCCCCTCTAGCCTGCCTTGCAATACACCAAGGTCTTCCCGCAGTGCTCGGAGTGCTTCCCCGTTTGACTGCACGAGGTCTTTAACCCCTCTAATCTCTGCGAGGATCTCCTGCTGCATTTCAGGGCCCTCGCGTAGAGCCAGCCCCTTCTGCGGGGACGGGGGTTCAGTTTTAGAGCGTTTGCCGTGAGAAGCCGCTGGAGATCCAAATTCCAGGCGCGTAGGTTTGGTCCCCGCCATCTCACCAATGTGCCCCGGTAAGATCAGAGCATAAATTCAAGAATGTCCGGTGTTAATTCAGGATTCTGAGTAGGCCTCTCGGGAGCCTCAGCGTTATGCGACCATCCCGCTGGACATCAGGCTCCGCCCCCCGCACCATGCACACTTTAAAACAAATGCCTTGAACTACCTTTGCTACCCAAGGAGGAAAGGAAAAATCCAGATTGTGAATCTTACCTTTAATTGGAATTACGTTGCCAGCAATAGATAAGGAAGAGGGAGGCACGTAATCCTTATCCTGGCAGACTATGAGGATTCTTGTTTTAATTGAGATAATTGCCAAGCGACTACAGCCAAGAAGTCCTGCAAGAGAAAATTCTGACCTGGCACAGAAGTGCAGGCAAACAGCCCCCCTAAGGCACTCAGGCCCTGCTGAAGACACATCTCCTGCATCATCATAGAGTAGAAACTGCTCTGTGTCTCCTCCTGCTGGAGGGAAGGTATATTCTCACTTTTGGACTAGTATGTCACAGACAAAGAGGAATGAGGGCTTCGACAATTTGGCTCACTCACATTTTGCATGCTCAAGGCCTTAACTAAGTCAAATTACCGATCAATGCAGACCTCAACAGGACAAAAAAAAATAGGCATCTGTTTTGAGATTGGTACTTACCAGAAAAATGGGATAGGCTGGACCAACATTTATTTATTTGCACTTAGCTCCTTTTCCAGGGACAGCTCAGGACGAGTTACATTCAGGTACAACAAGCATTTCCCTGTCCACAAAGGGCTTATAATCTAAGTTTGCACCTGAGGCAATGGAGGGCCAAGTGACTCGCCCAAAGACACAAGGTACATTGGAATTTGAACCCGGCATCCCTGATTCCCAGACCACTGCTCCAACCACTAGGCTACTCCTGCACTCTGCTTCTGAGGCTAGGCCCTGCATAGGGATGTGTGAAGATACAAGAGAAGCAAGTCCGTCATACAGCACTTTCATGCACAGAATGTGTGAATGCCATATTAGGATTGCACTAGATACTATCAAAGATGTTCTCTTGAATTAGACTCTATGAGAAACACGATCTCGTCCTTCTGTGTTTGGCATGCCCAACACCACAAAACAAATGTTTTTTAATGGCAGCTCTGGGCAATCCAATCAGCAGGAGGTGGTGGGAATCACAGGGAACTGATATTCTGAAAATCAGAAGCAGCTGTATGGTGTGCCTGTTTCCTCAATTATTTTTTTTTTTTAACTAAGGCATTGCACTTTCCCAAGCATTTGTTTTCTTATAAAATATATCCAATTTTGTGTGCTCAAAACCTGATGAAATAATCACACTGGTTTATTTTTTTTTGTTTATTATTTAGCCATTTTAAAGGCAAGTTTTTCCACCCTGCCCATGTGCCTTAACTCTGTTGTGGGGGTACCACTCCTGCATGTGAGAGGATGAGTAATTGACATACTCGGACTTTGGCCTCTCTACTGACCCGGCAAACTAGGGTTTTAATTAGTGCTAATTATCAAGTGGTATCAGTAAGGGTGATCTGCTGACTGAGAAACATGTGAAAGTAGAGAGATCACTAGCTTAATTTGCAAAGGTCATCAAGTTGCTTTCAGATGGTAGTGATTATCATAAATCCCTCACACTAGAAAGAGAAGGCATAAAGGTGAAAGGCCACAGACGAGGCCACTGTGTACTTCAAACACCTAATAAAAGGCATCTATAGTATCAAACAACATGCTGAAAAAAAATCTGGCAAATTAATTTGCATAATACTTGGTTTACATTCTGATTAACCAATTCGTTCCTTCTCCTCTGACTGGAATACATGATCATCTTTAATCCAGAACAAGTTTTAAACTCCTTTTTCTTTATTTTGTAATATCTTTGCCATTCTACTGCCAAACAAAAAGCTGAAGTGTCTTTCTAAGATGAAAAAAAGTATTACTTATAGGACTGTTTTCCACATTTTTAAATTTCAGTATCATATTATGCATGCACAGAGACAAAGTAATAACAAAAACTCAGTTACACATACAGTATTCTTTTTAGTCTCTGGAAGGCAAATTAAGCTAAAAACTCAAAAAGAAGAAAACTGTCCTAGAAATACTTATTTGACCGAAAACAGAAGCATTTGTCATTATGTGCACAGGACAAAAGATACCATAGGAACTGCCTTTATAGCAAGGCTGATTTTCTGGTGGGGCCCAAGGTTACCTTGAGTTAGTGAGGATGAGGCATCGAGGATGTTTACATGGCTTCCAGTTATGTCGGCTTGACTTCAATACAGGGAAGAGGGGCCCAGATTTCACAATGACCCACCTGTGACTATGCCTCCATTTTAAACCCTGTATTGAATAATACAGTCTATGTTATGTTGATGAGCATATATGAAGTTCTTTTCATTCATCTCCAAGGGCCCTTAGACCAAAACATGCAATCCAGTTCACAGCAGGATTATGCCATGATTCAGGATTCTACAGTCGTATAATTCCCCAATTTCCACCCAAGGGAGCAATTTGTAGGCAATATATTTTTCTTGAACATACATATTTGTCACTAACTTTTGAATGTGAAACTTCTTCCATCAAATCAGTGCAAACTAAATGCAGAAAATGTGTGACCTGCTCCCTTTAGATAGCAGATAAGAATCTAAAATCTATAATCTTCAGTGAATTGCTGAAATTCATATATTCTGATTACACAGGTACACTACCAAAAAACTGTCTTCAGTTTTGCAACTGATTCCTATAGATTTTGGGGTGCTGAATCCAGGAAAAATAGCCAAAATGTTCCATCACGTCACGTTTTCTTGCAAAATTAGATTTCTTACCCATATAAGGAATGTTCACATAATTTATTTTTAGCCGACTGCAGTTTATTTTCTTGGCCCAAAATAGAGGTTGTAATGGTTAACTAACTAGAAACACTCCCTCATGATATTTTAGAGTGTTTTGTATTCATTTTATACATTAACAGGACAATTGGGAGGCGGGGGGCTAAATCCAGTACTCGCGCTGGCGCATGTTCTTTCCTGTTCGCCTCGCCTCGTTCGCTCGCTCGCTCAAACACGGTGGTTGCGACATGAACGTTCCTGTCAAATTTCAGTTTCTTGCAAGTTCATTATTACCTTTTGTTTGCTCAGTCGTAATCCAGCTTTATTCTGAAGTGGTTCACTACAGTTGTAGTTTGCAGTGCTGTGTATTTGTGATGGCTCACAGAGCCAGAGGTTGCGTCAACTCTCCGGACAGTTTTTGTTTTATTTGTGGGGAATATACCGTGAAAAAGCGGCAGAGGAACATTTCTGCATTTATTAAAAAAGTATATTTCGCCTATTTCGGTTTGAAGTTAGGCGATCAAGACAAACCGTGGGCTCCTCACGAAGTGTGCAAGACATGTGAGGAAGATCTACGCTTATGGATGGAAAGGTAAAAAACAAGCATTTCGTTTCGGAATACCTATGATGTGGCGTGAACAAAGAGACCACAGCAGTGACTGCTATTTTTGCTCTTGCATTGTGAAGGGATACAACTTAAAAAATAAGAACGTAATAAGTTACCCCAACCTTCCCTCAGCAATTAGGCCTATGCCTCATAGCAACGAAGTACCTGTGCCTGAACCACCAAAATCTTTGGATCATATTTGTGTGGACGGTTCTGATCATGATGAGACTCATCAGATGGCTTTTCCCGATGAGTCCAGTACTTCCGAGTTTGAAACTGAACCAGATCCGAAACCTGAACTTTTCTCTCAAGCTGAATTGAATGATTTAGTCCGGGATTTAGGACTCCCAAAAGATGCTGCCCAACTGCTAGGTTCTCGGCTTAAACAGAAAAATCTATTGTCACCAGGAACAACTTTTTATTGGTACCGCAACCGCGAGACACAATTTTTGAAGTATTTCAGCAAAGAGGAAGATTTGGTATTTTGCAACGATATATACGGAGTGATGGAAAAGTTTAAACTCAAGTATGATCCTGCTGAATGGCGGCTGTTCATTGATTCGTCAAAAGACAGCATAAAAGGTGTTCTTCTTCATAATGGCAACATATTTGCTTCAGTTCCTATTGCTCACTCTGTTATTCTCCAAGAAAAATACGAGAATTTGGCCCTGATTCTTCAGAAGATTCGTTATGATGAGCATAAGTGGATGATTTGTGGAGACTTTAAAATTCTATCCATGCTATTAGGGCAGCAATCCGGTTTCACCAAATATCCCTGCTTCCTTTGCTTGTGGGATAGCCGGGCCCGCAACCTACACTGGGGGAAAAAAGACTGGCCAATTCGGGAGTATTTGAGACCCGGTGAGAAAAATGTTCTTCATGAGAGCTTGGTACCTCGTGATAAAATTCTATTACCACCTCTCCACATTAAGTTGGGTCTCATTAAGCAATTCATCAAGTCCCTTCCAAAAGATGGTGAGTGCTTTCGGTACCTTTGCTCAAAGTTCCCCCGACTTTCTGAAGCAAAGCTAAAGGAAGGAGTGTTTGTTGGCCCTGATATAAGGAAACTCATTTCAGATGGAGCATTCGCTGAAACGATGTCTGAGAAGGAAAAAGAAGCCTGGGATTCCTTCAAGGATGTTGTTCTCAAATTCTTGGGGAACAGGCGGGATGAGAACTATAAGGATATTGTTGCCAGGATGCTCAATGCCTTCAAAGAACAAGGCTGTAACATGAGCCTGAAAGTCCATTTCTTGCACTCCCATGTGAACTACTTTCCCGAAAACTTGGGGGCGTACAGTGAAGAACAAGGTGAAAGGTTTCACCAGGACATCAAGGACGCAGAGAGAAGGTACCAAGGAAGATGGAACACCACTATGATGGCTGATTTCTGCTGGTTGCTGCTGCGGGAAACCCCAGATGAAAAATACGCCAAGCAGCGCACCAAGAGAAGCATTCGGGGGAAGAAGAAACGGGCCCACCAGGAGATTGATTGACCCAAGAATGACTTTAAAATCTAAACTGTGTTGACAAATATCGTGTTTTTACTAAACTTTGAAATAAAAATTTGCTAGTTATTACCACAGTGTCGGATCTCATTTATTAGAATTTTATTTTCACACCATCGGGTGTTTGTCTTCATGTATTGCAATGGTGCGGTTTGCGGTTTCTATTCTTACATACATACCTGTACAACATTTTTTGCACATTTCTTTGCTTTGTTTTGTGTCTAACCTCGCTCTTATATGCTCAATGTTTGTGCACATGTATGTGGCTGTTTTAAGTGCAGACAATTTTGCTACCATCACAGTGTGTTTTGTTGACATTACTCTATTCTTATGTGCTGCCTTGTTACAGTTTTCTTTATTCTTATTTGAATAACTACTAAACAATTAGTATAAAGAATTCATCCAAGAAACTTTTATCTCGATCGCACTCAATCTGAAACGTTCACCTCAAACTGCTAACCCAATGTAGCAAAAAATCTGTAAGTGATGGAGCAAATTGGTTACCAGATTTGGATTCAGCGCACCAAAAAACGTAAAAATCAATCGAAACATTAGAGGCAGTTTAAAAAAATTTTTTTTAGTGTACCTGTGTTATCTTTGTCTGATGTAGTAATGGTTTGTCTGTTTGTGGCTCCTATGATTTAGATCATAAACTGTTTTCCTACTTGCGGTTTATTATGGTTGAGGGCCTCATTTAAGCTTTCTATCACTAACAGCCACTACACCCCAACCAAATAAGCCTTTACCTTTCACTCCTGCACCTATCGGCTTTACAGCCGATTCTACTTTGCTGATTTTTAAATTCACACATATACCATAGTCTAAATTTCTTATATACTCTTCCTGGGACTCATTAACACTATTACTCCGAGGTGCATTCCACACCACTGGGACTTCCATTCCTGCTACTCCAAGCTCCATCCAGCTACTTACCAGAAGCATCATATCTCCTTATATTTGTATTTTCTCTTATCCGTCTATTTTTATGGCTCCACTCTTTCTTCTTGATGCAACTCTCCCCATACATTTTCCATCATTCAAACAACTTGAAAACCTCAATTCCCCATCAACCATTCCCAACTTTCTTCAGCTCTCCAGCCATTTTGTCTTCTACCCTATCATCTGCTCTTCAGCTTCAACATTTTCTTCCTCTCGTTCAGCCATCTCAATTCTCTCTAAGGGGCACCTCACCCTCATCACCATCATGCTTCCTCTATTCTATCCCATACTTCTCCTACTCTTTTTGCTTCTCTCAGCCATTGATATCAATCCCAAACCTGGCCCTCGTACCTCTCACCCCACCTCTATGGATCAAACCACAACTCCCTACAATCTTATTCACATCCCTCTCCTTCCTCCCTCTGCTCTCCCTTTTTCATGTGTCCTATGGAATGTCCATTCTGCCTCCAACAAAATCTTGCAGAGTATGAGAGAGAAAAAGGTTGTAAATGTGGGCATCTCTTGCTCTAACCGAGACTTGACTTTTCCCTTTAGACTCTGCTTCAGTTACTGCCCTCTGTCATGGAGGCTACATTTTCTCCCATATACCTTGCCAAGCTGGCCACAGCCGTGGTGTTGGGCTGCTCTCTCTCCATCCTGCCATTTTCAACCCCTTCTCACACCTTTTCTTCCTTTGAAGTCCATGCCCTCTTACTTATTCCACTATCTCTCTGGGTAGCTGTCATTTATTGACTCCAGTGTCAAGTCCACCTCTTCCTTTCTCACTGATTTTGACTCCTGCTTTCCTTCTTCCTGAACTACCTCCCCCTTTCTTCTCAGGGATTTTAACATTCATGTTGACCCCTCTGATTCATATGACTCAAAACTTCTTGCTTTAATCTCCTTATTCAACCTCCACCGTGTTCTATCACCCCTACGCACCAGCATGGCCACTGTCTCAAACTTGCTTTTTTCTCCAACCCACAAAACTCACCTTAGTTCTTCCTCTATCGGACCATCATCTATTAACTTTCACAATTAACCCATTCCCTCCACAGTCTTGTCCGATCTCCACCAACACACTATTGACACCTGCTTTCTCTACCACTGTCTCAGCTCCTCTTATATCCACTATGTCATCTGAGTTTATTGATGTAGCAGTCTCCTCCTATAATGCTACTTTCCTCTGCTTTGGATACTCCCACTCCTACCTTTCCATGTTCTGTAAGATATACAAAAGGTCAGCCTTGGTTTACTACCAGAATTCACTACCTTCCTGTGCCTACTCTGCTGAACACCTTTAGCCAAAATCCCATGCCCATGACAATTTCCTATACTTCAAAGTCTTGCTAAACCTACCCTTTCAGTCTGCTAGGCACTTGCCAAACAAAAGAACTATGTCTATTTGACAAACCCTTACCTCCAACTGTCCTAGTTTCTTTGCACGCTCAACTCTTTTCATAAATTGCCCCACCTCCAATCCACCCCTTCACTTTCTGCTCAGACTAGGACTAATTATTTCCAAAATTTGTCTCGAGTCCTCCAACAGATCACCTCCATCTCAGTTTCCCCTGCTTCATTCTCATATCCTTCCTTCAACCTCTGGCATCCCTTTCTTCCTTGTCTAAAATCACCAAAATTGTACTTCATCTCTTCTCCTCCAAACCCACTACC
Source organism: Ichthyophis bannanicus (assembly GCA_033557465.1). Lineage (NCBI taxonomy): Eukaryota > Metazoa > Chordata > Amphibia > Gymnophiona > Ichthyophiidae > Ichthyophis > Ichthyophis bannanicus. The sequence continues at coordinate 161,372,069 of CM066035.1, read as the reverse complement.
TCTTCTTCTGATCCCATTCTCACCTAGCTACTCCTCTCATCCCTTCCATCTGATATATTCTCCAGCTATCGCTTTCACTGCAACCATTCCTACTGCCTTCAAAACATGTTGTGGTAACATCGCTTCTAAAAAATAAAAAAAAACAACACACACTTCACTGCATTTTAACTGCCCTTCCAATTATTAGCCCTTCTACCTTTCATATCCAAGCTACTCCGATGTGCAATCCACCATCGCAGTCTTGACTTTTTCATCTCAAGCCACTTTGGATCCCACTCCAATCTGACCTTTGTCCTCTAGAGAAACAGCCCTTGCCAAAGTATCCAATGACCTGTTCCTGGCCAAATCCAAAGGCCTTTTTTTGATCTTCACTTTCGTTGACCTATCTGCTGCTTCTGAGTCTCTTGATCACTACCTTCTCCTCAATATGCTGTGTTCAACTTGGAATTTGGGGCTCTGTCCTGTCTTGATTTTCTCCTATATCCGCCTCTGCTGCAATCCCACTTTCAATCAGTGTACTTCAGGGATCTGTTTTGGGAGGAGTTCTTCTCGTCTCTCTATGTACTCATTACCTTGGTGCCCTGATGCTCTCCCATGGTTTTCAGTACCATCTTTAAAATAACTCCCCCCAGATTTACCCTTCTGCACCAGAAATCACTTCAGGAATGCACACATGGATCTCAATCTGCTGGTCAGACCTTGATGCCATCTGAAATTGAATATGGTCAAGACAGAGCTTCTCATTGGTTCCCCTAAACCCTCTTCCCTCTTCCTCTTTTCTGTAGTTCTGTGGATAACACAGTCGTCATCCTCCCTGTCTCTTTGGCTCATGTTTGTCTCCTCTCTCTTTTTCTCTGCATATCTATTCAAAACTCAACTGCATGGCTCATCTTCCTTCAGTGTCATTACTCGCCTAACACCTCTTCACTGGCTTCCTGTCTATTTCCGCATACAGTTCAAACTTCTCCTACTGACATACCAGTTCATTCATTCTGCAGATCCAGTAGAAGCATCAAGGGATACCAAAATAATGGGGACAGAGATTAGAATGAGACCCACATAGACAGGAAAGACAGTGGGACAGGAAGGCAGAGGAGATAAAGGGTGAGCAAAGAATACCAGAGTAGAAAGAGGCAGGAACAAAAGGCAAAAGGTGAAGCTCACCTACACAGCTGGGTATATGATACAGAGTCTGTAAGCACAGCAGAGAATAGGGGGCAAGAGTGGGCAGACGCAAAGCTAAGAGAAGTGGACCAATGGTGCTTAGAGCAGGGAAAAATAGACATGAAGGGCACTGAAGTAACATGGAGAGTTAGACAAGTGGTCACTGTAAAACATGGCCACTTGTTTACATGGCAAATGAAGCATGAAAATCAAACAGATAATTCACGGCCAAGCAGCTTGTCTACAACTAGGACTGAAAAAGTCTCTTTACACTGAAGCAAGGATGCATAGTAGTAGAGACTTTGAACAAAGAAAGCCGCTGCAGAGACATTTACGCTACTTTTTTTTAGTCCCAGAAAGGTTGGGAATTTGCAGATCAAACACCTTCTAATAGAGAAATAAAAGGAAAAAAAAGACCATGTAAGTAGTAAACAAGGTGTGGCACAAACAGACACCCAGCTAAAGTCATTGCAAGGCAAAGCAAGCAAACAACCACCCGACATGAGTCCACTGGACGTGCCATGTTCGCAAATGTTTTAGTTAATATATATACCCCTGTAAAAAAAAAATGTATTTTGGGGTATACCTCCAAGCATACTACCTGGTTTAAATTCTTTTCAAAAAACTTCACACTTCCATCATAGTTTTTGTTACTTCTTTCTAAACATACAAAAGTAAAAGTTTTACATATTTCATTTTTAGTATTGTTTTCCATAGGGAAACTTATCTTATAAAATCAATCTGTCTGCCTAATCGCCCCTCCCTTGTTCATCGAATTTATACTAAGCATGCTAAATCACCCAGTGACCCCTAACTGATTCTTCATGAACCCAAACACTTTAAATACAATTATTTTTATTCTCGTTTCCTAAAGGAAACAATCCAGTTCAGCTGAAATCTCCTTCAGGGGAGTGGAGTGTCAAGACAATATAGTAATGACATTAACATCAGTTTTAAAATTGATCGTTCACCAATAGCAGGGCATTGTTAAAGTGTCTTGCCATTGATTAATGCCGATGGGTCACCAAAGACTCTTTCAGCCTACTTTGATGGGCATGTTTACAAAAGTGAGTTAACAAACACGCTGAGTGTGCTACAGTAACCGTTACTGTGCGCCAAAAATTAGGTCATGCTAAAAATTCCCACACTAACCGCTTAGTATGGGTTGGGACGACAACTGGACAGTTCAGGGGCAGAGGGTGCAAACTGCAGTTAGCACAGCTATCTTTAAACATACACTAACCGGTAATATTGCACTTAGCATGGATGTATTTACCACCAACTTCAATGAGAGGCATTAAGTGCTTCTGCACTAATCGCAGCAAACTGCTTAGCGCAAGGATGGCACGGAACATGAGCTAACTGCACGGGGACATGGTGGGCATAGCTCCGTGTGTTAGTGCGAGCTCTAAGCCACCTCTGCACTGAATTTCAGGGCTTAACATGCAGTGCACTGCTGCATTTTAATAAACATGCCCCTCAGTCTGCTATAAATAGTAAGTCACATGACAAACATTGTCATAATATCATAGATAGAAAAATACTTAGATAAAACATTTAGGAGCCAGGCAAAGACTTTTAGAAATGGGTCAATTTAGCTAATCATCACTTGTGGTTTCGGCATTATGTCATCCTCCCCTCTGCCCGGATTACGAAGGGTCAAGTAGCAGCAGTAACAAAAAGCCTTCTGGAGGTCCCGCATGGTGAAACAAAATGCGTCCCCTCTGCAACCAATGGGTTTCAAAACAGTTATACAGTCCATAGTGCCTCAACATCTCAACTACTGCAATCCCATCTATAATCGGACTTGCTCAAAAAGAATTAAATTACAGAAACTCCAAAACGCCACCACAAGAAGAATCATCAGTCACGGAAATCAGGAATGGGCCCTTCCAGTCTTATGGCACTGGCTTCCAGCTTTTCTGTTCAATAAATTCAAAATGACATTTTTTACATTTAAGACAATTAAAGCCTTGAACTCCACTTATTAGATGGAAGTTGAGGAAGCATAACACTATCCAGATCCGGTGGTCAAAGCTAAAACAATGGCTGGCAGCTACTTCCCTTAAGGCCCTCCTTCTGAAAAAGAGAGCCAGAACCCATGGTACAGCCTATCAACCAACTATATGGGTTTTTATTTATTTAGCTGTGCTTATATACCACTTTTCGCCAGGTCAAAGTGGTTAACAGATATATGCTAACAGGCACTTTTTATTCCCTTGTCCCTGATGGGCTCACAATCTAAGTGTATCTGAGGCAATGGAGGGTTAAGTGGCTTGCCCAAGGCCACAAGGAGTGGCCATGGGACTAGAGACCCCAGTCCCTCCGGCCTGAGGTTACTTGTCCCTAAGTGGGAATTGAACCCCTGGCCCTCCAGCCTGAGGTAACCTGTCCCAACCACTGAGCCACTCCTCCCTTATGAACCGAGGGTGTGCTGAAGCCTCCCAACAGGCAGACGTCCCAGTAGAGAAAACCCTTAAACCTAACCCTATCATCCTAACCCCTCAATTTCCATCTAACATATCTTATCTCTGCCTTCAATGTCCATTTATGCACCTTAAACCTTGATGCTGAAGTAATTTTATCATAGCTCTTCAGCAGCTACCTCCAACAGTATTTAACACATTTTTAAGTGGCTAACCAAGCATGAAGGGATGAATAGAAATCAAAAATTACAATTTTGTTCCACTTTTGTTTTGTTTTTTAATGCTATATTTTTGTTCTGTGCCAATTATTCTCCTTTTTGTTTCTTTTCCTTTATTTGTAAAATATTCTTTACTTTCCCTTTTCTCCAAGCACTCCTTCTGCCCAATCCTCCTCCTAGGCTCTCTCTACCCGACACTACCTCCCTAACAGTATTCTCCATCATAGGACATCAATAATGCAGCCACCACAACTCTCCCCCTCCACCCAGCTCAACCCCCATTAGTGCAGCCATAAAGAATTTCTCTCCTCGAGGGAAAGTCGAGAGCGGAAGAAGTCTCTGTAGGTAAGCGAACATTGCTTTGCTGGCAAACATAGTGGTGACCTAAAGCTCAGCATAGAGGAGATTGTGGGTTTGTTTTTGATCTCATTAGATAAACAAAAATGGTTCTCAGCTTGCTTTATGATTTTAAAATTAATTTCTGTTAAATTTAGGCAAGTTCTTAAAGTCTTAAAAGAAAGCAGTCAAGTACTTTGTTTTTTTATTTAACTTTTTTTATATATAGCTTTATCAAAACTCAAAACGGTTTTCACTGTAACTTAATTATATGCTTTTACATAGAACAAAGGGTAAATTAACTGTATAATTTTACATAAAACACAACTTAGAGTGAACTACATTCTTACATAGTATCAGGAGCAGGGAAAACACCGTGGATTTCTATGTTCTTACATAGTGTTAAGTAATGGGAGTAAGGCTGAGGAAAGAGTTCAACAGTAGTGAAATTTTGCTGTGTAGTGATGTGTATGGGTCATGAAGTAGTCCGATTTAACTCTCACTACCAAAGTGCTCCAAGAAGATATGGGTCTTCAGTTTCTTGTGGAATTCTGTCAGGTTAGTGATAGCTCGTACGTCATCAGGGAGTGAATTCCACGTGCTCAGCGGTTAGAGTGAGAAGGCTCGGTTTGAAGATTGCTTGGGTGCTTTTCAGCTGTTGAATAGGGATGATGAATGTGTTTTAAGCATTACTTCTCCTTGTCCTGTTTGCTGTTTTGTGCAATTAGGATTGAAGGTAGGCCGAGGATAAGTTGTTGGAAACGTTGAATATCGTCAGTAAGGACATCTATATATCTATACACACACACTATAATATATATATATATATATATATATATATATATATATATATATATATATATATATATATACACATACCCCCTTATGTTAAATGTTATCCTTCAATTGTACTGTCTAAATGCTTACACGTACCCTAATGTTAAATGTAACCCTCCAATTGTGATGTGACATGACCACCTTGATTGAAGGATAAGGTGTCATACAAATCTGTCTAAATAAATATATCTTAGTCTAGTATAGGAAGCCAATGTAACTGCCTCAGTATTGGTGTTGTATACTCAGTTCTGGGTACACCATACAGGACACAAACCACAGTATTCTGCGCCATCTGTAGCGTGTGACGTGTTTACTTTGACATACCTTGGAAGATTATATACAATAGTCGAAATGTGGGCCTACTAGAGCTTGAAAGACAGTTCGAAAATCACAGAAGTCTAATAATGGCTCACCCTCTCCCCAAACTCCCATCCACGCCAGACACATCCGTTAAATTATGCTGTTAACTCAGTTAAGAGGCCCTTTTAATGATGTGTGATGTGCGACTAGGGCACTGGACCGCGGGAGAGCCCTAGATGTGGTTTACTTAGATTTCAGTAAAGTCTTTGACACTGTTCCACATAGGCGACTATTACACAAACTAAGCACCCTAGAGCTGGGCCCTAAAGTGACTGACTGGGTTAGAAATTGGTTGAGTGGGAGGTGACAAAGGTTACAGGTAAATGGAGCTCACTCTGAGGAGAAGGAGGTTACCAGTGGTGTGCCATAGGGATCTGTCCTTGGTTAGATTCCTTTTAACATCTTTGTTAGTGATACTGCAGAAGGGCTGTCGGGTAAGGTTTGCCTCTTTGCGGTTGATACCAAAATCTACAATAGAGCAGACACCCAGGAAGGTGTAGATAACATGAGGAGGGATCTAGCTAAGCTTGAAGAATGGTCAAGAATTTGGCAGCTGAGATTTAATGCTAAAAAATGTAGGGTCATGCACTTGGGCTGCAGCAATCCAAGGGAGCAGTACAGTGTAGGGGGTGAAGTACTTCTGTCCACAAAAGAAGAGCAGGACCTGGGTGTGATTGTTTCTGATGATCTTAAAGCAGCTAAACAGGTAGAAAAGGCAACTGTGAAAGCCTGAAGGGTGCATAGGGAGAGGAATGGGCAGCAGAAAAAAGGAGGCAAGAGTGCCTCTGTATAAGTCTCTGATGCAACCTCATTTGTATTGTGTGCAATTCTGGAGACCGCACCTTCAAAAGGATATAAACTGTGCAGAGGGCGGCTAATAAAATGGTTAGTGGTCTTCGTTATAAAGCATATGAGGACAGACTTAAAGATCTTAATATGTATACGTTAGAGGAAAGGCAGACTAGCAGAGATATGATAGAGATATTTAAATACCTCCAAGGCATAAATACACAACAGAAGAGCCTCTTTCGCTTGAAATCAAACTCTGCTATGAGGGGACATAGAATGAGAGTGAAAAGGGATAGATTCAGAAGTAATATATGGAAATATTTCTTTGCGGAAAGAGTGGCAAATATGGGGAATGACCTCGGTCCCCCTGCCCTATCCGTGCCCTGGGCCCGCCGTACCCACCGAATAGAGGAACTTATTCCACCTCAGAGGTGGAATAAGTTCCCTGTGCAAGTCGCCGACCATGGACATACAGGGCCAACAACCGCCCACTGCCTGCACTAACGCCACCCCCTTCCCTCCCCTGTCTACCTTCCCCGTACAAGACGCGGGGAAGGTAAATGGGACCGGGAAGCTGCACAAATAGTGGGGATGGGCCTCCCATTGGACCCGTTGGGACATCCATCCCCGCTCTTCGTGCCTCAGAATGACCCTGTATCTGAATTTAAAAATGCAGTGGACAAACACAGAAGATTTCTTATGTGAAATAAGGGGACTATTGCAATTGATATGGACGGGCAGAATACATAGGTCATGTGGTCTTTTTCTGCTGCCATGTTTCATGTTTCTATGCAAAGGTGACTAGTGGAGTACGCCAGGGATTTGTACTGGACCCACTTTTAAACATATTTGTAAATGAATTGGAAATGGAAACAAAATGAGAGGTAAAGAAACAAAATTATTCATAGTTGTTACATCACAAGAAGATTGTGAGAAATTGCAAGAGGACCTTGAGAAATTGGGAGACTGGGCATCCAAATGACAGATGAAATTTAAATGTGGACAAGTGCAAAATCCATGCACTTATGAAAGAAAATTCAAACTATAGCTATATGAAGCAAGATTCCACATTAGGAGTCACCACTCGGGAAAAGGACCTAGGCATCATCGTGGATTCTACATTGAAAGCCTCTGCTCAGTATGCAGTAGCAACCAAGAAAGGTGGTAGAATGCTAGGAATTCTACGGAAAAGAATGGACAAACAAAGGCTATCATAATGCTTCTATATTGCTCTATGGTACGTATGACTACACCTTGGCTATTGTGAACAGTTCTGGTAGCTGCATCTGGGGGAAAAAAAAAAAAAAAAAAAAAAGATATAATGGAATTAGAAAATGTACAGAAAGGGTTGACCAACAAGAAAAAGGGTATGGACGGATACCCCGTTAGGAAGGCCTTAAAACATTAGGGCCATTCAGCTTGGAGAAGAGATGGCTGATATGATAGGGGTCTATAAAATAATGAAGGGACTGAAATGAGAAGTAGCAAGTCAGTTGTTTACTCCTTTAAAAGGTACAAAGACAAGGGGACACGCAATGAAGCTACAGAGTAGTACATTTAAGACACATGAGAAAATATTTTTTCACTCAGCGCATAATTAAGCTCTGGGATTCGTTACCAGAGCTTGTAGTAAAAGCTGTTAGTGTATCTGGGTTTAAAAAACGGTTTTGACAAGTTCCTAGAAAGCACAGTTACTTACCTGCAACAGGTGATCTCTGGGAACAGCAGGAATAAGTCTTTACATATGGGTACGTCGGTACCGACGGAGCCTGCGCGGGAACGCTCCCCAGCGTCCCAAAAAAGGAAAGCTTTTGGGAGCATCCCACAGCGCATGCGCGCTGCCTTCCCGCCTTTCCTAACCGCCTCTCTCCAGTTCGAGTTTTAAAGCTGAGACAAAGAGAGAGAGAGGAAAGGAAAGATAGATAGAGAGAGAGATACAACTCCTAGGGGAGGTGGGTGGGTTGTGAAGACTTATTCCTGCTGTTCCCAGAGATCACCTGTTACAGGTAAGTAACTGTGCTATCTCCAGGAACAAGCAGAAATGAGTCTTCACATATAGGGACTCCCCAGCTAGAGATGCCCGGGAGATCCCCAAGGTTGTGAGACCCTGAGAAGGGCTCCACCTCCTCCCATGGATCTCAGGCATCCAACAAGGGATGGAGGGTAGGAGTTGATTAAGCATGGAACAGGTGTTTGAGAACAGCCTGACCAAACAAGGCATCCCGGCTGGAGTCCTTGTCCAAGCAGTAATGGGCTGTGAAGGTATGAACCGAGGCCCAGGTGGCCGCTCGACAGATCTGGTCGATGGACACAGAATTTAGATGAGCCATAGAGGTTGCCATGGCCCTCACATTGTGAGCTGTGACATGGCCCTCCAGAGAAAAGGTTCTTACTCTGGTAGGCGAAAGAAATACACTGAGCAATCCAATTTGACAGTGTCCTCTTAGAGACTGGAAGTCCCAAATGAGAGGGATCAAAGGCAACAAAGAGTTGGAAAGACTTTCTATGTTGCTGTGTCCTTTGCAAGTAAAAGGCAAGAGCCCTCTTACAATCCAGGGTATGAAGATTCCTCTCTGCACTTGATGCATGAGGACCTGGAAAAAAGACAGGTAAATATACCTCTTGGTTAAGATGAAAGGGCGAGACCACTTTAGGCATAAAGTGTGGATTGGTCCTAAGGACTACCTTATCATGATGGAACCTTGTATAAGGTGGATTAGCCACTAAGGCTTGCAGTTAACTGATGCGGCGAGCTGAGGTGACTGCAATAAGAAAGATAACCTTCCAGGAAAGAAATTTCAAGGAGGTAGTGGCTAAGGGTTCAAAGGGTGGCTTCATGAGCTGACCAAGAACCAGATTCAAGTCCCATGCCACTGGAGGTGGTCTAATGGGAGGTTTAGTTAAAAGAAGGCCTCTCATGAATCTTGCAATAAGAGGATGAGAGGAAACAGGTTGTCCATTGAGAGGCTTGAGAGATGCTGCAATAGCACTCAAATGGACCCTTACTGAATTCGTCTTGAGGCCTGCATGGGAAAGATGCAGGAGATAATCTAGTAAGGAATTCAAAGGTATTGCTAGAGGGTTAATACCCTTCTCAGCACACCAAATGGTAAACCTTTTCCATTTAAAAGCATAGGAACGTCTGGTAGAAGGCTTTCTAGAAGCATGAAGGATATCCCTTACTTGCTGAGAAAGATGCCAATCTTGAAGGTCTAAGCCTTCAGCAACCAAGCCCTGAGATGGAGAGATTGGGGGTTTGGGTGCCACAACATTCCCCCCTCCTGAGACAGGAGATCTGGAGCAGACCCTAAGTCCAGGGAGGGAGCTTGGGAAAGATGCAGAAGTAGGGGGTACCACACTTGGCGTGGCCAACGTGGAGCTATGAGGATCATAGTCCCTCGATCTCTCTGAAGCTTGAACAGGGTCTTGGGAATTAGGGAAATGGGTGGAAAGGCGTACAGGAAGTCTTGACCCCAATGAAGGAGGAAGGCATCCTTGGCCTGAACTCCCTGACACGGAATTCTGGAACAGAATCGGGGAAGTTTGGCATTCCACGGACTTGCGAAGAGGTCTATGTCCGGGGTTCCCCAAATTCGAAAGATTCTGACTATCTGGTCCATATGAAGGGACCATTCGGGTGGAAGCAGAACTCGACTGAGTCTGTCTGCCCAAGAGTTTTGAACTCCTGGAAGGTATACTGCCAGAAGATGAATTTGATGCTTTCTGGCGAAGGCCCACAATCTCAGAGCTTCGTTGCAAAGCGACAGAGAGCCAGTTCCTCCCTGCTTGTTCACATAGAACATGGCTACTTGGTTGTCCGTGTGAATGAGGACTGTCTTGTAGCTGAGCAGGGTATGGAAGACTCTGAGAGCCAAGAAGATTGCTCTGAGCTCTAAGAAGTTGATATGTAGGGAGGTCTCCTGTGGGGACCAAATGCCCTGGGTTGAGAGGTCTTGAAGATGAGCTCCCCAACCCTTTGGAGAGGCATCTGTTGTAAGGATTGCTTGGGGTAACAACTGTTGGAAGGGGGACCCCAGCAACAGATTTTGAGTGGACTTCCACCACTAGAGAGACCAAAAGAGGTGCCTGGAGGTTGCTATTTTGTCTGACAGACTTCCAGATGCCTGGGTCCACTGGGTGGACAAAGTCTATTGAGCTGCCCTCATGTGAAGGCGAGCATAAGGGACCACATGTACAGTGGATGCCATGTGGCCTAGCAGTTGTAACATCTCTCGAGCAGTTAGGTGGGTTTTTAACTGAATCTGAGAGGCTAACTGCACTAAGCGTAAGCAACGGGCCTGGTGAAGATAGGCCCTTGCAGTTGTGGTATCCAGCAAGGCCCCTATGAACTCTAGAGACTGAGTAGGGGTGAGTTGGGACTTTGGAATGTTTATAACCAGTCCCAGATACTGCAGGACACGCATTGTGCAGGCTAGGGAAGTCTGGGCCTCTGACTGGGATGGAGCTCGAATGAGCCAGTCGTCCAGATATGGGAATACGAATATTCCTAGAGTGCGTAGAAATGCAGCTATTACTGCCATGCATTTTGTGAACACTCTTGGAGCAGAGGCCAGACCAAAGGGAAGCACCTTGTATTGATAGTGCTTTCCCTGATAAAGGAACCGAAGGAACCTTCTGTGTGTTGGATGGATGAGTATATGGGTATACGCATCCTTGAGATCTAGAGAACAAAGCCAATCCTGACTCTGAAGGAATGGAAGGAGAGTACCTAGAGAAATCATCTTGAATTTCTCCTTGCATAGGAATTTGTTCAATTCTCCGAGATCTAATATGGGTCTGTAACCCCCTGTTTTCTTTGGAATCAGAAAATAGGGGGAGTAGAACCCTGAGCCCTGTTGAAGAAGAGGCACTTCTTCTCACCATGGTGTGAGGAGGAAGGTTTAAGAAATGAAGTTTGTACCCTTCCCTTATAATGGAAAGGGTCCACTGCTCTGCTGTAATTTGCTCCCATCTGGGAGCAAAGTGAGCTAACCTTCCTGGAATGGTGAGAGGCTCTGGTTCTTTTAGAGCCAGAAAGGCTAAGTTCTCTAGCTGCAAGTCAAAGGCCCTGAGGAGGCTGAGGCTGTTGGGCTACAGTAGGCCTTGCAGCCTTAGACTTGGCCTGTTTAGGTTGTTGACGCTTTGCAGCAAAACGACCTGCAGAAGATGTCTGCTGACCATAAACAGGATAATATCTTCCCTTCTTGGGAAAATATGTCTTTTTGAACAACCTCTTCTGGACAGGATTAGAGGTAGACTTTGAAAGCCTATCCAAAGCAGAGTTTTCTGCATCCATCTGGGTGGCCTTTGCTTGCCAATCTTTCCAAACAGGTTTTCACCTGTACAAGGAAGATTGCCTAATCCATCTTGGACCCAGGGTTCCAAATCAGAAGCTTGTAACCAAGCAATTCTGCGTGCACCTATGGCAATGGCCGAGGCTCTGCTGGCCCCCTCAAAAGAGTCAAAGGCTGCACGGTTAGAGAATTTGGAAACATCCTGGGCATGCTTAAGCCAGGTAAGAAAGTCCTCCCTTTTATCTTCTGGAAGAAAAGGGAGGAAAGTTTGCAGATGATCTGTAACTTCCTTCAGAAACATCCCCATATAGAGACTATAGGAGTTGATTCTGACAACAAGCATACTGGCCTGGAAGATTTTCCTGCCAAAAGCATCTAAGGTTCTACATTCTCTTCCTGGAGGAGCAGATAAATGCCTCTTTGCACTCTTTAACTTTTTCATAGCAGACTCCACCACAATAGAATGGTGAGGAAGCTGAGTTTTATGAAATCCAGGACAAGGAGGGACACGATACATGGTATCCAACCTACGAGAAAGAGAAGAGATGGTGAGAGGAGTCTCCCATATGCCTATCATGTGGTCATAAAGGATCTCATGAATTGGCAAAGTGGCTGCTTCTTTAGGAGCCTTGGGATATTGCAAAATATCCAATTTTTTGGCTCTAGGCTCTGTCTCAGGGGCTACTGAGATAGAAAGCCTCTTGGCCACTTCCCTTATGAAGTCTTGAAAAGACAAGTCTTCTGGAGGGGACATTCTTCTTTTTGGAGACGAAGGCTCCTGAGGAAGGAGTACCGATGCTTCGACAGAGGCCTCCGATGCATCAGAGTCTTCGGAGGAATCGAAGTATCGCCTGTCTGGATGCTCCTGTAAAGCCCGATACGCATACCTTGTGGTATCGACATCGGGAGTCATCGGTACCGAATCGGTACCGATAGGCATCAATGGACAGGGTACCACTGCAGTCAACACCGAAGCCGATGTCGATGCAACCGGTACCGGCACCGGAATCGATATCAGAGCCGGTGTCGGAGCCGGTACTGACAACGAAGCTTGTTGCGGTACCAGCGGCGTCGCAGCTTGTATGAATGCCGTGATGGCACGCTGCATGGTCAGAACATTCTGATCCATCGACGCCATGAATGTCTGGAGGTCGGTACCGGCAGATTCCACCGGTACCCCAGAACATTGCAACAGGTGATCAGTCGAGGCCGTGCCATCGATGTCAACCTGTGACCCCATAGGAGGAGCTTTGGAAGCCGGAGCTTCCCGCCGGGGTACTTTTGCCGGTGCAGGATCCTCGAGGGCAAGCCCGGAGGCATCTCGATGCTTAGAGGGAGATCTACCCATCGAGGACTGGCTGGGCTTATGTTTGGTTACCTGAGATCCATAGGAGGAAGAAGAAGCCCTGGACGACGTCGATGCCACCGAAGTTGCATCAGAGGGAAACAGTGTACTGAGCTTGGCTGCTCGGTTCTGTAAACCTCTTTTAGACATCATGGAGCAGGACGCACAATCCGTGATGGAATGGTCAGGACCCAAATACTTAAGACACCAGTCATGGGTGTCGGTAACAGAGATGGTACCGCTGCACTTAGTGCATTTTTTAAACCCGGAGGCGGGCTTTTCCATGAGGAATTTTTCTGTTAGGCCCAAGGCCCAAACAAGAAAAAATACACTGAAGTGGAACGGAGTATTCTTTTTTTTTTTTTTTCTTAAAGAAAAGACCGGCGGTACCGGTCCGACGTCGAAGAAGGCAGACGCGCGACTAAAGAAATAAAATAAAATAAAGAACTTCTTCAGCGGTGACAGGAACACGACCTGCTGGCTCCGTGGAAAAGAAGAACTGGAGAAAGGTGGTTAGGAAAGGCGGGAAGGCAGCGCGCAGGCGCTGTGGGATGCTCCCTAAAGCTTTCCTTTTTTGGGATGCTGGGGAGCGTTCCCGCGCAGGCTCCGTCGGTACCGACGTACCCATATGTGAAGACTCATTCCTGCTTGTTCTTGGAGATAAAAAATCATCCTCCTACTAATAATCATTTGTATAGTGCTACAAGGCATAGGCAGCACTGTACATATAGATACAGTACTTACTCATTACAGCTTACAATCTAATCCAGACAAAACACAGAGCAAAACTGGGACTTGAGTATGATACAACATACATACACAGTGGACAAGAGTGAGGAGCATCAGGATCCAGAAGTGGCTTTTAGTGGGATTTAAATAGGGCTATTGAAGGGGCTCAACGCACAGACTCTGGTAGTTTGTTCCAGGCATATGGAGCAGCAAGATGGAGTTGGCAGTGGCAGAGAAGAGCACAGATAAAAGGGATCTGCCAGAGGAGGGGAGTTCCACAAATTAAATGGATTGGGGGAAAATGCATGGAATCTGCCTAGCTTTCAGGATCCTGTCAGTAACATGGACCTTTTGATAGGGGCCAAAACAGGTCACATCAAGCCCAGTATCCTGTTTCCATCTGACTCACTATGGCAAATCTTACGTTCTTATGTTCCCTAGCCTGGGCCCTTATCTCATCCACTGACTCCTTCAAATTTTAGGTAACTGGATGACCTACTGCTTGAGATGGTCCCAGCCCTGGTTGCAATGTGTAAATTCCTATACAGAAAGAAATCAATCATAAGGTATCACATATTTTCACGAGGCTTTGTATATTTACCCTACTGCTTGTAGAGAGTAGGTCCATATAAACACTTTCAAACATATCAACATGAGGAAATAGTGCATCTAAAGCATGGGAAAGCATTTTGGGGGGTCTAGACTTTAGTACGTAATGATGCACTGTGCATAATCCCATCACTGTATTTCCACCACTCAACGCATGGTGTTGTTTAAATCAGGGAGACTGGCTCAGCATTCTGGGAAACAACAGATCTCATTTCTTAAAAATTGACATGGTTCTTCCACCCCCCCCCCCCACCCACCCAAGGTACACTTTTCTGTTTTTCAAAACACAGAATGTGATTAATTTGCTTAACCTTCTTAACAATTTTTGATGTAAAATTATTGCAGGTCCCAAATGGGTGAATCAAACCCTTAAGGGCTGGCAGTTCTTGAAAGAAATGGAACCACCACAGAAGGGGCTTCAAAAATGCAGAGTTTTCACACTAAGCAATTTCAATCCTGGCATGCAGGATATGGGTCAAGAGTGTAAGTTAATCAGGGCGTGAAATCAGATTTCACTCAGCAACTTCTAATCATCATATTTGCCTGATTATAGAGTAATTGTGCGCATAAGATGTGCTCTAATTTTAGTCATGGTGAGAAGGGAAAAAAATTTGGAGACACTCAAGCAAAGTATCTAGTATTAGAGCAAAAATCTAAGGAGGAAAAAAAAAACATCTCTGCAAATCCAGCAAATACAGACATTTTTTAACACATGAAACTCAAACCTACTTCTACTGCCATGAAAATCTGATTGGTAATAAACTCAGGATTCTTTTCAGATATTTTGGTCAGACATGCTTAGTAACTAATGCATCCCAATTTTTTGGCACCCAGTCTGAAATCCTATCCGCACAGCTTTCAGTTTCTGTGCAGACTATACCAATGTGTCTTTATGAAAGCATAAATTCATCCCTAGGTCAAATACCTAGATGCAATATTCAAACCAAGGTTTAAATCAAGTTCAAAAAGGACACTTCAATGATTGCTTATTATAATCATTCAAACATAAAGAAACTGATTTCTATCTCAGGGCTTCTAATCCTTGGTTGAGTGTGATGTTCCTTGCTTAGTATAATCAGCATCTATGCAGCACCCTAAACCAGCGATGGCGAACCTATGGCACGCGTGCCAGCTGTGGCACGCGAAGGCCTTGCAGCTGGCACGCGGGAAGGTCGCACATTAAAAAAAAAAAAAAAGCCGCCCGCTGCCGCCGCGGCAGCATGGAGTGTCCCACGGGGCTCCCTCTGCCCGGCGGGACTCTCCCGGCGCTGCTCAGCCCCTCTCTGCCGGCTTGCAGAGACGCGAAGGGAGAGTCTCCCTCGCGTCTCTCTTAAGCCCGCAGGGGCATATGGGAAATTTCCCATCTGCCCCTGCGGGCTTAAGAGAGACGCGAGGGAGACTCTCTCTCCCTTCGCGTCTCTGCAAGCCGGCAGAGAGGGGCTGAGCCGCGCCGGGCTCGTCCCGCCGGGCCGTGGGTGCCCCGCGGGACCCTCCATGCCGCCGCGGCGGCAGCGGGGATCTTTATTTTTTTTTATTGCCATGAGCCGAGGGAGGGGGGTTAAGACTGGCAATGGGCTAGGGAGGGAGGGAGGGGGGTTAAGACTGGCAATGGGCTAGGGAGGGAGGGAGGTTAGGTATGGCAATGGGCTAGGGAGGGAGGGGGTTGAGACTGGCAATGGGCTAGGGAGGGAGGGAGGGAGGGGGTTGAGACTGGCAATGGGCTAGGGAGGGAGGGGGGGGGGTTGAGACTGGCAATGGGCTAGGGAGGGAGGGGGGGGGTTGAGACTGGCAATGGGCTAGGGAGGGAGGTTAAGACTGGCAATGGGCTAGGGAGGGAGGGAGGTTAAGACTGGCAATGGGCTAGGGAGGGGGGGGAGGGGGGTTGAGACTGGCAATGGGCTAGGGAGGGAGGGGGGTTGAGACTGGCATTGGGCTTGGGAGGGAGGTTAAGACTGGCAATGGGCTTGGGAGGGAGGGAGGTTAAGACTGGCAATGGGCTAGGGAGGGGGGAGGGGGGTTGAGACTGGCAATGGGCTAGGGAGGGAGGGGGGGGGGTTGAGACTGGCAATGGGCTAGGGAGGGAGGTTAAGACTGGCAATGGGCTAGGGAGGGAGGGAGGTTAAGACTGGCAATGGGCTAGGGAGGGGGGGAGGGGGGTTGAGACTGGCAATGGGCTAGGGAGGGAGGGGGGTTGAGACTGGCAATGGGCTAGGGAGGGAGGGAGGGAGGGAGGGGGGTTGAGACTGGCAATGGGCTAGGGAGGGGGGGTTAAGACTGGCAGTGGGCTGGGGAGGGGGGTTAAGACGCAGTGGGCTATGGGGGGGAGTTAAGACTAGCAATGGGCTGTGGGCTGATGAGGGCTGGCAATGGGCTATGAGCTGATGAGGGCTGTCTGGAAATGGGGTGATGGGGGGGTTAGGACTGGTAATGGGCTATGGGGGGGGTTAAGACTGGTAGTGGGCTGATGGGGGGTTAGGACTGGTAATGGGCTATGGGGGGGTTAAGACTGGTAGTGGGCTGATGGGGGTGTAGGACTGATAATGGGTTATGGGGGGGGCTAGGACAGGAAATGGGCTGATGGGGAGGGGTTAGGACTTGAGGTGGGCTGATGTGGTTAGGACTGGTAATGGGCTGTGGGCTGATGGGAGGGGTTTAGGACTGGCAATGGGCTATGGGGGGCTGACTGGAAATGGGCTGATGGGGGGTTAGGACTGGTAAAGGGTTATAGGGGGGGGCTTAAACTGAAAATGGGGTGATGGGGGTTAGGACTGGAAGTTGATTGACGGGGGGCTAGGACTGGTAATGGGTTGGGGTGTTGCTAGGACTGGAAATGGGCTGAGTGGAAGGGGAGGCTTGAACTGCAAATAGCTGATGGGGAGGGGGCTTGGAATGGAAATGGGCTGTGAGGGAAGGGAGCTATGACTGAAAATGGGCTGATGGAACAGCTAGGATAGGACTGGAAATGGGCTGTTGGGGGGAGCTAAGATTGGAAATGGGCTGTGGTGGGGGCTTGAATTGAAATGGACTCATGGAGGGGCTAGAACTGGAAGTAGGCTCATGGGGGGGCTTGGACTGGAATTGGGCTGAGTGGAGGGGAGCTATGATTTGACATGGGCTGATGGTGGGGCTAGGAAATGAGTAGAAATGGGCTGATGGGGGGACTAGGATTGAAAATGAGCTGATGAAGGGACTTGGACTGGAAATGGGCTGATGCAGGGACTAGAAGGGAATGGATGCTGGGTGAGACTGGAACTAGAAGGGAGCTGATGTTGGGGGAGGATTAGAATGGGATGGGGCTGGGAGAGTAAAATGGAGAGGGGAAAAATATTTTGTGTAGGAGGGATGAAAAATCTACAATTGGCCAGGTATTGGGAGAGTAATTTGGGATTGAGGATGGAGGGGTAAAATTTGTGTGGATGAAATAGGAATGAGGAAAGAGCAAAAGGAGAAAGATTAGTATGTTAAAGCAGATGTAGAGAGAGAGAGAGAATGGAAAAAAAAACTAGAAGAGAGAAGAAAGGACAAATGGACAGCAGACGATGGAGAGTTAGCAGAAAACATGAAGAAACCAGAAGAAGGTGGCTGGACCAATTGCAACTGAAAAAAAAATGCACAAAAGGTAGAAAGATATCTCTTTATTTTGAATTTATTAACTGGAATATGTCAGCTCTGGGAAATGTGCATCATTAACATCTGCACTTTGTTTGGTACAAGAGGAAATTCCTATTTGACGTTGCCACTTGTTCTCTTTCCCCAGTATTCTCTGAAATGTATTGGTTTAATATTTGCAGTGTTGCCTTTTGATAGGTAGGGTATGGTGCTTTGTGAGTCCTGGTAATGCTGTCAGGATACGGCGGGTTTGCTATGGGTTCTAAATGGGCAGCGTTTGTAGTAGTTCCTAATGTGCCTGGCGGTTGGCACTGGATTATAGTAATGTAGAAATCTTTTAGTCTTTCTTTATCCATACACTCATTAAGAGACATGTTTACTAAAAGTTAGTGTATGGTAACATTATGCAAATATTTATGCAAATAAGACCACTTATGCAAATGACGTGCTGGCACTTTGAGGAAATTCTTTGGTTTTGTGCGGCAGTTTGGGCACTCGGGCTCAAAAAGGTTAGCCATCACTGCCCTAAACCAATAAACTTTACAACAAAATTACATAGATACAATGAGTATCCTTTCAAGAGAGCATACACTGTAAGATGCAAGGAGAGAGCGGCTTGACCAAAGGTCACACAAATTCAGTTCCCAGATCATTATTCTAATCACAAGGCAGCAGTTTCAGGATTAGCTACAATATGTACATGAGCCAAATTTGCATGTACTAAGTCTTCAGTGTGTATTGATTAATCTCTGGCATAATCACTATGGCTGTCCCCAAGTCTGCATTGGCTGTACTGGCATGAAAACGGGCTTAAAAAAATCCTTTGTTAGACTACCTTTCTCCCCACTCAACCTGTCAACTAACAAAAGCATCTTCTTCAGCTGCAACAAAGCCTTGAATTACAGGGAAAATAACCTTTTACTGAAAATTCAGTTTAGCCTTCTGAGGTTGTATACAGATTTCTATTTTTTAGTGTTTGGTTTTGTATTCAACAATACTATGCCTGCAAGGGCCAATTTCAATAAACATGGCTGAGTCAACTGTGTCAGTAAGCCTTCAAAGCGGAAGCAATATTGTAGCTAACCATTTCTTCAAGCAACTAATAATTTAATCAGCAGTTACAACAAAGAAAGCCTTCAGAAGGCCTCATTTTCATGCTGTCTATTGAAATTCCAAGGCCCACGCTGTGTTTATGTGCCTACGTCACCACCCATACCACTATGGGATCAAATGAATCCCCTTCTGCTGCATTGTGCATCATTAGCAAACTATGCTAGACTGACACATTAAAAGCTATAAAGATTTAGCACAAGAAGTTTTTTTGCACATAACTCCAAGTCTGTGGAATAAATTACCCAAGAAACTGAGACTAATAAAGGACTAACTGGATTTTAGGAAGCACTGTAAAGCATCAGGTTCTTTTTAGCATTGCTTTTCTTTAACACAATTCATCCTGGTAAGTTCTACAACTTTCCTGATGTAAAGATATTTTGTCTTGCCTTTAGTTTAAATTATATTGACTTTTCATTATTGTATTTATGTCAGAGGTATATTTTAACTTGTTTGCTATATGCTATGATTTATTTAGTATGTTATTGTTTTGTGTTCCACTTAAACATTTTTGGATAAGTGGACAACAGTGGCATAAATACTGTCCCAGCAACCCCCACAATGCATGGGGGAGAGGCCCACGCTGGAAGAGGGCCCACTTGGCCCAGTGGTGTGCTGCAATAGCACAGTGCAGCAAACATTATACTTACTTTAACAGATATTTGCCGCATCACACTGCTTCCCTGCCTATAAAAATTTCCACAAAAACAAAATAGAGCAAAAATAAAAAAAGTCATGAGCTAAAGTATGTATGTATATATGTGTAAATGTTGGAAGGTTAGCCGTGAGGAAAAAACTACCTCTCGTGGAAGTACTTCCGTTTTACTCAATTTAAAGAGCTCCAACAAGAGCTTAAAAGTAGGTAAAACCACCATATAATAGTGTGCCCTACACCAAGATGTTTTCAAAAAGGTATTTTTCTTCCAACAAACATAAACTGCTGAAACCAATCCAATAGAACAATCAAAAGTAACAAATAATGGAAGTTACTTATCTGTTGTCCATGGAAAACCCAAGTCATATTGTAGATAGAGTTTGTAAATAATTTTTGAAATTGATGTATATAGTTATTCCCGAATTGAAATCCAAGTTAATTTTCCTGTTCATTGTAAGTGCCTAATCGGCACAATACCGTTATATGTAAATCACGCTGATTTTTAAGAGTGCGGTATATAACAATAATAAAATAAATAAAGTCATAGCATTTCTCCAGACTCAGTTAGATTTCAGTCTCTTAGATATTCGCAGTTTTGAAAAAGAACACAATACTGCATTTCGGGCAAATCAATATTAATGCCCTGTATCAACGCTCTCCTTTACTGCAAACAAAAGCTTAGCTCCCCAATTCTTCAGGATGCTAGCACATGCTCATATATGATCTAATGCCATAGGAAAGGAATCCATGATTAAATGCCAGTTAGAGCCAATCACAGCTACTTACGTCATGAAAAACACCCCCTATCTAAAACACTGGTATATTTTGCAGTTACATTCTTGCTTTCAGAAGAGATTACAAATAGCTCATACTAGAGGCTCAAACCTTCCCGATTTAGTGGGCATTACTTCTTCTCCCTTGGACAGACAATCTTTTGAGCAACAAACTGATATGGGCCATTTTTCTTGTACCACCTGTGATTGTTGCCGATACTCTATTGATTTTAATCCACTATCAAAACCTAACTATGCCGCCACCATATAGTTGTGAAAATAAAGGCGCATAGATAACCTCATGTAAACCCACATTTTCTATTTCCCCATTCACAATTCGGGAAGACCTAAAATGCAAAAATGTTTTTTGTCGGATCGCCAGTCATGAGGGTGAAAAAACAAACACTCTCCTGCAACGGGCCCTCCTTTTTAATCAGTATTCAAAAACCGTTAAAACAGTCAAAGTACGTGAGGTTACGTGTTCTCCAGAACCAACCACCCACCGCAAAACCAGACTAGTTGTTGTAATAAAAAAAAACGTCAAAAGGACATTCAAACAGTGTCTTGAAATTGCCAAATCCAAAGTGCATAAATAACATCCACACTATAAGGTATTCAAATACTCATCCACGAGGATATGGAAACAATGTAGCATTCCGCGACTTCATAAAGATACTCTATCGATGGCAAAGAATGGCAGGTTCCCAATTCTGATTTTTTTACATGCGGCTTGATGGAACACCACATGTTCTACATCTTGTGTGGTATATGTTCTAGTTTGCCTATGTAAGCTTCTGTATATTGGGCGAACAATTCGTCCTATACATGTTCGTTTACGTGAACATGCATCTAGAATAAAAACAAAAACTGTATCTGCCCCTATAGTCCAACATTGTTTAGACCATCAACATCAGTTTACTGATATGTCTTGGAGAATTCTTGATTATGTGCCTGTAAATCCACGAGGAGGCAATCGAGAACAACGTCTACAATTGCTTGAACAAACTTGGATATTTCATTTAGCTACTGTGGAACCACAGGATCTTAATAAAGAACTTGAATGGATCAGCCTTCTTTGAAGTAACAGGATTTAGTAGGTAAATTAAGTGCATCTGCTCTATCTTGTGTAGATAGGGGGTGTTTTTCATGACGTAAGTAGCTGTGATTGGCTCTAACTGGTATTTAAT
The DNA here is from genome assembly GCA_033557465.1 of Ichthyophis bannanicus. NCBI lineage: Eukaryota > Metazoa > Chordata > Amphibia > Gymnophiona > Ichthyophiidae > Ichthyophis > Ichthyophis bannanicus. The sequence continues at coordinate 161,350,628 of CM066035.1, read as the reverse complement.
CATGGATTCCTTTCCTGTGGCATTAGATCCTATATGAGCATGCGCTAGCATCCTGAAGAATTGGGGAGCTAAGCTTTTGTTTGCAGTAAAGGAGAGCATTGATACACGGCATTAATACTGATTTGCCCAAAATGCAGTACTGTGTTCTTTTTCAAAACTGCGGATATCTAAGAGACTGAAATCTAACCGAGTCTGGAGAAATGCTATGACTTGGGTTTTCCATGGACAACAGATAAGTAACTTCCATTATTTGTTACTTTTGATTGTCCTATTGGATCGGTTTCAGCAATTTGTTTGTTGGAAGAAAAAATACCTTTTGAAAACATTTTGGTGTAGGGCACACTATTATATGGTGGTTTTACCTACTTTTAAGCTCTTGTTGGAGTAAATTGACTAAAATGGAAGCACTACCACTAGGAGTAGTTTTTTCCTCACAGCTAACCTTCCAACATTTACACATATGCACATACATACATGACTTTTTTTGTTTTTGCTCTATTTTGTTTTTGTGAGAGATTTATATAGAGTAACGGTTATTTTTGGACTATAAAATTTCCACAGCAGCCGGAGGCCCTTAATGCATCTCCTATTGTACATCCAAAGTCTCGTGATACCTGAGAATTTGGCCCAGCAGCAGGATCTGCTTCTCCAGCTGCCACGGAAATGTTTTATAGACAGAGTGGTAGCGAGAGTCTGCCACTTTTAAGTTTTTGGAGCGAAGGAGTGGAATGGGAAGGGAAGCTTTCCCCCCCCCCCCCCCACTCCCCTGGTCATGATTGCTACTGCCACTGCTGTCATTATCATGAAAGGCCTTCAGCAAATTTTGCTTGAATTCTGCTAGACTCGTCCAGATGAGTGTGTTGTGCTCTTCAGCCAGCAAGTGGAGGCAGACTAGAGCCAACTTGTAGTGATATCATCACTACGAGAAGCCAGTATGACACTTCCCAAGCAGAAAGCTAGACTAAAAAAACTCAACAATCAGAAATATTAAAACAACTTTGAACATTAATTAGCTTTATTACCATTAACAACTCCACATCAGACAATGATACTGAAACCAGAATGAAAAGGCAGCAGTCTTCTAGGGTGGGTCCTTAACTAGTCTAGCAGAGTTCTAGGAAAGAAAATCATCAGATGTGTAAATTTTACTTTATCTTGCTAGACCAGACCAGATGAGTGGAATATACCCAAGCAGTCTGGACCCAGGGTGAGAGGAAGATGATGATGTTCTGGACAGAAATGCCCTGTCGAAGGTGCCATCTGCAACCTGTAGTGCATCACAAAAGGTACTCATAGAAGACCAAGTAGCCACCTTACGGATATGCTCTGGGACACCAAGACAAATTCTAACCAGGATGTAGATTGTGTCCTAGTGGAGCTAGCTCAGACTCACTCTGGAATGCATTTTCTGCACAGGAGATAATAACCTCCTTAATCTAGAGGCAATCAAGGATGTAGCTACAGCTTGCCCTTTACTCGGACCACTGAAAAAGACAAAGAGATGGCCCAATCAATGGAACAAATTGGTAACCTCCAAATACCTCACCAAGATTCTTCTCATGTCCAACCCACGCAGCAAAGAATCTGACCAAGGGTTCACCTCTATGAAGGAGGGCAGAATCACCAACAGATTAAGATGAAAGAGGACAGCACCTTCAGGAGAAAGGATGGCATGCTCCACAGCGAGACAGGTATCATCAGGATAACCAGAAAGAGGCTTCCTATGGGACTTCCTATGAGGCTCAAAGTGAGATCCTTTCAATGCTTTCAAACACCAGTGAGACCCCAATGAGGAATAATCACTTGCACAAGACAAAACTGTTTCATCCTCTTGAGGAAGCGGTACACATTCAGATGTACCGCCAAGGACATCACAGGAATACGTGCCCATGGTAACATGAAAGGGCTGCCACATGGACCTTAAAAGAGCTCAGTGATAATCCCTGATCCAAACTGGACTGAAGGAAGGACAAAATGGCATCCAGAACCTAAGAGGAACAACATCACTCTAAGGTCTTTCAGAATCTCACATAGACCAAGGAGGTAGAGCTCCTCAGGGACTGGAGGGCGATATAAGCTACTGTTCTAGAGTAGCCCTTCTGGGTCATCTACAACTCTTAAGAGCCATGCTGTAAGCAAGAAGATAACAAGATCCTCCATGATCAAGGGGCCTTTCTGAAGAAGACCCCTCTGAGACAAGAACAGAAGCATCTGCAACAGCAAACAAGAGATCCACATACCAGGGCCTGCACAGCTAGTCTGGTGCCACCAGAATAAACAAGCCCGGGCGATACCTAATTCTGCACAGAAGAAAGCTCACTGAGGACCATGGGGGAAAAGGACATATAGTATCTCCTCCTGGGACCACGTCTGAAGCAGGGCATCCAAGCCCATCATCTATGGATCCTTCCAGCAGTGGAAGAAAAAAAAGATACTCTAAACCATACCTGGAATGAGAACTGCCTGAAGTGCAAGCAGGGTTCAGGAAAAGGCGAAGAACGAGAGACATCATCGCAGATGTGAAATGGAGCCTTGAAAAAAAACTAAAGAATAACAAAAGGATATCTGTATGTGTTTAAATGACTACAGCAAGGCTTTTGTCTATGTAACCATGAGAAACTATGAGCCACATTAAGAAGAATGGGTATACTAGAACACCTGATCGTTCTCTTGCACAATCTTTACATTCATCGAGAAGCAACAGTTCGAACGGAACGAGGAAAAACAGAATTGTTTAAAATCAGCAAAGGTGTACGACAAGGCTGCATACTTTCCCCCTTAACTGTTTAATTTATATGCAGAACAAATCATCAGAGAAGCAGGACTGTTTGAAGACAAAAGGTGTGAAGATTGGTGGGAGACTCATCAACAACCTTTGCTATGCTGATGATACCACATTACTGGCTGAAAATGAAGACGATCTGAAACATTTCCTTCTCAAGATCAAGGAACATAGTCTTAAAATGGGCCTGCACTTTAAGGTAAAGAAGACAAAGATCTTGACAACTGGCAAAAATCATAAGCTCATTGTTGATGGAGAAGAAATTGCAACAGTGGACAACTTTAACCTACTTGGATCAACTATCAATAAAGAAAGAAACAACAAGAAATCAAGAAATCAGAGGACGCACTGTTCTTGGCAGAATGGTTATGAAGGACCTAGACAAGATTCTCAAGAGCAGAGACGTCTCTCTCCGTACAAAGATTCAACTCATTCAAGCCATGGTATTTTCAGTAACATCATATGGATGCAAAAGTTGGACAATGAAAAAGATAGACAAGAAGAAAATTGATGTCTTTGAATTATGGTGCTGGCGACGAATATTGTGTATATCATAGACTGCCAGAAGAATAAACCAGTCAGTACTAGAGGAGATCAAACCTAAGCTTTCTTTAGAAGTTCAGATGACAAGACTTTGACTTTCATACTTTGGACACATCCCTAACAGCAAAACAAAAAGATGCCAATGAGTTGCAATACATCTCCCCCACAAACACAAGTAGATCATTATTTGATGAAACTTAATTCCCCTAACACCGCATTGTAACCGTCGATAAACATGACTACACACACTCAATCATGGGCGGAGTTTCACCAAACATCCATTGATCCACTCAAAAAGATTATTGCAAAACTGAACACAACGATCAACACGGATCCCTACCCAGTAGCATGGATTAAAGCCTCTCGTGATGAATTAGCACCCATTAACCTTACTATGGTAAAACTATCCCTCTCCAATGGCTATATGCCTAAAGATCTTAAGCAATAATTTGGTCCATATTAAAACAAGCAACACTAGATAAAAAATGCCCATCATCATACAGACCTATTTCAAGCTTACCATTCCTGGTCAAAATTATAGAAAAAAAGTGTACAAATGCAACTTCAGAATCATATCAATCAACACACCCCATTGGATGACTACCAATATGGCTTTAGGCCATATTACAGGGTTGAAACCCTACTCCTAGTACTATTCAATATTATAAATAATTGCCAATGCAGAGGCTGCATAACGAATATATTGGTAATACCAACTGAATATTGCAAGACAAAACATCAAACCAGCAACCGAGCATTCAAAGTTATAGCCCCTTCATTATGGAACACCCTTCCAGAAAGAATTAGATCAATAACAGACCTTTCCACCTTTCGGACTCACCTCTAAACTCTGCTATTCATAGATCAGTTCGGAGACTCTCAGGACTATGATGATGACCCAACATAAAACACCATTCTTCCCTCTCCTCAAGCTTTCCCCTTCTCCCCCCTCTCCGCAAACATCACACCTGATACAGTACCACAATCCCCCATTTAAAACGAACGAAGTGCAGATCCTACACCAGAAAGACAGAATCTCATATGAGAATTATAAATAAGTTATAAATTGAGTTATAATCTAATTCTGTATATATTAATGATTTCAGCTGACACTAATATAGTAACATAGTAAATGACGGCACATAAAGACCAGTATGGTCCATCTAGTCTTTCCCAGTAAGATGGCAAGAGTAGGTGCACCTGCCACTCCGTGCAGGCCACCCCTCCCCATGTCTTTGTTTAGGGGTGAACCCACTGCTCCGTGTAGGACACCCCTATTTGTTGAGAAATTAGATAGCTACGTTTATTTTGATTTTATCCTGTTGCTGTAAAGGGATCCACTGTGTCTGTCCCATGCCATTTTGAATTCTGCCACTGTATTTGCCCCACCATTTCCATCAGGAGGGCATTCCAAGCATCCACCACCCTTTCAGTGAAAAAGTATTTCCTGACATTGCCTTTCAATTTACCCCCTTGCAGCTTCATGTTATGCCCTCTAGTTTTACAGCTTCCCCATCTTTGGAAGAGGTTTGTTTGTTCATTATTTATCTTTAAGTATTTAAAGGTTTGACTCATATTTCCCCTATCCCTCCTCTCCTCCAGAGTGTACATATTTAGGTCTTCAAGTCTCTTCTCATAAGGCTTCTGACACAGGCTCCAAATCATTTTGGTCGCCTTCCTCTGAACAATTTCCAATCTTTTTACATCCTTTGCAAGATATGGTCTCCAAAACTGAACACAGTATTCCATGTGAGGCCTCACCAGTGACTTATACAATGGCATTAGTACCTCTTCCTTTCTGCTGGCAATTTCTCTTTGTATGCAGCCCAACATCCTCCTGGCTTTTGCCACTGCCTTGTCGCACTGTTTTGCCACCTTGAGATCCTCAGAAATAATCACACCAAGGTCCTTCTCCTGATCCATACACACCAACCTCTCACCCCCTATCATGTACATTTCCCTTGAATTTCTGCTTCCCAAGTGCATGACACTGCACTTCGCATTAAATTTTAACTGCCAAGCATTAGACCATTTTTCCAGTTTTTGTAGATCTTTGCTCATGTTATCCACTCCCTCAGGGGAGTCCACTCTGTTGCAAATTTTTGTGTCATCTGCAAAAAGACAGACTTTTCCATTCAATCCTTCAGCAATATCACTCACAAACTCTGGGGTACCCTGCTAATCACCCTCCTTTCATCCGAGTGAACTCCATTTACCTTCTGTCGTCTGTCAGTCAACCAATTTCTGATCCAGTTCACCACCTTGGGGCCCATCCCCAAACTACTGAGTTTATTGATAAGCCTCCTATGAGGAACAGTATCAAAGGCTTTGCTGAAATCCAGGTAGATGACATCCATCGCATGCCCCTGATCTAGTTCTCTGGTCACCCAGTCAAAGAACTCAATCAGATTTGTTTGGCAAGATCGTCCATTGGTAAAACCATGTTGCCTCGGATCATGCAACCTGTTGATTTTGAGAACGTCCACTATTTGCTCTTTCAGGAGCACCTCCATTACTTTTCCCACCACCGAGGTAAGGCTCAGGGGCCTGTAGTTTGTCTATTCTTCCCTGTCACCACTTTTGTGAAGAGGTACCGCATCAGCCCTTCTCCAGTCCTGAGGAACTTCTCCCATTTCCGAGGATCTGTTGAAAACATTGCTAGTTCTGTTAATGATGTTATAATGTAATAATGTTGTTTTTATTGTAAACTGCCCTGATTACACAAGAGAGCGGTATAAAAAACACATAAATAAATAAATCATGCAAAGACAGAGGTCATTAAAGAAAGACATCATGTTTGGCAAGATACAAGGATAGCACAAAAGAGGAAGGCCAGCAATGAGATGGATCGATACAACAACAACAGCTATGGGACGCCTGACTGAAGACCAAACACAATTTTGGACAACTATCCAGAGGGTTGCCATGAGTTGACACCAGCTTGACAACACTTAACACCACTACCATCTCGGCATTTCCCTGGGTGGCCATCAGGTCAAAAACACTGGTAGGTTCCATCTCTGCACTATAAGGTTGAACAGGCAAGGGCATTGCTCACACTCACTGAGAACCACTGTGTTCTGACTAAAGAAGAAGTCGGCCTGCACATTATCAATACCTGCTATTCGAGTCACCAACAGAGCCATCAAATAATCCGTAGCACAAACATCAGAGCTCTGCCATCTAGGTGGCCACTGCAACTCTGCAAGTGCTACCTTGCTTGTGAAAGTAAGCCACAGTCATACAAGAACATCTTGAAAGCTTTGCTTTCCAGCAGAGACTTTTAAAACCTTTCCAAAGACCAGATGGATCACTCTGGCCTCCAGCTTGGAAGCAACCAATGCCACAAGCAAAAAAAACACGTATACAGCCAGTGCGCTCCTCAGCCATGCAGACCGGCATCCATTGTGACTATCACTCAGTCTGAAGCGTCCAGAGGCATCCTATCCAGAGGGCAAGTCTAAACCATCAGTCCAATTGCTCCTTGAGCACTAGGGGAACAGGAAAGCACTAGTCAAACTGCTGGGAGCAGGGAGACAAACAATTCAGATGACTCTATAGGGGATGCATATGCATCCTGGTCAAAAGGTACCAAGGTACTAACTCCAGATTCAATGCCACAGACCCCAGGCCTTCAATAAGTCCCAGGAGTTGCTTAAGAGCAAAGATCCATGAGCTGCAACTGCAGCTTGTTCAGCCTCTCCAGGATGAAGAGCATTTGTCTCAAAATAGTATCAAAGTGAGCCCCAAGATACTCCAGAATCCGGGGAAGGGATGAGGTTGCTCTTGGGAAAATTGATAACTACACCCAGTCTCTCTCTAGTCAGTAAATCTGGGCATGTCGATTCTGGGCCTCTCCATGGAGTTGGATCAAATCAGCCAGCCTGTCAGTTAGGTATGGGTGAGTCTGGACTACCTGCTTGCACAAGAACACTGTCACCATCACCATGACCTTAGAGAAGGTATTAGGCACTGTGATGAGACAAACGGGAATGAAAACTGGAAATGGCAGCCCAGGACACAGTAATAGAGGAACCACTGAATATTGCTCCTGGATGGGAATACAGAAGTATGTCTCAAAAACGTCCAAGGAGGTAAGAAACTCCCCTTGCCAAATCAATACAAGGACAGACCTGATGGCCTCCATCTGGAAGTGGGCCACGCACAGCTTGGCACTAACCACCTTCAGATTCAGAATGGGCTGAAAGACCTGCTTGGTTTTAGTTACCACAAAATAAATGGAATGCCACCTCTGATCTTGCTCTGCAAATGCAGGTGGTGTTAGACTGTATCCTCTACAGCCACCTCTTTGACTGAGGATCTGCAGGGAAACTCTATGAATTCATCTCGAGGAGGCCCGGCAAACTCCAATGGGAGAACCCACTGGTCTATTGTGATATGGAAAATTCCTGCCTTTTTCACAGTGAGATCACCAATTGATCCTGATCTTCAGCAAGGGGAAGCACCCATCTTCCACAGACTCATCCACTGGGGACAGGAAAGCCTCTCCTTTCTCCCGACTGGACTCCCAGGAGCATGTACGGGCAAAAAGCCAGTGAGGATGCTTAATCCCTTGCTGCCAGCAAGAGATGCCAGGGGGCCATGAGTTCCTCCTAGCAGAAGTTGGAACCTCAAGACCCCTGAGAAGGGGACTGTCAGGCAATCCAAAATGACTGAAAACAGCTCATGAGCTGCTTCAGAAGATTCTGTTCAAATAAGTCAGTGAACTGGCCCTGGGTCCTTGGACAGTCCACAGGGTTCTGCCAGCATGAGCCTGCAGCCTCCTCACCAAGGGCTTTCCTTCAACTGGGAGCATGTGACCATCCAAGATGGCCACCATTCCTACTGGCAGGAAAACCATGGACGATGCACCAGAGGCAGCAAAACCAGCATCGGGGTCCCAATATAACCAAAGAAAAATCTGTGCTCAGGAATCTCAGTCGCACTTAGGGCAAAGGCATCCAGATGTGGAACTCACCCAATGGGAACTGCAAGAAACAAATATGAAAAAAAAATACAATTAAAAGAAAACCACTGAAAAAGAAACCATTGCGAAAAAGGAAACCCCTGAATTGGAAAAGGAATCCGAGCATTAAACAGGCCAGCCAGCAAAACCTGAAAAGGACTGTCCCAGCTGCCCTCACAGACCTGGGAAAGCCTGGCTGCTTGAAAGAGTTTTTCTGTTTTGTTTTTTAAGCTGCTTTATTGCACGTGGCAAAGAAAACCAATTGAACAATGAATAAAAGCAGAGATAACAGGAAAAAGGCAAAAGCATGCAGATAGAAGACAGTGAGAGGGAAGGAGGGCATGTGCCCAGACTTACCAACACATCCTCAGGGGCCCTCTCCTCTCTCTTCTCCAGCCCACTAGTGCTGGAGTCCATAGGCAACAGTGTTGGACACAGGACAGCTCTCAGCTTAAGGAAACAAGGGTGTATCTATGCTCTGAGCAAAATGAGGCTTGTGTGATTGAGACCTGTAGGCCAAACGACAAACTTGGGCCAGAGGCAACAGGCCTATCTGCACTGCTGCACCAGTCCACACACCTTGTCACTACTGAAAGCATACAATGCTGGCTTCTCTTAGTGCTACACCAGTATATATACTATTTTATTTATTTATTTATTTATTTACATTCTCTTATATACCGCGCTATTCTGCATCAGTGCGGTTTACATTCAACAAACTGAAATTACATTGAACAGGGCATTATAACTTGGAGATAACTATTTTACAGGGAACATGGGCTATGGAGGGTTAAGTGGCTTGCCCAAGACCACAAGGAGCACCTGTGGGACTAGAACCCCCAGTCCTTCCGGCCCAAGGTTGCTGTCCTCTAGTGGGATTTGAACCCCCGACCTTCCGGCCTGAAGTACCTTGCCCCAACCACTAGGCCACTCCTCCACTCCATGACATCACTGAAAACTGACTCTACCTGCTGCCTGTGGACATAACCTACTCAATCTGGACTGGTCTAACAAAATGGTTAAGGAATGAAAAGCATTTTGTACACATAGTACACGGCGTAAGCATTCTGCAAAAAGAGGAAGGAATTAAAGGTCAACAAGAAGAGAGTTTCAGTGAAGAGAACTTAAAACTAGCAAATGACGAGTAGCTGGAATATAATTATAAAAGCAGTACAGCAACTATAAAACATACATCCACAGAAGGTAAACATACTGCAACTTTAAAATACTACAGAATTTCTCAAAGTAATTTCTGGCCATGAACCTGTACTATTATACTAAAAGCTCACAGAGCACAGGTACCCTGATGAGACTCAGCAGGGTCTAACCAGCTGCCGCCTGGGAAGCCCATTATCCCGCACATCGTACAAAAAAAAAGACAAAAATATATGTTTTTCTAATTTCTAGCCCCTCCCGCCCTCACAGCTCTACTTTTAAGCAAGGCTGACATTTTGGTAGCATTCCTATCAGCACTACTGAGCCTACTGGTCTGTGAAATGCAAGTGTTTGGTTAACAATAGTCAACATCACCATTGGTCAGAATGTAGTCACTCATTCAAAGCACTTTTCAAGCAGTTCATTTTTCAACAAAACAATAATAATATCTTTATTTTTCAACTATCTGATTTTATGCTCTCTCCTTTCTCAAGTAGGACTTGAGCATAATCCACTACACAAACCCTACAAATGAATATATCAGCACATATTCCCTTCGAAGAGGTAGATTTGAGAAACTAGTATGCATCATAAAAGATCCAAAAGCAAAGAAATGCATTTACCTTCTGTGAGATACAGAACTAGACCAAGGAAAGAATGAATAAAAAGAAATTAAGTCAGGAGAAGCTTTATATGCTTTTAATTTGGCATCGATATAGCCATTAACAAAATAGGTTTGTGAGAAAGTATATGAAAACCAGGGGGGGGGGGGGGGGAGGAGGGGTTATCACAGAGATATTCCAGTACCTCAAAAGGGACTTATAATGCACAAGACCATAGCATTTTCTAGTTGAAAAAAACACATTTCTGGAACAAGATAAAAGGCTTCCAGTTTCTACAGCATTTAACTACTGAAAAGACGCGAGCTAAATACACCTGTGGAAATAATAATTAAAATACAAAAATATAAACTATGCCTGCTACGTAATGAAGGCACAGTTCTGTATCTTCCTCCTAAAGGGGCACACATTGCTAACCACTGCAAAGAGCAAGCCAACTACGGGCAAATACCCAGAAACAGCAGGACAATGGCAGACAGTTCCACTGATAGCAAAGCTGCAATCCTCGACATCACGGATCTCCAACTCCAGTCCTGGAGGGCACCAAACCATTCAGGTTTTCAGGCTGCCCCGAATGAATATGCATGACATACATTTCAATACAAGGCAAATTTACTTCATGCATATTCATTAGGGGCGACCTGAAAACCTGATTGGTTTGCTACTCTCCAGGATTAGAGTTGGAGACCCCTGCGCTACATAATAAGGAACCCAGTCCAAATAAAAAGTACTTGCAGAAATGAGCTGGTATGAGCAAACTCATAAGACATAAAATCTTGATGCAGTATTTTGTCAGAATTTAGTATTTGGAGTGTACAGGGCTGGCTCAAGGTATTGTGTCGCCCTGAGCTAACGTTTGCTTTTGTACTCTCCCCCCCCCCCCTTGGGGCTAGTCTTGCGGTATGAGTTGGACAATAGGGGTACTCAACTGATCTATCCACGATCCTTGAAACAGCCTGCTCCCCCCAACCTGCCTTATGACCCCTTATAATCTTAGATGATTTAAACCTACACTCCACAACTCCTATTCAATCCTCTACCTTCCTCCAAGCTATGAATGCCCTCAACTTCACCCAAATTCTTGAACAACCTACACACTCCAAAGGAAACATCCTTGACCTGATATTTATCCCACAACAATCTTTATTCGCTGATCAGGTCCTACACACTATTCAACCTATTCCCTGGTCTGATCATGCTCTTATCCTATTCTCCTTTCCCTACTCCACTCACAGAAGTCAACCTCCTGCCCATCCTCAACATACCCGTAAATTTAAGCAATTCAATGCAGCCGACTTTCTAGAGCAAACAATCCCTTCTCTTGACCTACTAAATAGTAAGAGACTGAACCAAGAGTCCCACATCTCTAAATGGAACGAAATCCTATCTGCAGCCTCTCTACTCCCACCTAAACAATTTCCTCAAAAGCACCGCAAAAGAGCCCCCTGGTTCTCCACAAAACTAAGAACCCTCAAAAGGGAGCTTAGACGCCTGGAACGTATATGGAGATGCTCTCATGAGCCTAATGCACACATTGCCTACAAAATTAAACTCCAAACCTACTACTCTGAAACCCTCAACCAAAAATGAGAATATAATGAAAACATGATCCAACGGTCACTTAATAAACCTAGAGAGCTTTTCTCCATTGCCAAATCCTTAATAAATGAACCCTCACAGCAGGACCAGCCACCAAAAATTTCTGCACAATCTATAGCTAACCACCTTATCTCTAAATTCCCCCCGCCCTCACTAACCAATATCCCCCAACCTATTGCTGACTACTGCACTCAATCACATGAACCAACCCCCTTAAACCTATGGAATGAATTTGATCCCCTCACACTGGATAACGTATCCAATGTCATAAAGGATTTAAATGCCTCAACCTCTGCCCTTGACCCTTGCCCTGTCCCTTGGATCAAATCCACTAGAAGTTCTCTCAGCCCCTACATCCTGTATATTGTACAAACCTCCCTCCAGACAGGATCTGTATCACCCCCACTTAAGTGTGCCACTATCCATCCAATCCTAAAAGGAACAAAACTTGACCCTACCTCCCCCACCTCCTACAGACCCATTTCCAGCATCCCTTTCTTAGCAAAGATAACCGAGAAGCTAGTACAAACCCAACTTCAGAACTATATTGATGATCACTCTCCTCTAGATTTATTCCAATATGGTTTTAGAACGAACCATGGAGTTGAAACCCTTCTTACTTCTCTACTAGATTCCTTATACCTGCACACCCAGAATCAGGGCCGGATTTACCTATACGCCAGGTACGCCGTGGCGTAGGGCCCACAGCTGGCAAGGGCCCACAAAAATGGAAAAGTTAAATTGTTAGCAGAACATTCTGCTTTTTTCAAATTAAATTTAAAAAAAAAACACTGGCTGCTGCTGCCGCCGCGGCAGCATGGACTGTCCCGCTAGGCCCCTTCTGCCCAGCTGAATCCCTCCCTCCGCGACGGCTGAGCCCCTCCGTGTCGGCTTTGAGAAGCACGAAGGGAGAGTGTCTCCCTCGCGTCTCTGTTAAGCCCACAGGGGCTGATGGGAAACATCAGCCCCTGCGGGCTTAACAGAGACGCGAGGGAGACACTCTCCCTTCGCGCCTCTCAAAGCCGGCAGAGGGGGCCCCGCGGGACAGTCCATGCTGCCGCGGCGGCAGCAGCCAGCGTTTTTTTTTTTTAAATTAAATTTTACTTGAGCCGATGGGGGTAAGACTAAGAACCTTCAGATCCATTTCCAGTTGGATGCCCAGCCTGGTGGTTGGAGCAGGAGGCTGAGCTGCGGGAAGGTCATGGTTCAAAGTCTGCTTTTTCCTCACATCTGCCCCTTATGACCTTGGAGAAGTCATCTAACTGTTCATTACCTCATAGCAAATTATTAGATGGGGAACAAAAATGAGGGAAGATTAATTTTTCAGCTACTAATGTACAAAAGGATAATTCTTTTTCTACTAAGCACATTTTTCACATCTTTTCTTTTGTGACGGGAACTTGTGCTAATCTCCGATTAGACTTTGTTGTTTTATTGGTTTGTGTTGCTGACGGTAGCCAAGGCTGTGGGCCAGACTTTTAATTAGATGTATATCAAAGCTCTCTACCGGCTCTCATCATTTCCTCCTTGGCTTCTGAAGTGCCTCACCTAAACTTCCTCCATGATGCTCACACACCTGGCATCCTAAAAATAAAAGGGCTCTTCTTACGGGTTTCTCTCCTACCTTTGTCAGACTCGGCTGAAAGATAAGTCCTATGAATATGACCTCTATCATTTGAGAAAGGTTTGAGGCTTTTTCTCTGGCTCAGTGCTCTACTTCATGCAATGTTTCTTGGCTGCTCACCTCTCACTGGGCATAAGCCTGGGGAAACGATGTAATGAATTAGAACATGGAACGATGAATAAAGTAAGCGCGTGAGACGGGAACACCAGCTTTGCTACTGACCTGTGTTAGACCGTGGGGAGTGTCTCTCTGTACCTCATTCCAATTCCTTCCATCGCCTCATCATGAATCCCTAAATTTCCCATCAGCTCCTGCGGGCTTAACAGAGATGCGAGGGAGACACTCTCCCTTCGCGCCTCTCAAAGCCAGCACGGAGGGGCTCAGCCGTCGCGGAGGGAGGGAGGGAGGGATTCAGCCGGGCAGAGGGGGCCGCGCAAGACAGTCCATGCTGCCGCGGCGGCAGCAGCCAGCGTTTTTTTTTTTAAATTAAATTTTACTTGAGCCAATGGGGGGGGTCTGGGACTGGAAATGGGCTGGGGGGGTTAAGACTGGAGGTGGGCTGACATGAAGAAACCAGAAGAAAGTGGCTGGAGCAATTGCAGCTGAAAAAAAATGTACAAAAGGTAGAAAAATATCTCTTTATTTTAATTTATTAATTGGAATATGTCAGCTCTGGTAATTGTGCATCATTAACGTCTGGGCTTTGTTTAGTACAAGAGCAAATTAATGTAAATTTTTTTTTTACAGTGTTGTACATTCCAAGTTTGGCTTTTGGGATTCCCAGTTTAATTATGACGTCAGGGCCAACAGCGCGCAGCTGATCCGGTGTGCTCGTTTTTATCTTTTCTGGGGGGCCCACAATTTTTGTTGGCATAGGGCCTCACTCAAGGTAAATCCGGCCCTGCCCAGAATCCTACCCAAGGATGCCTACTTATTTTCCTTGACTTATCCGCTGCTTTTGACTCCCTTCCTCACCATCAACTCCTAAGCAGACTCCACGAAATAGGACTGAGAGGCACAACCCTAAACTGGTTCCGATCCTACTTAGATGACAGAACACAACAGGTCCGTATTGGAAATGATACCTCCCTTCCATTTACCCTAAAACAAGGTGTCCCCCAAGGATCTAGTCTATCTGCTCTTCTTTTCAATATTTTCCTTCAACCTGTCTGCAAGATCTTTCAAAGCTATGGCATTCAGTACCAGTTATATGCGGATGACATGATGTGCTTCACCCCATTTAACCTTACTAACCCTAACTTTACTAAACTAAGTGAATGCCTAACCAGCCTAAAATCATGGCTCTCCCAGCATAACCTCCTAATTAATCAGTCCAAAACTGAGGTTCTTCAGGTGTTCCATCACTATTGGCGATCTCACACTCATTATAAAAAACCAAGTGAAATATCTTGGTATTATCCTTGATCAGAACCTCTCCCTCACTGAGCAAATAAAGAGAACCACCAATACAATATATGCAAAGCTATGTACCCTCCGGAACCTCAAACCTCTTTTAAGCCCTGACTCTTTCCGTTCTGTCTGTCAGGCCCTCACAATCCCTTCTCTGGATTATTGTAACCTCATCTATCATGGCCTTCCCAAGAACACCATACAACCGCTCCAACTAGCCCAGAACACGATAGCGAGGCTCATAACCAACAACCCCAGATGATCACACATCACACCAGTTCTATATGATCTCCACTGGCTCCCCATTCAATTCAGAGTTAAATTCAAAGTGCTTACCCTTACACATAAAATCATTTCCAGCGAGTCAGCTCCATGCCTCTCCCCACTCCTTTCCTTCCTTAATAACACAAGAACACGCCGCTCCAATACCAAAAACCAACTGAACATCCCTTCAACTAAAAGACATTCCAAACAATCTACCTGTAACAGGGCTTTCTCCCTCTATGCTCCGTCTTTATGGAATATCCTTCCTCTCGAGCTGCGAAACTGTCAAAACCATTCTGAATTCCAGAAGCAGTTAAAAACTCATCTTTTCCTCAAACATTTCTCCCTACCACCTTAGTACTTACCTTTTTTACATCCACATCCCACCCCTATCCTCTCAATTACCTATTATGCAGCCATGTGATATCTCTGTATATACCTTGTAAATAGTTGTTCATTGTTCATTTAATTAGATTATATTGTTTACCTATTTATCCCTGTTAAATTGTTCTATGTAAACAGTTGAAATATACTGCCACGAAATGTTTTATGTAAACCGTCTTGATTTGTAGAAAGACGGTATATAAAAATGGTTAAATAAATAAATGTTTTCAGCTGGCGCTGTCACTGTGTTGCCGTTGAACTTAATCTGGATATTCCATGCCATGCCGACTATATGGATTGCACAGTAACCACTGACACTCTGTTTAGTTTAGGCCTAAACATATAAGGCCCGATATTCAACAGCGGCGGCTAGTGCAAGTCCAACACCTAGCCATCACCACTGAAGAGTTATCCTGGATAATTCAATGCCAGGAGCAAATCTGGCCACCAGCATTGCAAATCCGGGTCCACCGCACAGCACAGACGTTAACTGGGCAGCAGTGATATTCAGCCACTGACCGGTTATCTCCAGGTACTGCTCCCGGAACACCCCGATGCTAAGCGGGTCTGTAAACTATGTAAGTGCTTTGGAATATCTAGCCCTCAGCTTATAAGAATAAGTGGCTGACTATCGCTGCTATTTCGATAACTTTCTGGCCTGCCCTCGCCCCTCCCCTTACCGTGGCCCACACATATACGGATAACATCTGGTCATTTTAAAATAGCTAAAACTGCCAGATATTTTCTGCGTATTTTTTTTTTTAAATACACGGATAAGTGAATGCATAATTATCTTTGAATATTAGTCCAAGACAGTATAATTATTCATTCATGTGGATCATTCCCAGACTAACCAATAAAACTCTCAACAGATGCGGAGTAAAAAGAGGGTGCTTCACTTTACAACGCAGAATCTGTTGAAATTTGTGTGTCACATTAATGAAAATACAAATTCCCTCCACTGCAAGAAACTGTAAGGACAATTTTGGATGGTCCGTCTTAAGTGCAATCTGGGACGTCTAACCCAGAACATCTGAAAAAAATGCAGGCATGTCCAGGTGCAGATGTGATTTCACAAACCCCGGCATGCCGGATATGGATACCTGCAGGGCGTCTAGGATAGCATGATGGTTAGAACAGGTGGTTAGGAATAGAGCAGTTAGGGTTGAAATCCCCTTGCTCCAATAATTGAAATTGTGCTGAGTACTGGGGATGTTAGAATGCTTTCTTCTCTACACCCTCTGGATGTCTTTCAGGGGAGGGAGGAGTGGTCTAGTGGTTAGGACAAGGTACTTCAGGCCGGAGGGCCGGGGGTTCAAGTCCCACCTGGGGACAGCAATCTCAGGCCGGAGGGACTGGGATTTCTAGTCCTGTAGGCACTCCTTGTGGTCTTGGGCAAGCCACTTAACCCTCCATTGCCCATTTTCCCTGTAAGTATTAGTGTATGTGTCTCATATCCCCTCGTGTTAAATGTATCCCCCAATTGACCACTTTGACCCGGTGAAAAGCGGGATATAAATACAGCTAAATTAAAAAAAAAAAAAAAACTAAATAAAAAAACGAGCACTTTCAGATGCTTGTTCGTCACTATCCGTGCCCCGGAACAGGTCTAAAGTTAGATGGGATGCCAGACATCATGGACATTTCTGTGATCAGGTATGAACATTCCAAATCTTGGGAAACCCCCGGCCATGCCTCCAGGTTCCTGGGAACACCCCAGTCATGCCTCCATTCAAATTTTGGCATCCTCACGCTGGGGAAGTCCCTAGAGCCGGCTTCTAAAATGGCTCTGGAGACAATCTCTGTGCTTCGGACCTCTCTATGCCCATTTTCAAATGCTCAAAGCACAATAGGGCTTCTCAAATGATCCCCTGTGTGAAGTAAACAAAAACCTGCAAATCAACACTCAAAAGCACCACACCCAAAAATTCAAAATGCACCAGTTCTACCTATGAAAAGTCAGTAGTGTAAATATTCTAGTATATCAGTACACTTCCAGTTGAGAAAAGAGAACAAGTCGGACTGCTGCAGATTCCTATACAGAACCAAAATTTAACAGAATCTCTCTCTCTTCAGCTACATGTGGAAAACAGATCATCATCTTGTAAAAGAACAACAAAACTGCAAGTTTTTTGTTTTAAAGTGACTGCAAACCGCTTTGAATGTTGTTGCGGCGTAGTGGTGCAGAAAAGCTTTTTAAATAAATAAATACATTATTCCTAACCATACTTTCCTGGGCAACTGTCGTTTTTCCCCGAATATCTAGTTTAAAAGCTGCTCTGTCTCCTTTTTAAAGGTTAGTGCTGGCAGCTTGGTTAAGGTAGAACTCATCCTTCTGGAAAAGGCCCCTTCTTCCCTAGAATGTTGCCCAGTTCCTAATAGATCTAAAGCCCTCTTCCCTGCACCATCATCTCATCTATGCATTGAGACTCCAGAGCTTTGCCTGCCTTTTGGGTCCTTATGTTCATCTTTATCTTTATTTTAATCGCCCAAGCAAAAGTGTCAGGGTGGTGTACAAAGTCAAAAGGCGGCTACAACAGGAAAAGATGAAAAGAACGCCATTTTCTAGACAGGAAAGAGGAGAGGAGGCAGAGGATAGATTGTAAGTAGAGGCAGATGGAGAGTTTACATAACATGAAAGAGAGGAGAGGAGAGACACTCTCAAGAGGAAGGGGGGGGGAAGTCATCAGAATATAGAAAGACTAGGGGACATGCAATGAAGCTACACGGTAACCTATTTAAGACTAATAAGAGAAAATATTTTTTTCACTCAATGTGTAATCAAACTCTGGAATTTGTTACCGGAGGATGTAATAAAAGCTGTTAGTGTAGCTGGGTTTAAAAAAGGTTTGGACAAGTTCCTGGAGGAAAGGTCCATAAACCATTATTAAAAAGGGACCCAGGATATCAATGCTTGACCCAATACAAGCATTGAGGAACCTGTGTCTTTTGGGGAAACTGCTAGGTTCTTATGACCTAGATTGGCCGCTGTTGGAAACAGGATACTGGGCTTGATGGACCTTGGTCTGACCCAGTATGGCATATCTTATGTTCTTAAATTAGAAACAAATATGCAGGCAAAAACTGAACCGAAAAATGCAAAAACACAGACTGAGCAGTGGAACACTGAAGAAAGAAACAGAAATGCATTTTCTCCTGTACTGAACTATAAGAAATGCACATTTTCAAAGGTGACATATTTCATTTTCTAAAGACCGATATTCTTTTGTGCCTTTATTGTCTGTTCTCTCTACTTCCTCTTCCTGGTTGTCTCCTCCATCCCTTTCCAGGATATCATTTCCATGTTCTATTTTTTTCACTCTTCCTGCCTTCCTCCATTCCTTTCCTACATCTCTTTTTGACATGGACCTGTTTGGTTTATTTTTTTTTTCTCTCATCTGCCTTTTTACTTACATCTATAGCTAGATTTCATTCCTCCTTTTCTCTGCCCTTTGGTCTTTAGCCTCCTTCTTTTCACTTTTCACCATTTAGCAGCTTTCAATGTCCTACTCTTGCCCCTCCAGTCTTCCCACTACTGTCTCATTCCTTCCTCAGCCTTCTATTGCCCCATCTTTCACACACCTTCTCGTCTGCCACTTCCTCCCTCTGTAATCATCCCCTCTCCAGCCTCATCTACTTTCTTCTCTCTCATTCCCTAATCAGCCCCAACTCCTTTCCTATCATTCAGCCCCTCTCTACCTCCAATCCCTATCTAGGCTTCCATTTCCCTTTTCACCTCCCCCATTTCTACCATCTTGCACCTTCAAAGACCTGTCCCCTTCATTTGTCTCTGACCCACTCCACAGGCCTGTGTCTTTTCAATTGTCTCTCAACCCCTCCCCAAATCTTCCAGGACCTTCAAACCCTCTCTTCTCCCCATATTTCTGTACTCTGTCTCATAGCCTTACTCATACCCAACACATAGATGCCATTGTCCTCCAAATCTCTGGTGAATTTCCTGCCTCTTAAACCTCCTTTCCCATCTACTTCCTTCTCCAATATACATTAACTCTACCTTTCCTCCTCTTTATCCCAGCATCCACTCTTACACCCATCCCCCTCCAACCACACAATATCTGTCCCCTCTCCCTTTTCACTCCCCCAGCTTCTGCCTCTTTTCTCCACCCTGATCCCAGCATCTACCTCTTCTAGTAACAGTCCATTTCCTATTTCAGCCCCAGCATCAGCCCCCTTCCAATCCCAGTACCCCTTCAGTGTCAGTCTCTTTCCAGTTCCATTAACCCCATCCGGTGTCAGCCTCTTTCCAGTCCAGTCCAGTACCTTCCAGCATCAGCCTCTTTCCAGCCCCCGTATATCCTCAGTGTCAGCCCATTCTATTCCCAGCTCCCCCCCCCCCCCATGTCAGTTCCCTTTCATCAGCCACAGTCCCAACCAGTCCCCTCTCCTCAGTATCTGTCACCTCCTCTTCCAGCCGATGTACATAGCCTTGGGAGAATATTTCTTTGCTCCCATGGCTGTACTGACTTACAAGTCACTGGCCCCGTGGCATTTTTGAAGAAAGTAACAAGAATGTCCGGTTTCTTGAAAGAAACAGGAAATGCTTGTGCTTACAAATAAAACAAAGTCCCCACGGCTATGTACATCAGCTGCAAAGGGGCAAGTCACTAAAGTAGGCTTCAGGTGCCCTGTCATAGCCCCACTGGCTTACCTATTAAACCAGCCCTCAGAATAGGATGTCCTTGAGATGATGCAAAACACCCACAGCCAAGCGTCATGATGCTACTGACTTTGTAAATTATTATCTGACCACTGGCCATTCAAAGTAATGGATCAACATTATAGGTCTGCCAGTTTAAGTGAACCCAGTGTTCAAGTTAGACTGACACTTATTCATGCACCTGCAGCACAAACCAAGCTTGCATCATACCATTTATTGCCACATGAGTGATACACTCAAATTGTACTAAATAAGGAACAGACTGAAAGCTAAGCCACATCATGCTTCACTGGATCTCATGTGAATTTAAAAGCTCTGCCCTACTTAAGAATGTTTACCAAATATTATTTGAGCCAAAGTTAAACAGCAACAAGAAAATAAACCCTCTCCCGGTATCAATCTTCTTTATGGCAACATATACCAATTCATAATGCCCTAATACAATACACTACCCTATGGGACCCATTTCTTTTTCAGAACTGTTCATGGCCTTCATCTACAATGCTTGTATTAAGCTGCCCATTTTCTCTCCTTCCTCACTACCATTTCCAACCAACACCTCCATTCAATCTTCTCTGCAGCTATCTCCTCCTTCCATCACATCCTCAACTCATCACTTTCAACTGCAATCATTCCATCTGCCTTCAAAATCTACCATGATCATATCTCTTCAAAAAAATTCCCTCCTCGACCCTACCCATCTTGCTATTATCCCATGATTTCCCTCCTCCCTTCTGCATTCAAACCAGTTTATCATGCCATTTACTAGGCGGTGTGTACATCTCTTCTTCCCCCACCCCCATTTCTTTTTCTCGATGGAGGGGCTGCTTTCTTTACTTATTTTTAAGCACATGATAATATAAAAATCCATGCTACTTGATTAAAAAAAAAAATCCACCCTGGGCTTTTTCCAGTACACCCTGAACCCATTTCCCCAGGACTTATCTGCTATCTGTTATGGGGTCAATCTAAAAGTCTTAGTGGCAATTTGGATGTCCAAGAACACACACAGGGGCACTGAAACCATGGTGACGTCTCCAGAACCATTTTGCAAATGACATTAACAGATATTTCTGGTGAGGGGACGTCCAAGTAGGCAGGGGCATGGTGGAGGCATGCAATGAACTCAGATGGCCCAGGCCGATTTCAGAAATGTCAGGGACATCTGCAGACATGTCCACATTTAGACCTGCTCCAGGCACAAACAAGCATCAGGTAAGTGCTTCTTGTGGCCTTTAAAGATCCAAAGGGTGTAGAAAAGATGAATTAAGTGACTAGCCTAAGATCACAAAGGTCCACACTGGGATTTGAAACCTGGCCACTCTGCTCCTAACCCACTACTTTATCGATTAGGCTATTAGACAGCCCTGTTGTGAAATGCTAATCTGGGGACATCTATCTAGACTTCTCCATAAACATCCATATTGGGCACATCCACATTTCTGAAATTGTGCCTGAACTTGTACATGCCTGCTTTTTTTTCCCCGACATTCTGGCTTGGAAGTCACAGATTGCACGACATCCTTTGTAAAATGTGCCTTAATGTGTGGAATTTAGTGAAGAATAGGAGCAACCCCTCAGTCATGTTTGCTATGCCGGTTCACAACTTTAAAAAAAACAGCACCAGATGCCCATCAGCCACAGACATTCTGAAATATTTCAAAAGGCATCGACATAGGGTCATTCTTTGGCATTAAGATCTCCGAGCTAGAAGTATTTCTAAATAAAAAGAACCAAGACAGATGTCAGAAAATACAACTGAGACCAGAATCTAAAGGAGTAGAACTGTGGCACTGGAATCAGTTGATAAGCCAGGAATGATGAGGACTGAGTAAAGGCCCCTTGAGTTAGCAATGAGTAGATCACTGGAAACGACAGTAAATGTAATCTTCATGGAATATAGAGAGCAGACACTAGATTGGAGTTGATTAAGAATGATTGTGAAACGCAAGGCAGACAAGCCAGTGGAGGTTAATTTATTTATTTATTTAAACAGATTTATATCCCGCTTTTTCCTTCAATCAAAGCGGTAACAAAACAAAACAATACAAGGTTAAACAGAGGTGAATGCAACATATACCACCTTTCTTAAAATCAAAGCGGTAATAAAAGGAAATACATGACACAGGGAAAGCATTACAGTACATACGTAGAATAACTATACAAAATAAGTTACAACATGGGTTACATTCTAATACATACGATCTGGAAAAGGTGAAACCAGTCCCAGACAGCACACCTCAGACAAAGGCTATAACAGTAGGGAACCATTTCAAAAGACTTACGCCACGGACCAACGCCTAAGGGCCACGCCAAAGGGCCCTCTGGCGAGGCCCACAAGGCGCGGGCGCGCTCCGAAAACGGCGGTTGTTATGCCGCTGAGCAGTGCTGGCGTCATGGAGGAAGGGGGAGCTCCTGCTCTCACCCCCGATGTTTCTGCCTCACTCGCGCTCCGAAAACGGCGGTTGTTATGCCGCTGAGCAGTGCTGGCGTCATGGAGGAAGGGGGAGCTCCTGCTCTACGCCCCGTTGAGTCTGCCGCACTCGCGCTCCGAAAACGGCGGTTGTTATGCCGCTGAGCAGTGCTGGCGTCATGGAGGAAGGGGGAGCTCCTGCTCTCACCCCCGATGTTTCTGCCTCACTCGCGCTCCGAAAACGGCGGTTGTTATGCCGCTGAGCAGTGCTGGCGTCATGGAGGAAGGGGGAGCTCCTGCTCTCACCCCCGATGTTTCTGCCTCACTCGCGCTCCGAAAACGGCGGTTGTTATGCCGCTGAGCAGTGCTGGCGTCATGGAGGAAGGGGGAGCTCCTGCTCTCACCCCCGATGTTTCTGCCTCACTCGCGCTCCGAAAACGGCGGTTGTTATGCCGCTGAGCAGTGCTGGCGTCATGGAGGAAGGGGGAGCTCCTGCTCTCACCCCCGATGTTTCTGCCTGGTAGAAATGCGCTCCTTGTCAACATTTCCTGTCTCATTTCATATTGCCCATTCTTCCTGCAGTTCAAAGCACGCACTAATGATTCTCTGAGTTTGTGCAGCTGCTGGGAACCATTGCTTTGCTTTGGCTGTAGCTGCTCTTTACTGTCCCCTCAGCCCAAAAAGAAGCTGCTGCCTTAAGTGACCATGTAATTTGTCTAGTGGTTGGACTAGCCTTGCTCTCCTCATACTTTTAGTGTATCCTCTCGTATATCATCCTTCAGCATTTTTTCATTACCAGGTAATAAGTCCAATGACTCCATCCTGGGCCATTTCTTCTCCTTACACTCTTCCCCTCTGTGCTCTGATCTCCTTGCTTCTCTTTCATTACCATTGACTCCCACATCTACTTCCTTCTATCACAATTCTCACCAAAATGTAATCCCAAATCTCAATTTGCTTATCCCTCATCATGACCAGGAAGGTCCATTAACACCTCAATCTTAACATCTCAAAAAGACAGTTGGGTTTAGGACAAACCCATTTTCCCTCTAGCTCCAGGAATGCAACCTTGAGGTTAATTTGCAATTCTTTGTTCATTTGCTGCAGACAGCCAAAATACTGTTAAAAATGTGTCATTTCTTTCTGCATATCAAGACCCATCCTGAATACCACCAAAACCCCTTTCTTTATGATTATGTTGACTGCAGGACTTAATACACCATCTTTCAAGTAGCTAAAGTGGTATAGAAATATAAAAATTAAATCAGATAAGGAAAGGAAATGTAATCTCAATGGGAAAGAAAACGAAAGAGCAAGAAAGTGAGAATACAGGAGCAAAAAGAAGCGGAGAGAGGAAACTATAAAGAATAATGGATCCACCAGGACTTGCCAGGTTCCGCTGGCCTCCACTTTGAGGTCTATTGCAAAGGAGATCTCATTGGGGGTCAAAGGTCATGGGGGGAAAGCATCTTTGGACAGGCCTTGACTTTTTTTTTTTTTTTTAAATGAAGGTTCAGTGCAAAGTTGCAAGAAAAAGAGAAAGTAGAGAGTTGAATATGAGTGCAATATAGAAACAGGCCAATTGTCATATAGTCTAGAGCTTGGTTCAGACAGGAGGGAGACAAAGGAGACCTTCATGAATTGTATGTAAGGTGAAGGGGGGAGCATGAGAAAATCAGCACAGAATGGATACAAGATGGGGTACCTGGATTTAATGCCTTATATACTACCAAGAGGATTTTATAGCAGATATGGTAAAGTACTGGGGGCCAATGATCATTGAAAAATAAAGGGCTAATATGGTCAAATTTGCATGCACTGCTTAAAGCTGACTAACGTTGTTCTGGATGGTAAGTAATCTATCAATATCCAAAAAATGAAGATCATTCTTGCATCATCTTTCACTTAAGTAATGGCAACCTGCTCTTCATATCTCTCCAATGCAGTCAATTCAAAACGGAGCTTGCGACTTACTTCCTTCAATGCCTCTACAACTATGTGGCCCCTCTTAAGACACCACATTAGCTTCCCAGTCACTTCTGCATATAGCTTAAGTTTCTCCTGCTCACCTTTCAAATGGCTTCATTCTGCATCTCCTCATCATCTCTCGTCTTCCCCGAATTTACTTTACTAATTTATAGACTGCATTTCGGGCTTTTAGTTCATAGACTCCCTCTTTATGAGCACCAACCAAGCTATTCTCTTCTGTGCCCTCCTCCTCCACTGCTAACCCCCAGCTCTGTCCTTTCTACTGTCCAACCCTGCATGCCTGGAACAGCCTGTTCATGGTTATATTATAAAATTTCTTCCTAAACATGGAGTTGTCCAATTTTACCAACCTACTGCCAAAGGGTAAACTGAAAATACAACCAATGCAAACACCCTTCGAAACACCACTCTTCACCAATCACCAATATTTCAAACTGACTAATCACAACTCTCTACCAATCATTTAAGGTATTAATGACCTCAGGGTAATCTTTCCCCTACATTTGGCGAACTGAATCACCATAGGGTCAAGTAGCAGATCTCACATCACAGGTCATAACCTTCTATTTTCGATTCAAATTTACATAAAACTAAACCAAATATAATAAAACTACCTATACCCAAAAAGTACTTTTTAAGGATTCTCAAATCGTCTTCAAAGAAATTCTATTAATATTTTAATTTATTCCAAACCACCTGCACCTTAGCGGAGAGCCGAGGCCCACAAACTGCCCAGTTAGTTCCTACAAAAGAGAAACACAATTTTTTCAACTCAATAGTATTATATACCATACTAATAGCATTAATGCACTTATATGAGCATTGTGGCAGCAACAGCCTACGCCATCGGAAAGACGCCAGTTCTTTCCAAATACATTATAACATCCGTAACATCCGCTCTAAATGCTCAACAAAAGATGCTGTTTCACCCATGCAGCTTCGTCAGGGATTCAAAAAATCCATTTCTTAGCTTCATTCATAGCTTCAAAGCTTCAAAAGCGGGCACCTCCAATGTCTCTCATCGCTCGCACTGACAGCGTCTGACATCATCCTCATTTAAAGGGAAATCAAATGAGCTGATATGCTCACAATTACTGACGTAATTTCTCAACAACAGCTTTATGCTCATCCTACACATAACACAAACATTCTATAAACCATGTTTGACAAAACCTTACACCACATTCTAAAATATAACAAACAAGAGGACACCTGAAAGGAACTTCACCGCTCTCAACATAAAAAATCAAATGAATAACGTCCATTCAATTTTATCATTCAATCCATTAGGGTCAAGAGTATTAAGATCATAAATCCATTTTTGTTCCTTCTGGAGTGACAACCTTCCTCTATCTCCCCTTCGTACGTCAGGAAGAACTTGCTCCAACACTGTGCATCGCAGCTCCTGAAAATTATGATTCAAAGAAATACCATGCTGAACCAATGGAGTCTCTAATCGAGCTTTAATGATGCTGTATTTATGCTCTGCCAGTCTCGTACGTAAAGGACGAGTAGTCTTACCAAATATATACTTTAAAGCAAAGACACCATAAAGCATATACCACAAATGAAGAATTACAATTAGTGTGCTGTTTTAACCGAAAAATCTCGCTCATATTTTGCACATATAGCTGGTCTTCCATCACATTACAATATAAACAACACCCACATTTATTATAATGACATAGTGAAGAAGAGCTGGTCTGTCTTGGAACTGCTGAACATAACTGATCCCTTAAATTCTTGCCTCTACTGAATGCTATATGTAAAGTATTGCCAGATGATAGGATGAGCTGAAAAAAAATTTCCATCTTTTTCTTATAGAAGCAGCTATTCGATTTGAAAGACTTGAATATGGTAATACACACGTGATAGGTAATATATTCTAGCTTTCATCCGAACCACCTGAAGCAAAGTTTACCGTATTCCCAACTACTCCGTTGTCATCGTATTTGTTCATCTAATAAAGAATTTGAGGTGCAAGCTAACAATATGATATCAAAATTTCAAAAAAGAGGTTATCCAGATTCTGTTCTAAGAAAGGCTTACAAACGTGCAAAATTTAATCATCGGGAATGGTTGTTAATGTTGAAGAATACAGACTCTGTTCAACCTCTAGATATATTACCTATCACGTGTGTATTACCATATTCAAGTCTTTCAAATCGAATAGCTGCTTCTATAAGAAAAAGATGGAAAATTTTTTCAGCTCATCCTATCCTATCTGGCAATACTTTACGTATGGCATACAGTAGAGGCAAGAATTTAAGAGATCAGTTATGTTCAGCAGTTCCAAGACAGACCAGCTCTTCTTCACTATGTCATCATAATAAATGTGGGCATTGTTCATATTGTAATGTAATGGAAGACCAGCTATATGTGCAAAATATGAGAACGATTTTTCGGTTAAAACAGCACACTAATTGTAACTCTTCATTTGTGGTATATGCTTTATGGTATCCTTGATTTAAAGTGTATATTGGTAAGACTACGCGTCCTTTACGTACGAGACTGGCAGAACATAAATACAGCATCATTAAAGCTCGATTAGAGACTCCATTGGTTCAGCATAGTATTTCTTTGAATCATAAATTTTCAGGAGCTGCGATGCACAGTGTTGGAGCAAGTTCTTCCTGATGTACAAAGAGGAGATAGAGGAAGGTTGTTACTCCAGAAGGAACAAAAATGGATTTATGATCTTAATACTCTTGACCCTAATGGATTGAATGATAAAATTGAATGGACGTTATTCATTTGATTTATGTTGAGAGCGGTGAAGTTCCTCTTGGGTATCCTCTTGTTTGTTACATTTTAGAATGTGGTGTAAGGTTTTGTCAAACATGGTTTATAGAATGTTTGTGTTATGTGTAGGATGAGCATAAAGCTGTTGTTGAGAAATTACGTCAGTAATTGTGAGCGTATCAGCTCATTTGATTTCCCTTTAAATGAGGATGATGTCAGACACTGTCAGTGCGAGCGATGAGAGGCATTGGAGGTGCCCGCTTTTGAAGCTTTGAATGAAGCTAAGAATTGGATTTTTTCAATCCCTGACGAAGCCGCATGGGTGAAACAGAAGCTTTTGTTGGGCATTTAGAGCGGATATTACAGATGTTATAATGTATTTGGAAAGAACTGGCATCTTCCCGATGGCGTAGGCTGTTGCTGCCACAATGCTCAGATAAGTGCATTAATGCTATTAGTATGGTATATAATACTACTGAGTTGAAAAAGAGTTGTGTTTCTCTTTTGAAGGAACTAACTGGGCAGTTTGTGGACCTCGGCTCTCCGTTAAGGTGCAGGCGGTTTGGAATAAATTAAAATATTAATAGAATTTCTTTGAAGACGATTTGAGAATCCCTAAAAAGTACTTTTTGGTTATAGGTAGTTTTATTATATTTGGTTTAGTTTTATGTAAATTTGAATCGAAAATAGAAGGTTATGTGACCTGTGATGTGAGATCTGCTACTTGACCCTATGGTGATTCAGTTCGCCAAATGTAGTGGAAGATTACCCTGAGGTCATTAATACCTTAAATGATTGGTAGAGAGTTGTGATTAGTCAGTTTGAAATATTGGTGATTGGTAAAGAGTGCTGTTTCGAAGGGTATTTGCATTGGTTGTCCAATTTTAGCCATGTTCATTATAATAAATTTCCTGGAACCTCTTGCCTTCCCTGTGTATCTTGACTAGGCTGCACCCTTCCTAGAGCAGAAATAGTGTCTCGTGTATGTATCTGTGCAGCTCTGCACATACCTAGTGGTGTCAAAGAGAACAAATGGTGATACAAGTAGAAAATCTGTCCGTCAAAACTGAAGAAACACAACTACAACAGTTTCAAGCCAGAATGAAGACAGACCAAAAAAATACAGGGAATGTTCATTCCGTTGTAAACTTTCAAATGAAATGGAAATTGCATGTAAAAAAATTCTGGAAAAACACGTTTATGAATATTTCATTAGAGTCTATTACATGTATGTCACCCCTAGCCGATCATCTGCCATTCTGTACCCAATTCAGGTTCTTGTTTAATAGTTCTGCACCGTGCTGAACAGCTTCATATGAAAATCCACTTTCAAGCATCTAACATCCTTTCCCCTCCACTGTATGGAGTTCTCTTTCTTCCCTCTCACCTTTGTAGTTACCCTTCTCTGAAACTCCTCATCAAAATAAAATGTTTGAAAGTACATGATTTCAAAAGGGCTCTCTATTTTTTAATGAGGTTCTTTGTAAGAAATCCCAATCTGTTGATATGATATGACTAGAACACACAGGTAGAAATGACTCTAGGACTCTGTAGGATGAGTTTTGAGTATTGGAACATTAATGCTAAATAACTGAAATTTTATTCTAATCAAGTTACAGGTTTACACTGTTGCCATATCATCTATATGGGCATCCAAGATGGGGGGGGAGGGAGGTGCTTAGTGGGGGTTATTTAACAGTGGGCTACATGAGCAGAAATGCAAGTGTGCACAGACTACATACATTTTTTAATATTGAGTCATTTGATCAGAAATCTGTGTTCAAGTCGCATGAAGTATTTTAGACCATTATAGCATGATTCATACTTATAAAAATCTTTGAATTGCTTCTGAAATTGTAACTTTATAGCCACCAAATAGTTCTTCAGTTCTTCAAAACAATGTGCGCCAGCTAAACAAAAAATGTTTTCGCTAAAAAATCTCAAGTGAGCAACATTTGGCCTGCAAGCTACATGATGGATACCTCCCGCTGTAAATAAACAGTTATAAAAGAAAAAGACCTTCAATACAACAAGCAGTGCAGCATTCACAACAAAGGCAACCCTGTTTATGAGGTACAGTACTCAAAATCACACCTTTAACTAAGGCTTCAGAGTAGATATTAGCAGGATGCTGAGAGATCGCTAAAACGTCCTTCACTCAAACAGCAATACACAGCAAAATTACTCCAGGATGACAGAGAAGACAATGCAGTTTATTATATTATCTGCAGACAAAACAAAGATAGCTGCCCCTCCTTATCCAGCAGCAGTTTCAACTGTATTGGAATTTCTTAAGGAAGGGAGCTAAGCAGCCACTGTGATTATACACGTCGCACAATCAAACTACAGAAAAGTAAAGTAAACAGCCCGTCACAGGCACCTGCCTCACCATGCAGAAAGCTCAAAGATCCTTGGGACCAGGGTCAAACATTTTACAGGAATGTGCATTTGCGTGTCTGTGTGCGTCTTTTTTCAATATGTGATGAAAAGGCACAGAGTCAAAAGTGGAAAATCTTAATTTTTTACTGACATATGCTAATTACAAATGTTCATTACATCACCGACTTAGAGAAGAATTGCCAAAAGAAGAATGTAACAAAAGCCTTAACACATTCTAAACAAGTGAGAAAGCATGCTCGTGGAATTCTTTCCAACGTGTGTGTCTGTCCGTCTGCACACGCATACCTGTGTTTGTATCTTCATGGCTTATGTCTGAGTGTGTTCCTGTTTTGTAAGTTTTTATCTGTTTTGTTTGTGTGTGTCTCTCTGTATTTTGTGTGTTTTGTATTTTTGTGGGCTGGTGAGCCTGTGTGTATTTAAATATATGTGCACTTGTTTATCTGTGTCAATGGATGTGTGCGCGTGATTTCATGTATGTGCATGAACGTGTGCATGTTAGTATGTGTATGCATTTAACTCGGTGTTGATTCTCTGTGTCTGATCACAAGAGGAGATTTGCTAGGCTACTGTGGATCAGTTAGTTACTTTGCTGCAGCTGTTAGAACTTCTTTTCCAAACAGAAATGCAAGGGCAAACAGGCAGCTGCTCTAAGTTTCACCTGGAGTAACCATCCTAGTCTCATCCCAGGAAGCTGTCTGAGCTCTAGGTGAATAAGCACTAAAGCCAGTAGGGCCTACCTTCCACCTCAATAAATAGGCTTTGTGCACACAATGTGACACTGAAGATTTTGAGGCTGCATCACCCTTGCAGGGACCCAAAAAACACAATAGATGATGATTGCACTTCTGAAAGCAATATCTTACTTTCAAATAACTGGGAAAGACCTTGCATGCACCACAGAATCACCCCCCCCCCCCCTCCTTTCGAAAGGGAGGCAAATGAACCATCTTGATTACGATCAAAATCAGAAACAGTACCTTTGGCAAGAAAGAAGTCACCATACACAGAGAAACCATCTCTGAGGAAAAAGGAAAATTGAGGGTCTCTGCAAGATAAGGCCTGTATCTTTGAAATATGATGCACTAAACAGATTGTTTTTCTTGTTTCAACCTTCAAGGCTAAATCCTTTACCAAAGCTACCTTAACAGGCTCAAAAGGCATATCTGCCAATGCATTCAAGATCAGATGTAAGTCCCATCACAGGACTATATGGCATTTGGCGGAGGTGGAGGGGGGGGGGCTGGCAGAAGCCTTTTAACCCAATTTAGAAAAAACGCCACATCTGATGTTCACTCAACATGCCCCCTATAACAGTATAAGGCTACCATCTGAAGGGAATTAAGAGTCAGGTCTTTGTCAAATACCCCATGCAAAAAGGCCCAAAGTATCCAGAATTCCCACGTTCGATGCAAGAACAGCACAATCTGCACATAAACCTCAAAGAAAACACCAAGCCCGAAAGCGACAGCAAAGAGGTGAGTTTTTAACCGGGATTTGCCCCTTTTCAAATCCATGCTGAAAACTCACCTCTTCGCTACCGCTTTTGGATTTTGGCTCACCTGTTCTCCTTTGTGTTTCCTTACCATTCCCCCTAGATGTATTCCGTGTCTACAGCTACTGTGTTGCCTGTCGACTAGATTGTAAGTTCCAACGAGCAGGGACCGTCTTTTACATGTGTCTGTGCAGTGCTGCATACATCTTGTAGCGCTATACAAATGCTCAGCAGTAGTAGTAGTAGTAGATTGTAAGCAACAGTGGCAGATGACATGGGTCTTCAGAAGAGTGTCAAAGCACAGAGGAGATTGCTTACATCTTAGCCTTTGCCTTTCAAGGGCCACACTGTAAGGGAGAAGTGAGCTGGATCTTCCATCATGATCAGCTCCTGTCACTGAAGGCCTGCCCCCAAAGAACAAGAGACTAGGAGAGAAAAGGATGGGGGACTAAAGGGGGAAACAGGACAGACAGAGAGCTTAACGAAGAACAGAAAACAAAGGTTACTAGCCTAAAAGGCAACTACTTACAACGCCTCTGTCGGGAACTCAAAAGAACAACCCCAAAAGTCTCTCAAGACTGAGACCCATCGGTCAGATTCCTGTCTCAGGCACAGTCTCCTAGCTCAATTAGGACAAAGGCCTGTGGGCCAGTCCCTAAAAGTTAGGGCAGGAGGCTCAACCAGTCCGCCACAGATCCTAGTCTGGGCAACTAGGAGCCGAGCCTTGATCCTGTTGTACCAATCCAACTGCATCCATTTGGGGAGTACAGTCCACTTGCTTGGACTTGTCTAGCAGGATGAAAAGAAAACAGATATTCTGCTCTCTTCTGGCACCGCACAAGCCTGAACTGCCTGGTGCTCCAACTCCCATACTGCTCTCTCTCGCGAAAAAATAATGCAAAGTCTGGGCAGTACACTGCTCAAACCTACAGATAACTTGCATGGCACAGATAAAAAACAGAACTTATGGATACACTTCCAACAGCAAGCTTCCAGAAAAGTTGGAGGGAAAGCATTTGGAAGAGTGTGTGTGGGGGTGGGGGGGGGGAGGGGACTGCACAGAGTAGATGAGGCCTACCACTAGCCCTCTGGCCTTACAATGAATAACACCATTATAAAAAGGTATTTATCTTACTATCTTAAACTTTGAATGTAACATTATGAATTAAGTAAGTTTATGTAGTTTTAGGCTATTGGCATACTTGTTTTTTCATGGATATAAAATATCTTGTAAATATAAACTCTCAATTCAGAACATTCCATTTATTTTTAAATTACTTCAAAAGAAGAGACATCTCTCTTGTTTAGCTTTAGCAAGTATACAATATTTTATAACCCTTTTTCCATTTTTGGTCATTTGATTTTTTGCCCACTGCTGAGGTGGGGGCATGGGGAGAGGCCAGGCTTCCTAATAAATGGGGATGAATCTACATTTTTTCTACCCCATGTCTCTGCAACAGTGGTTCCCAAACTTGTCCTGGGGAGCCTCCAGACTGCTGTTTTCAGAATGTCCACAATTAATATGCATGAGATGAAATATGCATGCAACGGAGACAGCAATAAATCTGAAAGAACGATAATACACTACATACCCTGGCTTAGGAGCGAGGTTCATTACCGTCATGGTACATATAAAACTAACCACACCAAAGAACTGCAAGGAAGGGAAATAAGACAAACTACCAAGCACCAACCTTCCTTAACTCCCCCTTTTTTTACAAATATCAATTGTTATATCCAATCAACAATTCAATAAAGGCAAACAGGCCTCAGAGAAATCTTCCCCAACACTTGGCGAAACGAGTCACCATAGGGGTAGATGGTAAATTCCACATCACGGGCCCCAAGCCTTTTTATAATTTATTATTCCAATTAAATATCACTAATTCTTATCAAATTATATCTTGTTAAAAATTCACACAATCACCTAAAAGTACTTTTTCGGGATTTCAAAAAATTCTAATATACTCAATATATTCCAAGTGTGTAAGGATATCCAATGCAGCACTAACTAGCCCCGAAGAGGCTATTCAACCTACAAAGAAACAATAAAGGAGTTTTATAAAATGAAGTATAACAACATCTCCAGTGTAAACAGTATACTCAACTTTGAGGTTCTGTTGAAAATTCTCACGCCGTCACAGGACCACACACACTTGTTTCAATTTTCAAATACAAAATCCGACAGCCAGAGAAGCAGAGTCAATGCCGAGACAGTTCTTAATAGTCCAACAAAAGCTTTCGTTTCGCCTTAACTGGCTTCCTCAGGGACAATGAACTCGAGCATAGTAACTACATCTCTATAACAGTAAGAAGTTATTAGTGCGGGCAACAAATGCCTCCAACCTAAAAAGCGATCACTGCTGACATCACATACTGAAGCACCCACCTTTATACTCCAATACCCTGTCAAGAACTAACGTCATTTCCTGCAGAATCTAACTAAACTTCCACCCAAAAGAATGTAGGTCACGAACTCCACAGAGACCAAGGTCCCAGGCATCTCCTTTTCCAGCTGGAACTGTTGAAAGAACAGTGTGAAGAGGTAAGGAAGATAGTCATGCCTACAGTGAGAAGGTCAGCTTGGTATGGTTACAGCGAGTCTGTTCTGCAAGCTATGTTGTACAATGAAGACAAACAGGAGAGAGGAGATGCAGTGGAGAAGATATTGAAGATCAGAGGTGAAAGAAATGAGTAGACTCAGCTTGGAGACAGAGGTGTGAGATCCAGGAAAACATCATCCATCAACTCTGAGGCAACTACACTATACTTACTTGACTGGAGCTCCAGAGTCTCTGAGCCTCCTCTTACTTGCACCATGACAACAGCAGAGATCAAGGCATTTCTGAGAAAGCCCATGGTGGTTCCAGACTGGCCATCACACACCCAGTCCATAGAAAGGTATGCAAAAATGACAACTGAGACTGCTGGTCATGCGTACAATCAGGTGAGGAGGGAACATTATACTAAGGGTCAGACAATCAGCAGGGAGCTCATGAACCAAAACAGAAGCAAAACAAGATATGGCTTCTTTGCTGGATTTTATTAAACAACATTAACCTAACTAGATAAATGACATTTTAAAGACAATTATGTGGCTACAGGTATTGTTCAGACTATTTGTTCAAATAAATATTACTTACTTTCCACATACTTTAACTATGATTTGATGCAGGTAAGACTCACTTTAAACAGTTTCTGAAGACAGCTTTAGATTCAGCATGCAAAACTGCATAATTTGGTCACTAGTAGTTTGGAAAGTTTGGAAAAATAAAAATCTACCCCTAAAATTGACACACCCTCCATTTTCTCTCTCCCGCTCCCTTGTCTATGGGTCTCTTATCTCCAAATTCTAATCATTAAAAACTTGGTTATAAACTAATATTCTTGAAACAATGTATATAAAATAACTTAACCAGCCCCTTTCAGAATGTCCTTTGTGTGCTTTCCTTTTACTCATATACTTGGCTACATCTGTTAATTTTCAATGGAATAGCAGGGTCTCATTTCTGAATGTGCCCATCCTAGTTTCCTTTGTCATTCCAACATGTGCAAGTTTGTATTTGAGTTTAACTTTGTGTTCCTCTGTTTCTGTCCTGTCTCTCATTACAGTCATGCACCATTTGTGTAATGCCCTGGTATTTTTAGAGTCCCGTTCAGGCTTGTCGTTATGCCTTCTGACTTGTTCACGAGAATTCAGTCTATAATCCTAGTCTTCACCGAGATACTTCCAGCTGATATATTAGTCTCAAAGCACATTTTACCATGTTCTCAAATTATGTCATTTGTTTAAAAGGTAGTCAGTTCTTAAACTGACCCTTATCTGTGTCACTTGCCTTCTACATATAAATAACACTTCCCAGCTATCAACTGTAAACAATTTCTACAGTAGACTGCTTTATTATCGTACACCATCAATTTGGCTTCCTGGCAAGATTTATAAGCTCTTCCATTTCTGAAAGTGTTACTTTTTGCTCTTATTTCTTGTTGCAATCCACAGTCTATTTCCATTTTCATATTTTGTGGGAAATGCTGTTCTCAATTGCCTTTTCTTATTGTTAAGCAAAATAGCGCCTTTGTGGATTTTAATGTCTGAATGATAGCACATCACATATAAAATCATGCCCTTTCCTTTTAAAGGGGCGCTAAATTCTAGTGAATCTAGTTTAAAAATGTAGACTTGCATCTCTTGTATTTGTGGTTTAGTCCTTTCACAGCTTTACATTGAAGGCTTTCAAAATTTGCCTATTTCTCAAAACCATTTTACACTATTGTCATATGTGATTCTTAACATTGCCAGGAATGGCAGAGCAAAATTGTAAGCCTCTTGTGTAGGCGCATGCAGAGTGGCGTCACAGCACAGCTACTTTGAAACACTCAGCAAAAAATCATGAAAAAGAAGCATTCGGGCCACTGTATGTCGATCTCTCTCCTCCCCAGGATGATACAGGCTGTATCCGCATACAGCCAAACATTGCCTTCTCTCAATAATTTCCACACACTGTATTCTTCTATCTTAAGAGGCATTGGCTCTGACGCATTTGGAAGTCGCATCTCCACTATCTGCCATAGTTCTTGTTCTCTGTTCCAGGTAAGCCTATTCACTATATATTATGCCACCTTTCACGATTCTTTTTGTCCTCTATGCACTCCAAACGTTTTTCCTTTTCATTTTTTCAAATCCACTACTCACAATTCTATAATCTCCACCAGGTCTTCTTTGCAGGGAAAATAGCTTTCTACTGGTTGTATTTCATGTCAGTCTCTCTTAGCCCATCAAGAGTAAATTAGACTTACCTGCTAATTCTTGTTCCTTATGGAACTCCAGTCTAGTCCCGAACCTCTGGGGTGTGCACCTCTCACAGCAGCTTGGAGACTGAGAAACATCATCCTTTTGTGATGACAGTGGTATATCCTCCCAGGATCCGCCTCCTCATCTCAATAACCTATTGACAAAGCAGACTCCTCGGAGCAACAATTAAGTAGCAACTTCCCTTAACAATGGAACTTAGCATAACTAAACTCAGAACGAACAAGAAAAAAAAACTTAGATAGATATAGATATATCTATTTATCCCAAGGTCTATCCTCCTATATATATAGATATATATATAGATATATATATAGATATATATAGATATAGATATATAGATATATAGATATATATATAGATATAGATATATATATATTGGGAATCCAGATGAAAAACCACGTTTTCCATACCCCTATGCCAGAACTCTTACCTGTTACTCCGTTTTACTTCAGGCTCACTGCCACAGCCAATCCGGGAGGGATATGGGACTAGACTGGAGTTCCGTAAGGAACAACAATTAGCAGGTAAGTCTAATTTACTCTTCCTTATCATCCCTCCAGTCTAGTCCCGAACCTCTGGGTAAATAACAGAGCAGTGAAGAAATTCACCGGGAGTGTCCCTCTAGCCCAGCCTGAAGCACTGCTGACCCAAAACAGGTATCCTTCTCTGCCTGAACATCCAGCCGGTAATGCTTGACAAAGGAATTTAGTGACGACCAGGTGGCCGCCCTACAAATCTCCACCGCCGGCACCAAGAGGAATTCTGCCCAAGATGCTGCTTGTGTCCTTGTTGAATGATCTTTCAATCCTTCCGGGGCTTTTTTGCCTCTCAAAATATATGCTGATGCGATAGCTTCCTTAAGCCACCTGGCTATAGAAGCCTTTGAGACTGCGTGCTCCTTCCTAGGACCTCCAAAGAGGATAAAGAGCCTATCAGACCTACGAAAACTGGCCGTCCTACGGATGTACATCTTCAATGCTCGCCGAACATCGAGCTGATGTAATCTAGCTTCAGGAGACCACGCGGAATCCTCTCAAAACACTGGCAAGGTGATTACCTGATTGAGGTGAAACGCTGACACCACCTTTGGTAAAAAGGAAGGAACTGGTCTCAACACTACCTTAGACTCATAGAAGGATAAAAAAGATTTTCTACAGGATAAAGCTTGCAATTCGGAAATTCTTTGGGCCAAGCATATAGCTATCAGGAATACCACCTTAAGAGTAAGAACTTTTAACGATGCCCCTGACAACGGTTCAAACGGCTTTCCTCCGAGCGCCTCCAACACCAAAAGGAAGACTCCATTTAGGCACCACCTGTCTACTCGGCAGGCGAATAAGTGAGACCGCTCTTAAGAACCGCTTGACATCTGAGTGACTTCCTATGTTCGCGCCTCCTATCTTTCCCCTATAAGCAGGATAATGCTGTGACCTGCACCCTTAAGGACACAGCCGCTAAGCCCTTTTCCAAGCCACCCTGCAAGAATGCTAAGACCTGCGGAACCGACGCTCGTAACTGTTCCATGTGGTGGTCCCCACACCATGCTTAAAACACTCGCCAGATCCGAATGTACGCTAATGAGGTAGTCCTCTTCCTAGACTTCAACAAAGTCGTTATTATGGTTGTAGAGTAACCTTTCGCCCTTAGCCTTGCCCTTTCAAGAGCCAAGCCATAAGCAAGAACTGATCCACCTGTGGCATGTGCAGAGGCCCCTGCGAAAGCAGATCCACTCGTCGAGGCAGGTGCCAGGACCTTGCCACTAAGAGCCTCATCAGATCTGCGTACCAAGGCCTTCTTGGCCAATCTGGTGCTATCAAGAATACCTGTCCTCTGTGTTGTTCGATGCGTTGTACCACTCTTCCTATTAATACCCAAGGAGGAAAGACGTACAGTAGCTACTCTGCTGGCCACTTCTGCAGTAGAGCATCGAGGCCTTCCGACATCCTCTCTCTTCTTCTGCTGAAGAACAGATAGACCTCTGCTGACTGGAATGTGGCCATGAGATCCATCACTGGCATCCCCCAATGGTCCACTAACAGGTCGAAAACGTCCAGATGAAGAACCCACTCTCCTGGGTCTATTTTCACTCGACTTCCACGTTGTCCACTGCCGCCACATGCGCCACCGACAGAGCCTGAAGATTCACCTCGGCCCATTCGAACAACTGCTCTGCTTCCGTTTCCATGGGAACACTGCTGGTACCGCCCTGTTGATTAATATAGGCCATGGCAGTGGCGTTGTCAGACAATACCCGTACAGCTCCCTTGCTTAGATAAGGCTGAAAGGCTATCAATGCGAGTCTTACCAACCTGTTGATCGACCAGGTCTTCTCCTGTGCGGTCCACTGGCCCTGGGCGAACCTCCCTTGAAAGTGAGCTCCCCATCCGAAGAGGCTGGCGTCCATCATTAAGGAGATCCAATACGGCGTGCTGGGGCCACGCGACCAGGCCCTCCGCTCTGAGGAAATAAACTGCCGCCTTACCTCCTGCGGCCTGGAAGGTTTACTCTTTCTCTCTCTCTCCGTTCAACCGACCCTGCTGGAAACCGGAGAGGATGAGGGACCCAGAATCGCTCTCCACTACCACATCCCGTCGAAACTACCGTTCTGCTCTACCAACGAGCAGTTGCAAGAGCGTCAGGAGCGGGCGCGGCTGAGCGAGAAAGAAAGAAAGTGGCGCTGCTTTTCTCCCTCTGCGGCCACCTCTCTGCCTTCCCGAGTGAAGCTGCTGACAGCGGTCGGGAGCAGAGGAGATGCAGGGCTCGTCGTCAACGCTCCGTGCCCCAGCTATCCGCAGATCTTCACAGCACAAGCAGGCAAGTCCTCAGCAGGCACTGACTCACAGTTCTGCCAGAGTTCTCCACGGTTTCAGTCGGCTTGAGCCCCGCACCTGACACAGAGGTAGCACGAGGGACCCAAGCAATTCTTGCCCACAAACTATGTTTCTGAATGAACTGAGGGCCGGGGAGGGGGGGGGAGATAGGAAAATTAAAGAAGGGGGAAAGACCTCAGTACTCGCCCTCCCCCCCCCCCAAAGAGAAAATGGTACTTTTCCCCTTTTCTTTTTCTTTTAAATTCCTAACTAACTCACTCTCCTTAATTGTCTCTCTGTGGAGCCCGGACCTCCAGGCTCCGCTAACATCCAGCTGCTTGGAGACTGAGTTAACTGGGATGAGCAGGCGGATCCTGGGAGGATATTCCACTGTCATCACAAAAGGATGACGTTTCTCAGTCTCCAAGCTGCTGTGAGAGGTGCACAACCCAGAGGTTCGGGACGATAAGAAACAGATAAATGTAGAGGAAACCAAGATGCCATCAGACTTGTTTCCAGTATGGAGATGGCTGCAAGGGTTCTCAACCCTGTCCTCAGGACCCACCTAGCCAGTCGGGTTTTCAGGATAACCACAATGAATATGCATGGAAGAGATTTGCATATAATGGAGACAGTGTATGCAAATCTCTCTCATACATATTCATTGTGGTTATCCTGAAAACCCGACTAGTTAGGTGGGTCCCGAGGACAGGGTTGAGAACCCCTGGTTTAGAGGAAGAAAAAAAGCACAGCTGTTCCCTCCCATGTCCAGAGCAAGAATTCCCCCCCGATCATCAGTCCTGGACCCCATGAACATCTTCATGGTGCACATTCAGATGGTTTGGGCCTCCAGGTTGTCCCCACTGCAAGAGAAGTGGCTAAGGGAAAATGTGGCTTGCTCTCCTGAGGTATGCAGTCACTCTCTGGACAAGTGATGCATGTCAAGTACACTGCCAGTCAATGCTCCATTCACGCACACGGAAAGGGACAATGCAGTCATGGCTAAAAAAGGAGGTGAAGAAATTTGGCAGAAAATGGCACAGGAGAAAGTTAATGGGTTCTAGCACAAACTTGAAGAAGAGACACTCGACAAGAGCAACAAAACACAAATTTCCCTGCTGGTCCAAATCAGTCTTGCGAATACATGCACATGCACAAAAGTGTGTGTGTTTGGTTTTTATTATTTACTTGAAAAGGTAAAAAGGGAGGAGGAATATAATGCTTAAACACAAATTTGATTTTGGAATTCAATTAAAATATTATGCAGTTTGTACCAGACTAGACAGGAACATCGTCTAGAACATCGTAAAAGCCCTTGTATCACAATTAACTTCTGTTGAAATGCAAGAAACATGCACATTAGGGAACTACGCTGCAGCTCAGCCAACATGTGAAGCTACTGCAAAATAAGGGTCACAATCTTTTCTGCAATTATATGTATTCATGATGATAGCACATGAATAGAATATCTGATTACTCACTTTACAGAAAGTGAATACCAGTTGGAGATTATTTAGAAAAAGTTGTTACACATGTAATAACTGAAGAGCCCTAAGTCACAGAAGAAGATATTGTAAAAGCAATAATTGGGGATGGAGTCTGTAGGGAAATGCTCTACCTTCTATAAGCCATCGCAGCATCCGGAATCCAACACACACATTTCTCAGTCAGTCCTTTTTGAGTAAAGCCAAAACGTAAAGTCAAAGTGAAGAACTGTGGATGGTTTCATCTTTGTCTTTTGGTCAAGATAAGAGAATTGTACAGCACAAGAGAGTCCTCCTCTAGATAAGATTTAAAAAAATCTTAAATGCACGATGACAATAGCCACAGGAGAAGGATTAGACCCTTAAAGCGCACACACAAACCTTCCACCTGCACTGCATTCTTAAGTCTCTTTTTTCATCTGCAGATGTTCCAGTGAGAAGACATTCAGGTAAACAGGGAAAGCCCGCTGACATTTAAGAGGCTCCCACGCTGGCTCTTCTAGCCTACACTGAAACCTTACCTCTGCAAGGTGGCATAACCAGAAGTCTCTACTACTGTACCTGCATCTTTTTAAAAATATTTGATTAAAATATTATATGCTGTTGCTCTAAAACATATTTTGACTGTGATGCACTCTTGCAGGGTAAATATAAAACCTGACGATAAATATATTTTACAATACAGCCATGACTCATTCAGGTGGAGCATTTCCACAGAAAATGTAAGATTTTACAGCAAAATCAAGTATAACATTTTATACAATTTTAAAGGTAGTATGGGAAGAGAAAATCTGGGTAATTCTTGGTAGATTCAATCACTATAAAATAATAAAAAAAAACAAACCACGCTACACACATACATTATATATATATTATACTCAACTTTTGGGATAATTTGATATAGCCTTCAGCAAGTAGAACAGGACTTTACTCTAGAAATAAGCACTGACAAACCTGACCAAAGGTTTGCATGCATAAGAACATAAGATGGACTATTAGTCTAACCCAATCTGGTCACTCAAGTCCAGCATCCTGTTTTCAGCAATGGTCAATCTAGGACACAAGTACCTGGCAGGGTCCCAGAAGGTAGACAGATTTCATGCTGCTTAGACCAGGGATAAGGACAGTGGATTTCCCCCAGTCCACTTTATGGATTTTTCCTCCAGGAACTTGTCCAAAACTCTTTTATACCCAGCTCCACTCTCACATTACTGTTAAAATCTGACTTTAGTAGCTTGGCTCCTCAATTGGCCCCTGTTATA
The DNA here is from genome assembly GCA_033557465.1 of Ichthyophis bannanicus. Classification (NCBI taxonomy): domain Eukaryota; kingdom Metazoa; phylum Chordata; class Amphibia; order Gymnophiona; family Ichthyophiidae; genus Ichthyophis; species Ichthyophis bannanicus. Next base: position 161,309,198 of record CM066035.1, on the reverse strand, counting down.
CATACAATTTTCTAATATATGACCCTTAAACATGTAAGCACTTGCACAACAAGTCACCAAAATGATGTCACACAATTTTTCAATTCTTTTTTTCACAAATGGGTGCTCCCACTGCACCTCTGGGAAATACATGTCCATTTCCCATGGCCCTATACAGTATATATTTTACGAAAGGCTCCACATCCAGTAGGCCTTTTGTAATATAGGTTGGAAAATGTTAACAACTTGACTTGGAAATCTATTTCTGACCTAGACGTCCTATTCAAAATGGATCTTCGCATACAAATCGCTTTCTCACATTTTATGAGAGAGACATATTATACACCCGTGTCTTTCTCCATGTGTATACACATGCACAAAGGGGCCATTTTTACTAAAGGACGCTAAGGTGTTGCAACATGGCAAAAGCATGAAACAATGACAAGTTAGGTGCAACACCGCTGCGTTAACAGCAAGGGGCGTGGAAAATATCTCCCTGACAGTTAATGCAGAGGCCTGTCCTTTAGCGCATCCCACATCAGCACTTAACGGCACCTATTGAGGGGGGCGTTAAGTTATCCCATGCTAATGCAGATAGTGCACTGTGTGAACACAGCGCTAGCTGAGCTCATCACACCTACTCTCTGCACCTAACCCGCCCCTCGTGGCCCTACTGCGGGTATCCCAATGCACATTCAGCATATGCCATAGCAAGCACTGTCAGCTAGCGCCCTTTAGTAAAAGGCCCCCAAAGTGACAGAGGATTTGATCAAATTAAAAAGAAAACAAAAAAGTTCTGATCTAGCAACAGTCAACTACTCTAGCTGTGTTCCCCAGCAGAGTTGTCAGCCAGAATGTCTCCCTCCTTATTAATGAGCCTGTCTCAAGCTTATGAGCAGCACCGACTGTACCCAAAGGCAAACAAATAGCAATCAAGCAAGTAAATTAATGGCAAAAATAAATGATCATCAATATTTTACATGGAATATATGCCTGGAAAGTTAACACTCCCCCCCGGCCCATTTCCAATGGCCATCAAAGAAACAACTGTAACAGAAGTTCCCTACAACCTAACATCAGAAAACAATACACCATAACCCACAAACTACATGAAGATCCTCAAGTTTCCACTCTGAGAAAATGCCCTAAGAAATCTATTTTTAATTATTAGCCCAAAAGTTGTATTTTTCCTATTTCGATTCCCATCTAGCAAATTGATCATTAAATTATGGCGTTTTCCAGCACACTTTCCAGTTTTCCTTCAGTCATATCAAACTCGGGATTTGTGGTTGGGGGGGGGTGAGACTGGTCACCTTATCGCGTACGAACATATCTACTCAAAGTTTGCTCACATAAATCAAAGTTAAATCTGAAGTGATGGCAGATTAGTCACAGATCATCTATAGAGCTCTCTGCACGTTTCAAAGATACATCTGTTTTAAATACCAAGTGCTTCGTGTTCTGCAAGCAAAACTATGGGTTTCGTTCCTATTATAAATCGTATTCGCTTACTACACACGCACACACCCTAGAATCGATTCTACATTTCCTGAATTTACACTAAGCACCCAATCAAAGAGCAGCGAGCCTAAATAAACTATTTAACAATAACCATCCCACAGACGTTTACACTGTCCCACCTCCCCAAACATCACCAAAAGATGAAGGTAGATAACTTTTGATCAACTTTTTTGACTACCAGCAGGGGAGCCATTCCCCCTCCCTTAACTCATTCAAACAAAAGAAGCCCCCTTCCCCGCTCGCGATCCCTTACTTCTTAGCGCCCCGATCAGCATGTTGCCGTCTTTGATGAGCTCTTTAATGAACTTGTTGGTCCTCTCCAGCTCGATCTCATGGCACTTGAGCCGCTCCCGAAAATCCGGGCTGTCCAGGAAGGAGTCGCTGAACTCCAGGGTGGGCAGCCCCATGATGGGACAGGAGCGGACGAGGGTTCGCTGCCAAGGAGACGGGGCAGCCGGATCCGAGGCAGCTCCTTCGGCGCTCGGACACAGGAGATGGTGAGACGCCGCTGCTGTCACCCGCCAGGCATCGCGGCTCCCCGTCCCCGACGGCTGCGGAGCGGGACAGTCCGTTGCCCAGAAACCCACCGCAGCCGCTCCTCCAGCCCCTAGCGTCCGACAGGACTAAGCGCCTTCAACCACAGCTTGCTCGGCTTCCCCCGCCCCCTCCACCGCGGAGCCACGCTGTCACCGCCCCTGCCAAGGCTTCGGTTCCCTCCCGGACACGCCCACCTGAGGGAGGGGCCGGGCCCAGAGCGAGCGCCACGGCTACGGCAGCCGAGAAGGTCAACCGTTAGCGGCAGGATCGCTCTCTGTGTCTCCGGTCAGGAAACTTTCTTGGTAGCCGGAATCGGAGAAGCAACGAGTGAGAGTTTGCAAATGCTGCACCCATGATATGGGATCTAGAAGGATATACGTCCCTGAGAGTCTGAAATAGAAATACTACATGTATTAATATGTTTAGCTTACGCCTTCCCAGTTATATAGTTCAAGGCGAGTTACATTCAGGTAGTGTGGTACAGTAGTGCTTTGCAAATGAAAAAAACAAACAGCGTGACATACTAGTTGCCTTTGTTTGGAATTTCTGTAAGGATACAGGGTGGAAGCAATATGGATGAATTCTGTGGGCTGAACACTTTTCTCCGCCATATACGATGGTGGGATTCGGCTGATTCGTGGTATATCCTTAGTGAACCTTGCATTTTACGCCCCCCCCCCCCTTTAGTTAACTTTCGGGCCCCACAAGGTTTTGACAATTGAACTCAACAATCGTGATGATCCCAACACTACCCATCCCATACCATACCATACTAATCATATAAGAAAGAGTTACTTCAGGACACATTTGCTGATCAAAACCAGACACATGAATAGTTGAGGAGAGTTAACTAAAACCAAAGGACGAGAAACTGATAGTTGCAGCCCAGGAAAGTAGATTTTAGATGAGATGGTTCGTAGCATGCATAGAAAAAAAAACTAGGAAACTGGCATATGTAGCTTCTGTAAAGAAGAGCTGGAAAAGGTTACACGTCTTATAGCTGGCTGCAAAGTTCTGATAGCAGAAAATTACCTTTCAGAAAGGCACAATAAAAAAGCATATTGTGACGTAGTGTGGAAATTCTGTGTATTGCATCGACAATATGGATTGAGGACCTCTTTAGCTTTGAAGGCCATCTTCACATATTTTTTATTTTATTTATTTACATTCTCTTATATACTGTGCTATTCTGCATCAGTGTGGTTTACATTGAATAAACTGAAATTACATTGAACAATTATAACTTGGAGATAACTATTTTACAGGGAACATGGGTTATGGAGGGTTAAGTGGCTTGCCCAAGACGACAAGGAGCACCTGTGGGACTAGAAACCCCCAGTCCTTCCGGCCCAAGGTTGCTGTCCTCTAGTGGGATTTGAACCCCCAACCTTCTGGCCTGAAGTACCTTGCCCCAACCACTAGGCCACTCCTCCACTCTCCACATATGCAGGTAGAACATGGAAGGGCCAAGAAGTCATTAATATTTATTTATTTAGACAGTTTTGTATACCACCTTATCTTCAATCAAAGTGGTCACAACACAATTGGGGGATACATTTAACATGAGTAGATATGAGACACATACGCTAATATTTACAGGGAGCATGGGCTATGGAGGGTTAAGTGGCTTGCCCAAGACCACAAGGAGCACCTGTGGGACTAGAAACCCCAGTCCTTCTGGCCCAAGGTTGCTGTCCTCTAGTGGGATTTGAACCACTAACCTTCTGGCCTGAGGTACCTTGCCCCACCACTAGGCCACTCCTCCCAACAAAAAATATATTTTTGTTATTAGTTGGTCCGTTTTGGGGACAAGCCAGGGAAACTTACGTCATCTTTGTTTAAACAGGGGATGGAAAAGAACCTTCCTGGGGCAATGTGTGATGTGAGTGGCCAGGTGTGGACAGGCCCAAAGGAGAATAGTTCAGGGTTTTGGGCTTATGAACATTTGTACAGCACAGACCTTTGTGACCTAGGCTAAGCAAGTGATTTCTTGGGAGGTTGTGAGTTGTCTTATGTGTCAGCTGAGCACCTGGAATTGTTAAATATGCCCATCACAGCAATGGAAGTGCAAAGGGTCATAAAAGGAATACATCCTCATAGGACCCCTGGGCCTGATGGCTTTAGCTTGGAGTACTATTGAATATTGAGGCATGGCCTAGTGGTAAGGATACAGTACCTCAGGGCTGGGGGTTCAAGTCCCACCTGGGGACAGCAATTTCAGGCCAGAAGGACTGAGGTTTCTAGTCCTATAGGCACTCCTTGTGGCTTTGGGCAAGCCACTTAATCCTCCATTGCCTCAGGTATACATAAATTGTGAGCCCTTTGGGGACAAGGGAATGTATCCAGTACCTGTTTGTAGTGATTACATAATGTAAAACCACTTTGATTGAAGGATAAGGTGGTACAGAAAACTGGTTAAATAAATAAATTGATAAATCAGATTAGTGTTTTGCTTCCAGTCATGTTTAGTCGGTTGATGCTGGAGGGCACTTTTTCACCAGAGGTTAATGAAGCTCTGTTGGCAGTTATACCATAAGCAGGTAAAGATCCCTTATCCCCTCAATCCTATCATCTGATCTCTCTTTTAAATGTTGATTAGAAGATCTTGGCCAAAGCGATGGCTGATCAGTTGGCACAAATTATAACCTCCCTAGTTTCTGAGTCATAAGTATGGTTCGTGCACAATTGTCATGCGGTTAAAAATTTACGGAGAGTGAGGAGTTTTTTCTCACAGCCATGCCCAGAGGAGGAGGCAGGTTGCGCCCCGGTCTGCCCCAACATCATCGGGGGGTTCCTTAAGAGCTGCTGAGTGTTTTCCCTTTATTTGTGCGTGTTTGCTAGGCACACGAGCGTGACATGACCTAAGGGGCGTGACACAAGGGGCATTTCAGGCCCCTTGGGAGCCCCTAAGAGCACTGATAGAGCATCAGGTACATGGGAAAGTGTAAGAAGAAGACATTGTTGCCTGCAACCGTCACCAATGGACCTATGGATAAATATTTGAATCCCAAGGGAGAGAGTTTTCCTCCTACAGGTACTGGGTCTGCTTCCTTTCAGGTTTTGGGGGCTTCTTTGAGTTCCCCGGAGTACTCTCCACCAGCTCCCCCCTTTATGTTATCACCACCTAACTCAACAGGTGTTAGCTCCTTATATCAGAGTTCACCCACTGCACCTTTGAATCTATTTAAACCTGTCATCTGGTCACCTCCTCCAGCTGACGCTAGGGAGTTGTCTGAGTTTCAGATATCTTTGGGTGATATTTGGAGAGTGGTTACTCGGACTGAGCAGACTTTGGTTAACACTGTTTCCCAGCTATGTGGCTTCTCACAAGAGACGGTTGGGTAAGGCTGAGGAACAGGTGGGTTTGCTTGCTAGTCAGGTTCCTTAATGTGATAGCATATGTTCCTCTCTACATGCTGTTAATGCATCCCATATTAAGGACAGTCTAGTTACACGTCGTAAATTGGAAATGTTTGAGAATAAGGGTGACAAATATTTGATGTTTGAATTTTCCCTTTTGTCATCTTTTGTCTCTAGAAGTCCTGTTTCAGAAATACCTCATGGAGGCTTTGGGAACATGGGCAATGGAGGGTTAAGTGGCTTGCCCAAGACCACAAGGAGCACCTGTGGGACCTCATGCAGACTCATTGGTGTTCTCAAAGTTATTTTATTTGCCTGGTGGAAGGGTGACCGGCGAGTCCTCTGAGGGTTTTGATATCTTGCAGTCTCAGATTTTAATTTGACACAATTTCTGGAGGACTCTCAGGATACTATATCCACTAGGGCTACTCTTCTGGTTAAAATTCTTACAGAGCAGGATAAGGCTTCTGTGCTTAGAAGTTACTTTAAAAATAAGGCGTTTACTTTTTGTGGGAAAGAATTCAGTTGTTTCCTGATGTCTCACAGACCACACAATTGCGTCGAAGGGCCTTTTTGGCCCTCAGACCATATGTGTTGGCAATTGGGGCATCTTTTTATCTATGATATCCCTGTAAGTGTTGTGGTCTCTTTACAGGGATTCAAGTTTATCTTTCTAGACTCTCTGCAGTTGGAGGCTTTTCTAGCTGATAGGGAGAAACAGGCACTGGTGGGGTAAGGCTTGGGTGAATATAAAATTGGCTGTAAGAATGGGACTTAGTCCCTAATTTTTCGGTTGTAATCATTGTTTCTTTTTGCTGTTTTGTTTTTCTCCATCAGATGTGGGCTAATGGATGTGTATAAGGTTCCTTTTTTTTGTAATTTTCCTATGGATGATTTCAATCATATTTCTTGTATACTTAACTTGTAAATATTTGTGTTAAAATTCATATAAATAAGAAATTGAATTATTTTTTTACAGAGGATTGTAATATCTCTAGAATATTGTCATTGTCAACGTATTCCATTGCTAGTGGTCAGCTTTGATGTGGAAAAGCTTTTGATTGTGTGGATTGGGGTATTTGTTCTTAGTCTTGATGGACAACTCTTTTGGATGCTTAAGCTTCTTTACTCTACCCGGAGAGCATCTGTCCTCTTTCAAGGGTGGCACTCGGATCAGTTCAGATTTTGTAGAGAAATGTGGCTAGGTTGTTATTGTTTCTTTTGTTTTTGCAGCATCTGTTGTGGAGAATTCGGTCTGCTGGGGTGGTCCAGGGGTTTGATTTGAGTGGGGAGGATTTATGACTGGCTGCATTCGCAGATGACTTATTGGTGCATGTGAGGGGAATCTGCATGGTCGTTGCTCGTATTGATGCAACTGTTCAGGTTTTAAGATGAACTTGGAAAAATCCGAGGATCTGAGCACTGACCTGTCTATTTCTAATGTACTGTGTGATCACTTCCCACTTCGCTGGATCGATGGCCATTTTAAATATTTAGGGATCCAGTTGTCTACTGATTTGAGTCATTTGTATGCCCTTAAAATTCCACCCTTGTTACTGAATGTTGAGGGAAAGTTATGTCACTGGTAGTCCTTGCAATTGTCGCTTGGGAGTCGAGTGGCCCTATACCGTATGGTTCTTTTCCCACGGCTGCTTTATGTTCTGCAAATTTTGCCAATATTATTGAAAGAATGTGATCTTTGGCCTTTGCCTGCTATCTGTGGAGTGGACAGCAAGTGCAGATCCCTTTGCTACGATGTATGGATCTTGGCGTTAGGGGGGGGTCGGGTCTGGGGTTGCCAAAAATTCAGCATTACCATGCGGCCTACATGGTGAGGCATCTTAAGGATTGGCTATTTGAGAGGGATGTCTATACCCTGCTTCGCCCTTTTCTCTTGCATATTTGTTGCATGCAAAAACTGGCTAGCTCCCCCTGTGGCTTAGGCAGCTGCTCCCTATTAAAGATCTTCGGGGAGTGTAGCGGATATGTGTGGGCACTGTCACATTCTGATAAGCAGTTGGTTTATCTGCCCCTTCAGGATAATGAGGATTTTTTGCCTGGGATGCATAATAGACCCTTTCATGACTGTCAGGTGAAGGGTCTTGTTTCCTTGGAGCAGTTGCTCACGAATGACAGATAGCAGCTTTCTTTTGGGCAGTTACAGACCCAATATGATTTGACCTTGAGGGACATCTTTGCTTACTTACAAGTCCATACCTAAATAACTGGTCTGCATCCAGAGCAGCTCGCTTCTGACATTTGCAGTCTGAGGGCATTTTGCTCTCTGTTGAGGTAGAGAGAGTGCTCATTTTGGTCATACAAAAGGAGGTTCAGAAATTGGCAATGACTCTGCTAGTGACATCCTTTCTAGTAACATATAGTAACATAGTAGTTGACGGCAGATAAAGACCAGCATGGTCCATCCAGTCTGCCCAGCAAGATGGCAAGAGCAGGTGCACCTGTTGCTCCGCGCAGGCCACCCCTCCCCATATCCTTGTTCAGGGGTAAACCTACCACTCCATGTAGGACACCCCTATTTGTCCTTAGTGAAATGGAACTTAGAAATGGAACTTAGAAATGGGTGTTCAGTAGACGGATGAAGATACCCTCAAGGCCATTGAGCATATCCCTACTTTTACCACAAATGTGGGGCTTCAGGATGTTCAGTTTAATTTCCTGCTTTGGATTTATCTTCCCCTGATACGTGTTCCGCACCCTAACTGTCTAAAGTGTGAGGAGCTGCAGGCCATGGTAGGATATTGTCGCGTCCTCCCACCCTGGCTGGTGGCCGATGAGCAAGAGGGCTCGCCTTAATTGCCCTTCTGAATGCTGTCCCCAATATGGCTGCCAGCATGGACTGCTGGGATATGTAGTTTCAGCTATTCTTTTGAGCAAGCAGTGTGACCACACGGTTTGTTTGGCAAAAACAGAGAAATTTATTTTTCAGGGTTTCCCCTTCGCATCAAATTCATTGCACTAAACACAGGTAAGGATAATTTCTCCCAAAGGCAAAGGATAAATAAACTCCCAACAGGCTTAACTCAAACAGACAGGAATTTCTTCTTCACAGTGTCAACTCTTAGCTTCCTTCTGGTAACTACCTTCTAAAGGCTGTTGACCATATCAAAGTAACTTAAACTTTCAACAAGTTTCTTTTCTTTCACAGCTTCCATAGAAAAGAGGTTATAACTGTTTTTAAACTTCCAGCAAGTTTCTTTTCCTTCTCAGTTCATAGAAACTAGCTTATAATTGCTTTAGACAAACCCTTCCTTCACATGGGCTTGAGCTTAGCACATGTTCAGTTCGTTTGCCTTGCAATAAGAACATTGCATTTCTTCAGTATCACTTTCAGATGGGCTTTCACACAATTCTATTTCCATTTCATGAGTAGACTCACTAGAGCTATCTTCCTGTGGACGGGTATCATAGGATTTATGATTTACACCCCGTAGCAGCTCATCCAGCTTTAGCAGCAAGTGTTCTCTCTGCTCTGTAGCAACAGGCTTTAAAGACGGAGTTTCTTCTCCCTTATCAGCCTTTCAATATCTCTCAGTGCTGAGTCACGGCAGTCACTGGCACACTTCTTATTTCTGTCTGAAGTTTGCTTTACAGCCCTCTGGCTAACACAGCGTTTGGCACTTTTTCTTAGCTCTCTAACCACTTCTTCAGAAAGCTTTGCTAGGAACTTTAGGCAACTTATTCTCTCTATCTCCAGGGCTCAACTGGCTCCCCGAGCTGTATCCCCACCTGGGAATTGACTCCTCCAGCTTCCTTTCTCTGAGGTAAATTGAGATACGTTTCTGCCTTGATTCCAGGGCTCTCTGCTGCTCAGCTCCCAGCTGTTTCAGACTCTCTTGCTGCGTGCTTTCCTGCAAGTTCTGCCGTGTCTGCTGCTGCCTGCTTTGCTTCTCGCCTTCCTCCTCTCCCCCTTTCTCAAACACTGAAGCAGTTTTAAACTGGTGCTTCTTAGGCACCACGCCTTTCTCCCTGCACACGTGAGAGCTGTTAGGGCTCAACCTAGCTCTAACGTCATTAAGTGGGCGGGGCTTAGTACTAGCTGTAGTCTGCCTCGGAGGCTTGTGGTTACTATGGGAACTCTGTTGATCTCTGCTTTTAAAGGCACAGGTCTCACTTTCTTCCCATTCCATCCCTTCTATACAGCTCTCCTTACCACAATATATATTTTGGTCCTGTCCTAAGGTACGTAACTTTTGGGGCCGGGTTCACAGTTATCAGGAATATGTCTTGAAGACAGTAGTCCCCTCTGTTGTGTGGCAGGTGCTCTTTGAAGGGCTGGATCAGGAGGAGATCCTCTCAGTGGGGAAACACCTTTGGGTGAGGAGAGCATAGCTCCTGGGGATGAATCAAAGGGACTGAAATAAATCTCAGTGAACCTGTAAGATATAATAGGGCAATTTGACAAGCTAAAGAATAACAAATCACCTGGACTTGATGGTATACATCCCAGGGTACTAAAAGTTAGAGCAACAACCTAGTATCCAAGAGGTCTGGGTTTGATTCCCACTTGCGATCCTTATGACCTTGGGCAAGTCACTTAACCCTCCATTTCCTCAAGTACAAATTTAGATTGCACCTGAATGTAACTCTCCTTGAACTACCATTGGAAAGGTGTGAACTAAATACTAATAAATAAAATAATTTCAAACCTGCTATTTGTAATTTATAAACTATCATTAAAATCGTCTTTAGTACCTGGAGATCAGAGATTAGCCACTGTAATGCAATGTTTAAAAAGAGTTCCAGGGATGATCCAGGAAACTACAGACTGGTGAGTCTGATGTCAGTGCTGTGCAAAATGGTAGAAACCATTATAAAGAACAAAATTACCAAACATATAGATACGATTTCCCCCTGTTCATCTGATCTTCAGGGTCCCATGCTGGGTCCCCCCAAACTTCTCCATGTGATCCAATAAGACACTTTCTCAAAACAGTCCCCCCCCCCAAAAAAAAAGTAATTCTCCTTTTAAAAAGATTAAATCATCAGGAATTCCTCAAAAGCTCCTTTCAAAACACTCCTGCCTGTGCGACTGGGATGCACCAGAGAGAGCTCACACAACAGAACTACACTTCTCATGGGGTACAGCTGAGATAGACCATTTCCACTTGTCTTCGGAGGGGATCATGCAGATTCTGTTGCATCTGCTTCCATTAGCTTCTGCTGCTTGCAGAAACTCTCCTCACATGTAGCTGAGGTTTTCATGCCAGATCCTCCTTGGGTCTAGTCAATTTTCTTCACTCTTCCTTTACGTTCTCCTTAGGTTAGGTTTAACCAGCCTAGGGGACACCACTCTCTCTATTTCATATGACCAACTAGACATCAGAGAGACAGCTACTTCTGATGCTTCCTGAGCTGCTCCGCCCCCTCCCTCCCCCCTTGTTTGGTTCAGGAACACTTCTGTCTCCCAAAACCACACAGGATCATTCCCTTTAGCCTCGGTGTGTAGGCCATTTTTCATTTCTCTCCAAATTACAGGAGGAGTCATCTCCTGGCCAGTGATGGAAAGGCAGGCCTAGCCTCCATTACCTCACCGTACACAGACTCAGTCCATTCAGGAGCAGAGACTTCAGAATCTTTCTCTGCTTAACTATAGAGAGAACACTTTGGTGTCCTGCCAAAGGTGGTTATTTATTTATTTATTTTATATACCGCGCTCTTTTAGAATCAGTGCGGTTTACATGTATACTAACAGGTACTTTTTATTCCCTTGTCCCCGAAGGGCTCACAATCTAAGTGTACCTGAGGCAATGAGCTTATGTCCATGCCTAGGACTGACACCTCTGAAGGAAACCTTCTCAATTCTCCACATGCATATATTTTTTTATCTTCACCCCTAACGTAACCCAACCTTTCTCACCTTGCTCCTTGTTTGTCTCCAGCATTCATTCCCTCCTTGTCAGCTTCCAACATTCGACCTCACTCCCTCACCATTCATTCATCCTTTAACCCTCTTCTCACGCAGTCACCCCAAACATTCTCCCAACATTCATGCCCCTTCACCCTCAGACATTTCCCCCCTTTCCCCCCTCCAGTATTCATCTCTTTTTGTCCATCACTCCTCAGCATGCACCTCTTCATCAATCCCGTTTCTCCAGCATCCATCCCCTCTTCATCTCACTCACTTTCAGTCTTCAGTTCCTCTCTCTAGCCCACATGATTCACAGCTGACCTGGTGCTGTAACTCTCTTCTCTTTTTGCTGGAATCATAGGATCAAGGTGGTGTACCTGCAGCCCCTCACTCTCCTGTTTCCAGACGGACCACCATCCCTGTGGAAGGCAAATGGGCCTTAAAGGATACTCTGGACAAAAGGTGGATTTATTATTGAAGAACCAGTTCGCCGCAGAGCCTGCTATTCTTCAGTTGGCAGTATGTGCAGGCCTGACATCTTGAGCCCTGCTCCAGTGGATTCAGTCTCTTCTACTGGATGATACTACTCCTCTTTTAGAGTCAGCTATGGCCTTCCTTTCTGATGCCATGTATGACCTGGTCCATCTAGCATCCAGGAATAGTGCTCTGTTGATGTTGACACAGCGTTGGATCTGGCTCCGACACTGGGCAGCAGCCACCTTTAACAAAGCCCGGTTGACCCAACTGGCCTTTAAAGCGAAACTTCTTTTTGGGGCCGATTTGAAGAAGTTGGTGAAGTACATAGACGAGACTAAATCTTACCATCTTCTGAGGGACAGGTCCAAGGTGCCTGTGAAGTGGGCAGGAGTCCCTTTTCCATCAGCCTCAACCTGCTCCTCATGGGCACCCTGGTCGGACTCCTGGGGGTCTTGGGATTCCCATCACTACTAGTCTGGAAAGCCCTTCATCCCTTCTACTTCTGGAATTTGGGCTGGTTCTTAGTCCTTTTTTGGAGCTCGTGGGTCCATGGACTTGGCCCCTTCAGAAGAGGACCCTCTTGGGCTGCAGAATGAAGGTTTGGGGGCCCATTCCTTAGTTCCTCCGGTGGGGAGTAGGCTTCACCTCTTCTTTCACGAATGGAATGCAAAGACCCGATCCTGGATGCTTTCATCTCCCCCTGTGGGTCTGTGAGCAAAAGGACCGCTCTGCGGATCACCTTGGACAAGTTGCTGCTCCTGAAGGCAGCGGTGCCCGCTTCCCTGGACAATCAGGGAAAAGGCAGGTATTTCATAGTGCCAAAAAAGGATGGATCCTTCAGGCTTATTCTGGACCTCAAGAGTGTGCTTCTGGATGGAAACTTTGCAATCCGTGATTCAAGCAGTGTGCCGAGGGGAGTACCTGGATTTGACAGGTATATTTTCATATCCCAATCCAGGAGGATCAACAAAAGTATCTGTGTTTTGCCGTATTTGGCTCTCACTTTCAGTTCTCTGCCCTCCCATTTGGATTCTCTACTGCCCCAAGGACATTCTCCAAGGTCATGGTAGTGGTGGCTGCGGCGCTATAGCACCAAGGGATTTGTGTGCACCTATATCTGGATGACTGACTCATCCGAGTCTGTTCTCTTTCAGAGGTATCTCCCATGGCGACCTTTCTGGTGTCCTTTTTGGAAAGCCTTGGCTGGGTGATCAATCGGGGAAAGAACCAGTTGAGGTCTTCCCAGTCCGTGGAGTTCCTGGGAGCACAATTCGATACTTGAGTGGGCAGAGTCTTCCTGCCAGAGGTGAAAGTCATAAGGTTGTTGTATTGCCCGATGCTGTTCTTTTTGCAGCAAATTGCCAGAGTCCAGGATTATCTTCAGCTCCTTGGACTGATGGCAGCGGTGATTGAAATGGTGCCATGGACACATGCAGCTGCTCCAACGGTCCATGTTGACTCAGTGGTCCCCATGTTCTCAGTCCTACCTCAGGCTCTTGTTCCTGATGGTGAAGGCCAGCCTGTGGGTGGTGGCAGCATCCCTGTCACCTGAGGAAGGGCATGTTGCTGGATGATTTCTTATGGATCATTCTGACGATGATTCCAGTTTCTTGGACTGGGGAGTCCATTGCCAAAACTGCACGGCCCAGGGCTGTTGAAACTGCAGAGAGGCGGTGTGATCCATCAATCACCTCGAGGTGAGGGCCATCAGGTTGGCTTTTCTGCGTTTCCAGCCCCTGGAGGAATGCTGGGTAGTTTGGATATTTTCAGACAATGCCACGGCGATGACTTATGTCAGTCGGCAAGGCAGCATGAGGACTGCTGGAGTAGCCCTGGAGATGGCTGTCTTGTTTGCCTGGGTGGAGAAGAACTTCCTAGCATTTTCAGCTCAGCAACTTGTCAGAATGGACAATGGGGAAGTGGACTTTCTCAGCCCACACTCTCAGGATCCAGGAGAGTAGGAGTTGAGTCAGAAAGCATTTGTGTTGATTCTGCACCACTGGGGTCATCCTGAGATGGATCTGATAGCAGCCCACTCCATTGCCAAGGTGTGCCACTTCTTCACTCACTGCATAGAGATGGGATCCGAGGGTGTGTTTTCTCCGTGCCCCCTGGTGGAGTGTGTGATTCAGTGTATAGAGCGTCACCTGGGAAAGTTTATTCTATTGGTGCTGAATTGTCCTAGGATAGTGTGGTTTGGAGATCTGATACGGCTCCTGCAAGTGCCATCTCTTCACTTGCCACCATCTTGGGGCCTCTTGCATCAGGGGCTGATTGTACTGGAAGACCTGGCTCCCTTCTCGCTTTTGGCGTGGCTCTTGAAAGGAGACAGCTAGCACATAAGAGCTACTCTCCAGCAGTGGTTTCCACTCTGCTTGGAGCCCAGAGGAAGTCTACCAACCTGTCTTACGTGTGGGCCTGGTGCCTCTTTGAGCAATGGTGCAGGGCACGGCAACTGGTTCCTGAGGCAGCCAAGGTGCCATCTCTGCTGGCCTTTCTGTAGGAAGGTCTGGAGAAGGGCCTTTCTTTTAGCTCCCTGAAGGTTCAAGTTACAGCTGTGGCCTTTTTCAGAGGTCCAATGGCTGGTAGGTTGCTAGCCTTATACCTGGATCTTTTGCATTTTCTTCAGGGGATTTGGCATCTACATCCTCCCCTCCGGTCTGTAGTCCCTTCCTGGGATCTGTATCTGATGCTCAGGGTCCTTTGTGCCATTGAAGTGCACTACTCTGAAGGATTTGAGGTTCAAGATGGTCTTCTTAGGTCGTGATTTGTTCCGTAAGGCAGATTTCCGAGCTGCAAATTCTGCCTTGCCAGGATCTATATCTGTCTTTTTCAGAGGAGGCCGTTTCCATTTCGCCTGTGACTTCCTTCTTGCCTAAGGTGATTTCTCTCTTTCATGTGAGCCAGGTGGTTTGCCTACCCTCCTTCTCTAAGGAGCAGTATCCGGAGAAGGATCTTATACTTGTGGATGTCCGAAGGGTGCTTATCCGGTACTTGGAGGTTATGAATGCCTTTCATAAGTCCAACCATCTTTTTTGTGCTTTTTGCTGCCCGCACAAGGATGGAATAGCAGCTAAGTTTACATTGGGGCGCTGGATTAAGGAGGCCATTCCCTCAACATATCTATTCTGCTGGTTTTGATGGTTTGAGCACCCATTCTGCCCAAGCACAAGTGTCCTTGTGGGCAGAGCGGAGCTCAGTAACCCCTGCAGACATTTGTCTGGTGGCAAAGTGGGCATCACTTTCCACTTTTGTCAAGCATTACCACTCGGATGGCCATGCTTGGATGGACACGGCCTTTGGCTCAAGGGTTTTGAGATCTGCTGTTTCTTCTTCCCACCAGTGGAGGTGTAGCTTTGGTACATCCCACTTGTCTGGACTGGTCTAGCAGGGCGATATGGAAGGTAATATTTTACTTACCAGATAATATCCTTTCCTTGGGTCCTGCTAGGTCAGTCCAGGGTCTGTCCCTGAAATTGTGTTGGCTCTGTTCTTCTGCAGCGGTACCCTTGGGCCCACTATGATTTATATATTTTGCTCTGCAGGTCCATCTTTTACTGACAGTCTACTGTTTAATTACTCATTGTTGCCCACATTGAGGTTGTGTGAGACTTGTCATGTTCTCCCGTATGCTTGGGGACGGATACTGAAGAGACCTCTAGTGACTGAGGCGGATAAAAGCATGGGAGTGATGTCATTGAAACTTGAGCTTTTCATTGGTTTTTTCTCTCCACCAATCTGCTGGTAGGGGAACATAACCCACTTGTTTGCACTGGTCTAGCAGGATTCAAGGAAAGGACGTTATCTGGTAAGTAAAATGTTACCTTATGGAACCAAACCATATTGATCTGGGGAGGTGGTGATGGTAGTAGGGGAGAGGATTTGCAGTGGGTAATTCAAGCAGATGGAGTAGAAGTTAAATCTCAGTCTCTTCCCCCAAAAGGTCAATTACCATGATTTTGGCTGAGCGTAAAGGACTTAACAAATCATTGAGAAGTTCTGAAAAGCATGTCATTGTGAGCTGCCGTATAATTTATGAACGTGAAAATTTAATTCATACATGCACAAGAAGGAACTCATACATGAATGAATCACTTGTTCAACATTGTCAGTATGATCCTTTCAGCACTGAAATAAACTGGATTAGAATTATTATGGTGCCAGAGACCTCAAGGCATCTGAAACACTTCAGTTAAGTGATGGACTTACATTGGAAAAATCACTGAATGCTGTGAGATAGCAGGAGAGCATTAATACATAGACCGCCCTGGTAGCAAAATAATCCCCTAAGTGAACCATATTCACAGTCAACAGGAGAGGAACAGTAGCCAAAGGTAGAGGAAAAGGCCACAGCAATAGGAGCCACAGGGCCAGCTCAGAAGATGAATGTGCAGAGTACTAAGTGAAAATGCCAGAGGTGTAATAGAAAGGAAAAATGGCGAGCAAAATACTCAACATCTTACAATGGCTAGGAAACAAAGAATGATTTGCAGGTGCAGCAGTAGGACAAATTACAATATACCCAGCTGGTGTTCTTGGGTCCATGAAGAGAATGAAGCAGCCATAGGCAGCATGATCATCAGCAGTGATGGGCAAAGTGAGCACCCACCTGGAACATAAGGGATGGGGGGCACCAGCATTCCATGCTAAAGTTGGTCTACCAGTGTCTCGGAGAAATGGTTGGTGATATTGGGGGAACGGTGATCTCCCTTGGTATATCATCAGTGAGTGTTGGCTGGTGCATTACCAGTAGGGAACTGATCCCATTTCTCTGCCTTCCTGCCCAGAGCACTATCTAGCCCCACAATGATCTTGAAGGACAGAATATTAAATAGTGTGCTAAAACAGAAAGCTACAGAGAACATGGAGTCTATTGTTGCAGGCATTCCAGTAATAGCTGAAGAACATCTGGATGCCACATTGTGCAAGACTGCATGGTTTAATGCAGAGGGTTGACCTAAAAAGCATGCACTGGATCACAAATGTCAAACATTTTGAAAAGTATACATGAGATGCTGGTCCAAGATGGATTATTAATGAATTGTGTAATCATTCTAACCAATATGCATCACAAATATTTTCCTCAAATCTACAATGGATACCGGGACAACACAAAACATAGAGCACAGACACAGGAATCAGTGTTGTGGATAGGAATTTCCAATAAAATAGAATAGATGATACTATTAGTTATCTGCAAAAAATGTCTCTGAAAGTTCCTAATCACAGGCTACTACTCCCAGTTCCCGGAAACTGCCAAATAAGAGAGCCTGAGGGTGAATGCAATTGTCCTGCATTGAAAGCAGGGCTTGCATTAGGGGATAGCAAACAGGACAATTGCCCTGGGCCCTCATGCCACAGGAAGCCCTCAAGTCTGCCTCGACCTGAAGGAAGCATATACTGCAGGCAGGTTTTCAGGGCCCCCTCAACAGATTCTGCTCTGGGCCCCTGAATGTCTAACACCGACCCTGACTGAAAGTTGACATTACTACTACTACATTACGACTACTACTACTTATCATTTCTATAGCACTGGTAGGCATACAAAGCACTATACACATACATATAAGAGACAGTCCCTGACCCACAGAGCTTACAAACTGTTCAAGACAAACAGTGGAATAAGGTCATTCTTAATGGAAATTATTTAAATGCACATGGGTGTAGACAGGAGATTAAAGGAGTCAGGATCCAAAAGCAGCCTTAAAGAAATGAGGCTTTTAGCCTGAATTTGAATCTTTTCCAGGCATATGACACAGCAAGGTGGAATGAACAGAGTCTGGAGTTGGCAGTAGAAGTGCATGGATAAAAGTAATTTGCTTGATGGGCGGAGTTACTGAGGAGGGGTATAGGGAGAGATGAGAAGAGACGCAATAAAGAGCTCCAGAGTGAATGCACTTGTAGGTGAGTAGGAGAAGTTCGAGCTGTGTGCAGAAACAAATGGGGAGCCAAAGAAGTAACTTTAGGGGTTACGTGAACATAGTGACACTGGCGGAAGGTTAGCCATGCAGCTAAATTTTGAACAGATTGAAGGGGAGATAGATGATTCAGTGGGAGACTAGCATGGAGCAAATTGCAGTAGTCTAGACTGGCAGAAATAAGAGAGTGGATAAGAGTCTTGGTAATGTGTTCAGAAAGGAAGAAATTAATTTTGCTGATGTTGTAGAGAAAGAAACAACAGTTTCTTGCTATCCATTGAATTATGTGTAGAGAAAAAGAGAGAAGAGTCAAAGAGGATTCCAAAGTTGCCAGCCGAGGAAACAGGAAGAGTGACAGTGTTATCTACGGAAATGGAGAAGGGTGGAAGGGGGGACAGAGCCCAAGCGAGAACAAGGTATTGAGGAGTAGGTGGTGATCAACAGTGTCATGCATCAGATAGGTCAAGAAGGATGAGAACTGAGTAAAGGCACTTGGACTTGACTAGGAACAGAACACTGAAGATTTTTGCAAGGACCATTTCTGTTGAATGTAGAGGATGAAAGTCAGATTGCAGTGGATTCAGAATAGCTCGAGAACAGGGCTATCCCAACCATTAGGCAAATTAGGCAGTCGCCTAGGGCGACAATTCTGGAGGTAGCAAAGAGCAGGGTTTTCGAAGCTAAACAATAGATTTTGACACCCGGGGGTGGAAGTGTAAAACTTAAGGTATGCCTAAGGCACCGACACCTTAAACCAACTCTGGGGCCAGCCTTGCTTGAGAAGAAGGAAATTCAAAACACCAGCAGTGAACAGCATGTTCAGGTGCATTCCTAAGCTGGCCCAGAATGATCATGAGCCTTATTTATCTGAGGAGGTCATAGGAGTTCAAGAAGTTTGCAAGAGACTATAAATTTCAGCATGAACATCTAGCCCACATTGTTCCACGGTGAAAGATGCAGTTGAAAAAGAATTCCGATCTGCTTAAGACCCTAATAGAATAGAGAACTACTCCCTCTTTCCAACTTTAGGACTCCCCCTACCTCCAAATTGCTAATGGACTGCTTCATCCAATCAACATTGTCAATGTTTCCTGTGTTGAAGTGAGTACTTCATACTGAAATAGTCAAAGATAGAGTGAAAGGAGTCAGCTGAAGATAGAGAAACAGAAAAGAAGGAAGAGATAAATGAAGTATTGCCATTTTAAAACTGGAGAATACAGGAGTCTAGGTTAGGAATGAACAAAACCTAGTAAGGAAAGAGAATGCACGGGAAAGGACTGTGACAGTAATTTGGGAGACGCAGAAGTCAGTCAGAGAAGACTGGTATACTGAAAGCTGTCAGTTCAGGGCTGAATATTCCCGTAAGAAGACTGAAAACCCTATAACTAGTATCCAGCTGTATGAAAAGAGACAGCAGAGCAAGGCATTTTGAAAGCTGCACCGAGATTATGCCAATTTAAGGTGACTTTTCAGCTATAAATTCAGGATCCTAATTTTGGTTGAAAATAGGTGACAAATTGAGGTGCCCAATTAAGTTATCTGCATTTATGTGCTCAGCCTTTTGTGAATGTCAGCCACTTAGGCTTTTAGTAGGTAATTTTATAAAACATTAACATGCAGGTGTGGCAGTTTACACATGTTAATGGCTTCTTAGAAAATCGCAACCCACATAAAAGTAGGCATTTGGACTTGAAAATGTTTACGTTGCTAGTAGTTGTAGAAACGTGGTGTGGTCTGGGCAGAGCATGGATGGAGTCTGCATGTATACATGCTGATTAAATACCTAAATGTATGTGCATCCTTGCAGACTTTGAAGCACGTTCATTTTCACCTTCTATAGAGTAAGCCTAAATGTTCATACTTGAATTTAAGGCGCAATCTCTGCTTTTAACATGAAAATTTCATAAATAGGTGCGTACTTGTCTTTATAAAATAAACTTAAAATAGGTGCATTATGTCTGCCTTAATCGAGTTGCCCTTTTAAGCAGTTATCTGCCACCACTGCCATCGCCACAGCCTCCTCATCATCGTGGAAGGTAATTTTATAACAGGGGGCCTAGGTTAGAGCAGTCCAAAATGCACCTATTTAATTTTATTGGAGTGGACATTTGCACTTGCTCTATAGCAGGTGTAAATGAAAGCATGTATGATTCATGAGTACTTGTGAAAATTAAAGTCTGTTATAATTGCATACTTGCTAACTCCACCCATACTTCATCCAGGCCATGCCCCTGACTAACCCTACTGGCAAAGTATGTGCCTGCATTTTAAAACACGTAGGGCCTGATTCTGTCCCGCATGGCTATCCCCTTTATACATCCGGTCTGTGTCGGACGTACAAATGGGATCGCGATTCTGATCCGGCAGGGAATGTCTAGCCCCACGGGATCAGAATCGCGATCAGGCCTGTACATGCAGGCCGGGACTGCGATTCAGTCCTAGCCTGCACATACAGGCACTACCCGGATAGCTCAGTCAGGCATTTAAATGGAGTCGTGGCACCATGGCGTCGTGTTGTCATGGCACCGCAGCTCCATTTAAATGCCGCAATGTCAGTCGTCAGCAATTAAGGTTTTTTTCCCCGCAGCCCAACCCCAATCTGGCCTCCTAAGGCCAGGGTCAGGCTGCAGGGAAGAAACTATGCCCCCCCCCAGTCCCTTCCCCACCCGACTTTAAAAAAGAACAACATCCAGGGAAGTTATTCCACCACAGAGGTGGAATAACTTCCCCGGCCATTTTATCAGTCCTGGACGTACATGGCTGACATTAGAATTGGCTGTCTACATCCAGGGCTGGCGACCACCCCCCGGGCCGCCTCTTCACTGCCCCTGACTAACTTCCCCGTTGGGACATCCATCCCCGCTATACATGTCTCAGAATAACCCCTTATGGAGTCTTTTACTAAAGGGTGCTAGCTGGCAACGCCTGTTCTGACATATGCTGAAGGTGCACTGGGACACGCTTTGCCAGCTGACATGGAGCTATAACAGCGCGAGACAATTCATGCGCTAACTGTGCAGCCCATGTTAGGGTCACGAATGTGCGAGTTATGGGCAGAGAGTGGACATGGTGAGCTCAGTGCAGTTAGCGCTCAGTCCTCACTGTACACTAACTCTGTCCCACACGATTAGCGTGGTTTCGCCTCATGCCATCTCAATAGGTGGAGTTAAGTGTACCCATGCTAATGCAGTGTGTGTTAAGGGAAAGTGCTCCATGTTAACTGCTGGGGAAATGCTTTGCACACCCCCGACAGTTAGTGTGGTGGTGTTGCACCTAGCATGCCATACTTTTGGCTCATTATATGCAATACCCTAGCGTCCCCATAGTTTTACACCAGTCAGTATTTTATAAGATGCCATTAATGGATGTAAACTACTACACAGAATTAAGCTAATACCGTACATAGTTGTCAGTACGATAGTAACAAATGTTAACTGTACATAGTTGTCTGTATGATAGTTCTATATGTTAAACGTACATAAGTGATTCTGTTCAATGTAAACCGCCCCTGATCTCTGGAAGGGGCGATATGTAAAACGTGTTAAATAAATAAATACCACATCTACCTGTTAATGCCTATATAGAACTATCTCCTTAAGGGCAGCTGAAAATAGATTCCTAACTTAGATAGCTAACTCAGGGGCTGATGTAGTAAACTACTACCCATTAGCGCAGTGGTTTACTTTAGATCTTCCAGTGTTAATCTTACTTCCAATGCAGGAAGAAAGATTAGTGCAAGAAAAACAGCATAAAACTGCTGTGCTAAAGAGTAGCACAGTGGGCATCAAAAATGTATGCAGATCACTGCGTAATGAATTGTTTCTTATGTAAAAATTGCACTAGAATTTTTAGTGCAGTTTTTTACTTGTTTTGTAGCACTGAATCTTTACATCACCTCAGACTAGTGTAAAGATGCAGTGTGGGAGTAGAGGGTGATCTGAGGTGAACTACAGAACTTCACATCAGATCTATAGACATCACTGCAGACCTCAGATCCCCCACCCTCCATCCCCTGACTTCACAAATGTCACTGATGAACTCCTTACCCTTCCAGCCCCTAAAAGGTCTCTGGTGGAAACCCTACCTCCAACCTCACAAAATATCAGTAGTAATCATCCCAGACCCCCCCCCCATCCCCTGACCATGCAACTGATCAAAGCGTCTCAAGTGGGCCCCTCTCTCATAGCCCTGACCCCCCACATTCATCTCTAAGTTGGGAGGCAGATGCAATGAAAAATCTTCTGAAAAATCATGAAAAAAAAATTAAATTGCTTTTAAAACATTGGCTTCTAAACATTTAACTCAACTTAGATTGTAAGACGTGGCTGGTCTGGACTAGCCACATTATTCTGATTTTGTCTTTCCCTGGTGTATCACTGAATTTATGGTTAATCCAGTATTTGATTGTTGTGCTATATCATTCCTAATTTATTGCATTTGTTTGTTTAATATTTGTGCAGTTTGATTGTAATAGGTTTTTGCAAACCGCTTTGATGGTCATTAGTCTGAAGGGCAGTATACCAAATCTCATAAATAAATAAACACCTACTTCCATGCCACCATCTTCAAAAATGGCAGTGCCTGATTCCATGCAGTGCATTCTGGAATGCTCCATATGAGGTCAATCAGCCAAATAAGGCAATTATTGCCTTATTTGGCAGACTATTTCCATGTGGTACATCCCTAAATTTAGAATTACTCTTCATTTGCCTAGATGTAGGATAGGTGCTTAATGCTAAATATAAAAATAAAAAAAAAACACCTCTGTTGACAACAGACTGTAGCATCAATCCCAACTGAGCTGAAAGCCCAAAGAAGTAAGAGGTGGTTTCTGGACAAAACAAAATAGGGAGGCACTGAGGAAAGTGAGCTGATCCATATGTGGGGACTGCTGTGTTTGCTGGCCTACTGACTGCTGTTAAAATCATTGACTTTATCCCAGGAAACCAGATTAATCATTAGTATTTGAAAAGAGGTTGCTGAAAACAGAGAAGGTACTCTTAACAACTCCTTAGCTGCTGGACCCACTCGATGCATGTGTAGTACTGGATTATTGGAAATAAGTGCAAGTACTGAAAATATTGGAATTGTATCTGTGCATGATTACCAAGATTGAATGACCTTGGAAATGGATCTGGTTGTGAGAACGTGTTTGCTGACTAAACTGAAGGTACATGGAACTGATAATCGCTTGTTGTGTAACCCATGCTGAAGGACTATTGGCTGAGTTATTGAAACCCAGAATGATGTGAATCAGCATATTTGTGTTAATCAATGTACATTTAAATAAAATAAGTTTAGTGTACTCACGCTAAGAACCTGGCAGCGATAAAATAATGTGGGGCTCTGTCTTTCAAAATGCCCGCATGCCATGCTCTTGCTAGGTGATTACTCCACAGTGAAAATTTAGATGAAATAGCTTTCATATGTCTAAATCTTATAGAGAAGGCAACCTCTGACACTGAGACCGAGTTGTAGCCAAACATACCCTCAGAGGGGGATAAACCCTTAACATCAGCACAGACTTAGCAACAAAGCCAAGACCTGGATCCACCAGAAGAACAGAAGTCTCTACCATTATCATACCATGCTAGGAGTGGCCATGGTCATAAGGTCTGACTACCACAGCAAATGAACTTCTAGTTTATAATGAAGCAGCTCTACTTGATGAAAAAGACCCCTGAATAGCTGAGTGTGTGTGGTGCTGGTGGTGGGGGAGAGCAAAGAGGATACCTTTATACATCTAATTAACTTCTATTCCACCTTTCCAATCTATAGACCGTACAAGGTGGCCTACGGTCGATAATAATAAAAAAACAATTCGATAAAAACAATTGTAAAATAAAGAAGGTTTTTGAAAAACATTTGGAGATTGATATTCAAAAGGTTTAGGCACCTAGGGAGTGATATACAAAAGTTCTGATATTTAAAGGGCTAAGCGCGGACTGCAGTATTTAAAGAGCTATCTGGATATTCAGTGCCGGTACCCAGATAAGAACATAACATATGCCATACTAAGTCAGGCCAAGGGTTCATCAAGCCCAATATCCTGTTTCCAACAGTAGCCAATCCAGGTCATGAGTACTGTCAAGATTCCCAAAAGGTATATGGATTCCATGCTGCTCATCCCATGGGTAAGCAGAGGATTTCCTTGGTCTTTTTTAATACTATTTTATGGACTTTTCCACCAGGAACTCGTCCAACCTTCTTTTAAATCCAGCTACACTAACAGCTTTTACCACATCCTCTGGTAACAAATTCCAGAGTTTGATTACGCTTTGAGAGGCCTATTCCAATCAGGCCGTCCAGCCCCTGTATATCCAGGCAGAATCGGGCCACGCAAAGTTAGATCCGATTCTGATCCTGCGGCCCCCATGGGATCAGAATCGGGTCTAGCACCTGGGCATGCAGGCCAGGACCCAATTCTGTCCGGCTATACATCCCGGCAACTGCCCGTGTAGCAGAGTCAGGCTCCTGAATGGAGCTGCAGAGCCATGGCTCCCATTGGTATGGCACCGTGGCACCATTCACAATTTTTGTTGCTCTTCTCTGTACCTTTTGCAATTCTGCTATGTCCTTTTTAAGATATAGCGAACAGAAATGCATACAATATTCAAGGTGTGATTGCACCATGGAGCAATACAGCATCATTATATCTGCCATTCCTTTATTTATGATTCCTAGCATTCTATTTGCTTTCTTGGCCACTGCAGCACACTGGGAAGAGGGTTTCAACATTTTATCCATGATAATGCCAAGATTCTTTTCCTGGGTGGTGATTCCTAATGTAGAACCTTGTATCGTGTAACTGTAATTTGGGCAATTCTTCCCTAAGTGCATAATTTTGCACTTGTCCACTAAATTTCATCTGCCATTTGGGCGCCCAGTCTTCCAATTTATGAAGGTCCTCTTGCAATTTTTCACAATCCTCTTGCATTTTAACAACTTATGAATAATTTTGTGTCATCTGCAAATTTGATCACCTCACTCATTATTCCCATTTCCTGGTCATTTATAAATATATTAAAAAGCAGTGGGCCCTGCACAGATCCCTGGGGTACTCCACTATTCACTTTACTCCATTGAAAAAAATTGCCATTTAGCCCTACTCTCTGTTTTCTCTTTTGACCAGTTCCTGATCCACAATATGATGGTATCATTAAAGGCATTGACATGTCAAAAAAGGATTCATTTTCATCTTCTTAGATATATCCACAGCATTTGATACAGTATCCCACAGTATACGTCTGCAATGACTACAGGAAATTGGCCTATGCAACCTGACATTAAAATGGTTTCAGGCATATCTGTAAAACAGACAGCAACAGATCAAATGTAGCAAAATAAAATCCAGGACCTTCACAACTCACAATGGCATCCCACAGGGATCATCCCTATCTGCACTGCTTTTTAATCTATGCATTCAACCCATCTGCAATATCATCAAGACCCATAATATACTATACCAACTGTATGCAGATGATATCATGATCTACTCTCCAATTGACATAGACAAACCAAATTACTCACCCATAACCAAATGCCCAGAGGAAATGACCGCATGGCTCAACAGCAACAATCTAAAGATAAACTACATGAAAACCAAGGCATTATAAATCACAAGAAACACTACATTTATCCCACCAAAGACAATCGAACTACCACACACCACCATTACAGTAAAAAATGAAATCAAATGCCTAGGTATCATACTCTATCAGAACTTGAGTCTACACTCACACATCAGCAGGACAACCAAAAACGCCTACTTCAAACTACAGATCATCTCGAAACTTAAGCCACCAAGACTTCCAGACTGCCAGGCCATCGTAACCCCAATTCTTGACTACTGCAACTCCTTATTGCACAGCCTCTCAAAACAAACATTTCAACCACTCCAACTAGAACAGAAAATGGCAGCTCGCATCATCACTGGTTCACCGAAACAAGACCACATCACCCCCATACTTAGCCAACTTCACTGGTTCCCAATCCACTCACGTGCCAAATTCAAAACCATGCTGACCATCTTCAACATCATACAAAGCTTCACAGCAGAAGTTTTGCAGGACCTAATAACCAAAGACTCAAAAAATTATCCTAGAAGGAATGCCACCAGGAACTCGATGCACATGCCCAACCAATACTCTATGACCAAGCAAACCACATCCAAAAGAACATTCTCCCTTGCCGCACCAGCCTATGGAACTCCCTCCCGGAAGACATCAAGACTACCATGGACAGTAAAGACTTTAGAAGAAAACTTAAAACATTCTTATTTGTTGAGCACTTTGGTAGCATTACTTAGCAAACCATGCAACCTTGACCATCATCTAATCTTTATTTACGTCTGCAGCTTTATTGTATATAGTTCTCATGTTATTTCCATAAACAGCTTCATAACTACATTGTATATAGTTCCTCATGTTGTTTATAATTCTCATTTTTATTAGCCTTCATGCCACCCCCCTTCCATTTAACTTGTTTTACTTTAAGAAATGTAAGTTGTAATGTAAACCGCTTTGACTTAAGGATATTGCGGTATAAAAATCTGTTAAATAAATAAATAGTACATTGCCTCCTATCCGTTGACTTTTTAACTTCCCCAAGAGGCTCTCATGAGAGACCTTGTCAAAGGCTTTCTGAAAATCAAAATATACTAGATCAACCAGCTCACCTGTGTCTACCTGTTTATTCACACCTTCAAAAAAATATAAGAGATTAGTAAGACAAAACATTCTTTGGCTAAATCCATGTTGGCTTCTGCCATTAAACCGCTATGTACATATTCAGTAATTTTGTTTTTTTTATAATGGTTTCTATCATTTTGTCCAGTACTAAAGTCAGGCTTATCAGTCTATGATTTCCCAGATCACCCCTGGAATCCTTTTAAAAAATTGGTGTTGCATTGGCCGCTCTCCAATCTTCGGGTACTACAGATAATTTTAATGATAGTTCACAAATTACTAATAGTAGTTCTGCAATCTCATATTTCAGTTCTTTCAGCACCCTAGGATGTATACCATCTGGCCCAGGTGATTTGCTGCTCTTTAGTTTATTAATGAGCTGTGTTCCATCTTCCTGATTGGAGATTCATTTCAATTCTTCTGATACATCACCGTTCAATATAATTTCTGGCATGGGTAAGTTTTATACATCTTCAGTAAAAACTGAAGCAAAAAATTCATTTGGTCTCTCCTCTATTGCTTTGTCCTCTCTCAATGCACCTTTTACCCCTCCATCATCTAATAGTCTAACTGACTCCCTCACGGTGTTTTGGTATGAATGTATTTGAAAAAGGTTTTATTATGCATTTTTGCTCCCATGTAAAGCTTCTTTTCAAGTTTTCTCTTTATCTGCCTTATCAATGCCTGGCATTTAACTTGACAATACTTGTTCTGTTTCCTGTTTTTATCATTTGGCTCTTTTTTTCCATTTTCTGAAAGATTCTTTCTTAACTCTAACAGCCTCTCTGATCTCACCTTTAAACCATGCTGGCTGTCATTTGGCCTTCCTTCCACCTTTTTTTAAAGTATGGAATACATCTGGTCTGGGCTTCCAAGATAGTATTTTAAAATAACACCCAGATCCGATGTAAACTTTTAATCTCTGCAGTTGCTCATTTTAAAATTTTTTAACCATTTTCTTCATTTTATCATAATCTTCTTTTTGAAAGTTCAATTAAAACAAAGTGAATTTCCTTGCTATCCTTCCTCCGTTTATTAAATAAAATATGATCAATTTAATGTTCACTGTTGCCAAGCGGTCCCAACATGGTTACCTCTCGCACTAGATCCTGCATTCCTCTGAGGACTAGGTTTAAAATAGGTTCCCCTCATGCCTGTTCCTGAACCAGCTGCTCCCTGAAGCAGTCACTTATTTCATCTAGAAACTTTATCTTCCTAGCATATCCTGATGTGACACTGACACAGTCAATACTGGAATAACTGAAATCTCGCATTATTACTGTGTTGTAAACTTTGCAAGCTTCCCTAATTTCTCTTAGCTTCTCATCATCTGTTTGTTCATTCTTTCAAGGCACAATAGTACCATTGCCATTCCTCTTTTACATGGAGTTTTTATCCATAAAGATTCTACAGTGTATTTTTTTCCTGCAAAATCTTTATTTGGTTAGACTCATTGCCCTCTTTAATATATAAAGCCACCCCTCCACCTATATGATCTACCCTATCATTGCAATATAGTTTGTAGCCTGGTATCACAGTGTCCCACTGTTTTTCCTCCTTCCATCAGGTCTTTGAGATGTCAATTATATCTGACCTTTCATTCATTGTATTATATTCTAACTCTTCTATCTTATTTTTTAGACTTCTAGAATTTGCATACAAGCATTTCAAAGTTTGTTTTTGCTAATATTAGCAGTTTGGCTATTTGATGACACAGTTAATTTAGAATTGTTCAGCTCTGTCTGATTTTTACTTAAAGGCACCTGGGTTACTTTTACCTTTATTGGAACCTCTCTGTCAGGATGCCCTGACTTCCCTGTTTTGCAAGTATCCTCCTGAAACAACAGTCCATCAGATGTTTCCAACGTTCCCTACATGATGGCTTCCACGGACTGCTGCCGTCCTCCAAGGAAACTCCAGTCAACCTGTCAGCAAGGGGGGAGTACTCCACCACAGGAGCACCTCCTGGAAGAGAATCTCCCACTGCCACTCTGGTCAGTGGGTCCTCTGGTGATCCTGTGGCTCCAAAATGCCTGGTCCTCAGGGGCAGTGTTCTCACAACAGGGCTCAACGAAGCCCCTTCCTCGCTGCTGTCCATCATCTGCCTGCTGGATTGGCCCTGTGAAAAAGCCGACGAAGGGACCGGAGCTACCCCGAACGCCTCCAACTTTGACCGATGCAAGGGCTGGGAAACAGAGCCCTCGAGGAAACAGGCTTTCCCCTTCCTTTTGCCCATAACTCAGGCAGAATGGTTGGCCGAGACGCCAGAAAAGCTCAGAAACAGAACGGAGCATCTCCGGATGCGACCACTCTTGAAGCTTAATAGTTCTTATGGATCGACAGACTAGAAAGGCCATAAGGTCTCTATCTTCTGCCATTTTCTATGTTCCTAAAAAGTCATCAAGTTGTGACCTCACAATTTGTTCTGTAACTTTTATTAGAAAAGGAGAAGTTGATATCGGACAGTAACTCTCAGGTTATAAGAGATTTCTTCTTTAATCCTGGACAAATAGCTGACTTTTTTTTAAAATAATGGTAGCAACATTCTTACTGTCAAAGATAAACACAATACAGTAGATCTAATAAATAACTGACACATATAATGTAGGAATGGCTAGTTCAAGTAGGAGAAGGACAGTGGCATCCAAAAGAGGAAACAAATCTCAATGGTCAAGTGCATAAATAATTAAGGTCTGAGTAATGCAGTCCTAGATCTGGAATGCATCTTGGCTGAAGTTGATTTTGATCTAGTGCAGTGAGAACTAAGCCTGGGACATTTATTTATTTAATCAGTTTTGTATACCACCTTATCCTTCAATCAAAGTGGTTAACAGGACAACAAAAGGGTTTACATTGGGGCATGGAGGACAGAGAGACAAGACATTGTAATAAATTACAGTACATCATATTAATTTACAATAAATTACAGTACATTGTAATAGTATGTACTGTAGAGATAAACTATAATATTATACTATAACATAACATAACAAAATTGAGTAGAAACAGTTAGTAAGGTATCTTGAACTTTTATGTGATAGGTTGTGTCACAGGGTGGACCTAGGGCAGCATGAGAGAATGCTGAGCAGTATGAATGATCAAGGAAAAAGTGACAGGATGAATGAAGGAATGCTTGACAGTTGCCAGGGACAACGAAAGCACACGTGCCCAGAGCCTGGAGAGACACACCCCGGGAGTAAGGCACGGGACTCTGCTTCACCTAATGAAGCGCAGCTGAAGAAAGGTGGAGTCAGAAAATACATAGATAAAACGGACTACCAAACATTCAGAGGTAGGCTACCTTCGAGTGGGAGGCAAGCTTGGAGAGAGAGGCAAGCTTGGAGAGAGAGGCTACCTTTGAGTGAGAGGCAACCTTGGAGAGAGAGACAATCTTGGAGAGAGAGGCTACCTTCAAGTGGGAGGCAAGCTTGGAGAGAGAGGCAAGCTTGGAGAGAGAGGCTACCTTTGAGTGAGAGGCAACCTTGGAGAGAGAGACAATCTTGGAGAGAGAGGCCACCTTCGAGTGGGAAGCAAGCTTGGAGAGAGAGGCAAGCCTGGAGAGAGAGACAGCCTTGGAGAGAGAGGCGTTCTTACAGACAATCTTGGAGAGAGGAGCCGAGTAGGCAATCCTGGAGAGAAGAATTGTGGAAAGAGTCCAGAGACCTGTGTGGCTCTGAGAGAAGGCAAGTGAAATATAAGAAAGCTGCAATAGCAGATACAGGGGAAAAGAAGGGATATAAGGGATATTTGCCCTCTAAAAGGGAAGAGTCTTGGAGGCATAAAAATACCCTTACAAAGCCTGGACATTCAGAGGCTGATAGCAAGTTTTCTCCTGTTTATAAAAGTATTAAAAGAAGGGAATTTCACCTACCGAGAGAAGCAGAAGAAATCCCTTATTACAGTGAACTCTTAGCTCCAAGAGAAACGCCGTTACACAGTTTGCAATCGGGTACAGCTGAGCCGGGAGAGCTGAGGCAGACCCAGCAGGGAGCGTATCACAATTACTCAGATAGCAAGCTAAACAGAGACCTGAACTATCCACTGAAGCACCAGCGGGGGCAGGGTTCTAGAAAACAGCATACAGAGTTTGGTGACCTTCCCCAGGGAAGCAGTGCTACTCAGAGGAAGAGGAACTTCCTAACTAACGAGGCAAATCTGCCATACTTTTATTCTACATTAGAAGTGGGCAATGCAGATTCCACCGGACCAGAATTGATGGAATATGAGGATTCTGGTGCATTAGAAGATACAGAATTAATGGAATGTTCTCTTACTACAAAAGAACCTGAATACTCCTTAAGGTAAAGGTTTGTGTAACCTTAATTCCATAGGCAGGTAGCAAAGGCTACAAACTCTCTCTCTCTCCCTAGCAAAACAGACAAAGTAGGCTGTTTGTTCTTTTCTTTTGTTTGACGTTATATGCTGAAGAAAGCTATTTGTGTTATCCAGTTACTTTATGTTATAAGCCAAGTTAGGCTATTACTTTCTGTTGTTAAAGAAGAAAACCTCAAAGGGACGGGGAATAAAACCCTAAAAGAAGAGAAAGTCTTATGTGTGATTTGTATAGATACAAGCACGGCACAACTACCACCCTCATGAGCCAAACCATACCAGCAGTCAAGGCTGGGGCGGATGAGGTGTGACAGTTGTTTGCCATAAGCCTCGATGAATAGATAGGTCTATGGGACATGGCCATACCACAAATCTATGAGAGCTACAGACAAGCATGGTGTTCTAGTAGCAGAAGTTGAAAATTGTCACAAGACTGAACTCATCCTTCTATATTGTACTGCGACTTCTAATGAAAAGCAATGATTAGCCACTTTGCCTTCCACTGAAGATACGTTCCTCTCAGGTTGGGCCAAATTTGTGGTATTGCACTGTACATGCATGATATAAACTAAGAGGCCAATATTCAAAAAAGTTGAGCTTCTAAATTTAGACACTTAAGTTATATTCCTAAATTTGTGCCCTGTTTTCAGCTAAACTTAGAGAAGTCTAAGGGGCATGTTTACTAAAATCCGCAAAATAGCGCGCCGCAAAATAGCGCACGGCAACGCGGCACTGAAACGCGCAGAAACGCGTTTAAACGCCCCGCACACGTGCGTGTCACCCCCGCACAGGTACGCGGCTCACTAACGGGCCCCGTACAAGTGCGGGCCCGCAAATGTCCGATAGAGGCGTGGAACGGCGAAAGGAGGGCGGAGGAAGGCTCCGGAGGGGCGGAGGGACGGGGTCAATGGGTGGAGAGTGGGAGGGGAGAGGCTCCCCGCACAGTATCGGGCCCGAATTTGCATGTAAAAACTACCGCGAGTGAAACACTCGCGGTAGAAAGCATTTAAAGGGAAGAGAAACCATTTCCGTCAGCAATGTACAGGAAAACCGGGGAAACCAGCAAAACGTGAGCAGTGTGATACATGTGCACAGCACAAAAGTGAAAATAAAAATAGAAAATGATCACAACAGAACTATTAAAAATAGTAATTCAGCTGGGGAACAGTTATAGTGATGGGCAAATACAGAAATCACACCCAGCAAAGCTCCAGAAAAAAGAAATGAATTTTGGAAGGGTCTACTGAGAGGAGACTCTTCCAAAAAACATTTCCACGTTTTGGAGCTTTCCTGGGAGTGTTTGCTATGGTTGCCCATTAATATCACTGTTGCCCAGCGTGGTGATATGTTGTCCCACATTTCCCGTGGTCATTTCCGGGGTTTATGTGCACATTTGTCACCAGACAGGGTGCATATGCCCACAGTAGAATTGCGTAGAGCAGGGTTTGTGACTCCATCCTGCCAGGCTTACTGCCTCCAGGGGCTGTACTGTCTCTGTGGCCAAAGTGTGGTACAGCAGACAGAGTCATTACCTCTAGGACCAGAGGGCAGAGGTTCAAAACCCAGCTGGGGCACCTGCCAGCCCAGTCCCTATATTTTACCCACCACTAAATAAAGATAGCGCAGACACCCCTGTATGCATGGGGAAAACACCCATATTTTACCCAACACCGCACACACACCACAACAATGGGCATTACCTACAGCCAAGTCCCCCAAATGCAGTCCCATACTGCCACATTGCAATCAGGTCAACTGCTTTTTCTGAGAGAAGTTCATGCCAGCATGTTGGCGGACAAGTACATGTGGTGCAGGGGGCAGTGGCTGCTAACCACAGAAGACAGAGGCCTAGCCATGTGCAGGCTGGCACAGTCCACTGCAACAGACAGGTCCTGCCGGATCCACAGTCATGGACAGTCCAGGGAATCCAACCAATCTGTGGCTACACAGTGGTGCAGTGCACACAGACAGTGCATACAAGAACAGAAGGTCACAGGTTCAAAGCCCAGCTGGGGCTACTGCCAATCCTGCCCACATATTTTTCCCACAACTAAACAGTGATAGTAAGGACACACCTTTCATGGCGGGGACATATGCAATGGTAAGACATCTATCTTTTACCCCACTGAGCACAGACACCATGAACAGGGGCAGTACCTAGAGCAGAATCACCCAAATGCAGTCCTGGTGGGCCACACACCAGTCAGGTTCCATGCTGACACTCATACAAATGCCTGTGCTGTATATCTATGCACCACCCCCATGGCATGTAGATGTAGCCCATGCATATTCATGAGGGATAGCAGGAAAACCCGAACAGTGTGATGCAAACCTGGACTGGAGTTGGGAATCTGTGCCGTAAAGCAGCAGCCATCAAGGGCAGACACACCCACACCCACAGGCCCCATTGGCCAATGTCTCCTGGAAAGGCAGAACATTGGACCGTGCATGCAGCACCCAAAACGAGCACTTGCATAACTTACCAATGTCACCCTACACCTGAGGTATACGGTACACAGCTCGGAGACGTTTGCTAGGAGCACAGGCAGGCAGTTATCCATACGTTATGTACATACTGCTAGTTGACCCCATCCAAACAATCTGTTAGGTGTTTGCGGGGCATGCTCCAGGCCTGGCCTCTGACGGTGCTTACCACCCTGGGGAGTGACCACCAGCTGTAATGCGTACCATATCCATGCCTTGCCGTGCTCAGGACCGGTTTGGTGGGCAAGGCTACTTACCCCCTCAATCGTAGCACCATGATGGCAGAGGTGTGGAAGTGTGTGTCTGTCTATACAGTGGGTGTTGGCTGCAAGCCCCTTCAACAGCCCGCACTGCCAGCACTGTTGCCAGTATTGGCCAGTCAATGTGCATAATGAGGTGCAAGGTACCATGGGTATAGCCAGGGCAGGGTGGCGTGGCCAGGATGCATCTGCACTGGGCATAGGGCCCTGGCAGGGACATTGGCTGGGATATTGTAGTGTCCGGCCACCACCTACACAGACAGGGTGGCCAAAGCATGTCCTTCTGGGGGATCACGCTCACCCTGACTGTGCAGTGACCACAGCATGGCTAGGCCCCCCCATAGTGCTGTATAGTAGTTCTCTCATGTGATAAATATGGGTTTCTCTTTGGGGCCCAGTCACTGATCTATCTGCTTGCTGTGTATGCAGACAGCCCAGTTCTGGGTGCATGCATCTCCATTGGGAGCATGCACTATGGGCTAACCAGCAGACTGTTTGTAGCTGGTAAATGTCTTGCTATAATGGCTTGCAGGGTGCAGTGGCTGTTGGCTTGCTGCAGGGGAATATCTGGTGGTGGAGTGCAGCTTACCATACCCTGGGCTTATGTCTGTCTGCTATTGTGTTATGGCGGTGTATGGAGCTGCCTGCCTGGGGGTGGTGGTGTTCCTCAGCAGGACTGGGGTTGATGTTGCTCTCTACTGCCACCTTTGCAGGGAGGTAGAGTGTGGATCCCTTGATGGGGACCATGTTTGCCATGGGGGGGGTGTGTGTGTGCGCGGTGCCTGATGGTGGCAGACAGGGATATCCATGGTGTTTGTGCAGAAACTAGCTATCTTACACATTAACACTGCTTTGGAACGCCCACTTGGCCTCCATCAGCCATGGCAGGTGTTGTTGACCTGGTCCTGGCCACCTCATTGCACACTCAGGGTGAGCACAGTACCCGCACGATGTAACGGTGTGTGGCTACTCTGTGCCAGTAAAACACCCGGTCAGTGCCCCCTACTAGGCCAAGGTGCTGTGTGGGTGCACCCGGTCACTTCCCCCAACAGGGCCGAGGTGCTGTGGGGGTGCATTTCCCATCTTGTGTCCATCTGCGGACAGCTAATTTGCATGTGCAGTGCATCATGGGTACGGGTGGCCTAACCCTATCCTGTTGACACCAGCAGACTGTCTGTGAGGTGACGTGTAGGATATCTGCAGCCAGCCAGGGGCCTGCTTACAGCTATGGAGCTGTAGCACAATGGTTACATCACTGCCTGTGCAGCCAGAGGTCATGGGTTCAAACCCACAGTGGGGCCCTTTGGTAGGGCTGTCCACAGCTTTATTTTTATTTACTGTACATATGTCTATGCCGGCAAGACCACCCTCAGCTTACTATACCCATTAGGTGCCTCTGAGGGTGCTTCATAGGGCGCCCTGTAGGCCACCTTATGGTTGCCATCCCTATAGGGTGCACTATACATTATCCTGTGTCGCAACATACATGCTGCCCTATAGGGGTCATTCAAGGGTGCCTTGGCGAACAGTGCACTGTAACATGTGCCTTATGGGCCGCCGTATGTTAACATGCTGGGAGAGTGCGTTTGCTAGTAGTGATAACAAAATAAAATTATACAGCCTCCTACAGCACTCCACAACATAATACATACTGCCTCAGCAGGCATTTTTCACTGGGCATTGTGAGGAGTTGAACCCCTGATCCCTGCACCATTGGTCAGTGTTTTAACCATTGTGCTGTGGCTCTGTTCCTGTGCTTGTGCATCAGCGCGCCGCCTTGTGCCTATCAGCGCGCCGCCTTCTGCCGCCCAAGGGGACCAGTGCGCCGCCTTCTGCTGCCCAAAAATAACTGTGCGCCGCCTTATGCCGCCCAAAAAGCACTGTGCGCCGCCTTCTGCCGCCCAAAAATAACTGTGCGCCGCCTTATGCCGTTCCAAATTAATTTGCCTCCTAAAACAATGTTAATCATTACAGTTACTGCCTCAGCTGACCTTTGTCGTTGCGCACACTGGGGGATTGAACCCATGGCCCCTGCACCATTGGTCAGTGTCTTCACCGTTGTACCACGGCTCTGTTGTTTTGTATACTCAGCAGCGCGCCACTTTGCCTTTCCACGCGCTAATGTCGACCCCCGCACATTAGCACGACGCACACACGTCCGGTTGCTTACTACCGTTTTTTTTCTATTTTCTGCCTGAACCGCCCACTCCTTATATGGCACAGGCACACTAGCACGGCCCCGCACGTTAGGAATGTTTAGTAAACATGCCCCTAAGTTTTTTCATCTGAAATCTCACCTGAATTTAGGAGCTTGAACACTATTTTTTTTTTGCTGCTCTTATTCAGATAAACACAAAATTAGACCTTACCTATTAATTGTCCTTCCTTGAATCATTCCAGTCTGTGTGAGTTATCACCTTTCACTAGCAACTAGAGACTACCTGTCAAACATACAGGCTCTGGAATCTGCCAGTCCATCTCTCACTTGGTTAGATCCACTGAGTATCCAGCAAGGAAAAATGCTGTACCTTCTCTCTCAAAAGTGAGGCTCCCAGGCTAGGACATCCTTAGTTGGAGTTCCTGGTATAGATAGGGTGAGGACCAGGGGTTTCCAAGGACAGTCTACTTCCCACCACCCCGGTTCTACAGCGGAATGCAGCTCAGAAGGGGGTTCTTGAGGCTTCAACCCCATCCCTTCCTCCTCCCTTCCTGGGAGGAAATACCTGGAAAAGTTCCCAAGATACTCACTCTATGCAAATGATATGTAAATCGAGTCCTGATCCAGAATTCCCATGTGTTTTTTTCTCAATTAGAGATACTCTCTATTGCTGCTGCTGCTAAGGAGACATGGAAAACGGCAGCAACTGGACAAGGGTAGGCAGCGTGGATATGGAGGTGTGGGGTAAGATGGGGAGATGCTGGCATAGGAAAATGACAAACTGGGGGGGGGGGGCACGCCACATGTGCAAGTTGCACAGGGCACATTTATGGCTTGGTACGGCTCTGTGGTGGAGTGCTATTTTCTCTACATCCTTTGAATGTTTTATGGCCAAAATGAGCACTTTCCGAATGCCTGTTTGTGACAGGAACAAGTCTAAACTTGGATGGCTTATAGCCACTCCCAATGTTTCTGAAATCAAGTGGGGTTGTCTATCTCCACTGCACTACCTGAGACACTCTTCCACACGCTCTCTGACTACTTGGACATCACCACACCAGAGACATCTTTAAAAGCCGTTTGTAAAATGGCTCAGGGGTTGTCTTGGTGATTTGGACATCTGCAGGCATGCTTTCAGAAGTCCAAATTGTGGCTAAGGTTTCTAAAATGACCCACATAGTTATCCAAACAGTGGACTGATTATCACTGCCCTCTGGATAACTTAGGGCTCCATCGAAGCACCACCACAACACCATATGGATTGAGGTGCAGAGACTGGCTTCTGTGACGTTGGAGTCACTGTGGGACATGATTCAAGGATTAAGCTCCTCCATGCAGAGTTTCTCCTCAGGACTGGTGGGTGATTTTATTATAGTGTCACAGTCAGTGGTTACTCAAGCTCAAGCATTGCGACAATATTCAAGTAAATGGGAATAATTTGAGTCCAAAGTGAGTAATATGCAGACTTTGGGGGAAGCTCTGATTAGGGATCAGAATATTCTTGGCAGGCGTATGGACTACTTGGAGAATCAGGTTTGCCGGAATAACTTAACGCCTGCTGAACTTTCCCAGATCATCCATCATATTGGCTATGGATATGGTAATGAAATTTATGAATGAGATCTTAGGAATGGACTTTGGCTCCTTTTCCTCTCTTGTTAGGGCTCAATACTTGGCCCCGGGAGGCTTAGGTGCTTCTGGTGGTCAGGGGGACTCCGGAGGGTTGAACCTCACAGAGTTTCTAGAGTCCTCTCTGGAGGTGGTTACACAAAGAGCCACTTTAGTCCTTACCTTTGCATTAGAATTTGACCACAATGCTCTGTTTAAATTGCATTTCCACTCATTGAATAAGTTGTTTCTAGGCTCTAAAATTCATATTTTTCCTGATTTGTCTAGATTTACTCAGAAGCGGCGCCAGGAGTTTCTGACCTTAAGACCCATGCTCTTGGTCTTAGCTTCATGTTACGATTTCCTTGTGTTTGTATGATTGTGATACCAAGAATTATGTGTTTTATGAGTGTAGGCAACTCAGATTTTATAGTGGCTAGAGAGGTGATATATGTCCAAGTTCGTGACCCACAGGAACCACTGTATGTCCACTGTGAAGGGTTGTTTGAGGTGTGTGCCATCAGGGGTTATATTTTCTTTCTTCTGTATTATATACATTGTTGAATTCTTTTTTCCTTTTTTGGATCCCTTTTTTCTTTTTGTAGGCTAAAATAAGTTAATACTTTAAATCAACAGTGTTCTGTTGATTATATTTTCTTGTATAAGGGGTCTGTTTACTAAACATTCCTAACGTGCGGGGCCGTGCTAGTGTGCCTGTGCCATATAAGGAGTGGGCGGTTCAGGCAGAAAATAGAAAAAAAACGGTAGTAAGCAACCGGATGTGTGTGCGTCGCGCTAATGTGCGGGGGTCGACATTAGCGCGTGGAAAGGCAACACCAGTGGCACGCTGCTGAGTATACAAAACAACAGAGCCGTGGTCCAACAGTGAAGACACTGACCAATGGTGCAGGGGCCATGGGTTCAATCCCCCAGTGTGCGCAAAGACAAAGGTCAGCTGAGGCAGTAATTGTAATGATTAACTAAGTTTATGGAGGCAAATTAATTTGGAACGGCATAAGGCGGCGCACAGTTATTTTTGGGCGGCAGAAGGCGGCGCACAGATATTTTTGGCAGCAGAAGGCGGCGCACTGGTCCCCTTGGGCGGCAGAAGGCGGCGCGCTGATAGGCACAAGGCGGCGCGCTGATGCACAAGCACAGGAACAGAGCCACAGAAGAATGGTTACAACACTGACCAATGGTGCAGGGATCAGGGGTTCAACACCTCACAATGCCCAGTGAAAAATGCCTGCTGAGGCAGTATGTATTATGCTGTAGGAGGCTGTATAAAATTATTTTGTTATCACTACTAGCAAACGCACTCTCCCAGCATGTTAACATACGGCGGCCCATTAAAGGCACATGTTACAGTGCACTGTTCGCCAAGGCACCCTTGAATGACCCCTATGGGGCAGCATGTATGTTGCGACACAGGATAATGTATAGTGCACCCTATAGGGATGGCACCCATAAGGTGGCCTACAGGGCGCCCTATGAAGCACCCTCAGAGGGCACCTAATGGGTATAGTAAGCTGAGGGTGGTCTTGCCGGCATAGACATATGTACAGTAAATAAAAATAAAGCTGTGGGACAGCCCTACCAAAGGGCCCCACTGTGGGTTTGAACCCATGACCTCTGGCTGCACAGGCAGTGATGTAACCATTGCGCTACAGCTCCATAGCTGTAAGCAGGCCCCTGGCTGGCTGCAGATAGCCTACACGTCACCTCACAGACAGTCTTCTGGTGTCAACAGGATAGGGTTAGGCCACCCGTACCCATGATGCACTGCACATGCAAATTAGCTGTCCGCAGATGGACACAAGATGGGGAATGCACCCCCACAGCACCTCGGCCCTGTTGGAGGAAGTGACCGGGTGCACCCACACAGCACCTTGGCCTAGTAGGGGGCACTGACCGGGTGTTTTTACTGGCACAGAGTAGCCACACACCGTTACATCGTGCGGGTACTGTGCTCACCCTGAGTGTGCAATGAGGTGGCCAGGACCAGTGTCAACAACACCTGCCATGGCTGCTGGAGGCCAAGCGGGGGTTCCAAAGCAGTGTTAATGTGTAAGATAGCTAGTTTCTGCACAAACACCATGGATAGCCCTGTCTGCCGCCATCAGGCCCCCCCCCCCAGTGGCAAACATGGTCCC
Organism: Ichthyophis bannanicus; assembly: GCA_033557465.1. Classification (NCBI taxonomy): domain Eukaryota; kingdom Metazoa; phylum Chordata; class Amphibia; order Gymnophiona; family Ichthyophiidae; genus Ichthyophis; species Ichthyophis bannanicus. The sequence goes on along the minus strand of CM066035.1, from coordinate 161,269,855 downwards.
CAACAAGGTATCCACACGCGACCTACCAGCAAAGGTGTCTGAAGAGTGGAACATCAACCCCAGTCATGCTGAGGAAAACCAACCCCCCCCCCAGGCAGGCAGCTCCATACACAGCCATAACACAATAGCAGACAGACATAAGCCCAGGGTATGGTAAGCTGCACTCCACCACCAGATATTCCCCCTGCAGCAAGCCAACGCCACTGCACCCTGCAAGCCATTATATCAAGACAATTACCAGCTACAAACAGTCTGCTGGTTAGTCCATAGTGCATGTTCCCAATGGAGATGCATGCACCCAGAACTGGGCTGTCTGCATACACAGCAAGCAGATAGATCAGTGACTGGGCCCAATAGAGAAACCCATATCTATCACTTGAGAGAACTACTATACAGAACTATGGGGGGGGCCTAGCCATGCTGTGGTCACTGCACAGTCAGGGTGAGAGCGATCCCCAGAAGGACATGCTTTGGCCACCCTGTCTGTGTAGGTGGTGGCCGGACACTACAATATCCCAGCCAATGTCCCTGCCAGGGCCCTATGCCCAGTGCAGATGCATCCTGGCCACGCCACCCTGCCCTGGCTATACCCATGGTACCTTGCACCTCATTATTCACATTGACTGGCCAATACTGGCAACAGTGCTGGCAGTGCGGGCTGTTGAAGGGGCTTGCAGCCAACACCACTGTATAGACAGACACACACTTCCACACCTCTGCCATCATGGGTGCTACGATTGAGGGGGTAAGTAGCCTGCCCACCAAACCGGTCCTGAGCACGGCAAGGCATGGATATGGTACGCATTACAGCTGTGGTCACTCCCCAGGGTGGTAAGCACCGTCAGAGGCCAGGCCTGCGAGCATGCCCCGCAAACACCTAACAGATTGTTTGGATGGGTCAACTAGCAGTATGTACGTAACGTATGGATAACTGCCTGCCTGTGCCTCTAGCAAACGTCTCCGAGCTGTGTACCGTATACCTCAGGTGTAGGGTGACATTGGTAAGTTATGCAAGTGCTCGTTTTGGGTGCTGCATGCACGGTCCCATGTTCTGCCTTTCCAGGAGCATTGGCCAAATGGGGCCTGTGGGTGTGGGTGTGTCTGCCCTTGATGGCTGCTGCTTTACGGCACAGATTCCCACTCCAGTCCAGGTTTGCATCACCCTGTTTCGGGTTTTCCTGCTATCCCTCATGAATATGCATGGGCTACACTCTACATGCCATGGGGGTGGTGCATAGATATACAGCACAGGCCTATGTATGAGTGTCAGCATGGAACTTGACTGGTGTGTGGCCCACCAGGACTGCATTTGGGTGATTCTGCTCTAGGTACTGCCCCTGTTCATGGTGTTTGTGCTCAGTGGGGTCAAAGATAGATGTCTTACCATTGCATATGTCCCCGCCATGAAAGGTGTGTCCTTACTATCACTGTTAGTTGTGGGAAAAATATGTGGGCAGGATTGGCAGTAGCCCCAGCTGGGCTTGTGAACCTGTGACCTTTTCTGTTCTTGTATGCACTGTCTGTGTGCACTGCACCACTGTGTAGCCACAGATTGGTTGGATTCCCTGGACTGTCCATGACTGTGGATCCGGCAGGACCTGTCTGTTGCAGTGGACTGTGCCAGCCTGCACATGGCTAGGCCTCTGTCTTCTGTGGTTAGCAGCCACTGCCCCCGCACCACATGTACTTGTCCGCCAACATGCTGGCAGAACTTCTTCGGAAAAAAAAGCAGTTGACCTGATTGCAAGTGGCAGTATGGGACTGCATTTGGAGGACTTGGCTGTAGGTAATGCCCATTGTTGTGGTGTGTGTGTGCGGTGTTTGGGGTAAAATATGGTGTGTTTTCCCCATGCATACAGGGGTGTCTGCGCTATCTTTATTTAGTGTGGGTAAAATATAGGGACTGGGCTGGCAGGTGCCCCAGCTGGGTTTTGAACCTCTGCCCTCTGGTCCTAGAGGTAATGACTCTGTCCGCTGTACCACACTTTGGCCACAGAGACAGTGTAGCCCCGGAGGCAGTAAGCCTGGCAGGATGGAGTCACAAACCTGCTCTACGCAATTCTACTGTGGGCATATGCACCCTGTCTGGTGACAAACGTGCACATAAACCCCGGGAAATGACCACGGAAAATGTGGGACAAAATATCACCATGCTGGGCAACAGTGATATTAATGGGCAACCCATAGCAACACTCCCAGGAAAGCTCCAATACGTGGCAAATGTTTTTTGGAAGAGTCCCCTCTCAGTAGACCCTTCCAAAAGTCATGTCTTTTTTCTGGAGCTTTGCTGGGTGTGATTTCTGTATTTGCCCATCACTATAACTGTTCCCCAGCTGAATTTACTATTTTTAATAGGTCTGTTGTGGTCATTTTCTATTTTATTTTCACTTTTTGTGCTGTGCACATATATCACACTGCTCACGTTTTGCTGGTTTCCCCGGTTTTCCTGTACATTGCTGACGGAAATGGTTTCTCTTCCCTTTAAAATGCTTTCTACCGGCGAGTGTTTCACTCGCGTAGTTTTTACATGCAAATTCGGGCCCGATACTGTGCGAGGAGCCCTCCCCTCCCACTCTCCACCCATTGAACCCGTCCCTCCGCCCCTCGGGAAGCCTTCCTCGCCCTCAGATGCCTTTCCACGCCTCTATCGACATTTTGCGGGCCGGGTACTTTTGCGGGGCACGTTAGTGCGGCGCGCAATTGTGCGGGGCCCAAGCGCACTTCTGCGGGGCGTTTAAGAGCGTTTCTGAGCGTTTGAGTGCCGCGTTTCCGTGCGCTATTGTGCGGCACGCAATTGTACGGCTTTTAGTAAACATGCCCCTAAGTTTCTTTTCACTTTTATATTGGAGTGGTTATTTGAAATTAGTATAAATTAATTAGAAAAAAAAAGAACTATTAAGCTCGGCAATTCCTTCCTCTCCCTCAGAGATCTTTTGTACTTGTCCTATTCTTTGTTGAATTCAGATACAATTCTTGTCTCCAGCACCTCCATTGGGAGACTGGTCAATTTACCTGCCACCCTTTCCATAAAGAAATATTTTCTTAGCGTGCTCCTGAGTCTATCCCCTTTAACCATTATTTTATGACCCCTTGTTCCAGAGCTTCCATTCAATTGAAGGAGGGCCATCTCCTGTGCATTTATACCATAGAGGTATTTAAATGTCTGTATCATATCTCCCCTCTCCCGCCTTTCTTCGAAAGTATAAATATTGAGGTCATTAAGTCTCTCCATATGCCTTACGATGAAGACCATTTTAGTAGTTGCCCTCTGGACCAACTCCACATGTTGATATCCTTTTGAAGGTGTGGTCTCTAAAATTGTGCCCAGTACTCCAAATTAGGACTCACCTGAGACCTGTACAAAGGCACTATCATCTTTTTCCTTCTGACCATTCATTTTCCTATGCACCCTGTCATCCTCCTGGCTTTTGCTGTCATCTTTTCTATCTTTTTGGCTGCTTCAAGATCATCCAATACAATCACCCCAAGGTCCCACTATTTTTTCATATTTTGAAGTACCTCACTCCTGTAATGTACTACGTCGTGTTTTTGCAGCCCAACAGCATGAACTTGAATTTTTTAGCATTAAATCTTAGCTGCCAAATTCTTGACTATTTTTCAGTTCCTACTAGATTCCTCCTCATGTTATCCACACCTTCCAGGGTATCTACTCTGTTACCTGACAGACCTTCTACAATATTGTTTACAAAAATGTTAAGACCACCAAGAACTAATCCCTGCAGCACACCACTGATAATGCCCCTATCTTCAAAGTGAACTCCATTTACAAGTACCCCCTGTTACCACTCCTTGGCAACATTGATTCCAGGCATACCATAGATCTGAGGCATTGCTTACTTTTGCTGGATTCTTTACAGTGAGGACTTGAAATCGCTAAGAAAGCATACCACTGTGTGTTTATTAACTTGTTGGTAGCATTTGATACTGTCTTAGAAGATCTGCTATGGGCTTCATTAAAGTGGCATTCTAGAAGGGACATCTATCTAGTAAGATCTGGAATGTCCAGAGCAGAACCTCCAAAAATCAGGGATAGTGGCAACACTGAAGGGAGGTACATATAAGTGTCTTCTGAAACTGCCCGTCTCTACCCAAAAAATGAACGTCCCTGTAACCTTTCTGGAGATGGGCCCAGTACAGGTTGCAAAGCCAGGTACATACACGAGTGAAGGCCATTTCACAAATGGGGAAATCCCCAAATTGCACTGCCTCAGAACCAGATACGTGGACGTGCTAACGGGTATGTCAGAAGGGGGGCAACTATGCTATAAGACTTGCATGTCTTGCTCTGCCATTTCAGATATTCAGACCTGCGGCAGTGGGCCAGTAATATGCTTGGAATCTGTATTTATGCTCAGGTTTCTTTGGACAGGAAATAACTGTGGTGATGTAAGCGCATTATGTGCTTTTCCCTGGAAGAGTTACATTCACAAAACAAGCACTTTTTCTCACCTTATTCATGGTCAGGAGCAGGTATAGGCATGGATGTCTCATTCAGCAGGGCCAAACATGCTTGTGGCATTTTGAAATCACACCGGGATGTGAATCTCCCTTGCTCTTCCCAGGCCGAACCGCCATAATGTTACATGGACATTCTTGAGCTAGGGATGTCTATATGCCCAGCTTCTAAAATGGCTCTGGAGATGTCTCTATGTTTTGCACATACAAGTGCATGTTTCCAGACATCCAACTCATGAATTGTTTTTTAATGCCATCAAGTCAGTGCTGACTCCTGGCAACCCAGCTGCTTCTGGGTTTTCTTGGCAATATATCACCAGAAGTAGATTGTCTTTTAGTAGCAGCTCCATTACTCTTCCTGCCACTGAGGTAATGCCTACGAGCCCTCAGAAGGAGGAGTGGCTCAGTGGTTGGGACAGGTTACCTCAAGCCAGAAGGCTGGTTCAATTCCCACATGGGGACAAGCAGCTTCAGGCCAGAGGGACTGGGGTCTCCAGTCCCATGGCCACTCCTTGTGGCCTTGGGCAAGCCACTTAACCCTCCGTTGCCTCAGGCACACTTAGATTGTGAGGCCTTCAGGGACAAGGGAATAAAAAGTACCTGTTAGTATACATGTAAACCACACTGATTCTAAAGAGCACAGTATAAAATAAATAAATAAATATAGTTTGTCACCTCTTCCTTATTACCACTTTTGTGAAGGAGTGCCACATCAGCTCCTCTCCAGTCCTGTGGAACCTCTCCCATCTCCAAGGATATATTAAAAACACCCTTTAAAAACCATGCCGAACCTCTCTGAGCTCTTTCAGTATCCTGGGATGTATCCCATCCCATCCCATGGTCTTGTCCACTTTCAGTTTTGCAAGCTGTTCAAAGACATCATCTTCTGTGAATGGTGTGATATCTACTCCATTCCTATTTGTATATTTGTCAAATCATACAAATTTTCTTTAGTGAATACAGAACAGAAATATTTGTTTAGCATTCTCACTTTTTCAATGTCACTTTCTACGAATCCATCCTCGGTGCTTTTGAGTCTTGAAATTCTACCTCTGATCTTCCTCCCAAATATACCTGAAAAAGGTTTTGTCTTCAAGCTTTACATCTTTAGTCATCAGTTTTTCTTCCTTTGATTTTGTTCTCCTTATTTCTCTTTTTGTCTCTTTCAACTTTATCCTGTATTCTTTTCTGTGTTCTTCTGTTTGTGATCTTCTAAATTTTGTGAAAGCTGTGTTTTTTGGCTTTATTTGTGCAGTCACTTCTTTGGAGAACCATATAGGTTTCCTTTTCCTCTTATTTTTATTTACTTTCCTTACATATATGTCTGTTGCCCCTTTTAATGCCTCTTTTAGTTTAGCCCACTGCAATTCCACTTCCCTTATCTACTCCCGCCCTGTCAACTCTTCCTTCATTCACTTGGCCATTTATAGACGTCAGTGTTTTTGAAGTCTAGGACTTTGAGTTTGCTGTGATTGGACTCTGCCTTGGCTTTTACCTCAGACCACACTGTGATGATCACTGCTGCTCACGTGTTGTGTTAGAATTTTCTCAGATTCTGATGTGTTTATCATCCAGTTGCCTTTCCATTAACTTTTCGAAATCTGAGCGTATGGCGATATATGGATGTGAGACCTATTCTTATCCAACCTCTTTTTTTATTGGAATGGCATTATGGGCCCCTTTTACTAAAGCCACTAAGGATTTGCAATGAATGTGCCAAACAAATGCATATTTATTGCAAAGCCTCCATGGTAACTGTCAGGGGTGTGACCAATACTGTTCCGACAGCTAATGCATGATGGGTCTTATGAGGCACTATTAATGCAGAACTTGTACCTGATTTTTGAATAAACCAATTTGACCACAATAAGGATCTCATATTGATGACTGAGCATTATGAATCATCTTGGGTGTTACATCCTTTAGCAATGGAATTTTTATCCTTAGCTAATGCTTGTAAGATTTGCACATGCTCCCCTGGTTTCTCATCAGCAGCTCCTGTGTGTGTTTATTTATATTCTCTTATATACCGTGCTATTCTGCATCAGTGCAGTTTACATTGAACAAACTGAAATTACATTGAACAGGGCATTATAACTTGGAGATAACCATTTTACAGGGAACATGGGCTATGGAGGGTTAAGTGGCTTGCCCAAGACCACAAGGAGCACCTGTGGGACTAGAACCCCCAGTCCTTCCGGCCCAAGGTTGCTGTCCTCTAGTGGGATTTGAACCCCTGACCTTCCGGCCTGCAGTACCTTGTCCCAACCACTAGGCCACTCCTCTACTCCAGTGTTGCAGTATTCTTCCAGAAGAATTATGATTTGAACAGGAGATCAGCACTTTTTTTAGAGAAGGTATTTATTTAATAGGGCTTATGATTAAGGCAGGGGTATGTTTATTATTAAAGATTTGCAGGTGTGAATCTGACCAGTTTTTGTTTATGTATATTTGTATATGTTTTATTGTACACGGATTTATTTTATGCATGTTTTTACTGTAACCTGCTTAGTAGTGGAATGATTGGGGAGTCATAAATAAATTTGATTGTGTGATAAGTACTTTATTTGAACCATACAAATGCTGAGGTTCAGCTGAATTATTCACAGCAGTCAAGCCAGAAAATCTGTTGCATTGCGGCTAGATGGCATAAGGAAAAGGAGTGTGCTTTTCATTTAGTGGTCTGAGGTTTGCCTCTGCCTTATCCTGCTGTTAAGATGCAATGACTGCCGCTGCTATTAAAGTTTACAAATTATTTTCTGCTGCTATGGCTGCCCGAGAATTCCACAGAGTTTCACTTATTGTGAATTAAACAAATGAAGAACTAAAACAGGGGTGCAAGCCTGGCATCACTTTCACACATATGCTGCACTGACCTGAGACAATGTATGCACCCCTTTCCTGAGATAAAAATTAAGCTACTGTGTGTGAAGGGTATGTAGAGGCTTTTTTCATTTTGTTTCTTTTTTAGACCTTTTATTTCATATATAATTTCTTTTACGTGTGCAGTATTTTACAATTGTGCACAAACATGGTCATTCTCAATGGGACATCCATCCCCGCTATTTGTACCCTTTCCCACCCTCGTCTAACTTCCCCATGCGTTGTACAAGGAAGTTAGACAGGGGCGGGAAAGGGGTAAATCGGGGGCGGCATTAGGGCGGCGGTCGTCGCCCCTGGATGTACAGGGCTGATTTTAATGTTGGCCCTGTATGTCTAGGGCCGAAGGCTTCAACGGGGAACTTATTCCACCTCTGATGTGGAATAAGTTCCCCGATTCGGCGGAGGACAGCAGGCCCAGGAAGAGGCAGGAGGGGGCAGAGGAAATTCCCCACAGCCCAATCCTGGCCTTGGGAGGCCAGATCGGGGGTCAGGTTGTGTGAATAGCCGGGGTTTACACCTTTTCAATGGAGCTGCACAGCCATGGCACCGCAGCTCCATTGAAAAGTCCTGACTGAGCTGTATGTGTCGACCGGACTGAATCGGGGTCTTGGCCTGCAAGTACAGACCTGGACACAATTTTGATCCTGCGGGGCTAGATGTGCCCCACAGGATCAGAATCTCGGTTAACTCTGTGCATCTGGTTCTGACCGGATGCACAGAGGACCGGGACGTCCACATCAGAATCAGGCACAAACTGTTTTAGTGAGAGCTGTTATCAGTATGCACTATAAAGCCTGATTCTCTGTAATTAAAAACATACTGCAAAATGTCTAAAACCCCTGTCCCAAAGCTTTCCAAATCTCTTCCATGCCCATGGGACATCCTTAAATTTATGTCATAGTTGTGGGATTCAAATGGAGCAGGAACAATACCTAGATGTTCCCACCCAGCAGTGCTGTATTTCAAAATAGCACCAATTAACCTGCAATCAGCACCATAGGAGTATGGGTTAGTTTTGTGCAAACCATGACAGTCATGAACCTCACTTCTAAGCCCCAGGGTATGTTTATTTATTTATTTATTATTTATTTATTTATTGTGAAGTATGATCTCAGATTTACTGCTAATGCTCGGAATAGTACTTGCATCATGCCAAAGAGAACCTCCTTCTGGAGTTTGTAAGATGTAACATGCATGGTAATTTAAGATGTGTTGGAAATTCTTCTTAATCAAGCCTGTGGCACCAAACACAATGGAAAATAACTCAGTTTCATCCTGCCACATTTTCTTTATCTCTTGACTGCATTTCTTGGTACTTGAAGATCTTCTCCCCCTCAATGTGATTCACAGAATAATCACTCAGAACAGACACCTCAATGCCGTTCTGGTGTTGTTCTCCTTTACCATTAAGTCGGGTTTCCTTGCATGCAGTTTCTTATCCATTGGAATGGGAATATCCCAGGTGATCATAACCTCTTCATTCTCTGTAATTCTCTTAGGGTCATGATCCCAGTGCTTTTCAGGCACAGTGATGTTGTAGTGTTTACAGAGTTTCCAATGGATGAGGTGTGCTACGTTGTTGTGCCTTTCTGTATAGGAATTTTCCACCATCAGAACTTCACAGCCAGCTATGAGGTGCATCATGGTATCCATCTCTTTCTTACAGAATCGACATATATCTGTTTTGCTGGTGTTTTCAATGCTAGCTGTAAACTAACTGTGGATAAGGTTTTAGGGACCCAGTAGGGTGGGTAGGATGTGTCTGTAACTCCCTCTTTTCACTCTTGGTGGGCTACACCCCAAGTAGAAGCTAAGGGGCATATAATGTTTTGTAATCAGCCTTTTTTATATTGTTTAGGTGACTTTTGTTTGTATCTCTGTTTGTTTACTGGTTTTATGGGTGTATATATTTTGTGAAGGGGTCCACCTTTAGAGTACAATTATATGCTTCTGTAATACCTGGAGCATGTTCACGGGGGTGGGACCAGCAGATTGCTGGTAGTCCTTGGTCTTAAGAGATCACTCACACTTCTCATTTGACTCACAAAAATGAAGTCCAATCCAGGTATTTGTTTCCAACCAGAGAAGTTTACGTGAAATCACGTTAAAAAGGCCATTTAGGTGAAACCTATGTCAAAACTTCTGAAATCTGTGGGAGGGGCAACAATGAATGTAGACATTTGTGAATGCCATCTAAAATCACCCTATTTCCACCCCAAAAGATAAACATGTCCACCGTGATACAGCAGCAGATAATAAAGCCTCACTATGTACCTACTTGTTTTTTTTAGTTGACGAAATAAATAGTGAGAGTGAAGGGGTTTTCTCTCTTCTTTGTAGTATTAGGTATGAGCTGGTAGGAATGAACACTTCAATGTCTAATCATGCCCAAGAGCATGTACAGACAGAACGTGTCAGCTGTCAGTTGTACACATATGGCCCTGTTCTGAAATCAGGTGCACATATGTATCTTTTCCAGATCACCCCAAACACACCTCTGCCATGCCCTGTTTGACATGGATATGATCACGCTGGACATTTGTAAGTTTGCGGTGTTCTAAAACGGCCCTTGGGATGTGGATGTGATTGGGATGCACTGTCCATCACATGTTAGGGTGCTGAATGGCTGGGTTACAGCCAGAAAGTGTACATGATGAGCATATTATAGTTCATACAGGGGTACATATCACGCGCTGTCAATGTTGCCATTAGCATGGGTTTGCTTAAATCCTTCTCAATAGATGGAGGCAAGTGCCTCCGTGGTAATTTCATAGCACTTTAACTGTAGGGAACATGCTGGTCAGAGGCTTTGTTCAGTACATAACACATGTAGTTATTGCATATTTTTCTGCATGCATTTTATACTATTTTTTAAAGTAAAGTGCATGCGTACTTTAATTTATGAAATAGGGATGTAAATAGTTGAAAATGCACATTAAGACGCGAGCACTTCCACTAGCCAAACAGCTGGTGCAAATGCCTGCAACTAAAATTGTACATGCATTAGAATGCTTTATAATTTATGCACGTATTTGTGTACTTCTCTCTCACTCTGCCCAAATTGTACACGTTCACAGTGAAAGCATGCGTGATCGACTTGATGTGTTTACTTTCAAAATAGCAACTGCATTAAATGTGCATGTAAATGTATTCTCTTTTAAAACATAAGCTGCTTTAGGGTCTTTGTTGATCATAAGCAGGATGTCAAATACAGGTAAAAAATAAATACAGAATTCTATGGCTTAGATATCTAGATTTATGCATGTTTGCATGTAAATCTAGGTGGCTTTCTATAAAATTATCATCTTGGGGTTTTCCACTGTTTCCTGTATGGGAATTTAACCGAGGCAGGCGGACCCGGTGCCTTGGGCCCTACCCTTTCCCCCACCTCCACCCAACCCCCCCCCCCCCTCATACATAAAACATCACACCATAACTTCATGGAACACAACTGGTCGCAGCTTTATTAACCATCAACAATTACAAAAAACCAACATCAAATTTCATAACCCCCATTAGCGGAACCCGGCTGCACCAGCCATACCTTAGCAAAGTGCCCGCCACCGCTAATGCCATAACTTGCCTCCCGGCAAGTTGCCATGCCCCTCTCGCCGACTTCGCCATGCTATTAGCAAAAGTCGGCCGGGGTTTGACCGGGTCAGGGGCACCCCGCCCCTGTCCAATTGTAGCCTGCTGCTCCGGACCCCGGAAACCTCCGGGATCCCGCACCCCCCCCCCAAAGCTGCAACACCCCATACTCAAGCCGTCCTACGACTGGGAGGGTGGGTGGGATGCCGGCACCCCCAAAGCAGTCTCCGCTCCGAATGAGCACACGGAGACTGCCGGCCGGGAACCCACTCCCCCCACCCCCAACAACAACCTCATTGATTGGCTCCCACACGGCTGCGACCGATGGGAGCCAATCAATTTAAACCCCGCACTCGCGCGTCCACCCAGGCCACACACAGGGTCCCCGCACCGGGCCGCGCGCCCGGTTAAAGCCGGCTGCCGGGACCCTGCCCGCATCCTTGCAATAACCGAGGCAGGTGGACCCAGTGCCTCGGGCCCTACCCTTTCCCCCACCTCCACCCAACCCCCCCCCCATACATAAAACATCACACCATAATTTCATGGAACACAACTGGTCGCAGCTTTATTAACCATCAACAATTACAACAAACCAACATCAAACTTCATAACCTCCCATTAGCGGAACCCGGCTGCACCAGCCATACCTTAGCAAAGTGCCTGCCACCGCTAATGCCATAACTTGCCTCCTGGCAAGTTGCCATGCCCCTCTCGCCGACTTCGCCATGCTATTAGCAAAAGTCGGCCGGGGTTTGACCAGGTCAGGGGCACCCCGCCCCAGCCCAATTGTAGCCTGCTGCTCTGGACCCCGGAAACCTCCGGGATCCCGCCACCGGCACAGAACCCTGTTCATGTGCCGCCCCCCCCAAACCCAAGCTTCGACCAGCGCTCATCACGGACCGACATGTATTTCAAGGCCTCTTGCCAGTCGTTAAGGAGCAGGTCCGTACCGACTGGTGACAAATGAACCCCATCCGCCCGATAGAGCCCCGAACACCCGACTTCCACCCAGTCATGTAAGATCTGATAGCCTCCCCTCTCACAGACCCATCGACCAATCTGTCGATTAATCTTCGTCAGGCCCCGAGACCACCGACGCTGGTCCCGGCAAGCCGGCCTTGGAATGATGTCCGACCACAGCAAAATAATACCCGGAAACATCCGAAGCACCACCCCTAAATCCCCCTGCGCTGCCCGAATCAGCTGCCTGCAGGACCATGACCCCAGGTCATTGCCTCCCAGATGCACAAGCAGAGCTGCCAGCCGCCGCGATGTCCTCCCATGGCGCTGTAGCAAAGGCAGCAATTGTGACCAACGAAGTCCTCGCACGCCCAACCATGTCACAGCCACCACTGACGAGTCCAGTCCCAGATTAACTCCGATAGGCCGAGCAGCCGCACGCCGTCCCGCCCAGTGAACAAAAGAGTGGCCAGCAACCCAACAGCCACCAGGCTCGACACCCCCATCTGCAAAATAAATAAACAATTAAAGTCCCCGACCCACAACCCGAGCCCCTAAAGCCGCACATAGCCTTTAAAAGCCTGAGAGCGCCACCTACCAATGCCCTGAATCACCTGCGCAGGCAACCCAGCCGCCGCCACGCTAGTGGCAGCCCCAATACGAAAAGAGTGAGGCGCAAACCGCTTAGGGTCCTCCCCCACCGCACGCAACGCCAGGCGCAGTACCGCCATTACCTGGAACCGGGTTAAGACCCGCGCATCCGCGTGCACGAAAAAACCACCAGCTAGACCTGGACGCACTGACAGATATTGCCGTACCGCCCGAACCGGGCAAGGACTCAGGTCCCGGATCTCACCCAACAACACCCACAAACCTTTCCCAGCTGATCCGTCTTGGATCTCGCCAAAAAGATCCGCAACCGCCCCCCTTCCACCCGAACATGCTGCACCTGCAACCCCCCAACACCCCCCCCCCCGCCCGGAGCCCGCAACCAACTCACCGATGCGAAAAGCCCCAAAAAAGGCAAGGCAAAACACCACCCGAAATAAAGTAGCTTCGAACGCAGACGCCGCCACTCGCGATAAGGCCCCGCAGACCCTCACCAACAGATCGTGCGTAATAGGCAACCTCGAATCCCGCGGTGTAGGCTGAACACGCTCCCAGCCTTGTAGCAGCCGCCGCAGCAAAATCCCCCCAGCCGGCGAGCCCCAGCCCACCGCGCTCGCAAAAAAGTTAAAGCCCGCTAAGTGCGCTCGCACAGCCGATCGAGAGAATCCCACACCCTTGGCCTCCACAATATATTGACCAATCAAGCCCCCCGGAACCTCTCCCGGCTGCCAGCCATGAGCCATCAGAAACGCAACCACCCGGTCACAGCCCCGCTGATACGCAGACCAAGTCCCCGCGGACACCAAACTCTTCAGCAGATTTAGCATCTCACTTGGCCAATGCTCCACAAGCTCTCGGGGACCACAGAGCCGTCCTTGTCTGCTTCTGGGGCAAGAGCCCAGAACCGCTCCCACTGAAAATGAGAAAGAGCATCAGCAATCTCGTTAGTGCACCCCGGGATGTGCCGAGCCTTCACTGACACATTCAACCGCAAACAGGCTAACACAATTTCCCGCATCAAGCTCGCCACCCGCAAACACCTAGGAGAGTATCAACTGACAACACTGACCACCACCTCATTATCACACCACCAGAGCACCCTACGGTTTCGAAGCTGTTCCGGCCACAATTCCAAAACCACACGAATCAGAAAGAGCTCCAAAAAGGTGATGTTCTTGGTCAACCCCGCAACATGCCATGACTCAGGCCATCTATCCGCGCACCAGGCCCCACCGAAGTAGACTCCCAACCCCACCCCCCCGCTGCATCCATGTACAACTGCAATGCATCACTGGACACCTCAGACTCCAACAAAACAGAAGTCCCATTGAAATCCTCCAAAAAACGACTCCACACCCGCAAGTCTGCCCTCATCACCCCCGTGACTCTAATCCGGTGGTGAGGCTTCCGCACCCCGGCCGTGGCACATGCCAACCGACGTGAAAACACCCTCCCCATCGGAATCACCCTACACGCGAAATTTAAGGACCCCCAACAGCGCCTGCAGCTCTTTCAAGGAAATCTTGGGGGATAAAAGAACATTAGCCACCAGAATCCGCAAGCGGGTAATCTTGTCCTGTGGCAAACGCGCCACCATTTCTCCAGAATCCAACTCCACCCCCAAAAAGGTCAACCGCGTCGTCGGACCCTCCGTCTTACCCTCCGCCTGCGGTACAACGAACTCCCGTGCTAGCTGCACAATCTCAGATAACAGCTCTTGACAGTCTGCCGACTGAGCTGCACCACAAACAAAAAATCATCCAGGTAATGTGCCACATTCGGCAAGCCAGACCTCTGCACCAGCACCCACTGCAGAAAGGTACTAAACATCTCAAAATAAGCGCAAGAGACCGAACAGCCCATCGGCATGCACCTGTCAAAATAATACTCCCCTTGAAAGCAAAAACCCAACAAATGAAAAGCAGACGGATGTACTGTTAACAAGTGAAACGCCGATTCAATGTCAACCTTCGCCATCAGAGCGGACCGACCGGCCGCCCTCACCATCCGAGCCGCCCGATCAAAGGACGCGTACCGGACCGTACAAAACTAACGGGGTATGTGAACATTAACAGAAGCCCCGATCGGACAGGACAAATTATGAATCAACCGGAACTTCCCCGGTTCCTTCTTGGGAACTATTCCCAACAGAGAGATCACCATGTCGGGAAACGGGGGCTCCTAGAATGGACCCGCAACCCTCCCCAAGCGCAATTCCCCAAATAACTTATCCCGAACTATCGCAGCCCAATGCCGCACAGACGGGGAGTTCCGCGCACTCGGCGCCGACACAGCACCCCGCAACGGAATAACAAAACCGAACCGAAAACCAAACGACAGAATCACCGCCTCTCGCCTCTTAGGATAGCGACTCAGCCACCCCATTAGAGCCTCCACCTGAATCGGGGACGACGCACGCCCATACCACTTACTGCCCTTTAGGCGCAGGGCCGGCGATGCCGGCAGCACCTTTCTTAAGGCACCTGGTGGCCGGGTGCAGACCTCCACACAAGGAACAGGCGTGCTGGAATTTACAGTCGGGAAACGGGCAGGTGGACCGGTTGAACCGCCAGCACACATCGCTCCCCCCGCCGCGCCCTCTTTCTGCTGCACGCCCCCCGCTCCCGAGCGAAAGGAATGCACCGCCCCCCCTTCAGCCACGACACTACCCTTCCCACCGCCCCCACCTGCACTAGACCTAGCAGACATTTGAGTCAGCCAAAGGTTAATGTCCTGCGTGCCCCAGGAAAGCAATCTACTCTCCTCCATCTTGTCCCTGAACTTTTCATCATAGTTCAGCCAAGCCCACCCGTCATGCGTCTGAGACGCCTCCAGGATGGAGTCGGCGTACACCAACAGCATACCATAATGCTCTGGTTCATAGTGACCCCACATGCTGGCCAACCGCAGAAAGGATCGCGTCCAGTTCACCACATTATGCGCCACCTTCTAAACCCTACCGGCCTTCTCGTCCTCCTTCCTCTTCTTCCGACTCTCACCGGAACGCTTCCTCCCCTCCAGCAAATGGAAGATATCAATATAGCGCTGTTTCCTAATCTTGCGCCGCAGCTTCTGCGGGACCCCCTCCCACAATTCCGGAAAAACCACAAACGACACGGCTCCACCACCCGCACTGGAGCCCACCACCCCCACCATCCCCGTCCTTCCGACCCTGCTCCCCCTCAGACCCTGCTGACGAAACACTCAAAGAGGAAGAAGACGAGGACGATTCGGCGCTACGACGCCTCCGACAAGACCGCCTGCGCTTCTTACGCAAACCACCCCCCTGCCGACCCCTCCTGCAATCGCACCCCCCCTTCACCCGCACCCCCCATCAACTCACCTGGCTCGCCACCAGCAGCCGCCGAAGTCGCAGCCGCACCCTCTGCAACCTGACTGGCCTCACCGCCGGCCCGCACGATATCTAAGGGCCGTCCACCCGATGACTCCGCCGCCGCTCCGGACTGCGTCGCAGCACCCGCCACCGGATTCCACCAGCTCCCGGTGCTCAACGTCCATGCTGGCTGCGCCATGACCTGCCCCTGTGGAGACATAAAAGGAAAGACAGGGGAGGGAACCGCCAGCGATGAAGTTTGGGGCCAAAGGCCACCCCAATCTACCCGAGATGTACCCTGCCCCCCGCCCAACCACTGATCCCACGGTGAAGGCCCCCCCGGCGGACCATAGACCCCGGGACCAGGAAGCCAACCTGCTGGCACGCCATAACCACTGCCCCACTGGGCCCCATCAGGCCGCCACCCTCCCCCAGACCCCTGCACCCCCAAAGCACCCCCACCACCCCCACACCCCCTTGCACAACCCCCAAACCACTACCACCCCCCAGATGCTCCCCTCCGAAGCTCCAACTGCCCCCCGATGCCCCTCACCCGACCCTGGGATCCCACTGGGGGATGGCTCACCCCTCTCACCCACTTCACCCCCCCCCCCGGCTGCTGAACCCCTTTGGCCCCTTTACGCCCCTGCACAGCACCCACCCTAGAAGCCCCTCGACCCCTCTGCCCCCCCTTTCCGCAGGGCTGGGCAACCCCCTGCCCGTCCCAGCCCCCCCACCAGACCTTGACATCCTGCGCCCCCTCACCCCAGCAACACCCGCCGGGGCCAAAACCCCCGTTAGCGCCCGACCACGCGGTGCAGGCATCCCACCAGACCCAACAACCCCTTCAGCAGGCCCACACTCCCAAAAACCGACCTCCACCTCCCCAAGCCAGAAGGCCAACACGCCGCCGCAAACCGCGGCCAGCTGCCACCCCATACAGAGCTGCCGGAGGCTGTAAGGAGGTAAATATTTGCTGTGAGACCCGGAAACTTGCCTCTGTGCCTCCCAAAAGGTGACTCCGGGGACCGCGGCTGTCCGAACCGACCCGCTCTGCTGCCACCGCTTCTCTGCACCGACCCGCTCTGCTGCCGCCGCTTCTCTGCCTCCAAACAATGCCGGCACCCCCAAAGCAGTCTCCGCTCCGAATGAGCACACGGAGACTGCCGGCAGGGAACCCACTCCCCCCACCCCCAACAACAACCTCATTGATTGGCTCCCACACGGCTGCGACTGATGGGAGCCAATCAATTTAAATCCTGCACTCGCGCGTCGACCCAGGCCGCGCACAGGGTCCCTGCACCGGGCCGCGCGCCCGGTTAAAGCCGGCCGCCGGGACCCTGCCCGCGGCCTTACAATTTTCTCTCTTTGACCCCAGGAAACTGAGAAACACTTTGTTTCTCTCAACATAAACGGAAGATGCATAAAATACCTTTTGGCAAAACAGTGATTCGGGATTAAGGAATTCTCCCTTTGCCTGACGGATCCTCACTCTCCTGTAGACTGTTCCATAGAGTCTTCTTCTTTTCATATTCTTGGGAGACTTTCTGTCCTTGGAAGGAAAGGCACTGTCTCCTCCTTTCTCAGGACCTGGCTGCCTCCCATTGCTCCCTTGGGTCAATGATACCTTTTGGCTCATAGAGTCCTTCTCTTATACTCTGGCGCCCCGCCTATGAAGAAAAAGAGGCAGCACCCCTCGGTGACATCATCTCTTAAGCCTGGAAAGTTAATATATAGAATATACACCCTCATAGAGCCCTAGAGGTCTCCGCATTTTGAAAGCCTGCAGGAAGCTTTTCAGACGTTTTATGGCACATTTTTAATTGCAGGAGCCAAAGCTAAAAACAAATTAAGGAAATTAAATTTGTTTCTCATTTGGTTTTCCATACTAAAGAAGGAAAATAGTAAATTGTGTTGACATTTCCTGCTTTATTTTCAGTGAAAGCACATTCCCTACTGATTGTATGAAAGATGTTTCTAGGGGCATCAGGTATATCTCTAATGCTTTATCTGAGGATTGGTCTCAATACTTTTGAATACATCCGTTTGCAAATGTTTTATCAGGTATACAAAGAAGTGACTGATCTCAAATTTCTACCCTGCATAAATCTATTTTCGTCAGTCACTCCTTAGACCACAAAGGGGCCCCTTTAATAACATGTGTTAGGGTTTTGCAACTAATATGCATTTAATGCAAAAACTAACATGCATTGCATGAAAAGCCTCTACGGTAACTGTCAGGGCAATTACTGTCCATATAAGTAGAACAGACTGGTTTGTTTTAGCTAAATATTCTCAAGATGGGAAGTGGTACACAGCTTTAGAGGACCTGCATTTGATTCTCAACGATGCTGACAGAATTCTTTGTTTACCTAGGCAAGCTGTTAAATGTGCTTTGACTGATATTCTTATTAATGTTGCAGAAATTGCTGAAACGTGGTTTGCTTCAGGTGTTATGGACAGAAAATCAAAGGCAGCGGTTGTAGCTAAAGAGTCATACCTTAATATATTTTGTCTTCTATTTGGAGAATAGGTTTTTAGCTGTCTCATGCTGATGTTACTGGGGACGTTCCTGCTATGCTTCTGCATTGTCTGCCATTGCCACCTCATTCTAAAATTGCTTACACAAAACCTAATTGATCTGCAGTCTGATGCAGCCAGTTTAAATCTTCTGTGAATCTTATTGTTGTGGGTAGAGATGGTGTAAATGCCTACAAATGAATGCCTGCAAACTCTGCAGTGGAATAAATCCCCCGTCTAGGTTCATGGCCCCGGAAGTACAGGATCGACCTCAGAATCAGCCCTGTACATCCAGGGTCACAGACTGCCCATGCCCCGCCCTTGCTCTGCCTCCAGAATGCCCCCTCCCGCCCCCCCTGTACAAATGCATGTTCATAAAAGTGCATGTGTTCTTGTTATAGTGCATACTTGTACAGACAGGGTCATTTTATAAAAGGAGCATTTTATGGGCTGACTATCCCCACTATGGGGTAGATTTTGACCCACGTTTAGCAGGGATATATGTCTGGGGCAGACATATTTGCCCTGCTAAACGTCTGAGCCCTATTCCGGTGAATAAGCTCCCTGTACATATTGCAGAGATGTGCAGGGAGCTCTGTATCCGGGTGGGAGGAGGCAGGCTGAGGGAAGAGCGAGAACGGGCCGGAGGCGTGCCTGACCCTAGATGTACAGGGCCTATTCCGATGACGGCCTGTACATCCGGGCCTGGGCAGATGGAAAGGGGACTTATTCTACCATAGAGGTGGAATAAGTCCCCTAGACATGGGAGGACAGAGTGGCAGGGCAGGCACCGGCACAGTGGAATGGGAACATCCCCTGATCAGGGGTCGGATTGCAGCGAAAGGGGCACCCAGGTGACGTGTGGTCAATCGGAGCTCTGGCATGGAGCCACGGTGCCATGGCAACAGGACACCATGGCACCGCAACTCCATGCAGGACCAGTCTGAGCTAGCCGGGCAGAGCTCTGGACATCTGGGGTGCCTGAATTAGGGCATGTCCTGGACGTCCAGGCCCTATGCTGTGATTCTGCTCCCACGGGGCTGTCTAGCTTCCGTGGGAGCAGAACTGGGTGCATCTCCGGGCCATCCAGATTTCTGGACATCCAGATGGCCCGGATGTGCACCTATGGAATTGGCCTCTATATGGATAATTTCTTCCTGTCACCCTCACTCCACCTTCTCTCTGCATAGATAGTATAAGGGCATTTAGATGTATTTTCAACCTAAATACTGGCTGTATAGTGGCTGAAATTACACATACAGGGAAGCAATGGCGGTATTTTATAAGCTCTATTCATGAGTTGGTCATCTGAAAATAGGCACTTAGAAATGCAAGGCATCCGCAGAGCCATTTTAGAAGTGGGGTATATAGACATCCCCAGCACAAGAATGTCCATGTAGCATGAGGACTTGTCCTGTGCAGAGCTGTGGAATTGCAGAACGGCACAAACGTGTCTCGCCCTGCTTGCCTATTCCTACTCCTGACCACAAATAAGGTAGAAAAGTGTTCATTTCATGGATGCAACTCTTCCAGGGGAAAACACGTAATGTGCTTACATCACCAATGATTTCCTGGCCAAAGAAACCTGAGCATAAATACATACTCTAAGCATATTACTGACCTGCCACCACATGTCTGAGTATCTGACATGATCAAGAAAACCAAAATGTGGCCTCAGCTGTCTAAATATCATCTTACAAAGGTTGAGCCAAAATCAGAGCAAGACTTAAATAAACTTATATTTCTTAATATCTTTTGTTGGACAGTTTGTCGGGAAAGGGTAAAATCACTCTCTCGAAAACAAAACTTTCCTTTATTATTTAAACATGAATAGGCAATTTCAAAAGTGCAACATTTTTAAACTCTGAATATCATCAAAACACCACAGCATTTAGCTTATGTAGTCATTAGCAAAGTGGCCACATCTGCCACACTAATCATAAAAGGGATCACCTCCACACAGCATTCAGTCATTGTTGTCCGATGCAATCATTTCAGATGAAACAGTATTGTTAAAAAGCCAGTTGCGTTGAGAATATTTTGCTCATTTGTAAGCTTGAAGAATAACTTTTTGAGGGTAACCTCAATCCAACAATCATTGGCAAAGATCTTTAGAATGGATCTGAGAATCCTCCAAAGATATGCATAATCTTCTTAAGCAAAAATACTGGCCCAATAGTAGACCCCCTAAGTAATGGGCCTGGATGATAACTATGATGTCTAAGAAGATTATTGCATTAAACTGGCTTGCAGAATAACGTGTTGTTCAATTTATTGTTATCTTTAAACATTATAATGTCTGGAGGCAGAGCCTGCAGAGAGCCAAGATGGCCACGTGAGAAATCGACTCCTCACATCCTGAAAGAATCTGAACCTCCGATCCGCTAGTCAGCCTTCAGGAGACAGAAGAAACGCCAGTTCCAAAGAATAATATGGCAAGCGATCAAACCAACTCGTTTAGAATACCCGACATAGCAAGCTCCAGCCTCTAAGAGACTGAAATCAGATCCCCCTTCTCCATATAAAATGGCGCCGACACGGGAGAGCAGTGGGAATGCGCAAGAGTTGCTGAAAGAATTTAGAGCACTTAAGGAGATGTCGCTGCAAATGGAGAAATGGTAGCATTGGTACACTTGGAAGTAATGGAGTTAAAGGCAAAACTGGAAACTCACTATACAGATGGACAGTGTTGATGCTTCGGTGTCGGCCCATTCGGAGCAATTGTCACATGTGGAGAAAACAAAGAAACGTGTTCAACGATTGGAGTGGCTGATGGACAATCTCAATAACCACTCGCCGAGGAACAACATAAGAATTGTTGGAATGCCTGAAGGAGCTGAAGGGACAGATCCAATTCATTTCCTTGAGAGCTGGCTCCCCAGACTACTCCATTTTAACCCGGATAGACCTCTGGAGATTGAGAGAGCACATTGGATCCCAACACAAGCTACAACATAAAGGAAAACTCCAGGACCCTTGATCTTCTGTGTCCTGAGATATCAACAAGTGCAGCAAATATTTCAGATGGCTAACTTTTAGCATTCAGACTAGTGCTGCAAAAACTGCAAGCCAGGTACCGCCTGTTTTTCCCGGCCCGACGTGGAGTAACCTTATACAACCAAACGCAGACTTTCGAGGACCCAGTACTGCTGTGGGAATACTTGCTAAACCTAGGCAAAATGGAGATGGCATAGCATCTAGTGGCCCATATAAGTCAACTCAGTAATGGTTCCTGGAAGTATTAGATTAAGATTCAGAGATACCAGACTATTAGCCACTTGTTAAATCTTTTATTTCCTGATGACATGGGACATAAAGTGGAAAATAGATAGTTAGAGTCTATTAGACCAATAAGGACTATATCAAACAATTGAGAAGAAAACAAGTTAATTAGAGCACAGAGTGGAGCTGTAGACAGATGCCTGGAGGAGGAATATACAATTCAACAAAAGAGGAGTAGTTCTCTTGTTAGGCTGGGCTACTCGATGTCTCACCTAAAATCTGAAGTTCGGTTAAATGTTCTATGTTACCTCTCTCTCACACCTGGCAGTAAGGATCCCATGGAATTTCTCTTTTGGCTAGACATTACTAAGGGATATATAATATTGACTAGGAGAGACCCTCATAAGGCAGACCATAGGAAAGTCTCCCACATTGAACAGCAAAATGAACCCCAACAAATTGCTCTCATTAAATGTAAAAGATATAAATAATCCAATTAAACGAAAGAAAATTTTATTATATTGCCAGAAAGAAGCCGCAGACATTGTATATTTACAGGAAACACATCTTATTCTGACAGAGGCAAGGAAATTAGGCCTGGGACGTTATACACCGGTCTCATGTTCCCCGGCATTGGGGGAAAAAATGGAGAGGCGATTCTGATACGCAGGAACTGCTCTCCCACTATAATTCAAACGTGTTCAGAGATAGAGGGGCGATGGACAAGAGCCACAGTACAAATAGGCTTTCCCTGATAACATCCTATGCACTGAATGTAGATAACCCTCAATACTTTTATGCCATCCAAAGAGAAATCATAGACTCACATCCCTACCCAGTGGTAATTGGTTGGGATTTCAATTTGACATTAGATCCTGTTTTAGACCAACAACCTCTATGCCAGCAAAGATCTTCAAAATCCCACCAGGTACTAATTAAAACAATAGAGGATTGCGGTTTGGTAGCCCCTTGGTGACTTCAACTCCCTACTATGAAAGATTTCACATTTTTTTCATTGCCACATCATTCGCACTCGAGGTTGGACTTCTTTTTAATCTCCAAATCACTCCTTCCAGTAACTGTGCACACAGATATACAAGGAATACAGATATTTGATCGTTCCAGTATTTCCTTATCTCGCAATCTGATCCAAATGGATAACTCTCCACCTTCCTGGTGATTTGACAAAACGCTATTGGTGGATGAAGATTTTGCGGTTCAAATCCGAAACACTATCAGAGAATACTTTTTACATAACCCCCAGGATGCCACATCGGGATGGGCCTGGTGGGAAGCGCTTAAAGCGTCAATAAGAGCAACCACAACATCATATGCCATAGGGAAGACTAAAATGCAAAGGCAGGAGCTTTCATACCTGGAAGCCCAAATCAAGGCAGGAGAATGCATTCTGGTATGTTATACTCCTGCTATACTCCTGCATTTATAAAAGCTTACATTCAAATCTAATACCATTTTAAGCACGGAAGCAACACAATCATTTATTTCCAAAATGCAAGATATTACTCAGAAACAAATAACACTGTCCGGCTATTGGCAAATACATTGAAACAAAAAAAAGAAGGCCAAGAACATAGACACCATCAGATCTAAAAATGGGCGCGTTATAACCCAGAGTGCTGATATTGGACAATGTTTTAAAACGTTTTATCAGCAACTATATACATCTGAAACTGAGGCCACCCTGGAAGAATTTGAAGCCTTGGTGGGTCACTTAGATAGAAACATAGAAAAATGACAACAGAAAAAGACAGCATTGCCTATCTAGTCTGTCCTTTGATATCAACAACTACAACAGTCCCCTTTTTTCCTTTAGAGATCCTTTGTGTTTGTCCCATGCTTTTTTGAATTCCGATACTGTCCTCATCTCTACCACCTCCACTGGGAGACTATTCCACGGATCCACCACTCTTTCCGTAAAGAAATATTTTTGCTTATCACTCCTGAATCTATCCCCTTTCATCCTCATGCCATGTCCCCTCATAGCAGAACTTGCTTTCAGTCGAAAGAGGCTCTCCCCCTGTGTATTTATGCCATGGAGGTATTTAAACGTCTCAATCATATCACCTCTATTCCGCCATACCTCTAAGGTGTACATATTAAGATCCTTAAGTCTGTCCTCATATGCTTTATAATAAAGACTACAAACCATTTTAGTAGCGACCCTCTGTACTGACTCCATCCTGTTTATATCCTTTTGAAGGTGCGGTCTCCAGAATTGCACACAATACTCCAAATGAGGTCGCACCAAAGACTTATACAGAGGCATTCTGCTAGCCATTCCTCTTCCTATGCACCCAACCATCTTTCTAGCTTTTGCTGTTGCCTTTTCTTCCTATTTAGCTACTTTAAGATCAGCAGACACAACCACACTGAGGTCCCACATTTCTTTAGTGGACAAAATTACTTCACCCCCTATACTATATTGCTTTCTTGGATTGCTGCAGCCCAAATGCATGCCCTTGCATTTTTTAAAATTAAATACCAGCTGCCAAATTCTAGACCACTCTTCAAGCTTAGCTAGATCCCTCCTCATGTTATCTACACCTTCCTGGATGTCTACTCTATTGAAGATTTTGGTATCATCTGCAAAGAGGCAAAGCTTACCCGACAGCCCTTCCGATATATCACTAACAAAGATGTTAAAAAGAATCGGACCAAGGACAGATCCCTGGGGGACACCACTGGTAACTTCATTCTCCTCAGAGTGAGCTCCATTTACCTGTACCCTTTGTTGCCTCCCACTCAACCAATATCTAACCCAAGCAGCAACTTTAGGGTCCATCCCTAGGGTGCTCAGTTTGTTTATAAGTTGCCTGTGAGGAACAGTGTCAAAGGCTTTACTGAAATCTAAATACACCACATCTAGGGCTCTCCCTCGGTCCAACTCCCTGGTCACCCAGTCAAAGAAATCAATCAGATTTGTCTGACAAGACCTGCCTCTGGTGAATCCATGCTGCCTCGAATCCTATAGTCCGCTGGACTCCAGAAACCTCACTATTTTCTCTTTCAGCAGCGTTTCCAATAATTTACTCACCACCGAAGTTAAACTAACTGGTCTGTAGTTTTCAACCACATCCTTACTTCCGCTTTTGTGTAAAGGGACCACATGAGCCTCTCTCCAGTCCTTTGGCACCACTCCCGACTCCAATGAGGTATTGAAAAGGTCAGTCAGTGGAGCTGCTAGAACGTCCCCGAGTTCCCTCAGTATTCTAGGGTGTATCCCATCCTGTCCCATCGCTTTGTCTACTTTAAGTTTAGATAGTTTCTCACGAACACAGTCTTCTGAAAATTCTTCAAGATGCCCCTCACTTTTGTTCTTGTTTGTGGGTGTTTTCTGAGGTCTTGTTCCTGGTTCTTCATCTGTGAACATAGAACAGAAATATTTGTTAAGAAATTCTGCTTTGTCCTCATCAGCTTCTACATATTCCTCCTCTTCACCATTGAGTCTGTGAATACCACTTTTGCCCTTCCTCTTTTCATTAACATATCTGAAAAATGTCATATTACTCCATTTTATTGTATTGACTATTTCCTCCTCTTTTTGAATCTTTGCTTTCCTGATTACTTTGCTAACTTCTCTAAGTTTGTCCAAATATAGATCCTGTCTTCCTCTCTCTGTGATCTCTTGTATTTCATGAAGGCCTCCCTCTTTTTCTTCACCTTTTCAGCTACTTCTTTCGAAAACCATAACATTTAAAAAATGGGTTGTGTCTTTCAAATATGATGGTATTCGGGGCAAGAGTGGACGTAGAAACGAATCCAAAAAGGTCGAAATTGGTTCCAAGGGAGTCCCTCTCGTGGACACTATGGGCTGTCCTGGGGGAGCTGGCAAGTTTTTATGTATTTTTGGCACTGTGCCCCGAATACCATCATATTTGAAAGACACAACCCATTTTTTAAATGTTTTGTTGGATTTATCTATATGGGCAGGAGTTACTGATACCCTCTTAGTCACCTTGGATGTGGTGTCTTTATATACCAGCATCCCGCAACAAGCGGCATATACCACTGTGACACATTTTCTAAGGCAACAAGAAGATGTTAATGAAGAATTGATGGCTCTCTTATCAAAACTGGCAGAGTTAGTCATTTACAACAATTTTTTTCAATTTCAAGACGTGGTCTATAAACAAATTTCTGGGGTGGCGATGGGCGCAACCTGTGCGCCTTCCATTGCCAATTTATACATGGCATTGTTCGAGGGACAGTGGTTGGAGGCATCCCCGTATATAACTAACATCATTATATGGCGGCGGTATATTGATGACATTTTCCTTTTGTGGCATGGCAGTGCAACAGATTTGTTGTTGTTTTCTGACTGGCTTAACTCATGTGATCCCCATTTGAAGTTCACTTTGACATACCATCAAGAACAGATCACTTTCTTAGATGTACAAGTGACTCGGAGTCCTTTAGAATGGATCACTTCAGTTTATAGTAAACCAACAGATCGCAACACGTTCTTGCATTTTAGTAGCGCACATCCAAGGAACTTAAAGGAAGGATTGCCATTCTCTCAATTTTTGAGGTATCGTAGAAATTGTTCCGATATTAAAGAGTTTCGAATTAAGTCACAACAGTTGAAGATCAATTTTCTGAAACGTGGCTATCCCCCGTCTATAATAAAAAGAGCATATACCAGAGCCAAATACAATGATAAAGGGCTTCTTTTGACACCTAAGACAGCTCGAAGGATGGCTGTTAATAATGAACATAGTCCAGTTAATTTTATAACTCGCTTTTCTCCTATAAGCAAGGACATCCAGAAGATTATTAAAAGGCACAGTGCAGTGTTAAAGACGCTTCCGAGTTTTAAGGAGAAACATATACGTTGTGTATGGAGTAGAAGTTCCAACTTAAAAGAACGACTTAGCCCCTCAATATTGCGAGCAGACCATCAAAACAAACAGGTAGAGTCAACCCCTGGCCACAGAAAATGTGAATCGTGCAGTATTTGTGCGTTAACATTGGAACTCACACAGTTTGAATATCGTCAAAAAGTTTATAATCTGCGAAAAGCTACTACATGTCTATCCACATTTGTTGTATATGCAGTCCGATGCCCATGTTCCCTACTGTATATTGGGAAAACAATAAGATCTTTTAAGTCTAGAATGATGGAACATCGCAGCCGTGTGAATAATAAAGTATTAGAGGCACCAATGGTCCAACACTGTATAGAGGCTGACCATAGTTTTGATCAACTACATGTACATTGTTTTGTAGTGGACCGAGTAGATTTTCCTCGGGGTAATAAGACACGAGAACAAACTTTATTACATGAAGAACAACGTTGGATTTTCACTTTGAATACTGTACGTCCTTAAGGTCTCAACGCCACACTTGATTGGTCAATGTGCATGTAAAGATTTGAATGGTTAGTAGAAAGCTAGAAGGAGGAGCTTCCGTTTTTAAATTCCCATAGGATTAGAGAATTGTCCTAAAGAGCATGCGCGGCGTTTTTTCGCTTTGCTACACCGGCTAGCAGTCAAGTTTCCCCTGTGAGTGAATGAAAGCAGGATGAAGATTCTTATGGTATGTTTTTCTTTAATCCATTATAT
Source organism: Ichthyophis bannanicus (assembly GCA_033557465.1). Taxonomy (NCBI): domain Eukaryota; kingdom Metazoa; phylum Chordata; class Amphibia; order Gymnophiona; family Ichthyophiidae; genus Ichthyophis; species Ichthyophis bannanicus. The sequence continues at coordinate 161,242,681 of CM066035.1, read as the reverse complement.
ACAACATAATAGAATTGAAGTTAAATATGAAGCAAAGTAGTAACAGAATAGTAAGAGACATTTTGGCTGAGTTTGTTATGTGATCTCTGTAGATACATTGAAACAAAAAGCCCCTGAAGAAACATATGGTGAAACGCTTGGGCGCCTTAGATATCTGGCGTTGGGATTGTATTGCAGCTGAGAAAACATTGCAATTTCATAGTGCTTCTACATCGATATATAGCAGCATACCTGAAGCTAAGTACCATAACAGTTTTTCTCCTATTGGTTGCATTGATGAAGTTACCAAAAAAGATTTTTTTGCAACAATAGAGAAGATTGATTAAGGAAGTATACAGATGGCTATATTTCTCAAATTTTACTTTTGAAGCGCTATGAACTCTTAATCACGTGTAAGAAGTTTTGGGAAAATCTTTTTTATTTTAAGATATTTTTTCATATGAGGTGGAGAAATATTTATTGGTCATAAGACGAAAAAAGAATATAACAAGAATATAACAATAATATCAGTTTACATGTGTTAAGATATTAAGTTTAAATAAAGAAAAGAAGGATAATGGTCAAAGTGTACACAACATAAAGGTCATTGATGTAAACAGCAGCAGAATTAAAAGACGGTACTTAGTGCCCCTTTGAAAAGTAAGCTGCGATGTTTTAAACTGAGACCTTGGTACATGAAAAGACATTATATCCTACAAGTTTCATAAGGTAAAAATTCAAGCAAAAAACTTTTTCTATTTTTCATACCATATAAATAGTAGCAAGCGTGGGTGCTACAGTAGCGCCCATCATAATGCCAAATGTCTGTAAAAAGAACCACTTATCATATAAAAAATAATTTCTTGTCAAGATTAACTCCAATAGTTGTAACAAAAATGATTTTGGCAGTCAAATTGTGGTATGAATGCAGAGCAGCAGATGCAATATGCTGCTTGTCATTTATACCAGAATGGGCATCATATGTCAGCTTCAGCTGGAATTTATGCCCGACTACTATGACTCAAAAACAGTGGCTCCACAATGAATATGCGAATGCTGAGTATATCAATCATAAAAGACTCCACCAATCAAGCTTGAGATTTAATCCTGCTGGTTCTACAGTCTGCAATCTATGAATCCAACACCATTGTGTTATAAATGCAGAGCACTGGTGTGGAGGAGTAGCCTAATGGTTAGAGCACTGGCTTGGGAACCAAGAGACCAGGGTTCATTCCCTGTGGCCTTGGGCATGTCACTTAACCCTCCATTGCATTAGAAGAATCCAAGTTATCTATGCCCCTGTTTCATGTACATTACCAAGTTTAAGTTACAATGTAAAGCACTTTGACTAAAAATGATAAAGCAATATAAACAACCTGTTAAATAAATAACTGCTGTGGTATTTTGATGATGTTCAAAGTTTTAGAATTTTTCACTTTTGAAATTGCCTATTCATGTTTAAATAAAGGAAAGTTTGCTTTC